>OZ012735.1:679044356-679706856 GCA_963859935.3 Lathyrus sativus | reverse complement strand
GCATTCATGGTGATAAACATTAAATAAACATGTGGAATGTTAAGGATGAAGGTGCATTGATGACAATCAAAGCGGATGAATTAACAGGAACTGTGACGAAAAATCGAGTTCAATTAATTTTAACAGAGGGGCCAAAATAAACATGGTAACAACAAAAAATAAAATCCTAGAATGTTAACTAATCATGTAAGGATATGAATACAAGCAAGTATCACAAACAAATTCAAGTGTAACCAAAGAAAAATTCATCTGCACATGCGTAAACGAACGTAAAATGTACTTAACTTGCACGAAGTTAAAAGAGATGAAAATTTAGATAAACATGAAATTAAAAAATATGGCATGAAAGTATACATCAAGATGAACATAATGAAAAAAGAACGGGTGAAAAACGATTAAAATTGAAGGAGATACAAATTTTTGAAAATGGAGTGAAGAATGACAAAAAAATAAAAGAGTTGCCCTCCTCAGGGGTCAAACTTAGGTACAAGGCGTGCAAGGCGTGTTTGGCATAACGGTCTTACCACTGGGGTGGCTATACATCCGTTTGTATATGCAACCCCATAAATATATATGGGTGAAAATCATGTCATCCTGGGCAAAAATAAGAACACTCAAATGATTTACGTTTTCACTCGTAACTTTCTCGATTCTTAACCAAACGCGATGAAATTTATATGTATCTTGACCAGAAAAACACAAGGATCATGATGGTGCACTTAGTTTTCTGAGATTCTCCTTCCATTTAAAAATTCGATGGTATGTGTTTTTTGAAACTTGAAAATGCATTTTGATGTTCACCCCCCAATCCAACTTGTTTTGAACCAAAATAATCATGCACACACAACTTAATAATGATAATGGATGAGTTTATGCAAATGATAAAGTCTAAATCATGCTGTGATAAAAAAATGGGATGTAAGTTGCAAAATTGTTGATGAAATGCATAATGATGTGCAGTTCAGGTTCTATGAGTAATAAGCCAATACAGATCACACATACACTTTGGAAATGTATTAACAAGTGATATCCAAGCCAAAGAAAAGTCCAACACAGTCTGTTAAAAGATTGGCATACTAGTTGTAATCTTGTGCTTTGTGGTAGTTTGATGTGCATTTTGAATCTCAAAACTTGTTTTAGCTATTTTCAATTTAAAACAAAGATACACACAGACCAAGTATGTGATAATGAATGATCTTTAGCACATAAATCAAGCTCAAGGCCAACTGTTATGAAAAAGACATGTCAAGGTGCAAGTTATTTGAAAGATGCATTTTGGAGAACACAAGTTGAGGCATTGGGAATTAAAGCCAAAGAATCATGCAAGCAGTTCAGCAACATCATCAGTAAGAGGTTGAACTGGACCAGCAACAGCATTCGTAAGAGGTGGCACTGGTGAATCCTGACGCCTGTGGGAGGATGGGAGAAGTGATACCTCAAATGGTGAATCACGTCTCCTACGGGAAGAAGGTGGAGTGGCTTAAGGAGAAACATGAGCCTCAGAAGTAGACGGTTCTACCTAACTAGAGGTACCTGGAGCCTCCAGAACCTGTTGGCTCCGCTCCCTCCGAACGGATGCATACTGAGCAACCCTACCATGCCTCATTTTGTCATGTCTTTTAGCCCATATTCTTATAAGTTAAAGTAAGGCATGCCATTAGTGCACGCATACAACACACATAAGCAAGAAAATCAAAATAAAAAGTATATTGTAGGAAATTCCAAAGATGCATCTTCGGAAGCACCAGAAAACTAAAACGTTGAAATATTTCAGAGATGTATCTCCAGAATTTCCTACAGTAAATTAAACATTGAACACTTCAGGAGATGCATCTCCAAAATGCTCTGGAACGTCAATGACATAATGTACCACATGCAAGGTCAAAATTTTTTGTTCTGATCACCATTTTCAGGAAACTAATACAGTATCTCTAAACTATGTTAGATATGATTTTTACTCATTTATAACCCTAAACAATGATTTCTACTCATTTACACTAAAAATCAAACATTTATCGAAAATTTGAAAAACTTACTTGAAATTAATGTTTTTGATAAAGTTGAATGATGTTACAGATGAAGATTGATGTTTCATTTAGTTCCCTTAAGTCTTATTTGATGAAATTTGACTTGGTGTAAAGTAGTGTATTGAAAGAGTTTGAGGTTGTGGTTGAAGAAATGTGAAATGAGGAAGGAGAAGAGTTTGACACGACTTATGTCCAAAATGTTTCAGAGACGCGTCTTCGAGATATTTTAACGTTAACTTACACTTGGGTGCGTTTGGAGATGCATCTCCAGAAATATGGGGTATTTATGAAAACTTACATGGTGTGGTAGAAACACATAGGGTGCCATAAGAAATTCTCTAAATTTAACTGGGAAAATCGATTTAACAAGGTGCAAGTAGGGATGCTAATATCCGCCCCACACCCAAATTTATTTTATTTCCCTTACTTTTAATATTCATTTACCCTTTCTAATCTTAAGATAACAAGTTTATTAAATTTTTTTTTTTGAAAATGCATATTAAATAAAAATGATCGAGTATTATGATTATCATTAGAATGTGACTAAGCTCTTAGTTTAATTATTGATTTTTATTGCTATAGGGAAAACATGCATTTTTTTAAAATAATTATAATATTTACGGATGGATGTACGTGGGACGAGGAAACATGTTCTCTATTGGGGACGGGATGGATGGTTAATTATTACTTTCAATTGGATTTGAGGTTTGGGGCGAGGTGGTACAAGGAAGCGGCAGTGGGGATGGTAATTCTTAAATTCACCCTTGCACCGCCCCATTGCCATGTCTGGGGTCAACTACATGGAACTAATTCCAACATAATGTTTTATCTAAGACTATATGTAAATCCAATTCAATAATTTCAAAATCTTTTTTAATAGTTTCTCTTATAATTTTTTAGGTCTTCCTCCATCTCTAGTTGTTTGACTCCTCTTTATTTGATATACTCTTTTTACAATAGGATTTGCATACTGATCTTACCTGATCAGAAAGGAATCAACAGTCTGTAACACCCCATTCTAACCCAACGAATAAATAAGAAAAATAACAGAAATATCAGAGTTCATAAAAACAGATTGCATGACGACCGTCACACTCAAAAAACGGGACGCATCAGAGATGTTACACTTCAACTTGAACAGAAACCATACACTTGCAATTATTCATTCAGTATCATACATAGCACATATTTTTGGATGAACAAGTAACGACAACATGCTCAGCATAGCACATAATAAAACACCCTTTTATTTTGCAGCGGAACTTAATAAACTTTCAACAACTCATGATAAATTCAACAACTATATTTCATTGAAAATTCAGCAAGTAATTATCTTGCGTTAATTCACGTAAACAACTAGTTTCGACCACAACATCGGTCTATACTTCCAACCATTCATTTAACATTTTTCAGAAACAACCAATGTAAAATACTTGATAAAATTCAGCAACAAGGAAATTAAATACAAGCAATAACATCAATCGTTCATCCCCCCAAGAGTGCTACGTATCAGAGCGACCAACAACCTTAAACGAAAAGCTACACTTTATTCCGGATTACCTGCAAATTACCACCAACGGAGGTAACATACAACGTAAAGGGTGAGATATCAACAATATAACATAAGGCATGATAAAAGTCATGTCAGAATATTATCACAACATTATAATTCCAACAGTTCGCATAAATATTAGTAATAATTAAACTGCAACCACCCTTTATTCATAACCACAACAATTATCATCATATCTCAGCAACTCATCAAAACAACTCAACAACGCAACTCAACAATGCGACTCAACAATGCAACTCAACTGTGCATATGCATGCGGTACCATTTTGGGAGACAACTCTCCACAATAATTCGGGAGACAACTCTCCCCAATAATTAGGGAGACAACTCTCCATAATAATTCGGGAGACAACACTCCATAATAATTCGGGAGACAACTCTCCACAATCATTTTATTTTGTCATTAAAGACACAATCGTCGCCAATCCAGGCCAAATGATATGCTATGAGATGCAACTATTATGGACTATAACACCACAACAACAACTGTGCAACAACCGTGCCACAAGGCATCACGCCTACAACCAATTATCCATAATAGAAACATCACATTTCGCATACATCATGTACTCACCACTTCAATCTGTTCATATCAGAGAACTACCAGCAGTATCGTTCCTACGAATAAGACTCTAACACATTTTCACAGAGAACAATTAAAAACAACCTCGTCTCTATAATTGATAACTCAACAACATTTTCATGCCAGAGAACAACTGACAACATCATTACTACAAATAAGGACTCAACACATTTTCATATACTTTCATACGGGTAATATAACTACAACTTCTAATTTAATTAAATAGGGACATAATAACAACACCTTCTTAATAAATGGGAAAATAGCGCGTGTCGGCACCGTTTCCCAATTCCCCCAAAACTAATGGCATAACACACTCATTCATATACAGACAGACATTAACCCTTAGAAATGCACAGGTAAACATTAACCCTTAATATTTCTTTAACTTATGGGAACATTTCTTCAACTTACGGGAGCATTACTACGGTAACGTTACTACGGGAACGTTACCACGGGAACATTACTACGGTAACGTTACTACGGGAACGTTACCACGGGAACATTACTACGGGAACGTCACTACGGGAATATTAACCCTTAATATTTATCGATCTACATGAACATTAATCCTTAATATTTATCGATCTACAGGAACATTAATCCTTAATATTTCTTCAACTTACGGGAACATTACTACGGTAACGTTACTACGGGGACATCACTACGGGAACATTACTACGGTAACGTTACTACGGGGACATTACTGCGTATTTGCCCCATTAGGGAAACCTTAGAGCATTGTATATAACACATTCATTTCTACATGTTTGCCCCATTAGGGAAACCTTAGAGCATCGTACTACTAACGATATAATACATTCATTTTTACATAGAAAAACCTCGTCCCTAACATTTATCGATTAACGGAAATTATACCTATGAATCGATTCCCTACATGAAATCGATCATACCCACGGTTATAAAATTGAACCCCACCCTTACCTTAGAATAGAGGCCAATTCCAAACTTCCGGTTTGCTCTCCCGGTGACTCTTCTGCAACAACCTTCAATTCTCTCCGGCGGTTAATTCTTCTGTTCTTCCTTTCTCCACAGCCACGTCCTTTTTCCTCTTTTCTCAGCCTTTTTCCTCCAATTTGGTTTTCTGAGCATTTTATCGTTCTTTTGCTCTTTCTCCCACAACTTCTCTAATAACTCCCTAATTCCCTTTATTCTCTCTAATAATAATAATAATAATAATAATAATAATAATAATAATAATAATAATAATAATAATAATATAATATTACTACTAGTTATTAAATTATCATCATTATTAATTATATTATATTATTATCAAACTCAATGATTTATTAAATGGTTTCCTATACTTTAAGGACACCCACCAACGCTCTCAGACACACTCCCACATAAAGGCACACCAACAATTCATTAATAATTTAATTAAAATGAACGGGCATTACAACTCTCCCCTACTTAAAAGAATTTCGTCCTCGAAATTACCTCAATCAAACAGCTCCCCACCAGACCACTTTCACCAAAGCAATCTCTTCACCTCGAAGTTGCTTCTCGTTTATCCACCTGAACTAGCAATGCCTCAACAGTCAATTTACCTTTCACTTGTACACCATCCATCCGAATCAATGTACTTCTTCAACTTAGGCACATGCCACATCAGGTAAATTCCTACGAGTGACAGCGGTAAAACAGTCTAACCTGCTATTTTTCCCACGCTTCTGTTGCGCCACTCTGGTACAGATCACAAAACACAGTGTGCTTCTGAGACCTCAAGCTCGACCAACACCAGTTACTATCATAACTCTCAAAACACGTCTTTCTTGGATCCTTTGGATCTGTTCAGTCGTCTCTTGCACAATCTCAGCTAGCTTCAACATAGAATGATTAATCTCACTTGTTAGGAAAAGAGCCAATTAGTCATTCTATCCAAAATCACCCAAGTAAAATCATATCCCTCAAATTCTCCGGAAAACCCAACACAAAATCCATGGGAATACTATCCGATCTCCACTCTGGAATATTCAATGGTTGCATCGGACTCAACGGTCTCTGAAGTTTATTCTTCGACTTCCAACAAGTCTAATCAGCACATACAAACTCAACCACTTATCTCTTCAACTATGGCTCTCAAAATAATTTCCTCAAATCCGGTTACATCTTCATAGCACCGGGATGGATACTCCATCTACATCAATACTCTTATTCCATTCAATAATATCTAGAACACAACTCTATCACGACATCTCATGATACCATTTCCATTAATCTGAAAATCATCCCTTCGACTTTAATTCCTCAGATTCAACCAATCTACCAACTCAAACCAGAGTCCTGACCTTATCGAATCTTGTCAAGAATACCACTAGTAAGGTCTAACATACTAAGCTTAACTCCATAAGAAGTCTCTTCACAAACCAACTCATACCACAAAATCGCTCAATCAGTCCTAACTCTTTTCACCACCATCATCGGCATATGCAAGGATTTCCAAGTCAATGCATATGCTACCACGTTTTGATTTCCCGAATGATAATTCAATCCGAAACCATAATCCATTCCGGAGTCCCAATTATCTTCTCTGTCTCATATTCAACTCTTCCAAATCAAATAAACACCTTAAGCTTTTGAGGTCACCAAACATATCAAATCTCAAACTAACTAATTGAAGCTTCCAACTCCGGCACAACCACAACAACAACCAACTCTAAATCACTTATTGGATGATTCCTCTTATGTACTTCAAGTTCCCTTAAAGTATAACCAAAACTCGCTGAAGTTTCACTTAGCATATCTCCCAATCATATCAACAAGGCATCACAAAATACAACAAATGGTTCTGTCGGGTTCGGCAAAAATCAGCACACTATACGTTTTCAATTTTCTGCTATAATTAAACCAGGTACAGGCCTCAAAACAATTTTTTCTAGAAAGAGCATCTTGTTAGCTTTCCAACGCTTCGAACAGGGACTAAAACCGACTTACGGATCAAGAGATATGAATTTTCGAAGTTTTTCCAAAACATAATTTTTCTGCATAAAGGCTGCTACGGGTTTGAGCATTTTCGCCCGAAAATCTGACCGATTCAATTATTTTCTTCGAAACAAACACATACTCATTCACACCAAACATATATTAGTGATTTAGAACCATCAAACGTGAATTCTACGACTTTCAATTTCAATCCGCATCTTAAATCCTCAAATCTCCAAAAATGCAAAAACTTACAAAAATCAATCAAATTCGATAAAACAAGCATACTCAATCACGGCCTAACATTACCCGACACAACGGTGTAATCTATTCCAACTTTCATCCGTAAAAACATTGATTCTGTAAAAAACTGCGATCTCGGAATTCGACGTACGACAACAATTTCAGACTCAGAAGGTCATTCGACACATCTTCAACTCTTGGAATATCTAGAGGTTTAATTATACTAATATTGCATTCCACATCTTACTTTCTTTACTAATCATCCGGAGTCACTATCCACCTTTTATATACTCAACCTCACACTCTGTTACCTTAGCACACACGTCAGACACAAGTCTCAACGCTACTTAATCAGTTTAATTCCTTGACCATCCAAACAGACATGAAATATGGAGCTCTCACTCTCAGACTAGTTGCCGTAACTAAGTCGGTCACAACTCCACTTCACGTCCTGGGTGTATATCACTATCTCCTCAGAAAACTTCCAGCCAACCACAATTAATTGGCAGATCGCCAACTTCTCACTTTCATTATAACTCAAAAATTCCCATCAAAATTAAACACCTCAACACCGTCCTGCGCCGACTCGTCAAAACAATTCTTAGGCACTCAGCTTACTCCAAGACAATTCACTGCTCACGCCATCCAAGCTTGCAAGACACGCATATCCCATCTAACATGACTCTGTCCACTATCAACAAGAGATTAAGGGTGATCAGTTCCTCAATTTGTCAATAGACAGCCGAAGATCATGATAGGGTACAAACCATCTTTACCAAACTATAAGAGCGTTCAACCACACACCGAGCTACAACTCCACACTTGCAGCATCCTGGAGAAGCACAAGCTTCTCCCCCACTTGAATCATTCTCACTTCTACAGACAAAGGTTAGAAACCAAATGTGTACCGGCAGTGTTTTCACACACATGTCGCACACAAGGGAATACACAACATTAGACACGTGGCCGGACGGACCGACCTGCTCGGATACCACTGATGTAACACCCCATTCTAACCCAACGAATAAATAAGAAAAACAACAAAAATATCAGAGTTCATAAAAACAGATTGCATGACGACCGTCATGGAGTCGTGACGACCGTCACACTCACAAAAATTGGACGCATAAGAGATGTTACACTTCAACTTGAATAGAAACCATACACTTGCAATTATTCATTCAGTATCATACATAGCACAAATTTTTGGATGAACAAGTAACGACAACATGCTCAGCATCTTAATAATAAAACACCCTTTTATTTCGCAGCGGAACTTAATAAACTTTCAACAACTCATGATAAATTCAACAACTATATTTCATTGAAAATTCAGCAAGTAATTATCTTGCGTTAATTCACGTAAACAACTAGTTTCGACCACAACATCGGTCTATACTTCCAACCATTCATTTAACATTTTTCAGAAACAACCAATGTAAAATACTTGATAAAATTCAGCAACAAGGAAATTAAATACAAGCAATAACATCAATCGTTCATCCACCCAAGAGTGCTACGTATCAGAGCGACCAACAACCTTAAACGAAAAGCTACACTTTATTCCGGATTACCTGCAAATTACCACCAACGGAGGTAACATACAACGTAAAGGGTGAGATATCAACAATATAACATAAGGCATGATAAAAGTCATGTCAGAATATTATCACAACATTATAATTCTAGCAGTTCGCATAAATATTAGCAATAATTAAACTGCAACCACCCTTTATTCATAACCACAACAATTATCATCATATCTCAGCAACTCATCAAAACAACTCAACAACGCAACTCAACAATGCGAATCAACAATGCAACTCAACTGTGCATATGCATGTGGTACCATTTTGGGAGACAACTCTCCACAATAATTCAGGAGACAACTCTCCACAATAATTCGGGAGACAACACTCCACAATAATTCGGGAGACAACTCTCCACAATCATTTTATTTTGTCATTAAAGACACAATCGTCGCCAATCCAGGCCAAATGATATGCTATGAGATACAACTATTATGGACTATAACACCACAACAACAACTGTGCAACAACCGTGCAACAAGGCATCACGCCTACAACCAATTATCCATAATAGAAACATCACATTTCGCATACATCATGTACTCACCACTTCAATCTGTTCATATCAGAGAACTACCAGCAGTATCGTTCCTACGAATAAGACTCTAACACATTTTCGCAGAGAACAATTAAAAACAACCTCGTCTCTACAATTGAGAACTCAACAGCATTTTCATGTCAGAGAACAACTGACAACATCATTACTACAAATAAGGACTCAACACATTTTCATATACTTTCATACGGGTAATATAACTACAACTTCTAATTTAATTAAATAGGGACATATAACAACACCTTCTTAATAAATGGGAAAATAGCGCGTGTCGGCACCGTTTCCCAATTCCCCCAAAACTAATGGCATAACACACTCACTCATATACAGACAGACATTAACCCTTAGAAATGCACAGGTAAACATTAACCCTTAATATTTCTTCAACTTACGGGATCATTTCTTCAACTTACGGGAACATTACTACGGTAACGTTACTACGGGAACGTTACAACGGGAACATTACTACGGTAACGTTACTACGGGAACGTTACCACGGGAACATTACTACGGTAACGTTACTACGGGAACGTTACCACGGGAACATTACTACGGGAACGTCACTACGGGAACATTAACCCTTAATATTTATCGATCTACAGGAACATTAATCCTTAATATTTATCGATCTACAGGAACATTAATCCTTAATATTTCTTCAACTTATGGGAACATTACTACGGTAACGTTACTACGGGGACATCACTACGGGAACATTACTACGGTAACATTACTACGGGGACATTACTACGTATTTGCCCCATTAGGGAAACCTTAGAGCATCGTATATAACACATTCATTTCTACATGTTTGCCCCATTAGGGAAACTTTAGAGCATCGTACTACTAACGATATAACACATTCATTTTTACATAGAAAAACCTCGTCCCTAACATTTATCGATTAACGGAAATTATACCTATGAATCGATTCCCTACATGAAATCGATCATACCCACGGTTATAGAATTGAACCCCACCCTTACCTTAGAATAGAGGCCAATTCCAAACTTCCGGTTTGCTCTCCCGGTGACTCTTCTGCAACAACCTTCAATTCTCTCCGGCGGTTAATTCTTCTGTTCTTCCTTTCTCCACAACCACGTCCTTTTTCCTCTTTTTTCAGCCTTTTTCCTCCAATTTGGTTTTCTGAGCATTTTATCGTTCTTTTGCTCTTTCTCCCACAACTTCTCTAATAACTCCCTAATTCCCTTTATTCTCTATAATAATAATAATAATAATAATAATAATAATAATAATATAATATTACTACTAGTTATTAAATTAGCATCATTATTAATTATATTATATTATTATCAAACTCAATGATTTATTAAATGGTTTCCTATACTTTAAGGACACCCACCAACGCTCTCAGACACACTCCCACATAAAGGCACACCTACAATTCATTAATAATTTAATTAAAATGAATGGGCGTTACACAGACTGCCACGCGTCAGGAGCTTCTGTGGTCACCGGTGTTGTGGAGGAGGAGGGGTGTACCTGCAAGGTACTTTGATTCTTAAGTGAGTAACAGAGTTAGAAAGCACAAGTACAGAGAGAATATGTGTAGACAATGGAATGTCAAAATATGCATCATACGAGTTAAACTCAATTGGTCTATCATAGGTTTCATCTAAGAGAATCTAAAATATGAATTTAGGCATTTTTTTGAAGTTTCAGGTCTTTGAGTCGACCTAAACTCTGCTCCGGTCGACTCATGGAAAATATCCTAGAAATGAATTTTCCTCGGGTTAGGTATGGTCGACCTACCGGTCGATGCATACTGTTGTCATTTGCATTTTTGAAAAAATTCAGGCTTTGCGTCGATGCATGCCTTGTTTCGGTCGATGCATAACTGTGTGTTTTGCATAATATGTTGCCTCGGGTTAGCTCAAGTCGACGCTGCACTCTGCATGGGTCGAATGCTCGCTGTTTGCTGCATATTTCTTGATTTGTCTATTATTTTCGAAAGTTGGTTTTATCAGTTATAACAGTTTTGTTTGGTATAAATATTCAGTTGCTCTATTCATTTCATATTAATTGAATCAATTACAAAAACAAGAAAAGTGAAAGAGGTGTCAATTCAAGTTCTCATCATCTTCATCTTCTACATTAAATACCACAACAATCACACACAATAATCTTTACTGTGCATTATGGATTGTCTAAGGTGATAACGTTCGAAGCCGTGATTGGGTAATCCGGTTCGGGTTGAGGAATTGACAGGTTTTTCTTGAGTAAAACCTCTAGGGTTTTGTCCTCCAAGATTCTCTGAATTTGGGGGGGTTTTGGACGAGTCTTATCAACACATATTCAGCCGAGTGAAGGTGATCGAGGAGCGGTGGGTTTCGTCGATCTAGTAGCGGTAATCAGAGAGTTGTGAAGGAGAATTTCGGGTTCGACATGCGAGTGTTTGAGATCAGTCGGGCTGGGGTTTGAAGAAGGAAGGTTGTTCAAACATAGACCTGTAATCAGAGGTTCATACGCAAGCTGTCGAAGGACTTGATTCGACTCGAATCAAGGGGCAAGAGGAGATAACATCTACAACAACAAGGGAGTTCGTTTGTTTGATTTCTATTTTATTCTTGTATATACGATTCTACAACAGGTTAAATTTATAGTATAAGAGCTCAATTCTATTGTTAGAATTGAGGGCAGACGTACCCCGAAGCGAGGACGACGGGGGAACTGCCGCAACAAATCCTTGTGCCTTTTACCTTTCTTTTTTACATTGCTTAATATTTGTGTGGTTTTAGTACAAGCAATTATATCAAATTTAGGACTGTTTTGAGTAAGTGCTAGACTGATTTTGACTCTAGTACAATCGTTGATTGTATAAGGAAACTAGAGCAAATTACTCAAAGATGAACTCACTTGTAGTGCTATGCACTCCAAGTGTTTGATAAATTGTCTGAATGAAAAGCCTTGTGTGATGTCCATTTATTATGGTAGTATTTTAACGCATTGGAACTAGTAATACCACATTGTGAGTTAAATCAAATTGAGAGTGTGACTAGTGTAGTGATTCTCATTACTCGTTATCCGATTCCATCGGCTAAGACACATCCAGTTTTCTAGTAACCGTTCATTATAGACGATATTTTTCCATGGTCGCTTCCGCAAATTAAACAAATTTTTTAAAACCATGTTATTGGTAGCGCCGGCTTATTTTTTACCAAGGGATCTATTCAACCCCCCTTCTAGATCCGTGTCATCGTCTAACAAGTGGTATCAGGAGCACCGGTTTACTCCGTGCTTCAAGTATAACTTAGTAGAAAATGGCTAACGAACCTAAAGGGGCCTATAATAGAGCTCATGTTTTTAATGGAGAAAATTATAGTTACTGGAAAGACTGTATGTGGGTGCACATTAATTCCATTGATAGGAAGGTGTGGAATGTTATTATTAACGGTCCAATTGAAATAACTATGACTGATGAGAATAACATGATTGTGCGTAAGCCTGAAGCACAATAGACTGATGATGACGAGAATAAATATAATTACGATTGGAAAGCCAAAAATATTTTGATCTCCTCATTAGGAGTTGATGAATATTATAGGGTTTCTCATTGTTTAACGACAAAAGTTATGTGGGACTCATTGCAAGTTTCCCACGAGGGAACCAATGATGTCAAGCTAGCGAGAATCAATACGTTAACACAAGAGTTCGATCTCTTTCACATGGAGCAAGGGGAAACCATTGCGGACATGCAAAAGAGATTCACTCATCTCATCAATAGATTGCACTCACTAGGTAGGCCAGTTGCCAATGATGTTTCTACTAACAAAATTTTGAGATGTCTTAACAGGGAATGGCAACCGAAGGTAACCGCCATCAAAGAAGCCAACGATCTCACAATTTTGGATCTCACAACATTGTTTGGAAAGTTGCAAGAGCATGAGCAAGTGCTTCTAAGCCTAGAGCAATATGAAAAGAAGGAGAAAATGAAAAACATTGAAAAGAAGTCTATTGCTCTCAAGACTTCTTCCTCAAAGTCCCAAACTAAATAGCATAGTGATTACACTTCGAGTGATGACGAATATGATGACAAGAGTGAGGATATGGGGCTGTTTGTAAAGCGTTACAACCACTATGTCAAAAATAACGGTATCCAACACTCTGAGAAAAATCTTGTCAACTTCCAAAAACAATTAAGGTACTCTAGAAATGACGACACTAAAGCAAACAAGACAAAAGGGTCATGTTATACTTGCGGAAAGACCGGACACTACAAACCGGATTGTCTCTTGAACAAAAAGGGAAAAGAAAAGAAAACAAGTAAATCACATAAGAAGCAATCTAAGCCAAGGAAAGCGTATATAGCTTGGGGAAGCGATAACGAATCCTCCGAGGGTGAAAGCTCAAGTGATGAAGATGAGTCCGTCAATCTTTGTCTTTCCGCCCATCAAAAGAACAAAAAGAAAAAGGTACGACATGCCAAGTATGGAAAATCCTCTAAAATGTCTCATTTTGAATTGCAAACTGCTTTTAATACTTTGCATTGTGAAGCAAAAGAAGCCTTTAAAAGGCGTGCCTCAAATAACCAAATCTTTGCTCACCTAGAGCAAAAGATTCGTGATTCTGAAAAGAAACTAGAGGCATTGAAAGCTTCCATAGTGGAAAGTAAAAAAGTAGGTTGTGAGGATCTAAGAAAAAGAGTTGTTAACTTTGGGTGTGATACTTGTTACATTTGGCAAAATGAAGTTAGAAACCTAAATGCCAAACTTAACAAGGCTCTAGAACCCAAAATTACTTTTGCCATTGATAAAGCTGATTTTAGAAAGAGTATGGTTAATCCATATCAAAAATACACATATCTTGTAAGAGATCATGATAGAAAAAGTAATTTAAAAGTTAACTTTTCTTGCTTGTATTGTTGCAAGAAAGGCCACACCATTGCTAAATGCCGTTTTAGGAGATTTTTGGTTCCTAAAGGCATTTATCAATGGTTGCCTAAATGCGACCATTTTGTCACTCACAAATTAGGACCCAATAAGCCATTGGTTACCTACTCTTGTTAATTGTTTTTTATAGGTACAACATCTTGAGATCACTGAGAGAAGATGGGTTCTCGATAGTGGTTGCTCAAGACACATGATAGGAGACATATCTCTCTTCATCGACTTCATGGCAAAGAAGAAGGGATATGTAACCTATGGAGACAACAACTGTGGTGCAATACTTGGAAAAGGTAGTGTAGGTAATCCCTCTTCCACTACTATATCTGATGTATTGCTTGTCGAGGGCCTTAAACATAATCTCATTAGCATTAGCCAATTGTGCGACAAAGGATACAAAGTATGATTTTCAAAAGATTGTTGCCAAATTGCGCATAATGATAAAATGAAGGATATGTTTAATGGTCTAAGAGTAAACAATGTCTATATGCTGGATTTGGATGAAGTATCTTTGACAAGTGATAAATGTCTCATGACAATGAGTGATGACTCATGGTTATGGCATAGACGTTTAGGACATGTCAACTTTGACTTGCTAAACAAGGTAGTTTCAAAAAATCTAGTCATAGGTCTGCCCAGAATTAAGTTTACCAAGGATCACCTATGTGATGCTTGCCAAATGGGAAAGCAAACGAGGATCTCTTTTAAATCTAAAAACATTGTTTCAACTACGAGACCTCTTGAGCTTCTCCATATGGATTTATTTGGGTCATCTAGAATTAAAATTCTAGGTGGTAACTATTATGGTTTTGTAATAGTTGATGATTTTTCTAGATTCTGTTGGACTATCTTCTTGGTTAGCAAGAGCAATACATTCACAGCCTTTGAAAGATTTGCTAAGTTTTCTCAAAATAAATTAAACACAAACATAATATCAATTAGGAGTGATCATGGAGGTGAGTTTGAAAACCATTTGTTTGAGGAATATTGCGGTAAACACGGTATTGATCATAACTTCTCCGCTCCGTGTACCCCTAAACAAAACGGGGTTGTGGAGCGCAAAAATCATATTTTGGAAGAGTTAGGGAGAACCATGATCAATGAAAGTGCATTACCTAAGTATTTTTGGGCCGACGCCATAAGTACAACATGTTATGTATTGAATAGGGTGCTTATCCGCCCAATTCTAAAAAAAAACACCATATGAACTTTTAAAAGGGCGCAAGCCAAATGTGTCTCACCTACATGTCTTTGGTTGTAAGTGTTTCGTGTTGAATAATAGAAAGGAAAGCTTAGGTAAATTTGACTCCAAGACTGACGAAGGTATCTTCCTCGGATACTCTCAGTCAAGTAAAGCCTATAGAATTTACAATAAGAGATTACTTACTGTTGAAGAGTATGTACACGTAACATTTGATGAATCTTATACGAGAGATATCGGAAAAGGTAATGTTGTTCATGGTGCAGGTATATCTTCGAAAGACATACTCAAAAGTGTCGAGCCGAAAATTGATCAACCCGACCTAGCCAAAATTGAGGAGGAAAAAGATAACCGTCATGAAGAAACCGAGGTAGTTCATCCGTCTGCAAAAGATGATCTTCCTCCAGCTTGGAAGTGTTCCAAAGACCATCCCTTTGATAATATCCTCGGTGATATATCAAAGGGGGTGACGACTCAGTCTAAGATAAGTAATTTCTGTTATCATTTCGCTTTCGTTTCTCAGATAGAACCTAAAAACCTAAAAGAAGCCTTAACATTGGTTCTTATCTATGCAAGAGGAACTTAACCAGTTCAAGAGAAATGAGGTTTGGGACCTTGTCCCTCCTCCGCAAGGTCATCGAGTAATTGGCACCCGATGGGTGTTTAGGAACAAACTGGACGAAAATTGGGTAATAACTCGCAACAAGGCACGTTTAGTCGTGCAAAGGGTATAACCAAGAGGAAGGCATTGACTATGAGGAGACTTATGCGCCGGTTGCCCGACTCGAAGCTATACGCCTTTTACTTGCATTCGTTTATACGAAATTTTTTAAGCCATTTCAAATGGATGTAAAAAGTGCATTTCTTAACAGCTATATTACTGAAGAAGTTTATGTTGCTCAAACTCCGGGTTTTGAATCTCATGAATATCCTGATCACGTATACAAGTTAAAACGTGCCTTGTATGGACTCAAGCAAGCCCCTCGGGCTTGGTATGAACGTCGAAATAAGTTTCTACTTGATCAAGGGTATTCAGGAGGCAAAGTCGACACAACCCTCTTCATTAAGCCTCAAGGAAAACACTTAATTTTGGTGCAAATTTATGTTGACGTTATTATATTTGGATCAACTAACATGAATCTCCTAAGAGAGTTTTCTAGTCTAATGTAGGGAGAATTCAAGATGAGTATGATGGGAGAGCTCACATATTTTCTCGGATTACAAATCAAGCAGCTTGAAGAAGGAACTTTTGTGAGCCAGACGAAATATTTTCTTGAGCTTCTCAAGCGGTTTGACATGGCAAATTCCAAAGCCATTGACACACCAATGCCAACATGTGTAAATCTCAGTCGAGATGAATGTGGTAAGGATGTAAAGGTAAAAAGATATCGAGGTATGATCGGCTCTCTTCTTTATCTTATAGCCTCTAGACCCGATATTATGTTTAGTGTTTGTATGTGCGCTAGATATCAATCCTCTCCTAAAGAATCCCATCTAAAAGCTGTTAAGCGCATACTTAGATACCTCTCTAGTACTCCAAAGTATGGGCTATAGTATTCTAAAGGAAAGGATTGCTCCTTGGTTGGCTTCTCCGATTTCGATTTTGCCGAGTGCAAACCGGATAGGAAAAGTACGAGTGGTACTTGTCACTTATTTTCAAACTCCTTGGTAAGTTGGCATAGAAAAAAAATAGGTTTTTGTTGCTTTGTCAACCGCCGAGGCGGAATACATTGTCGCCGGTAGTTGTTGCGCTCAAGTCCTATGGATTAAGCAACAACTACTCGATTTTAATCTCAAACTTGAGTGTATTCCGATTTTCCATGACAATACAAGTGCCATCAATCTTACCAAGAATCCCGTATTGCATTCACGCACTAAACATATCAAAATTCGAAACCATTTCCTTAGGGATCATGTGGAGAAAAGCGATGTGTTTTTTGAACATGTTGATACTAAGAATCAACTAGCTAATATTTTCACAAAACCTCTTGCTACTGAGCCTTTCTTTCACATCCGACGGGAACTAGGTATTCTCGATATTTCGGATCGTGTTTAGTCAAATTTCTTGCACATCATATATATCTATGTTTACATGTACTTTGATTTTCGGATATCTAACAATTGAAGATGTTGAAAGTATATGTGTGTGTTCATCTAGCTATACTTTGAATTGAGGTAATATCCTTCCTCACCTAACTCTCTCTCTCTCTCTCTCTTGATACTCATGTTCACAAAATGTATCAAATTATGTGTTCCACTTGTCATATATGTTGTATTATATGTATGTTACCTATTTGAATGCTTAAAATATAGTTTAGCTGTTTATCTATGTCTTTATGTATGCCCATATGATAAAAAAATGTCAAATTTTGCTAGTTTTAACTGCATGAGTCGACCTAAACAAGGTCCGGTCGACTCACAAATATGTCTTTAAATTTGAAATTGAATTGGGTATGCTCAGGTCGACCTACCGGTTGGCACATACTTTTTGTTTTTTTAACGTGTATTTTTTAACACAGTATGCGTCGACGCATACATAGAGCGGTCGACGCATCGCACGATTTCCTTCAATTTTTTTTCTTCTGAAAATCGTTCAAAATTCCCTCTTAAATCACCTTTATGACTCATATTCATGTGCATCATTACATTTGCATTGAAACTTGATATCTACATCACATGCTACTCTACTATTCTCCTCTTCCCAAAGCCCAGAAGCTATTACAAAAGGGTCAAAGTCTTAAAACTCTTCTCCATCTTCAAGAATTCTCTCCAACATTTGAAATCATCCTCACTACATTTCCTCTTCTTCTCTTTGAAAGCAAAAAGAAAAACCATGGCTACTCGAAAAGTTACCGGTAAAAGATCCACAAGAGCTTCCTCCTCTGCAGGACCTTCTTCTACATCTCTTCCGGCAACCTCCGTCTCACTGGTTCCTCCTGAATTTGCTTAGAGCTTCACCAAAAACTTCGGCAAACTGTCTATAGTAAAGCAACATGCCTACTATCGACTCTCTACTGAAAGAATGCACATTCCTCAGGTAACCAGTCTTCTTGATTTTCAAGGGTTTAATAATTTTTTAGAATGCAATACGAAGTACAACGAAGACCTTGTGCGGATCTTCTACACTTGTCTTCATGGTAAGTTTCAAGGTTCTGGGTTTCAAACTAAGGTCGGAGATACAAAGGTTGTTGTTAATAATGTTGTTTGGCAGAAATTGTTTGATACGACTCTCGTGTCTGATACGCCTAATGTTAAGGTCACTGACACAAAAACGGTTGAGGGCTACGAGTTCAAAGAAGCCTTGAACTCAATGCTGAAGAAGCCGTATGCAGCTAATATTGTGGCAAGTGATTTATTTCCGAAAACTGTCACGATAAGTAAATTGAAACCTATGGATAGAATTTTGCAATGGATTGTGGCACGCATTCTGCGGCCTAAGAAAGGAGGATTTTCTCGAGTTGATCAGGCCGAGGTCCATTTGATTTACATCTTAAAGAAAAGGATTAAAATTAGTTGGCCTCATTATATTTCTAGTCGGATGTATGCCCTCAGAGATTCGGGTCGCGGTACCGCTCTTTCCTATGGTTCCTTCATACAATGCTAAAGTCACGATTCCAGGGATTCCATATAGATCTCACTCCGGATCAAGAGTTCTGTCAAAAGACTCTTACAATGATGGGTTATCTATGGATTCGGGAAGAAAATCGTTACCGATTTGTTGTTAAAGTAACCGCCTCTCTGTTGGAAGACTCCGATGGGAGTGGTGAGGAAAATGAAGAAGACGACGAAGAAGAAGATGAACAAAATGAACAAGGTGATGGACAACCCATGGAAATAGAAGGCCACATAAATATGATTTGGGTTGACCAATCTCCTACCACATATCATGGAAATGGTCAAGATTAGGGCGAATGGCAAAATACCGGTTGGACTTTGTTACGCGACAACTACCAGCCTCCATAGTATTCAGAGTATTAGGAAACTCCGCATTGGGGCTATGAGGAGTCTTCATATTGGGGTCATGAGGAGCCTCCACAGTGTGGCTATGAGGAGCCTCCATACTTCACGAATCCGTCGCAACCACATTCTAATGAACTCCTCGAGATGATGAGGAGTATGAAATTAGAACAACGTGCTTTCATCAATGCTCAGGATGAGCGTCTCTCACAACTTCAGAGTCAATATGAGACGCATATTGAAAACTTCAACACATTCTCCTCTAATGTCAATCAACAGTTCGATGGTCTGGTGGAAACAACTGCAAATCAACACCGCGCTCTTGCCACAAGCTTCAATACCTTGAACCGAACGGTTTTGGAGTTTACTAAAAGGGCCGAGGCTCAACTACCTCCGCCATATCCGTATCATGGGAGAGTCCATCATGTCAGGGGGAGAAGACCATGACAGCTATGTGTTGCACCCCAAAATTTGACCAACCGGGTCTCGCACTTGGCTCGATGTTTCGACGCATAACCGCATTCGCATCTGCATATCGCATACATTGCATCGTTCGTTTGTTTTGATTTTATCAGGGATCACAGCTCCCGTCTCGTGTTTCAGGTGTTTTAATCAGTAGAATCGATTTTTGGGATATTTCGGTGCCCGTTTATTTTTACCGATTATTTTTGTGTCGTTCGGTGCTCATTTTGTCCCTCTGGGAATTATGATGATTTTTCTGGATTTTATAGGATTTTTTAGGGTTTAAATAGCTTTTAAATCAATTTTTAGGATTTAATAGAAGTTTAAATAGATTTCAATATTTTTAAATCATTTTTTTAGCATTTTATAGGTTCAATTCATTTTTAGAATATCATTAGAATTTAAATAGATTTTAAATTCATTTTAGAATATAAATAGGATAATACAGATTGTCTTTTAAATAATATAGAATAGAAATTAATTGTTTTTAATTTTAGAGGTAGAATAATATAGAATTTTTTAGAACATTAATAGTTTTTTTTATAGTCTAAATAGATTTTAATCTTTTTCAATATAGAATTTTTCTTATTAAATAAATAGGAATTAAATGTTTGATTTTAGATATTATAGCAATTTATTAGATTTTTCTTAGTAGGTTTATTAGAGTTTATTAATTAGGAATTAATTAGTTTAATTGAATTAGTAGTTTAGTTAAATAGGATTAAGGGTTAATTAGTTCTTTTAATATTGTTTTCAGTTTTTTTGAGTTTTTGTCCCATTTTTGTGTGGGCCTTATTTCCACTCGCAGGCCCAATTGATGAAAAAGGTTCAGAAAAGTCCAGGAAAACGTCCAGATTCTTCCCAGCTTTTCCAGCGCCATCTGGATCTTTCCAGAACCTTCCAGCGAAATCCCAGTATAAAGACCCAGAGCTCACACGTGTCCCCAGAGGAAGGACCCACTTTTCTGCGCCAAGGCACTGCCACGTATCCCTCACCGTCTCTCTCTCTCAGCCACGCCTGCTCCACGTGGAAGGCATGCAGAGCCACTCCACCCACCGTGCAACCACGTGTCCTTCACAGAACCTCGCCTGAGACGCGCCACCGGCCGGCCTTGCATGGCCGGCGGCAACCCTACCGTCGCCGGAAAGCCCCAAAAAAAATCCAGAAAACGATGAGCGTTCATCTTCTTCCATCATCCAGCCACCATTGATTTTCCAGAAATTCATCAAGACGATGAATCTTCATCGTCAACCTCCCCAAACCTTCACCATCACTCCAGAAAAAACCACCACAAACACCAGAAACATTCATCGTCAACCTTCGATCTTTCATCATCATCAAACTCAGAATTCCAGCAATTCAACCTTCCAGAAGAACGTCTTCAGGATCTTCAACAATCAACACCTCAAGAATCATCGTTCAACACCAACTCTCTGAATCCACCAACAACTTCAACGAATCTCCATCATCAAAGTTCATCCAGCTTCACTACTTCACCAATCTCCCAGAAGTGTTCAAGAACTCTCCAGATTTGTTCATCAGACCTTCAACGGGACCTTCATATCACCTCCGGGCCTTCTTCAAGCTTCGTCAGAATTAGGTTCAGGATCTTCGTCAAGCACGAACAAGATCCCAGATCTTCATCCAATGTTCAAATCTAGGTTTTCGTCCAACAAAATTTCAAGAAGAACTTCATCATCTGCAAGAGATCATCAATGCCTTCAGTAAGATTTGTTATGGTTTGTTGGTGAGTATGATTATGTTGGTGAGGTTTGTGAGGAAGAGATTGAGAGAAAGAGTGAGGACGAAGGATGGAGAACGAGGGAGACGGAGGGGCTTAAGGTGGTAGCGGCGGCGGAGAGCAAGGAGAAGAAACTAGGGTTTCTTCCTGAAACAGGGAAGGGAGAAAGGGGAAGATCTGGGTTGTGGGCCTCAGGGCCCAGTTACACGTTTTTGGCGCTTCCCTCCGTTTTTTGGACAGGTTCTGGGCTCAAGCCCAATAAAGCTCCTTTCTGCAGCACACGCCCCAGATTACTCAACATACCCCCCAGCTGCGTTTTTTGAGACTTGGGCTGGGCCCAGTTTAGCTGCTTTGTTTTATTTTTTTTTTTTTTTTCTGCATATAACCCTGTATAACAGTGTACACCCCCAGCCCCATTTGCTTGTTTTTTTTATTCTTTTTTTTTAAGATTTGAAAAATACATTTGAAAAAAAAGAAAGAAGAAAAATAGAAAAGAAGAAAACATTATGAAAAAAAAGAAATATATGTGAAAAAGAAATAGAAAAAAATAATAAAAGAGAATAAAGAAAAAGGTGAAAAATAGAAAGAAAAAGTGAAAAGGAAATATATTTGAGAAAAATGGAGAAAATATGGAAAATGTGGAGAAAAGCATTGTGAAAAAATATGAAAAAATATATCTTGAGAAAAAGAGAAAAAAATAGGAGAAAAGAAAAGGAAAAAAAAGGAAAAAATATTAAAGTTTCGATTTAATATTTTTCAAGCATTTCTTTTAGGGATATTTTCATAGATTTTATTTTTCGACTTTTAGGGATAGAAGCAGAAGCCCATTTGTTAGGGGGCCATTTTCACTCGATTTTTCAAGATAGAATAGGGTAGCGTCCTAGGAGATTTATTTCAGTGTTCAAACCCATTGTAATCATTTTTCAGAGATGAATAAAACGAGATTTGAGCTGTGGTCCGATAGTAGCCGAACTACAGCTGCTCTGATTCTTCGTACCAGACGAAGATATGTAGGCATAGGATGCGATATCCTAGCGAGCACACTAACGACTAACCTGTTGTTCTCTCGCGGCTGTGCGATCGAGACTTTCCCGCTGACGATTAATTGAGTACCCTTTTTCTCTCTTGCCCGAGTGCATTTGAGACTCAGCCATAGTTTTGACCATAGGTTCCCGACCCTATGAAACCAGTTGTTTTTCTCACTGCTGTGTGAGAATGTTTGTTTAGCCGTAGTTAGTCTGAACTACGCAAGGCTCTGATCTTCCATCCAATGGAAGTACGTAGGCACAAGACGCGATGTCTTGGCGAGCCAATTTTCCCTGTAGTCCCGAACTACGTTGACTCTGACTTTCTCTCTTGAGAATACGTAGGCATAGAGTGCGACGCTCTATCGAGTCAATTCCCTTCCCTTTAGATTTAGCAGCCGTAGATAAGATTGTTTTGCATCCAGTAGACAACCCAAGCAAGCGTGGATCCCGTCGAGTACGACGGACGTGAGGGGTGCTAATACCTTCCCCTTGCGTAACCGACTCCCGAACCCAGGTTTTGGTTGCGACGACCATACCTTTTCCCCGTTTTTTGCGAGGTTTACTTCGAGCGTTTCCTTTCCCGCTCTGAGGGATAAATAACGCACGGTGGCGACTCTTCTGTCAGCCGGCGCCGATTTTCGCAGTAGCGACAGCTGGCGACTCTGCTGGGGACCCAACGTCCCCTGGCTGCTAAGGACTGCGATGGTTCTTATGCATGTGGGATCCAACGTCCCCTAAGAGAGAGTCAATCCTAGCGCTTGTTTGGGGCCTATTTATCGATATTATCTGTTGCTGTTGGGGTGTTACGGGTGTTCTATGATATTGAGTGAGAAGCCGGACCTGGGCTTGGAGTGCACCCTAGAATTAGAGTAGAAATTAGTGGGCGCCCGCTTGCTTTGCCTTGCTTTGGTGTCCCATGAAATCTACACTCAGACGAGGTTCTGCTGGTTGGCCTCCTGTCCCTTCCTTTGGTTGGCGTGGGTTGCTGGTTAGTTGGATTGTCGACTCTGGGAACCGATCATTTGGAAGTTAGCTGAGTGAGGCCTCTTCAGGATTCGATGATGCCACTCCTTCTGGGAATCGTATCGTCAGTTCTGAATGTCTGTGACGCTGACGACCGCATAGGATGCCGTACCTTGTCAGATATAGGTCCATACCTGTGAGTGGGGGGGTTTTTTTATGCAGGAAACTTGACTTTCAACCTACCCGTTATTCTGGTCTTCTTTTCAGAGAACGTCTCCGTCAGCAGCGCAGCAGTATTTAGATTTTGTGTGGGGGCTGTGGTCCCATTGTTTGCTGCATTTTGCATATCATATGCATACCAGTGTTGCATTGCATATCATCCTCCAGCTAGCCAGAGTTCTGATCCAGCCTTTGTTTCCTGAAGGTGATTACCCGGAGTTTGGATTGAGCAGCTGTTGATTGTCAGAAGACCTACCTAGGGGTTGAGTAGATTTGAGCAGAATCAAGTGTCAAAGTCAGCTGAAGATTATTGGTAGCCATGTCTGAAGGCAATTTCCAGTCTCCTAACACCCTGACAGGGTTCACTATGGCGTCCAACCCTCTGTATGACTCTACGGAAGACTTCCCGCAAGTGAACAATGTTGCTGCAGATCAAGTTGTACAGCCTTCTGTTGAGAACCGAGATCGACATGAGCAGTTTGTGGCCCAGAATGAGCGTCCTCCTCCTGTCAACAATCAAGGTGTTGCTTTCCCTGTGATGAATTACCGAAGAGATATTCCAGCAGCTGGGATGGTAGATCCAAGAGCCCTTGACGATGGTAGAAGAGTCCGAGTGTTGGAAGAGCAAATGAGAGCTTTGAAAGCCAAAGATGCTGTCAACCTAGATGCTGTAGGCATGTGTTTGGTTCCTGACCTGGTGTTGCCTTACAAATTCAAAGTGCCGAAATTTGAGAAGTACACAGGAGATAGCTGTCCGAAGCTGCATTTGATGATGTTCTGTCGAAGAATGACTGCGTTTGCGCGAGATGATAAGTTGATGATCCATTGCTTTCAAGATAGTCTGACTGGGGCATCTTTGAGGTGGTATATGCAGTTAGAGAGGAATCAGATTCAGTCATGGATGGATTTAGCCAGAGCTTTTCTGAAGCAGTACGATTACAACCTAGACATTGCTCCTTATCGCATGCATTTGCAAGAGTTGTCTCAAAAGATCAATGAACCTATCAGGAGATATGCTCAGAGATGGAGAGAATTTGCTGCTAGAGTGCGTCCCCCGCTGTTAGACCAAGAGCTGGCAAGCATGTTTGTGGATTCCCTACAATATCCGTACTTCAAAAGATTGCTCGGAGTTCCGGCAAGTTTCTCTGACGTGGTAGCATTAGGAGAACGCCTTGAGTACTCCATAAGAATGGGGAAAATTCAGATTACTTCATATGATCAAGCTGGTGAAACTGAATACCCTTATGACTATCAGAGTGAAGAAGAAGTTGTGATCAACTCAGTCATGCCAAAGGTTGAATATCCTCGAAGCGAATCAGTGAATTTTGTTGGTTCATCATCTTATCAGAGATCAGTACCTCCCGTGGCTTGTTATACTGAACAGACAGCCGTGCCTGGGGCACTCTATCAGGAATCTTATGTCGCTTCCATTGCAAATCAGCGAACTCGTGGCCGAGGTTATCAGAATCAGCGTCAGAATCAGAGCAGACCTCGTAACAATTTGGAGCGAAGGAAAGCTCCTTTTCACCCAGTGCCGATACCGTATAGCCAGTTGCTACCATCTTTGATTCAGAAGTCTTTGGTGGAGCCGAAAGCTCTTAAGCCAGTTCCAGAACCTTACCCTCCTGGGTACAATCCCCACGTTCAGTGTGGTTATCATGGTGGCTCTCCAGGGCATTCGACGGAAGATTGTAAAGCATTTCAGGCGAAGGTACAGCAGTTGATTGATCAGGATCGCATTTCCTTTCGAGAAGGGTTTCTGTTTGTCCATCCCAACAGTTCAGCTGTCTAAGCTCGTAGATTCAGAAGGGTGTTCCCCAGCATAAGCCAGTGGTTCAGACAGGCAGGCGCCTCAGCATTGGCAGTTCTCAAGCTTTTACATCATTTGCATCTGTAGTTTCTTTTCTGTTAGTTACTACCTGTTTTAAGCATTGTATGTTTCGAATGGTGATAATAATAAAGTGATTATGCATTTTTCTGAATTAATCATGTCGCTGTCGCTCATTTATTGCATTGCACTGACACTTGCATTTATTTCACTCCATTTTTTCGCTGTGACTAGCAAAGTTAGGAGGGAGGATGACGAAACTGAAACTCATAACCGATGATTGTATGCTTTCAGATAAGACCGTACCGATGACGTACAAGGCATTGTTTCAAATTCCCCAAACACTGGAGATATAAGGAGTTAGTCCCTTGTTAACCACTTCGAGCCAGGAAGTAGAAGTTTTTTTTCGGACTTATAAACCCTCACATCTTAACCCGGGGCAGGGTAGTTGTCAGTTAGCTTGACCGAGCATTCAAGTCTTGCAGAGGAGTGTTGTCTTTCAAGGACCAATCAGTTGATACCTTTCAAGAGATCAAACCTCACCAATCAGGAGTGAGACAGTTACAATCCTTTCGGAGCAATCAAGACAACCAGTGTCGCACGACTTTGTTCCAAAAGAAAGAAAGAAAGCCCGCTAAGTAAAAAGAAAGAAAAGCTGGAAAGCTAATACTTAGGCAAAAATTAGGGCATCCCGCTGGACTTCAAAAGAAATCGAGAAAAATCGAAAAGAACTCAAAAGGAGTCAGTCCAGGCAAAAATTAGGGAATCAAAAGAATGAAAAAGAAGGGATTAAAAAGAAATTTTCCCCAGCAAATCACAAAGTCGTGTACACAGACGCCAAAAGCGAAGAAGGAGTAACTATCACTCTAGAAGAAAAGCGTGTGAATTCCTTAACTGTAGGTTCTTACCATTCAACATATCTCTCGAAGAGGCGAGCGTTTGTGCCAGGTTAACTGAACCTTAGGATCGGAGATCATTACGAAGAAGGGGTGGGTACAAATCAAAATTTGAGCCGAATATCCTTTTGTTTCACGAACCGTGAACCCGACCACGATACAACCCTCAGAAGACCTAATTGAGGTAGGGTTAGTTTGAAGCGCATTACGATAAGGTTGAGTAACCTGACTCCTTCTTGACTTGCTAGTCATATCTTGTTGTATTTTTCACTGACCACGTAAGCACTACGTTTGAACTTTGGTTCACTCGTCACTCACAATCACATGCATGTAAATGAGTGACAGCTCAAAATTTTTTCAAAATCTGCATAACCATTGCATTAAGATTACCATTCGTAGACAGACGATTCTAATTGCAGGTTAGTAGTTGGCATGAAAGAAATTCCAGCAGGAGTAATCAAATAGGACTGAGTAATCAAGCAGTCTGAACCCGAATGGTGTATGTTGTGAAGCCTTGTGAATCAGGGGCATTATCTTCCGGTAAGTTCAGTATCAGTCAGTCTGAGGACGAGTCCCGAAGCTTCAGTTGATCAGGGGCAGTTTGTTTGAGAAGCAGTTAATCAAGAGGTGAATCTTCTCAAGATCCAATCAGGGGCAATTATGCAGAGCGTTGAGATTTGACAGCAGATACTTCCAATGGATAATCAGATCGGGTTGAGTCGCTAGAACGCTCATTCAGGGGCAAGTCATCGCAGAGAATGTTGAAATCAACTGGGTTGTTAGGTGTTTAATTGGAGATTGAATTCTTTTGTCGTGCAGATACCGGGGCAAATATTCTCGAAGTATTCTCGTAGCAAGCTGTTCAGAGCCATATTCCCAAGAGTTAGATTGGGGCAAGTGAATTGTACTGGGGCAAGTTGTGCAAGCCAGTCTTGTTATCCCCAGCTGAGTGTACCAGGGGCAAGTCATTCAAACCAGCTTGTTTATCCCCAGCCAGAGTTGAATATCGGGGAATCATGTCAATACCCTTATCGAGAAACTTTCAAATAAGAAGATCTTGTTGTCGTTGGATCATTATCCTACAGTTTAAACCTGTTGCGTGTCAGTAACCAGTCGTTTCCAAAGTCCAGTCCTCGCCTGGCAAATCGGTAACCAGTTCTCGTCTGGCCCACCTTCCCGTAAGAATCAGTTCCCGTCCTGGTGCAGTTTATTGTAAGCAGCAGTTCCCGTCCTGGTGCAGTTTATTGGTAACCAATTCTCGTTTGGTCGCCGTTTCTTCAAGTGTTGTATCAGTTCTCGCCTGGTACATGTCGTCGCATAATCAGTTCTCGTGTGTTTTAACCTATGTGTTATACCAGTTCTCGCCTGGTGTACGTTAGCCTTCAGCCAGTTCTCGCCTGGTTGTCTTGTTCTTAGTCAGTTATCCAGTCAGCCCTGTCTGATGTTCAAAAAACACAAAAATCAATTTTCCTAACCTATTTTCCTATCAGTTCTCGCCTGATAGTCTACCTTTGAATGCTAGTTCTCGCCTAGTATTTTCCATTTCCCTGTGTACATAGTCCATGTTTATTCTAAACCAAAAAAAAAAAAAAAAAAAAACCTAAAGGTATCTGACACAATATTTCCCAATGACCCGCATGTTGTCATGTTCCCCGATACGAAGCTCGACAGATACCAGTGCTCCGAGTAATGTTTGAATTCCTTGTGAATATTGTTAAATCAGAATTGCCACTCTTCAGCAGATGAAAGTTGCTTATTATCCCCGGAAGAGTCGAGATTGTCTTTTACCCCGCATCAGAGTAGGATCAGGAGTATCTTCAGCAGATTAAGATTGATATCCTTGATAGTAGGAGCATTTCCAGCAGTGTGCTGCGCGTAATCAAACCTCAGTTTGGGTCAATCCCCGCAGAGCGCAGTCAGTCGCCAATGGTTTGAAGAAAGCATCCCCGAGCAGAGTTGTCTGTCTTTCCCCAGTGAAGTCGTCAAGCAGGGCTGCCTTTTCATTTCTCCAGCCGGGCAGTTATCCTCAGCGGATTTGATTTCCCGTTTCCAGCATTTATTTTGCTGAGATGGTTCTGTGGCTTCAGGTCATCCCCAGTAGAGTTGACGTTTCCTTCGGCATTTATTTTGCCAAGTGGTTTTCAGACCTGGTGTTCTCCGGCAGCTCGAGCATGCATTAGCATTTGTATATATAGTCATTGCATTTATCAAGCATATAGCATATCCATGCCGTCTGGGCATCGCATTTTCAAATAAAACGCATAGCATATTCATGTCATATAGGGCATTGCATCATTATCAAGCATACGCATGTCGAAACATAGACCAAGATGGTTACCTATTGGATTTCGGATTTGTTCACCTGCAGAGTTGTGTGGTTCAGCTTCTTGTCTTCCCCAGCGGAGTGATTCTTCATTTGGGCGTTACGTCGGCATCGGAAAAAAAACAACAACAACAAAGATTGACATATATCAGACTTCTGAAGCTGCCCCCTTTGTCAAAACAGGTGCAAGGCAGTTCAATTCAGAATTTCCTCAGGAGAATTGTCCTCAAGTTCGCAATGAACTGTGAGTTGACCAGACTTGATCCCACGAGAGAGATGGGAATCAAGGTGTTTGCTTTATGAAGCATTATTTCAATACTTGTGGCGTCACACAGGTTTTGGAGAAGAAAATTTTATCAGAAAATTGACCAGATGTTGCCGTTACAACCAAACTTCAGTTTATTGGAAGCTATTCCTCAAGCAGCTTTGCAGTATATTCTTGCGGTTGGCAAATTTCAGGGTTCCATTTGTATTCAACCGTCATCTACCTTGAATGTTTGAAGGCTGAGCGCTCTTCACCCATTCAGGTCGAAGTCGCTTGAATAGGGGCAGCTGTTGCACCCCAAAATTTGACCAACCGGGTCTCGCACTTGGCTCGATGTTTCGACGCATAACCGCATTCGCATCTGCATATCGCATACATTGCATCGTTCGTTTGTTTTGATTTTATCAGGGATCACAGCTCCCGTCTCGTGTTTCAGGTGTTTTAATCAGTAGAATCGATTTTTGGGATATTTCGGTGCCCGTTTATTTTTACCGATTATTTTTGTGTCGTTCGGTGCTCATTTTGTCCCTCTGGGAATTATGATGATTTTTCTGGATTTTATAGGATTTTTTAGGGTTTAAATAGCTTTTAAATCAATTTTTAGGATTTAATAGAAGTTTAAATAGATTTCAATATTTTTAAATCATTTTTTTAGCATTTTATAGGTTCAATTCATTTTTAGAATATCATTAGAATTTAAATAGATTTTAAATTCATTTTAGAATATAAATAGGATAATACAGATTGTCTTTTAAATAATATAGAATAGAAATTAATTGTTTTTAATTTTAGAGGTAGAATAATATAGAATTTTTTAGAACATTAATAGTTTTTTTTATAGTCTAAATAGATTTTAATCTTTTTCAATATAGAATTTTTCTTATTAAATAAATAGGAATTAAATGTTTGATTTTAGATATTATAGCAATTTATTAGATTTTTCTTAGTAGGTTTATTAGAGTTTATTAATTAGGAATTAATTAGTTTAATTGAATTAGTAGTTTAGTTAAATAGGATTAAGGGTTAATTAGTTCTTTTAATATTGTTTTCAGTTTTTTTGAGTTTTTGTCCCATTTTTGTGTGGGCCTTATTTCCACTCGCAGGCCCAATTGATGAAAAAGGTTCAGAAAAGTCCAGGAAAACGTCCAGATTCTTCCCAGCTTTTCCAGCGCCATCTGGATCTTTCCAGAACCTTCCAGCGAAATCCCAGTATAAAGACCCAGAGCTCACACGTGTCCCCAGAGGAAGGACCCACTTTTCTGCGCCAAGGCACTGCCACGTATCCCTCACCGTCTCTCTCTCTCAGCCACGCCTGCTCCACGTGGAAGGCATGCAGAGCCACTCCACCCACCGTGCAACCACGTGTCCTTCACAGAACCTCGCCTGAGACGCGCCACCGGCCGGCCTTGCATGGCCGGCGGCAACCCTACCGTCGCCGGAAAGCCCCAAAAAAAATCCAGAAAACGATGAGCGTTCATCTTCTTCCATCATCCAGCCACCATTGATTTTCCAGAAATTCATCAAGACGATGAATCTTCATCGTCAACCTCCCCAAACCTTCACCATCACTCCAGAAAAAACCACCACAAACACCAGAAACATTCATCGTCAACCTTCGATCTTTCATCATCATCAAACTCAGAATTCCAGCAATTCAACCTTCCAGAAGAACGTCTTCAGGATCTTCAACAATCAACACCTCAAGAATCATCGTTCAACACCAACTCTCTGAATCCACCAACAACTTCAACGAATCTCCATCATCAAAGTTCATCCAGCTTCACTACTTCACCAATCTCCCAGAAGTGTTCAAGAACTCTCCAGATTTGTTCATCAGACCTTCAACGGGACCTTCATATCACCTCCGGGCCTTCTTCAAGCTTCGTCAGAATTAGGTTCAGGATCTTCGTCAAGCACGAACAAGATCCCAGATCTTCATCCAATGTTCAAATCTAGGTTTTCGTCCAACAAAATTTCAAGAAGAACTTCATCATCTGCAAGAGATCATCAATGCCTTCAGTAAGATTTGTTATGGTTTGTTGGTGAGTATGATTATGTTGGTGAGGTTTGTGAGGAAGAGATTGAGAGAAAGAGTGAGGACGAAGGATGGAGAACGAGGGAGACGGAGGGGCTTAAGGTGGTAGCGGCGGCGGAGAGCAAGGAGAAGAAACTAGGGTTTCTTCCTGAAACAGGGAAGGGAGAAAGGGGAAGATCTGGGTTGTGGGCCTCAGGGCCCAGTTACACGTTTTTGGCGCTTCCCTCCGTTTTTTGGACAGGTTCTGGGCTCAAGCCCAATAAAGCTCCTTTCTGCAGCACACGCCCCAGATTACTCAACATACCCCCCAGCTGCGTTTTTTGAGACTTGGGCTGGGCCCAGTTTAGCTGCTTTGTTTTATTTTATTTTTTTTTTTTCTGCATATAACCCTGTATAACAGTGTACACCCCCAGCCCCATTTGCTTGTTTTTTTTATTCTTTTTTTTTAAGATTTGAAAAATACATTTGAAAAAAAAGAAAGAAGAAAAATAGAAAAGAAGAAAACATTATGAAAAAAAAGAAATATATGTGAAAAAGAAATAGAAAAAAATAATAAAAGAGAATAAAGAAAAAGGTGAAAAATAGAAAGAAAAAGTGAAAAGGAAATATATTTGAGAAAAATGGAGAAAATATGGAAAATGTGGAGAAAAGCATTGTGAAAAAATATGAAAAAATATATCTTGAGAAAAAGAGAAAAAAATAGGAGAAAAGAAAAGGAAAAAAAAGGAAAAAATATTAAAGTTTCGATTTAATATTTTTCAAGCATTTCTTTTAGGGATATTTTCATAGATTTTATTTTTCGACTTTTAGGGATAGAAGCAGAAGCCCATTTGTTAGGGGGCCATTTTCACTCGATTTTTCAAGATAGAATAGGGTAGCGTCCTAGGAGATTTATTTCAGTGTTCAAACCCATTGTAATCATTTTTCAGAGATGAATAAAACGAGATTTGAGCTGTGGTCCGATAGTAGCCGAACTACAGCTGCTCTGATTCTTCGTACCAGACGAAGATATGTAGGCATAGGATGCGATATCCTAGCGAGCACACTAACGACTAACCTGTTGTTCTCTCGCGGCTGTGCGATCGAGACTTTCCCGCTGACGATTAATTGAGTACCCTTTTTCTCTCTTGCCCGAGTGCATTTGAGACTCAGCCATAGTTTTGACCATAGGTTCCCGACCCTATGAAACCAGTTGTTTTTCTCACTGCTGTGTGAGAATGTTTGTTTAGCCGTAGTTAGTCTGAACTACGCAAGGCTCTGATCTTCCATCCAATGGAAGTACGTAGGCACAAGACGCGATGTCTTGGCGAGCCAATTTTCCCTGTAGTCCCGAACTACGTTGACTCTGACTTTCTCTCTTGAGAATACGTAGGCATAGAGTGCGACGCTCTATCGAGTCAATTCCCTTCCCTTTAGATTTAGCAGCCGTAGATAAGATTGTTTTGCATCCAGTAGACAACCCAAGCAAGCGTGGATCCCGTCGAGTACGACGGACGTGAGGGGTGCTAATACCTTCCCCTTGCGTAACCGACTCCCGAACCCAGGTTTTGGTTGCGACGACCATACCTTTTCCCCGTTTTTTGCGAGGTTTACTTCGAGCGTTTCCTTTCCCGCTCTGAGGGATAAATAACGCACGGTGGCGACTCTTCTGTCAGCCGGCGCCGATTTTCGCAGTAGCGACACTATGCATTATGCATAATTGCATTTCATCATCTTGTTGTGTTGTTATGAATCTTTTGCTATGTATTAAGTACATTTCCCATGTGTAAATGTCTTGCATCATGAACCTATATTCCATTACTTGTTTGTAGTATCTAGCAATAATTACTATTTTTGTCTATGTATGGTGCTAATTTCCCATGTGTGTATGATTGTTAATGTTTATCCTATTGTGCATGGGTTGATATGAGCATCTGTTATTTTTTATCATTTCTTAACAGAAATTTCTTTCTTTTTGATGTTGTCAAAAGGGGAGAAAGTGTCAAGATGTTTAGTAGAACCATAAAGACGTCGCATTTAACCCAAATAAGTGAGAATGAAGGCATCAAGCAAGGGGGAGGATAATGCCGGATATCATACAGACAAATTATACGTGTTTTGCCATCATAAAAAAGGGGGAGTATGTGAGGGCAAAGCCTCAGATACTAGATATGCGTGTTTCGATGATGTCAAAACCTAGCCGCATGGAAGAATTGACATTTGGCGTTATCATCATGATGCATAAGCATACCTTATTTCTCATGTTTATTTGCTTGCACTAAATATCTCGAGTACTGCATTTAGAGTGTCAAAATATGCATCATACGAGTTAAACTCAATTGGTCTATCACAGGTTTCATCTAAGAGAATCTAAAATATGAATTTAGGCATTTTTTGAAGTTTCAGGTTTTTAAGTCGACCTAAACTCTGCTCCGGTCGACTCATGGCAAGTATCCTAGAAATGCATTTTTTTCGGGTTAGGTATGGTCGACCTACCGGTCGATGCATACTGTTGTCATTTGCATTTGTGAAAAAATTCAGGTTTTACATCGACACATGCCTCGTTCCGATCGATGCATAGTTGTGTGTTTTGCACAATATGTTGCCTCGGGTTAGCTCAGGTCGACCCTGCACTCTGCATGGGTCGAACGCTCGCTGTTTGTTGCATATTTCTTGATTTGTCTATTATTTTTGAAAGTTGGTGTTATCAGTTATAACAGTTTTGTTTGGTATAAATATTCAATTGCTCTATTCATTTCATATCAATTGAATCAATTACAAAAACAAGAAAAGTGAAAGAGGTGTCAATTCAAGTTCTCATCATCTTCATCTTCTACATTAAATACCACAACAATCACACACAATAATCTTTACTGTGCATTATGGATTGTCTAAGGTGATAACGTTCGAAGTCGTGATTGGGTAATCCGGTTCGTGTTAAGGAATTGACGGGTTTTTCTTGAATAAAACCTCTAGGGGTTTGTCCTCCAAGATTCTCTGAATTTGGGGGTTTTGGACGAGTCTTCTCAACACATATTCGGCCGAGTGAAGGTGATCGAGGAGCGGTGGGTTCCGTCGATCTAGTAGCGGTAATCAGAGAGTTGTGAAGGAGAAGTCCGGGTTCGACACGCGAGTGTTTGAGATCATCCGGGCTGGGGTTTGAAGACGGAAGGTTGTTCAAACATAGAGCTGTAATCGGAGGTTCATACGCAAGCTGTCGAAGGACATGATTCGACTCAAATCAAGAGGCAAGAGGAGATAGCATCTACAACAACAAGGGAGTTCGTTTGTTTGATTGTTATTTCATTCTTGTATATACGATTCTACAACAGGTTAAATTTATATTATAAGAGCTCAATTCTATTGTTAGAATTGAGGGTAGATGTACCCCGAAGCGAGGACGACGGGGGAACTGCCTCAACAAATCCTTGTGCCTTTTACCTTTCGTTTTTACATTGCTTAACATTTGTGTGGTTTTAGTACAAGCAATTGTATCAAATTTAGGACTGTTTTGAGTAAGTGCTAGACTGATTTTGACTCTAGTACAATCGTTGATTTTACAAGGAAACTAGAGCAAATTACTCAAAGCTGAACTCACTTGTAGTGCTCTGCACTCCAAGTGTTTGATAAATTGTCTGAACGAAAAGCCTTGTGTGCTGTCCATTTATTGTGGTAATATTTTAAGGCATTAGAACTAGTCATACCATATTGTGAGCTAAATCAAATTGAGAGTGTGATTAGCGTAGTGATTCCCATTATTCGTTATCCGATTCCATCGGCTAAAACACATATCCAGTTTTCTAGTAACCGTTCATTATAGACGGTATTTTTCCATGGCCGCTTCCGCAAATTAAACAAATTTTTTAAAACCATTTTATTGGTAGCGCCGACTTTTTTTTAACAAGGGATCTATTCAACCCCCCCCCCCCCCCTTCTAGATCTGTGCCATCGTCTAACAAAGTTGAGGGTTGTGCGCACTGGCAGGAGTGACATATGCTCGACAAGAAAGTATGTCAGGGAGGTGGGAAGCAAACGGGCGTGCTTGATCTTTGGGAACGAGGGGAAGTTGAGGGGACGTGCATGGTGTCCCCTAGTGCCACATGTCGTGTGTAATTAATGCCTAAGGCGACTACTCATAGGGGCACTTGAGTGCCCAGTGCTGCCTCGCTTCCCGTGCTAGGCTTATAAATAGGGGGAAGCTTTCCTCATTTGCACATTTGCTCTTCATATCAGCCAGAATCCTCTCCAAGTTCTTCTTGCCATCGCGTCATTTTCGTTGCCGTCATCGTTCTCTGTCGTCCAGATCCTTATCCCAAAAGTAAGTTTTCACTTCCTTTATGTAGTTTTATGAGTTTTTTTGGTGACTCTCATGAGGTTTCTAGGAAAGCTATGAATTTTCTGGTGGATCTTATGAAGTTTCTGGTGAGGACGCCGAGAAGTTCATAAGGATTCCGAGATCTTCATGAAGTTGTTGACGAATGCCCCAGGGACCTGCGATGAAGGTATTGGGGAGCTAGGAGAACGCCTCGAGGCTCCTCGCCAGTGTGCGGCTATTGCGGGGAGCTTTTACTTAGGGGCTCCCCGTGTGTGTCGGGGTCATCCTGATTGGAGAGCCTCACTGTCGGGGAGGCTTGCTGTGTAGAGTCGTCATCGGGGTTTCTTCTTGGAAGAGCCTCCATCAAGGAGGGGCCCCTGGTTTCGGGCTTCCCCGTCCCTCCCTTCGCCCTTTCACTTGATTTTTGGTGGAAGAGTGGATTTAATCTTGGATTTGAATTCACCGGTTTCCTTTGCTTTTTAGGTAAAATGGTTGTACGAATTAAGGGCATCATCCATATTGACGAAGAATCCGAGCCCGACACTCCCGTTGAGGTCGAAGAAGCTGAACCAGTTCACACGCTCGTAGACTAGGTCGGGCAGGAACCTCTCACTATAGTGTCGTACTTTGCCTTTGATGACACAAACATGTTTGCCACTATCGAGGATCGTCTAGAAGGTTCCTCCGTAAGCTAGATGGTCTATAAACCTAAGGAAAGACACCACATTTTCTCGAGTTCAGGATGATGGGGTTCTCTATGTATGATTTTGCATTTCGTGAAGCAGGGATGCGCCCCCCTTTAGCGATTTTCAGGGGGGAGTGTTTCGGTGGCTCCGCATGAACCCTTTGCAACTGTACCCAAATGTCATAACGTTCATGCGGGCATTTGAGCTCGTCTGCGAATATCTTCGTATTGGGGTCACACTTCCCCTGTTCTTCAGCACCTTCCATCTTCAGCGTCAATCCTCCGAAGGTAGGCACAGTTGGATATCCTTGAACCAGCCGAGGAAGCTGTTCCAGGTGTACCAAGATTTTATCAACGCCTTCAAAGACAGGTTTTATATCGTGAAGCCTGTGTCGCCCGCAGATGTCGACTCGCTGTACGACCCTGCAGTCACGAAAGAAAATGGGGATCCCGAGGATACCTTAGTGTATAAATTTTTGCTCGAGTGGGTCGAGGACCACTTCCACCTGGGCATGGACAACTATATTGTGAATCATGTTGACCTGGATGCTGACGATCGACTGTCTTACAAAAAATGGTCGAATTTGTATTTGGCTTCACTCCCGCCAAGTGTGTCCAGAAGGATGGGAGTTTCTTCCTCGACAAGCGCAGGGAGATTTGTCACGAGGCTCGATTGATTAATACCAAGGCTCTCCTTGAGTGCGGGTCTCGTGAGGAGGTCTTGAGGTTTTTAGGTAACGAGTCTTTTCTTTGGTAGGGTGCCTACCCCATTTCTCTTGTTAATGACTTAGTTTTCCTTGTTTATTGTTGCAAGCCAGATGTCAAACACGCAGGAACGCATATGAAGCTCACGACGAAAAAGGGCGGGAAGAAAGGCAAGAAAAGAGTTTCCCAAGTCCAGCAGATGACGAGGCCTGACCAAGGAGCTGATGGTTCTTCCTCTCCTCAATGCAGTCAGTCCCCTCCCCTTCAGGATACATCCTCCAAGAGGCGTCGGGTCAAGGAACCAGTGATTGTCAATCTCAAGGAAAGTGCACATGTGGAGAAGTTCGTGCTGCCTCCTTGCCACACCCAGCGAGACTTCTTCTTCGGGGACCACTCCCCGTCGGTGGTGGGGGCCGAGACTAAGGCGATCATGGGGATTGATCGGGTGGCCCGAAGGAAAGCTCTGGCCGAGGTTATGGATACTTTGATGAGGGTCTTCTAGACGACCTTGGTCCTCAATGATGAAACCAGCCCAACCTCTGAGCCGAATAAGCTGCAAGAAGAGAACGCCGTCCTTGAGGCCGAGAAGAACAAGGCAGAGGTCAACTTGCAGAAGGCTCAGAAGAGGTATGAAGCCCATGTGTGCCTCCTTCATGAAATGAATGAGATGGGAGACGGGCTGAAGAAGGTCAAGGAGGAGTGGGGTCAACTATAGACCAAAGTGGCCGATCTGGAGGCCAAAGTCAGGCCGACTGAGGATGAATCTGCTGAAGAGAAGCTCATGGCGTCTCGGGCTAACCTGGCGTCGAAGATCCGGGATCTAGAGTACGATTGTCTGGGGGATCTTGAGGTGAGTTTCAATAGTGTTGTGGAGCAGCTTCAGGTTGTGAACCTTGGTGTCCAGCTCATCATCGAGGGAACAGGCCTCTATAATCGGGTGGTCGAGGGTTGTGCAATCACGCCAGAAGCCGAAGAGGAGGATAATGGTCAGGCCATGGGGGGCGACCCACTCGAGGAGAATGTAATTGTTTAGTGCTTTTTGTTGTATTTCTTTTTCTTGGCCTGCGTGCCTCATTTTGATGTAATTGTCTCTGGCCTGCGTGCTGTATTTGTAACCTTTGAACAATGGGCTCTGCCCGCACTTTGGAAATGCAATATTCTACTTTTATGTTGTGTGTGCTCTATTTTTGTTGTTTTTTGTGTATGAAATAGTGTGCGTTGTATGCTTGTTATCAGGGGTTTTGCTCGACGTATTGTTGTGACCGACCGTGCAGGGAGCTGATCGGGTGATCGGAGTTGGCATTCGATCGGTAACGGCGCTAAGACCTTAGTTGAGGTCTTTGCCCCGTAGCGTGAACTTCCCATCGTGAGTTGGGTGTTCTGCCTTACTGGTACGATAATGGTGGAGCTCGATTGAGGAGTCCCCGTCGGATCAAGAGTCTTCTTGCACACACCAAGGGCAGACTCTTGTCTTTTTGTTTTGAATTTAGGAGTTGCTCCTGTACCATGTCGCGCCCCTGTGGTCGCAACGCTCATGGGTCGCGACAATGTTTAACTGTAGTATTGTTTAAGTTTTTCAGCGCTCCATGGTCGAGCAAGTTCTTCCCCATGCAGGTTTTCGAGGTAATAAGCCTCGTTGCCCGTTTTGTCTCAGACTCGATAGGGACTTTCCCAGTTTGCAATGAGTTCGCCCTCACGTGAGTCCTTTTGATTCCTTCATAGGACCAAGCCGCCCACTTGGAACTCGCGCTTGATGACTTTGCTTCCATGCTGTAAAGTTATCTTTTGTTTCATCGAGGCTTCTCGTAGGGATGCCCCCGACCTGATTTCCTCAAATAGGTCGAGTTCCTCCCTTAAGGCCTCTTCGTTTGCCTCCTCATCAAGGGGAGACTCGGTTCTCCTGAAGGGCTCTCTTATTTCCACCTGAATCACTGCCTCAATTCTGTAGGTTAGCCGAAATGGGATCTCCCCGGTTGTTGAATGTGGGGTAGTCTTGTAGACCCAGAGCACGCTGTGTAGCTCTTCGACCCACCTCTTCTTGGCGTGTCTCAACCTTCGCTTCAGGCCATGCAGAATCACTCTGTTCGCGGCTTCGGCCTGCCCGTTCATCTGCGGGTGTTTGAATGAGGTGAAGTGTTGCTTCGTGCCCATCCTGGTAACAAAGTCCTAAAAGTTCTTATCGGTGAACTTAGTCCCTTTGTCGATGATGATGGCCTGGGGTACGCTGAACCGGGAAAGTATATTCCTCTTGTAGAAGAGGAGTATGTTTTGGGACGTGATTTTGGCCAAGGCTTCATCCACTATCCATTTAGTGAAGTAATTGACGCCGACTATCAGATATTTATTTAGATACGATCCTATGGTAAAGGGCCCGAGGATGTCCATCCCCCACAACGCAAGTGACCATAGGGACGAAAGTGTTTTGAGCTCGTTGGGCAGGGCCAAGTGCATGTCCCTATGTCGTTGGCATTTGTCGCACTTCTTTATGTGCTCTTTGGTGTCTTGCTAAATGGTGGGCCAATAGTATCCCGCCCGCAGAGCCTTACGGGCGAGCGATCTCCCACCCAGGTGCTGGTGTTGTGGTGAGAATCATGATGCCAAGCTATTGATTAACTTGAACCTTAATTCATTAAATTCACAACCGAACTTTGATTTATCCAAAGGAAAGGTTAAAGAAAGAAAGACCTTTTGCGCGATGTAACAACAATGCTAAGAGATTCGGGGATCGCGGGGTTGGTTATGCTTAGGGTAGGTATTTCACATCCTAAACATCTGTAGAACCCTACATGAACCTTTTGTGTGTGTGTGTGTGTGTATGATAAACTTGCTAATGGTTATGCTATAGTTTGAGATTAGGGTTAGGGTAAAGACCTAAGGATACCTTCTAAGTTTGCTCGCAAAGATATCGCATCTTCTGCCTACATATCCTAACTAGGATAGAATCAAAACAATCGTAGGTCACCTTACCGAGGATTAAAAAGTACTTGACTATGGTCAAGACTCTAGGGGAACAAACATAACAATTCTTATGTAGAGTTTAACCAAACTCTCTAGATCTATATTAAACACTTAAGAGTGGGGAGTAAGTAATCATCACCATGATTCTTACATAGAGTTAACCAACTCTACCTAATTCTACATTGTAAGACCAATTGGTTCTATCAAGACCAAAAGGAGGGAGGAGGCTCTATCAAGGCCTATAAGGATTACCTCTGACCGCGTCAGGGATGTGTTGGTCAAGATATCGTACCTTGTGCCTACGTATTCCCATTAATCGATGAGAAATCAGAGTGTCTGTAGTTCAGACATGACTAAAGAAGAAGAACTCTAAACCTAGGTTCTAAAGGGTAAATGGCTCTATCAAGACCTATAAGGGTAATGAGCTACCTATGATCCAGAGGTCAATAGAGAGAGTTTCCTTTGGACATAAGGGATACAAACAACTTGATGTGAACTAACAAGTTCCATCACTGGGGAATAATTTAACAAAGTTGAAGAAATAAAGTAAAAGCATGTAAACAATCATGATAACAATCAAGATCAACATTTAACATCTTAACAAATATCAAAATACATAGAGGTAATAACCAACAATGTAAGCAAAGAACATGTGTAACAACAAGTTCATCTATAACATTCATATGAAATTGATGCAAAAAAGTTACAACCTGAAGCAATCATGTAATAAGAATCAAACAATATCAAATGTAACAACATAAGATCAATCAAACATGTATTGAGGACAACCAATCAAGCAAAACACAAGAGATGTTACAACAGTTCAAATGTAAATTCATAACTTCATGGGGAAAACATACAAGTTTTATGGTAACAACTAAATTGAAAATAAAACCCTAGCATGTTATGGTTTTGACAATACACATAAAAAAGTTTAATGAGGCATGATAAACATATTCAAGAGGTTACAACATCAAGAATCAAGCTAAAGTTGACAGATGAAGTTCAACAAGCCTTTTTCACATATATGCATTCACCAAGGAAAACATGAACATGTTAAAGCAATGAATCATACACTTTCAAGTATTTAAACATGTTAACAAACATATATGAACCCCATAAGATTAAACTCACAAGAGAAATCAAGTTATAAGTCGAAAAAGTTCATGAACCCCATGGAAAAACCCTAAAAATAACATGTTATTCAAGTGGATAAAAGTATTTATATGGTAACAATACTTGAATTATTTCCTCACTCAATGAAAATATATATGATAATGAGTAGTTTTAAAAAAGAATTACATCAATAACATAAAAAATGAGCAAGTTATGGTCATTGGAAAATAAGGCACAAAGTTGGTAAACTAGGCCTAGACAAGGTAAGTCAAGTTAAGGCACATTTTCATGTTTCAACCTAAACTAACACCATTTAAATTCTTGGCTAACAAGAATTACAGCAAGCATAACATGGATTCATCATCAAACATTGGTTCATACATGACCAAATCAACAATCTTAACATGTCTAGGCATTGCATTGCATAAATAGAAAATGAATAACATGGCTAAAAAGATAAGAGCATATGCTTACCTCTTGTGGCCTTTTGATGCAAGAGTGAGAAACAAGAATACCAGAAATATAAAAAGCTTCTTAGAGGTCTACAAGTGATCTAATAGTGATGTATAAGTAATCCAAACAAGCTCCAAGTTCACTTTGTCAGAAATGCCTTGAATGCTAAGCAAAACTTCCAAAAATCCAAAGATTCCAAAGAGGGAACTTGCTCAATGGTTATTAGAGTGATTTCTGGCCATGGTGAGGGTTTGATAAGTTCTAAAACATCATTTATGGTGTTTTATAAGGGTTACTTGAGTTGAAAAATGATTGAAGATGGTTTTGGAAGAGTTTTGCAAAAACAGTTTTTTGAACTAGTTTTGGAAACTTGGTGTATTTTGCAAGAACTTTGTGATAGAGTGGGAGGGAGAGTTCCTGCTGGTTTTGTCAAAGAAATTGTGTATTTGAGATTTTTTTTCGAGGTCCTATTTATAGCCAAGGAGCTTGAACAAGAGGCATGGGTAGAAGGGAAGTTCTTGTCCATTTTACCTTTTTTGAACAAAATCTTGTGAGTTTCAATGTGAATCTTTGATATCATCTAGTAACCACTCTATGCTATGTTTGGTCATCTCCTAGGGTTCATATTCGACATGTTTGATGGGATGGAATAGAAATTTTTGCAACATAGTGGGTGATTCTACTCATGGTAGCCACCAACGTTCTCTCTCCTCGCAAGTTACAATTTATCTTGGATTTAAATAACATTTACATCACATCACAAGTTAAACTCACGGAAACTAGTGCTAACATGTTTTATGGGATGGAAGATTACTTTTTGCATCATAGTGGATGGTTTTGCTCATGTTAGCCACCAATGTTCTATCTCCTTGCAAGTTGCACTTTATCTTGGATTTAAAGAATATTTACATCACATCACAAGCTAAACTCATGGAAATTAGTGCTAATTGTTGCACCCCAAAATTTGACCAACCGGGTCTCGTATCTGGCTCGATGTTTCGACGCATGATCGCCTTCGCATCTGCATATTGCATACAGTGCATTTTTCATTTGTTTTGATTTTATCAGGGATCACAGCTCTCGTCTCGCGTCTCAGGTGTTTTTTAATCAGTTTAGATAGGTAGAATCGTATTTTTGGGATATTTCGGTGCCCGTTTATTTTTACCGGCTATTTTGGTGTGCTCTCGCGGTCTTATGTGTCGTTCGGTGCTTATTTTGTTCCTCGGGGAATTATTGTGATTTTTCTGGATTTTATTGGTTATTTTTAGGGTTTAAATAGATTTTTAATCATTTTAGGATAATATAGAATTTTATAGAAATAAATAGCATTTTTCATTTTTAGAATATTAATGTTTTTTAAATAGCTTTTTAATCCTTTTTAATATATATTTTTCCTTATTAAATAAATAGTTTTTTTTTAGGATATAATGTTTTAGAATAATAAATAATAGGGTTAATAGAAATTAAATGTTTTTTAATTTTAGATATAGAATAATAATAGATTTTTTCTTTTATTAGTAAATAGATTTTAATAGAAAAATATAGTTTTTTTAATAGTTTTATTAGAATAATAGATTTTCTTTTATAATAAATAACATAGGTTTTATTAGAAATTAATTAGTGGAATTAGTAGATATTATAGAATTAATAGAGTTTTTCTCTTTTTTAGATTTAATTGATTTTTTAGATTAATTAGGTCTTAGTTAATTAGGGTTAATCACTTTAGTTTTAATCATTTAGTTTAACCATTTTTGTGTTATGCAGTTTTTTGGTTTTTTATTTCTATTTTCGTTTGGGCCTCATTTTCAAGGCATCTAAAGCCCAAATTCGCAGTCCAAAGTCCAGCATCAGTCCAGACTTTTCCAGCAATTTCCAGAAGCTTCCAGAGCGTTCCAGAATTTCTCAGGGTATAAAATCATCAGCAGCCACGTGTTGTAAGGAGGATGGACCCACATTTCGTTCCCACACCACGCCACCTCACCATTCAGAGCTTCCCTCTCACGCCACGTGGAGGCCATGCACCGTCCTCCCCCACTATCTCTGCCACGCCTCCCCACTCCTCCACCCACGTGTCTCCACGCGTACGCCCCATAACACCTCGCCTGAAACCTCACCGGCCGGCCTGCATGGCCGGCGACCACCGTGAACCCCACCGGAGAACCTCACAAACCCAGAACAATCTCCAGATGCCAATCATCTTCATCTTCCTCCTCTCATCCAACCGCCGCCAACTTCCATCTCCGATCATCAACATCATCATCTTCAAACCTTTTCCAGATCCTCATCCAAGCGCCATGCAGTTTTCCAGAAACCATCAATCATCAGCCATTAATCTTCATCTTCTTTCCAATCAACAAGAACAAAATTCCAGGAAATTACCAATCATCGTCAACCCTCAACAAGCGTTTCCAGATTCAACAAACTTCCTTCATCGTTCATCTTCCATCATCATCAAGAATCCTCACTCAACCACCACGTATCTCCAACCTTCTCCTTCAATCTTCATCACCAATTCCAGTTTCCCAGAAACTTTCAACATGCAGCTCCAGATTTCAAGAACGAACATCATCAAGATATTAGTTTCCAAGAGTCTTAACGAAAGTCAAACATGCAAGGCCATCGATGGGAGCTCCGTCAGCGAATCTTCATCAGAATATTTTCAGAATCACTAAGATCTCTCGCCATTCATCCAAAACTCTTCAGCGAACTTCTTCAAGAACTCCATTCGAGCCTTCAAGATCGCCATCACGCTCCAGATCCTTCATATAGTCGTCAAGATCCTCGAAGAGTTTCAGCACAGGTTTTTGTTCAGATTCCTTAAGAGTTCATCTTCAACCCTAGATCCAAACGAAACGACGACGTCTGCATCAAGATCTTTATTGGAGCTAGGATGTTCGTCCAAATGTGATGAAGATGTTTGAATGATGTGGAACTGAAGCAAGGTTGTAGATGAGGGGGTTGGTTCATGGCGGAGAACGAGGTTGAGAGAGGGAGAAGGAGAGGATGACGGCGACGCTATGTTGAAGGAGAAGGGGAGTGTTGAAACCTAGGGTTTCAGAAGGTGAAAGGAGGGACGAAGAGATTGGGCCGGATCCAGGCCCAGTCATTTTTTTTGAGCCACACACCCCCTCGTTTTTGGCTGTGAATGGGCTGGGCCCAAATACGAGTTTTGCTGCTGGCTACCCCTTCTGTTCACATTCAGCACCCCCTCCCGTTTTTTGCAGCAATAGCTGCTGGGCTGGGCCCAATTTGGTTGTACTTTTTATTTTTTCTGCTTATCACCCCCCTGTACCAGCACACCCCCCTCCCTTGTATTTCTTGTTTTTTCTATTTTTTTATATAGTTTAATTGTTTCAGGTGAGAAAAATAAATAGAAAAATATATTGAAAAAAAAAGAGAAATAAAAAAATAGAAAAAGAAAAGTGAAAAACAATAAAAGAATATATTTTGAAAAAGAAAAAATAGAGAAAAAATAAAGAGAAAAATATATTAAAAAAATAGAAAAAATAAAGAAAGGATATTTTGAAAGAAAAAGGAGAAAATGATTGGAAAAGAATAAAAAATATTAGTATAGACTTAATATTTTTTAGAGTACATTTTCTTTTAGGATATATTTTCATAGAGATTATTTTACGATTTTTGAGGTAGTTTAGAAGCCCACTTGTTAGGGGACTATTTTCCATTCGCTTTTTCAGGATAAATAGGATAGTATTTCCTAGGAGATTTACTTTCAGTATTCAATCATTGTAACCATTTTTTCAGAATATCAATAAAACGAGATTTGAGCTGTGGTCCCGGTAGTAGCCGAACTACAGCTGCTCTGATTTCTCGTACCAGACGAGAATATGTAGGCATAGGATGCGATATCCTAGCGAGCACACTAACAACTGACTTTCTGTTCTCTCGCTGCTGTGCGATCGAGACTTTCCCGCTGACGACTAATTGTTACCCTTTTTTTCTCTTGCCCGAGCGCATTTGAGACCAAGCCATAGTTTTGCCCATAGGTTCCCGACCTTTGAAACCAGTTGATTTCTCACTGCTGTGTGAGAATGTTTTGTTTAGCCGTAGTTAGCCTGAACTACATAAAGCTCTGATCTTCCATGCAGTGTGGAAGTACGTAGGCACAAGACGCGAAGTCTTGGCGAGCCAATTTTCCCTGTAGTCCCGAACTACGTTGACTCTGACTTTCTCTCTTGAGAATACGTAGGCATAGAGTGCGACGCTCTATCGAGTCAATTCCCTTCCGTTTAGATTTAGCAGCCGTAGATAGATTGTTTTGCATCCTGTAGACAACCCAAGCAAGCGTGGATCCCGTCGAGTACGACGAACGTGAGGGGTGCTAATACCTTCCCCTTGCGTAACCGACTCCCGAACCCAGGTTTTGGTTGCGATGACCATACCTTTTTCCCGTCTTTGCGAGGTTTACTTCGAGCGTTTCCTTTCCCGCTCTGAGGGATAAATAACGCACGGTGGCGACTCTTCTGTCAGCCGGCGCCGATTTTCGCAGTAGCGACAGCTGGCGACTCTGCTGGGGATCCAACGTCCCTGGCTGCTAAGGACTGCGATAGTCCTTATGCATGTGGGATTCAACGTCCCCTAAGAGAGAGTCAATCCTAGCGCTTGTTTGCTTGGCTATTGGGGCTTATTTATCGATATTATCTGTTGCTGTTGGGGTGTTACGGGTGTTCTATGATTGAGAGATAAGCCGGACCTGGGCTTGAGTATGCACCTAGATATAGTTGCGGAGAAGTAGTAGACGAACCTGTCTGCTGAGCAGGCACAGTTCCCTACGAAAATCTGCGCTCAGACGAGGTTCTCGCAGAGGTGCTCCTTTCCGGTCCTGAGGATCTGAGGGGAGTCCAGACGTGAGGATTGTCGACTCTGGGAACCGATCATTTGGAAGTTAGCTAAGTGAGGCCTCTTCAGGACTCGATGATGCCACTCCTTCTGGGAATCGTATCGTCAGTTCTGAAAGTCTGTGACGCTGACGACCGCATAGGATGCCGTACCTTGTCAGATATAGGTCCATACCTGTGAGTGGGGGGGTTTTTTGTGCAGGAAACTTGACTTCCAACCTACCCGTTATTCTGGTCTTCTCTTCAGAGCAACCATACTCCGTCAGCAGTGCAGCAGTATTTAGATTGTGTGGGGGCTGTGATCCCGTATTTGTTGCATTGCATTGCATTTGCATAGGCATCTTCGCATCATATTGCATACCATTCGCCAGCTAGTCAGAGCTCTTATCCAGCCATTATGTTGGTTTTGAAGGTGAATATTGAAGACGACCAAGAGGTTGAAGCAGATTTAAAGCAGATTTGATCAGAGTCAAGCAGTGAAGTCAGCTGACAGTTGTTGGTAGCTATGTCAGAGAGCAGCTTCCAGTTTGTTGATACCTTGTCAGGTTTCACCGTGACGTCCAATCCTCTGTATGGATCTCCGCACGACGAAGACTTTCCGCAAGTGAACAACCTTACTGCAGCTCAGCTTGTGCAACCATCTGTTGAAGACCAAGGTCTGCGTGAGCAGTTTGTTGTCCGAGGTGAACGTTCTCCTTCTGTTGATGTCTCAGACTACCAGGGTTTTGCCTTCCCTGTGCCAAAGCCCCGAAGAGAGGTCCCGACAGCAAAGAATGAAGACCCATTAGCTCCCGTGTATTCTGAAAGGTTTCGTGCATTAGATGAGAGATTCAAAGCCTTGAAAGGTAAAGACGCTGTTACTCCTAGTGCTGCAGATATGTGTCTGGTTCCTGGCCTAGTGTTACCTCCGAAGTTCAGAATGCCGAGGTTTGAAAGGTACAAAGGAGATAGTTGCCCGAAGCAACATTTGGTGATGTTCTGCCGAAGAATGACTTCATTTGTGCACAACGACAAGCTGATGATTCATTGCTTTCAAGATAGTCTGACTAGGGCACCTCTGAGTTGGTATATGCAGTTAGAGCGCGGTCAGATCCGATCGTGGATGGACTTAGCCAATGCCTTTCTGAAGCAGTACGACTATAATCTTGACGAAGCTCCTACTCGCGTGCAACTGCAAGAATTGTCTCAAGGGAACAATGAATCTTTCAGAAAGTATGTTCAGAGATGGAGAGAATTTGCTGGTAGAGTGCAACCACCGCTCCTAGACCAAGAGCTGAAAGGCATGTTCGTAAACTCCTTGCAGAGCCCGTACTTCGAAAGAATGTTTGAAACCGCACCAAATTTCTCTGAGTTGGTAAGGACGGGATAGCGCATCGAGTATGGTGTAAAGACTGGAAGAATCCCGAATGTTTCAAGAGGTCAGGCCAGTGAAACTGAATCTCTCTATAGCTCTCAATCTGAAGATGAAACTATGATCAATGCGGTCCTGACAGATGTTGGATATCCTCAAGTCGAATCGGTGAAATCTGTTGGTTCTCCGTCTTCTCAGCGGTCAGTATCTTCTGTGTCTCGTTATTCTGGACAGACAACTGTGCCTGGGGCACCCCATCGGGAACCTTATGTCGCTCCTCTTGCAAGTCCACGAGCCCGTGGCCGAGGTTATCAGAATCAGCGTCAGAACCAGAGCCGACCTCGTAATAACTTGGAACGAAGGAACGCTCCTTTCCATCCAGTACCTGTGCCGTATAGCCAGATTCTTCCGCGTTTGATTCAGAATTCTTTGGTGGAACCAAAAGCTCTCAAGCCCGTGCCAGAGCCTTACCCTCCAGGGTACAATCCCCACGCTCAGTGTGGTTATCATGGTGGATCTCCAGGGCATTCAACTGAAGATTGCAAAGCTTTCCAGGCGAAAGTGCAGCAGTTAATCGACAAAGGGTGCATTTCCTTTCCAGATGGAGTTTTGGTTGTGCATGACAACCCCTCAGCTGTATGAGCTCGCAGATTCAGAAGGGTTATTTCCAAAAGCTAGTGATCCAGACAGGCAGACATCCTCAGCATTGGCAGTCCTCGGACTTTTTACCATTTGCATTTGTAGTTTCTTTTCTGTTAGTTGCTACTTGCTGTTAAACATTGTATGTTTCGAATGGTAATGTTAATAAAGTGACTATGCATTTTTCTGAATTAATCATGTCGTTGTCACTCATTTACTGCATTGTACTGACACTTGCATTTTATTCACTCCACTTTATCACTATGATTAGCAATGAGTGGAGGGAGGATGACGAAATAAACTCATAACCGATGATTGTATGCTTTTCAGATAAGACCGTACCGATGACGTACAAGGCATTGTTTCAAATCCCCCAAACACTGGAGATATAAGGAGTTAGTCCCTTGTCAACCACTTCGAGCCAGGAAGTAGAAGTTTTTTCGGACTTTTAAACCCTCACATCTTAACCCGGGGCAGGGTAGTTGTCAGTTAGCTTGACCGAGCATTCAAGTCTTACAGAGGAGTGTTGTCTTTCAAGGACCAATCAGTTTACACCTTTCAAGAGGTCAAATCTCACCAATCAGGAGTGAGACAGTTACAATCCTTTCGGAGCAATCAAGACGACCAGTGTCACACGACTTTGTTCCAAAAGAAAGAAGAAAGAAAGCCCGCTAAGTAAAAAGAAAAAAGCTAGAAAGCTAATACTTAGGCAAAAATTAGGGCATCCCGCTGGACTTCAAAAGAAATCGAAAAATCAAAAAGAACTCAAAATGAGTCAGTCCAGGCAAAAATTAGGGAATCAAAAGAATGAAAAAGGGGGATTAAAAAGAAAATTTTCCCCAGCAAATCACAAAGTCGTGTACACAGACACCGAAAGCGAAGAAGGAGTAACTATCACTCTAGAAGAAAAGCTTTATGAGTTCCTTAACTGTGGGTCTTACCATTCAACATACCTATCGAAGAGGCGAGTGCTCGTGCTAGGTTAACTGAACCTTAGGATCGGAGATCATCACGTAGAAGGGGTGGGTACAAATCAAAATTTGAGCCAAATATCCTTTGTTTCACGAACCGTGAACCCGACCACGATACAACCCTTAAAAGACCTAATTGAGGTAAGGTTAGTCTGAAGCGCATTACGATAAGGTTGAGTAACCTGACTCCTTCTTGACTTGCTAGTCACATCTTTGTTATATTTTTCACTGACCACGTAAGCACCACGTTTGAACTTTGGTTCATTCGTCACTCACAATCATAGCATGTAAATGAGTGACAGCTCAATTTTTTTCAAAATCTGCATAACCACTGCATTAAGATTACCATTCGTGAACAGACGATTCTAATTGCAGGTTAGTAGTTGACATGAAAGAAATTCCACCAGGGAGTAATCGAACAGGACTGAGTAATTCAGCAGTCTGAACCAGAATGGTGTATGTTGTGAAGCCCAATGAATCAGGGGCATTATCTTCCAGTAAGTTCGGAATCAGTCAGTCTGAGGACAAGTCCCGAAGCTTCAGTTGATCAGGGGCATTTTATTTGAAAAGCAGTTAATCAGAAATGAGTTTTCTCGAGAACCAATCAGGGGCAGTTATACAGAATGCGGATATTTGAAAGCAGATACTTCCAGTGGATAATCAGATCGGGTTAAGTCGCTAGAATGCTCATTCAGGGGCAAGTCATCGCAGAGAATGTTGAAATCAACTGGGTTGTTAGGTGTTTAATTGGAGATTGAATTCTTTTGTCGTGCAGATGTCGGGGCAAATATTCTCGAAGTCTTCTCGTAGCAAGCTGTTCAGAGCAGGTATTCCCAAGAGTTAGATTGGGGCAAGTTGAATTGTACTGGGGCAAGTTGTGCAAGCCAGTCTTTTTATCCCCAGCTGAGTGTATTGGGGCAAGTTGTTCAAGTCAGTTGTTTATCCCCAGCCGGAGTGGAGTATCGGGGAATCATGTCAATACCCTTGTCAAAAAAAAACCTTAACCTCCTAAGAAGATCTTGTTGTCGTTGGATCATTATCCTACAGTCTAAACATGTTACGTGTCAGTAACCAGTCGTTTCCAAAGTCCAGTTCTCGTCTGGCCCACCCTTCCGTAAGCATCAGTTCCCGTCTGGTGCAGTTTATTGTAAGCATCAGTTCCCGTCTGGTGCAGTTTATTGTAACCAGTTCTCGTCTGGTCACCGTTTCTTCAAGTGTTGTATCAGTTCTCGTCTGGTACATGTCGTCGCGTAACCAGTTCTCGTCTGATCATCGTGTGTTTTAACCTATGTGTTATACCAGTTCTCATCTGGTGTACGTCAGCTTTCAGCCAGTTCTCGCCTGGTTGTCTATACCTCAGTCTGCTATCCAGTCAGCCCGTCTGATGTCCAAACCAAATCAATTCCCGTCTGATATCCAGAACCCGTAAGTCAGTTCTCGTTTGACAACCTAACATGTTTCGCTATCGGCTCTCGTTTGGTAGTCCACCCTGAATGCTAGTTCTCGTCTAGTATTTCTTATATCTCCCACTGTGTACATAATCCGTGTTTACCCTAAACCAGAAAAACAAAGAAGCCTAAAGGTATCTGACACAGTATTCCCCAATGACCCGCATGTTGTCATGTTCCCCGATACGAAGCTCGACGGATGTCAGCGCTCCGAGTAATGTTTGAATTCCTTGTGGATGTTGTTAAATCAGAATTGCCACTCTTCAGCAGATGAAAGTTGCTTATTATCCCCGGAAGAGTCGAGATCGTATTTTACCCCGTATCAGAGTAGGATCAGAAGGATCCTCAGCAGATTAAGATCGACATCCTTGATAGTAGGGGCATTTCCAGCAGTGTGCCGCGCGCAATCAACCTCAGTTTAGGTCAATCCCCGCAGAGTACAATCAGTCGTCAATGGTTTGAAGGAAGCATCCCCAAGCAGAGTTGTTTTCTTTCCCCAGTAAAGTCACCGAAGCAGGATTCTTTCCCCAGCACCGGGTCACAAGCGCAGGTTTCGTAGGAAATTGTTCGTGCACCGGAATACGCTGTAACTAATGGTGCCAGACTGAAGTCTCCAGCGGGATTGAGATTCCCCACCAGAGTCGTATTCTCTCCCGAAGTGGGATGATTCCCTCTCCCCCAGTAGAGTGTAGGAACAGCCGATGCTGTATTTCTCCAGAGTCGCACTCTCTCCAGCGAAGCAGAATGATTTCTCCTTCCCCAGCCGAGTTTGCAGATGCCCAAGAGAGCCGAGTCCTTGGAAGTTGATCAGATCATGTTTAGTTGTTCCCCCAGCGGAGTGTTGCAGCTGAAGTTGCCTCCCCACAGAGTTGTCATCACCAGAAGAGTAGCCGAGACGGCCACGCAGTTCACTCCCGCGATTGACATCGCTTTCCTTCAGCAGGTTCGGGTTCTCGTAGAGCTTCGTCCCCCTGCAGCAGATCAACTGAAGTTGTTTTCCATGCAGCAGTCCGCGGAAGATCAGTTCCCCAGACAGAGCCTGATTGATATTGGCGTGTCCACGTTCTCCTCAGCAGGATGATTCCTCTATCTGAGTAGTTCCTTCTCCTTGACAGGAGGATTTCCCCCTCGGCATTTATTTTTGCTGACGGGATCGCATCATTGTGCATGACCGCATAGCATTTAACATTGCATAGCATTGTACATGATTGCATGGCATTTGGCATAAACGCATATCATTCCCACCGTGTGGGTCATGGCGCAGAAGCATACGCATCATAAGCATGATCTAGGTTACTATCATTCTTGTCTTACAGGTGTTCCACCAAGAGACCAGTTGCTCAGGACGATTCCTGATATTCTCTCCAACGAGGTCGCTTTCTTGAGATGATTCCCAAGACCCCGGTGTAATCCCCACAATCGCTCGCTCAAAGACAATTTTTGAGATCCCCAGCGAAGTCTTCAGTTCAAGACGATTCTTGAATTCCTCAGCAGAGCCGTTTGCTTAAGATGATTCTTAAGACCTCAGTACAGCTTCCCGAGTTGTTTGCTTAGGATGATTCTCGAGCTTCCCAGTAGCGTCCCTAGCAAGAGTTGCCCAGGAAGATTCCTGGAATACCCAGCAGAATGAAGTCTCCAGAAAGGTTATCAGTTCAGGATGATTCTTGAAGGTGCCCGACGGAGTTGTTTGTTCAAGATGATTCTTGAAACCCCTAGCAGCGTGATATGTCTGCTCCAGCAGTGATGTCTAATCTGAAGATTGACTTCGTAAACGCCTGAAGGCGGTATCAAAGGTTCCTGTGAATTCAGATTTCCTTGTTGATAAATCAACGTGTGGTTGAAGACAAGGTTCCAAATTTTGTATTCAAGGTGTTCCGTGTTGGTCTGAAGACCAAGTCAGTTGTCCTGAGGTGGTGATTGATTGCGATCAAGTGAATAGTGTTTCTTCTGACTGAAGTCGAAGATGTTTCTCCAGCTGAAGTGGAGTTTTTCCTGAAGGCAAAGTGTTTGAATCCCCGTAGAGTCATGAATGGCTCAGGATACCATTTCTCTGACTGAAGTCACAGATTTCCCAAGCTGAAGCGAAGGTGCCTGAAGGCAAGGTTATCCCAAAGGTCATGAATGACCTAGGATTCATTTTTCAGACTGAAGGCCGAAGTATATCCCTGACTGAAGTCACGGATACTCTATAGCAGAGGCGGAGTTGCCTGAAGGCATATCCATGTATCCTTGAAGGCCAAGGACCATTTCTTCAGACTGAAGTCGAAGATACCTCCTGCAGAGTTACCGACAGACAAAAGTTTACATCCTTGAAGGCCAAGGATGCTTATCTTCAGAAGTACTTGAAGATTTTTCTAGCTGAAGCTGGAAATGGCCAGGGGCCAGGGTTTCATATGTCTTTGATGTTGAAGTTCTACAGTGGGATCATTGCGCAGTAGTATCCCGATGTTCGTTATGGTGCTGAGGGTGAACCCCAGGTCAGAGTGTGCTCGGTTAAGTCTCTCATTCCCAGCGGAGTAGTTTCAAATACGCAAGTGTACTTTACCAGGGGTGAACCCCAGGTTAGATTTGTTCAGTGTTGTATTTTGTTCGACGGCGAGGTTGAATGTTTGTGTTCGACGGCGAGGTTGAATATTTGTTCGACGGCGAGGTTGAATGATGTGTTCGACGGCGAGGTTGAATGTTTGTTTGACGGCGAGGTCAGATTATGATGTGTTCGACGTCGATGTTGGATGTTTGCTTTGACGGCGAGGTCAGATTATGTTTGTTTTGACGGCGAGGTCAGATTAGGTTTATGTTCGACGGCAATGTCAAACTCTTTAAATCCCCAGCAGAGATGATGACGGTACGACGGCGATGTCGAGTGTCTCTCAGAGCGATGGTTGTTTCCGACGGCGATGTCAGATTCAGTTTTCCAGCGGCGATGTTGGGCATGTCAAGTTGATCCAGTCTTCTGACGGCGATGTTAGGTGATGCAGATCCTTTAGTTCTCCAGCGACAATGCGGGGTATGTCAGACGTAGTTCTCCAGCGGCGATGCGGGGTATTTTAACAGATTTAGTTCTCCAGCGGCGATGCGGGGTATGTTGATTGTCCGACGGCGATGTTAGGTGATGCAGATCCTTTAGTTCTTCAGCGGCGATGCGGGGTATTTTGTTCAGTATTGTATTTTCTCCAGCGGCGATGCGGGGTATTTTGTTCAGTATTGTATTTTCTCCAGCGGCGATGCGGGGTATTTTGGTTGATCGACGGCGATGTCAGACTCAGTTTTCCAGCAGCGATGTTGGGTGTGTCAGTTAATTCAGTTCTCCAGCGGCGATGTTGGGTATTTTGGTGATTCAGGTTCTCTAGTCTTCCAGCGGCGATGTTGGATGTATTGTTTGTTTCCGACGGCGATGTCAGATCAGTATTTCTCCAGATAGTTGCCGTGCAGCTATTATTCCAGTATCATGAGTTGAGTAGTTGGCAAATTTTCGGGTTTACCGGTATTCAACCGTCTCTCACCCTGAGTGGCTGAGAGTCGTTCGCTTCTCACCCAATCAGGTTCAAGCCGCTTGAATAGGGGCAGCTGTTGCACCCCAAAATTTGACCAACCGGGTCTCGTATCTGGCTCGATGTTTCGACGCATGATCGCCTTCGCATCTGCATATTGCATACAGTGCATTTTTCATTTGTTTTGATTTTATCAGGGATCACAGCTCTCGTCTCGCGTCTCAGGTGTTTTTTAATCAGTTTAGATAGGTAGAATCGTATTTTTGGGATATTTCGGTGCCCGTTTATTTTTACCGGCTATTTTGGTGCGCTCTCGCGGTCTTATGTGTCGTTCGGTGCTTATTTTGTTCCTCGGGGAATTATTGTGATTTTTCTGGATTTTATTGGTTATTTTTAGGGTTTAAATAGATTTTTAATCATTTTAGGATAATATAGAATTTTATAGAAATAAATAGCATTTTTCATTTTTAGAATATTAATGTTTTTTAAATAGCTTTTTAATCCTTTTTAATATAGATTTTTCCTTATTAAATAAATAGTTTTTTTTTAGGATATAATGTTTTAGAATAATAAATAATAGGGTTAATAGAAATTAAATGTTTTTTAATTTTAGATATAGAATAATAATAGATTTTTTCTTTTATTAGTAAATAGATTTTAATAGAAAAATATAGTTTTTTTAATAGTTTTATTAGAATAATAGATTTTCTTTTATAATAAATAACATAGGTTTTATTAGAAATTAATTAGTGGAATTAGTAGATATTATAGAATTAATAGAGTTTTTCTCTTTTTTAGATTTAATTGATTTTTTAGATTAATTAGGTCTTAGTTAATTAGGGTTAATCACTTTAGTTTTAATCATTTAGTTTAACCATTTTTGTGTTATGCAGTTTTTTGGTTTTTTATTTCTATTTTCGTTTGGGCCTCATTTTCAAGGCATCTAAAGCCCAAATTCGCAGTCCAAAGTCCAGCATCAGTCCAGACTTTTCCAGCAATTTCCAGAAGCTTCCAGAGCGTTCCAGAATTTCTCAGGGTATAAAATCATCAGCAGCCACGTGTTGTAAGGAGGATGGACCCACATTTCGTTCCCACACCACGCCACCTCACCATTCAGAGCTTCCCTCTCACGCCACGTGGAGGCCATGCACCGTCCTCCCCCACTATCTCTGCCACGCCTCCCCACTCCTCCACCCACGTGTCTCCACGCGTACGCCCCACAACACCTCGCCTGAAACCTCACCGGCCGGCCTGCATGGCCGGCGACCACCGTGAACCCCACCGGAGAACCTCACAAACCCAGAACAATCTCCAGATGCCAATCATCTTCATCTTCCTCCTCTCATCCAACCGCCGCCAACTTCCATCTCCGATCATCAACATCATCATCTTCAAACCTTTTCCAGATCCTCATCCAAGCGCCATGCAGTTTTCCAGAAACCATCAATCATCAGCCATTAATCTTCATCTTCTTTCCAATCAACAAGAACAAAATTCCAGGAAATTACCAATCATCGTCAACCCTCAACAAGCGTTTCCAGATTCAACAAACTTCCTTCATCGTTCATCTTCCATCATCATCAAGAATCCTCACTCAACCACCACGTATCTCCAACCTTCTCCTTCAATCTTCATCACCAATTCCAGTTTCCCAGAAACTTTCAACATGCAGCTCCAGATTTCAAGAACGAACATCATCAAGATATTAGTTTCCAAGAGTCTTAACGAAAGTCAAACATGCAAGGCCATCGATGGGAGCTCCGTCAGCGAATCTTCATCAGAATATTTTCAGAATCACTAAGATCTCTCGCCATTCATCCAAAACTCTTCAGCGAACTTCTTCAAGAACTCCATTCGAGCCTTCAAGATCGCCATCACGCTCCAGATCCTTCATATAGTCGTCAAGATCCTCGAAGAGTTTCAGCACAGGTTTTTGTTCAGATTCCTTAAGAGTTCATCTTCAACCCTAGATCCAAACGAAACGACGACGTCTGCATCAAGATCTTCATCGGAGCTAGGATGTTCGTCCAAATGTGATGAAGATGTTTGAATGATGTGGAACTGAAGCAAGGTTGTAGATGAGGGGGTTGGTTCATGGCGGAGAACGAGGTTGAGAGAGGGAGAAGGAGAGGATGACGGCGGCGCTATGTTGAAGGAGAAGGGGAGTGTTGAAACCTAGGGTTTCAGAAGGTGAAAGGAGGGACGAAGAGATTGGGCCGGATCCAGGCCCAGTCATTTTTTTTGAGCCACACACACCCTCGTTTTTGGCTGTGAATGGGCTGGGCCCAAATACGAGTTTTGCTGCTGGCTACCCCTTCTGTTCACATTCAGCACCCCCTCCCGTTTTTTGCAGCAATAGCTGCTGGGCTGGGCCCAATTTGGTTGTACTTTTTATTTTTTCTGCTTATCACCCCCCTGTACCAGCACACCCCCCTCCCTTGTATTTCTTGTTTTTTCTATTTTTTTATATAGTTTAATTGTTTCAGGTGAGAAAAATAAATAGAAAAATATATTGAAAAAAAAAGAGAAATAAAAAAATAGAAAAAGAAAAGTGAAAAACAATAAAAGAATATATTTTGAAAAAGAAAAAATAGAGAAAAAATAAAGAGAAAAATATATTAAAAAAATAGAAAAAATAAAGAAAGGATATTTTGAAAGAAAAAGGAGAAAATGATTGGAAAAGAATAAAAAATATTAGTATAGACTTAATATTTTTTAGAGTACATTTTCTTTTAGGATATATTTTCATAGAGATTATTTTACGATTTTTGAGGTAGTTTAGAAGCCCACTTGTTAGGGGACTATTTTCCATTCGCTTTTTCAGGATAAATAGGATAGTATTTCCTAGGAGATTTACTTTCAGTATTCAATCATTGTAACCATTTTTTCAGAATATCAATAAAACGAGATTTGAGCTGTGGTCCCGATAGTAGCCGAACTACAGCTGCTCTGATTTCTCGTACCAGACGAGAATATGTAGGCATAGGATGCGATATCCTAGCGAGCACACTAACAACTGACTTTCTGTTCTCTCGCTGCTGTGCGATCGAGACTTTCCCGCTGACGACTAATTGTTACCCTTTTTTTCTCTTGCCCGAGCGCATTTGAGACCAAGCCATAGTTTTGCCCATAGGTTCCCGACCTTTGAAACCAGTTGATTTCTCACTGCTGTGTGAGAATGTTTTGTTTAGCCGTAGTTAGCCTGAACTACGTAAAGCTCTGATCTTCCATGCAGTGTGGAAGTACGTAGGCACAAGACGCGAAGTCTTGGCGAGCCAATTTTCCCTGTAGTCCCGAACTACGTTGACTCTGACTTTCTCTCTTGAGAATACGTAGGCATAGAGTGCGACGCTCTATCGAGTCAATTCCCTTCCGTTTAGATTTAGCAGCCGTAGATAGATTGTTTTGCATCCTGTAGACAACCCAAGCAAGCGTGGATCCCGTCGAGTACGACGAACGTGAGGGGTGCTAATACCTTCCCCTTGCGTAACCGACTCCCGAACCCAGGTTTTGGTTGCGATGACCATACCTTTTTCCCGTCTTTGCGAGGTTTACTTCGAGCGTTTCCTTTCCCGCTCTGAGGGATAAATAACGCACGGTGGCGACTCTTCTGTCAGCCGGCGCCGATTTTCGCAGTAGCGACACTAATCCTCTCCATTAACTTCATAATCATAAAAATGCAAGCTTAATTCATTATTAGAGGTGATATGATGTTAGAAACGAATTTAGCCTCAACTTTGGGTCAAAACCCTGTTGGTCAAAGGGTTGAATTTTCAGTTAGACGAACCGAACGATCGAAAACCTCTGAATTGACTGTTGGTGTCCTGAGTTCTCTAGGGCCTTGAGAATTCTTGAGTATACTTCCTTGGGTCATATGAGCCTCATGGACCATGATTCAAGCTTTGGAACAACTTTTAGATCAAAATCCAAACTACAGTTAACTTTTCAAATCAGAAACCCTAATCAAGGCTTTTGTACTGCATTGTTCTTCTTTCTTGGGTGACAACCTCAAGTTGGATTCATTCTTGATCCAATGTGATATCCTTTATGACATGAAGACTTGATATATGGAGGATCAATCCAAAAATTTGACTGATCACTCCCTTGAAACCCTGATTTCTGACTGTGTGAAATCCTAATTCATTTGCATCTTGACAAAGATCAAATTTGAAATAGGTTATGGTTAGATAATTAATGTTGATGCTTCTAGAATGATGATGTGATATAGGGGTCGAAATTTGGGGTATAACAGTTGCCCTTATTTAAATATCTTCACTGGATGGCAATGAGAGATAACAATCTCCATGGAATCATGGTGAAAGGTATTTAAATATAGCAAACCAAAAATTTTGCCCTTAGATACTATGGTATGAAAAAGGACAAATGCTAACATGCAATGAGTTCTAAATGATGCTTTATGATGCTTGGGTGCAAGAAAATGCTGACACACGAGCAAAAGAAAAGGACAGCACAACAACGAGTAACCACTCACTAGGGACCCGACATATTGGGGAAAGATCCAAGGCATAACAATTAATAGTTCATACATGACTAATGGTGGTACTTCAAGGGGATCTTCCACAGGTGAAAAGAAACAGAAGTTCCACCTAGGGAAGGAAGGAGTAAAATTTCACTGGGGAGACAAAACTTCGCTGGGGAAATCAGATCTCCATTAGGGGAATACACATCCAATGGAGTATGCATCACATAGGAAAAACAAAGTCAACGGACTCAAACTCCAACTGGGGGCTCAAGAGACACAATCCCTATTGGGAAACAAACCAATGAAATTCCCTTAACACGAAGAGTTCGAGTCGGATCTTCAGGGAGACACAGGAAACGAGACTAGGCTCACCGGGGATATTAGTAACTACTAGATCTCCGAGACTTACTAGGGATATAGACAAATCATGGTTGTCTAAAGATATTGGTTACAACCATCTAAAACGTTTCCAATAACCATCGGTCTTAACTGAGGAACTGGTAATAACCAAACCACATACCAATACCCATTGGTTTTATCAACGTCAATAACCACTGGACTTCTGCGGGAATTAGTAACAACCAAAAACTTATAATACCAGTAACCACCAGATCTTCAAACAAAACCTGGTAACCTCCGAATCTTAAAACAAGAAGCACAGATATATCCCTCAAAACCTTAGGAACAAAAGCTAATATCCTCAAAGCATTAGGATATAGCAGAGACACGACCCTCAACACATTAGGATTGGATGAAAACCCTCAAAACCTTAGGATCAAAAGATAATATCCTCAAAGCATTAGGACATGGTAGAGACACAACCCTCAATACATTAGGATTGGACAAAAACCCTCAAAACATTAGGATCAAAAACTAATATCCTTAAAACATTAGGATATAGTAGAGACACAACCCTCAATACATTAGGATTGGACAAAAACCCTCAAAACATTAGGATCAAAAACTAATATCCTTAAAACATTAGGATATAGTAGAGACATAACCCTGAATATATTAGGATTGGACGGAGACACTCAAAACTTTAGGATCAAAAACTAATACCCTCAAAACATTAGGATATAGAAGAGACACAACCCTCAACACATTAGGATTGGGCGAAGACCCTCAAAACATTAGGATATAGAAGAGACACAACCTTCAACACATTAGGGTTGGATGAAGACCCTCAAAACTTTAGGATCAAAAATTAATACCCTCAAAACATTAGGATATAGAATAGACACAACCCTCAACACATTAGGATTGGACGAAGACCCTTAAAACTTTAGGATCAAAAACTAATACCCTCAAAATATTAGGATAGAGAAGAGACACAACCCTCAACACATTAGGATTGGACGAAGACCCTCAAAACTTTTGGATCAAAAACTAATACCCTCAAAACATTAGGATATAGAAGAGACACAACCCTCAACACATTAGGATTTGACGAAGACCCTCAAAACTTTAGGATCAAAAACTAATACCCTCAAAACATTAGGATATAGCAGAGTCACAACCCTCAATACATTAGGATTGGACGAAGACCCTCAAAACTTTAGGATCAAAACCTAATACCCTTAACACATTAGGATATATCAAAGACAACAACCCTCAACACATTAGAATTGGATGAAGACCCTCAAAACATTAGGATCAGACAAATAGTTGGAGTCTTCACGCAAATGCAAACATTCAAGTCTCTGGAAGTTCCTGAACTCGGGATTCAAAGCATACATCTCCAAAGGTATAAAACCTGATCTTGAGATGGAAACAAACATGACTTCACTTAGAATGATAAACAAACAAATCGTCAGTACCTGTCACTACTGGATTTTCTCAACGCCAATTACCAACTTGCCTTACATGGAATATGATTGGTCACCGCCAATTCATCAGTACCAGTCACCACTGGATTTCCTCAACGCCAATTACCAACTGGCCTTACATGAAATATGATTGGTCACCATCAATTCATCAGTACCAGTCACCACTAGATTTCCTCAACGCCAATATCCACTGGCCTTACATGGAATATGATTGGTCACCACCAATTCATCGGTACCAATCACCACTAGATTTTCAAGTAAGGACAAACATCCAAGCCTCTGAAAATTCCTAAAATGAAGAGATCAAACGGGATCTTTAGGAAACATCAGGAAAGATACAGGGTAATTAAACTCTATTTTATGCCAAACAATTGGACTTTACCAGGGATGTTGGTAACCATCAACAATCAAAAACACAACAGCGCTGGATGAAATTACCAATAACCATTGGATCTAACGATGTCAGTAACCACTAGACTTTCAATCACTGCCAGTACTCACTGGATCTTCGACCATGATTGGTAACCAGCAAATCAACAATACCAGTAACCATTGGATTTCCCAAGTGATGCTAGTAACCACTGGACTCTCCACCATGATTGGTAACCACCAAATTGACAATACCAGTAACCATTGGATTTTCCAAACAATGCCAGTAACCACTGGACTTTCAACTAATGATTGGTAACCACCAAATTAACAATACCAGTAACCACTAGATTTTCCAAACAATGCTAGTAACCACTGGATTTCCAACCAATTCCAGTCACCACTGGACTTTTCAAACAATGTTGGTGACAACTGTTGGAACAGGGATAGAGTATCGGGGTTTGTTATCGTATCCATAGGGAATATGTGATATTTCTGCCATTCGACAGTTGTTAAGTTCTTAACTTATAGTAACAAGGGGGTTTTGCTTTTTCGTTACGGTAGATTGCATAAAAATAAGTAAGAAATTGCGGTAAAAGTTTCGGTTTTACGATTTGAGAAAGATTGTCAAAGTTAGGGTTCGACGATCATTTTGCATTTATATGTTCGATCAAACAAAACTCGTAAACTCCATTAGATGATAAACACATTCACAATATCCTCCCAATGTGATTATTTCTAACACACATTGTGGTTTTTCCCATTTGATCCATTGTTGATTTCTCACACAATCTATCAAAATAAAAACTTTTAGGTTTTGACATTTTAGTGAACAAACACATTCAAAATTATCTCTAGCTCAAGAACATAGATGGATGAAAACCTAGGTAAAGAGTTGGAAAACACCTTTCAATAATAAACCAACACAAAGAGTTATCAATAAAACAAGGTTTTCACCATACATTCATCATCAAAGAGTTTACAAATGAAGATCAACCCATTTACATACAAAGCTTATGATCATCTACATATAACCTTGACAAAATGGAAGACTTAGCTACTCATTTTTATGGTAGCTTGCACAAGAAGTTTCGGGAGAAGGTTGATCAACATCTGAGTCGAATAATTGATATTGGATGGGAATCCACCTTCTTTTTGGAAAATCTTGTTAAGAGATGAAGAATAATGGGAAAGTGGGTTTCTAGGTCACAAATATCACTTGGCAGCAAAAACAAAAGAAAGAAGATGAAAAAGATTTTTTTACAAAAAGTAGCCCATGATACTTATAGAAAAAGTGTTGTGTTTTCATGCTCGCTAGGCGAGCAAAATGGTTCGCCTAGCGAGCCCTTCGCCGTTTCACTCGCTCCAGCGAGTTTTGGTCTTTTTGATTCTTGAAGCGCTCGCTACTTGCTCGCCGGTTGCTCGCCTAGCGAGTAGTTCGCTACCTCCCTCTCTCCAGCTAAAATTGATCTTTTTGATTTTGTCCAAGTCTGGGAATGTTTGTTGTCAGCTCGCTGTGTGCTCACCTAGCGAACACTTTGCTGACTCTCTCGCCAGAGCTTCGCCTAGCGAGCTTGCTTTTGCTTGCTTTTTTTCTTGATTCCTTTGTCATCTTTCTTGTGTCTTCAATTTCTACTCTTTCATGCCTAATTACTGCATAATAACACACAAATTAAAGGTTCCAAGATCATTTGACATAATATTGCAAATCAACAAAAGTAAGGGCAGTTTTGAACACTTTCTCGACAAAAAGGAGTGAAAGATGCCCACATCTGATAGCTCAAATATGTAAAATTGGGCATCTAACAACTCTCCTCAACTAGATTCTTGCTTGCCCTCAAGCAAAGTATGCCTCTTGAAGATCAAGAGGATTTGCTTAAAGAAAAATATTTCTCCGAAATCGGATCAAATGGCTCAAACACAAGAGAATCAACCAGACACAAGTTCCCTATGGTTAGAATGACAAAATACACAAGAACTAAAGCCTTAAAGAAATAAAAACATGTTTCAATCCACAACAATGGACTTTGGTTCTGTTTTCCATTTTTAGTTATAATTGATCTTGAACAATGGACTTGAAAGTGTCAATGTGTAATGGGCCTTGAATTTGATTTGTAACTTTGAATTAAAATTCGTATCTTGGTAATAATGAGGGAAACTTGACTATGAATTGAAAATGAATCTTAGATTAAAACTTGGAATTTTGAATTTTGAAATTGATGTGAGATGAGTGAAATTTGAAAAGAAACTTGTAATTAAATTTTGAACAAAGCACATTTGAATCTTGAATTGGAATGAATTTAGCATTGTAGCTTGGATCTTGAATGCAAATTGGAATTTTGACATGAACTTATAATATTGCCATGAAAAGAATTCATTTGTAACTTTGTCATGAATGAAATGATATTTGAATTTGTCATGGAATTAAAACTTGTCATGAACGGTAAATTGAAACATGATTTGGTATGGAATTCATATGTAACTTGGGTTTTAGATTTAAGCTCACAATTAGGGACTTGGAAATTGGAAAATGGCAACTTAGAATTGAACTAGACATTTGCAATGGTTTTGAATTTCACAATTAGGAATGAACTAGAAATCATGATCTTGAATTTAGATCTAATTCTGGAAATTGAATGAAGTTGTAACATGGAATTGAATTGATGATTTGAATCTGTATTGAATATGAAATATTTCCATGAAATCAAATTTGGATTCGTCACTTAAAACTTGAATTCAAATAAAATGGTAACTTGGAACTTTGAATGAAATTGGACATGAATTTCGAATTGGAATTTGAGGAGGACTTGTAACATCTTGCACACATCCTTGACCTGATAACCTCAAATGAACCTCAAAGCAAACAAAGCCCTGATTCAAAGAACCTCTTGACCTATACCTTAGGAGCTCAACACAAATGAATGAAAAATATGACCTAATGGAAAATGCAGAGAAGATGAAAATGATATGATATGAGAAGGTTAGGGTTAGGGTGGAAATAAGGGTGTGACAAACGAAATTAATATACAAGTAGGAAAATTTTGGGGTGCGACAGATGCCCCTATCTAATTTTCTTAGACTGAGTAACATGGATTACTACGACATTCATTTTTCAAGGTAATAAGACAATTAGATATGAAGAAAACCCTGAATTTTTCCGAAAAGAAAGAAAGCATTTGGCAAGTGGAATACTGGATAGCTTGCAAATGTCATTATCATCAAAAGGATGATAACAGAGAAAACTTGACACTAACAAGATGACAAGCCTATCATAAAAAGGATGATAGTTGACGCGCCTCCGACGCCAAAAGGATGACGGACCTATCACCAAAAGGATAATAGAGAACACACGCACGTGAAGCCCTGGCACCAAAAAGGTGTAGGGAACATTCACATAAGCTGACATCAAAAGGATGACAAACTCATCACCAAAAGGATGACAGAGCGAAACACATAAGTTATTACCACCAAAAGGATGATAATAACTTCTCAATCTCGGAGACAACCAACACCAAAAGGATGCAGGGTAGGTTGAATTGACGGGGTTCGGCTATCACCAAAAGGATGATAATGAGACATTTGATAAAAGGTTAAGTCTGTTGGAGACAATTCACTGGGGAACGCCCAAGAGGAAGATGGGATTGAGATAAATCAACGAGAAATGCCCACTGACTTGCTTGGAGGCCACAACTTTGACTACAAAAGGTTGAAATAACTTTCATGAGGGACACCCATGAACTTTGAAGAAGATGCCCCTGACTGGGCTGAGTTTTTACCTTTAAAACTCTTGATTTTGGTCAACAAAAGGTTGAAAAACTTCGTGAGGAACGCTCATGGCTTCAAAGGAGATGCCCTGGCTGGGCTAAATGTCGCTTTAAAACTCTTGAATTTTCCTAACAAAAGGTTGAACAACTTCGTGGGGAACGCCTGCGGTCTTGAAGAAGATGCCCCTAACCGGGCTGAATATCATCTTAAAAACTAATCAACCCTAAGGTTGAAGCAACTTCATAGGAGATGCCCATGGTCATAGGAAAGATGCCCCTGGCTGGGCTGAACCTTGTTTTGATATCTTTGAATTTTGTAAGGGGAAAACCACGGTATTGCAAAAGATGCCCCTGACTGGGCTGAAGATGATCTTGGAAATCTTCGAGATTGATCTTGGACCTCAACCTATGTATGCTAATGCTTGATGATAATGATGTTCCATAACGAAGGGTAATGCAAATGCAAATGCTGGCGCACGGAGATGCAAGAGATTAGTGAAGTATGTTATGGTTTAGGGTATGTATATGATGCAAGATGTATGCAGAATGTTGGGGATATGAAAGTTTGGATTGTTCGATGTGCCAAGTATGGTTGGGCTTTGAAGGTGACTTACCGAATGAGAACTGGTTTTTTAAAGGGTAGGCTACTAGACGAGAACTAGTGGCCAAAGGGTTAAGTTGTCAGGCGAGAACTGACTTTCTGTTTGATATTAGACGGGGACTGGTTTTATGGTTTTCTAGACGAGAACTGGACTTTGAAGTGGGGTTTACTAGACGGGAACTGGTATCTTGAGGTGATTTTCCAGACGGGAACTGTTTTTGAGCTGGTCTAGGTTTCAAGGCTGTTGGATTCAAGTTGTGAGGTTAGGCTTGAGGAATAAGATGATATGAAGGACACTACACATGAGTGAAGCGACACGACCAATGCATAAATATGATTTATGCAATGATATGAAGGTTTCCAAAAACGAAATGAGGGTCTTTTGTAGCAAGGCTTTTGTTTGAGAAGGGTGATTTGGTTGAGTGGGCTAATAGCATAATTCTCCGACACTTGTCTTGAACTCAATGGAGATTTCTGATGGATGGTAGAGCTTGCTTGAGAAGCTTGAAGGCATGGAAAGGAGTTGCCCCAGTATGGAGGGTCTTTGGAGAATTTTTCCCTAAAAGAGATTGGAAACCATTTTACCATGAGATCACCTTGGGATGGCTTGCCCCAGAATTTGAGTTATGAAAGGATTTGCCTCAGACTTCGACGTACTCTTGAGATTACTTTCCCCAAAATGAGCGTTTGACGCGACTTAACTTATGTTGATTGAGCATTGGAGGGACTCTTCCTTAATCAAAGAACATTTGGGTGGCCTGCCCCTGGTTATTTAAGTTCTGAGATGGTTCTCTCTGACCAACCGATCTCATAATGATTTTCCCCATATTCAACTGATGGTTGGGGGACTTACTTTAGAGTGGCTCACCTTGGGTAGATATGACCATGCCCTTGATCCATGAGGACTACAAGGTGCTCTTGATTTTGGTAAACTTTGATGAATGACCCAATCCTCTTTGTTTACTCCTTGTTGAAATTTCTTCGATGTCAAGTACTGATTTGCAATTTAAATTGCTTATTCACAAAATGTAATTTTAGTGCGATTCTCACGCAAATTTTGAAACATTCAATCATTATTGGAATAAAGTGAAAATGTGCGACGAATGGACCGTTAGTCCAAACATAGTGCTGATTTAGTGGTGTGTGAAAGATATAGCAAGATAACACCAATGCTAATGATTAGCAAATCTGTGGGGAGTCAGTTTACGTAACCTTGTTATGGTATGCTTTCAGAATAAACTCTGCCTTAATTAGGTCTTTTGAGGGTTGTAACGTGGTCTAGTTCACAAATATATAAACAAAGGATATTAGGCTCAAATTTTGATTTGTAACCACCCCTTCTTCGTGCTGAACTCCAGTCCTATGTTCAGTTATACTACACACATTTATCCTCCAAAAGGGTTGACGGTGTAAGGGCGAAGATTAAAAGTTTGGAATGGCAGTCACTTTATTTTACTCTTGATGGTTGTCAGTGACCTTTTTGATTTTTGATGTAGTGGCCACTGAATTTGATTTTCTTTTTGTTGAGGGTTTGTGGGCCTCTTTTGCTCTATTTTCTTTTTGATCCCTAACTTTTTCCTAAGTCACCTTTTTAGGTGTTCGACTTAGCGGGATTTTTTCTTTTTTGTTTTGGAGATGTTTGTGACTGCCAAGTCTTTGGTCATTGAAGAACAACCGCCATAACAAGAGGTTTCATTTTGAAATTTGAATGTGTAATCAGGATAGTTGAACACTACCCATGCCCCAGGTTAAGCGTAAGGGTTTAGAAATCCGAAGGAAACTCCTACTCCTAGGCTCTAAGTGGTTGACTAGGGATTAACTCCTTATCTCTCCAGTGTTTAGGGGATTTGAAATAATGCCTTTACATCATTAGCGGGATTTTATCCAAAAGCATACTTTCAACAATAATGGGTATTTCATTTTCATCATCCTCCCTCCAATATTTGCTAAAACAACAGTTGATAAAGGGAGTGGAATATGGATAATTTTTTTTTATTTTTTGCAATATATGAGAAAAGATGAGTGGATACGAATGGACTTATTCAAAAAAGGCATGTTCATCACATTAAAAATACCATTAGTAAGCAACAATGTCTAAAAACAAGTAGCACTTAGCAGGAAAGAAACTACAAACGTAAAGCAATGACAAGGTCTAAAAATTGCCAATATTGAGAATGTCTTATGTCTGACCCACTGGCTTTAGGAGATGAACCTTGAAGTTTTTGAACTCAATTAGACGAGAGGTTGATGTGCACAACCAGGCTTCCTTCTGGAAAGGATATGTAACCTTTGTCAATCAGTTGTTGCACTTTAGCTTGGAAGGCTTTGCAATCTTTAGTTGAATTCCCCATTGATCCAGCATGATATCCATAATACTCATTGGGATTGTACCTAGGAGGGTATGGTTCTAGAAACGACTTGAGAGCCTTGGGCTCCAACAACGAGCTTTGAACTAGATGCGGCAGAAGATGACTATATGATATAGGAACTGGATGAAGAGGAGTATTCCTTCTTTCTAAACTGTTGCTAGGCCTATGTTGATCCTGTCACTGATATCTTCGGCCACGGGCTCGTTGATTTGAATGAGGAGTAATCCATAGTTTATGGGATGAAGCTTTAGGCATGGCTGGTTGACCATAAGGATAACATGGCACTGGAAATTATGCCTGTTGAGCAGATGAGGGACCGTAGAGTTTTGCTAGTACCCCATGAGAATACTTAATATTTGCTATGAATGCATTGGTCTCATCCTTCTCTTCCTCTTGGAAATTGCTGAGAGATTCAGTCTCACTGGCCTGCCTGCTTGAGGCGTCCTGGATTTGTCCACTCTTAAGATAGCTTTCGATGCGTTCTCCTACTATCACAAGGTCATAGAAGCTTGATGGCGCACAACCAGCCATTCTTTCAAGATAAGAGCCGTGCAGACTGTTTATGAACATGTTAATCAATTCCCTGTCCAAGAGTGGTGGTTGCACTCTGGCTGCTAATTCTCTCCACCGCTGTGCATATTCCTTAAAGGATTCATTACCATTCTGAGATAGGCTTTGCAAATGCATGCGACTGGGAGCCACATCCAGATTGAACTGGTAATGCTTTAGAAAAGCGCTAGCTAAGTCCCTCCATGATTGGATACAACTTCTTTCTAAGTCCATGTACCAACTTAATGATGCCCCACTCAAACTGTCTTGAAAACAATGAACCATCAACTTAACGTCATGAGTGTAGGAGGTCATTTTTCGACATAACATCACCAAATGACGCTTCGGGAAACTAAAGCCCGTGTACTTCTCAAAGTTGGGTACCTTGAATTTTGGAGGAATCACTAAGTCTGGAACTAGACACATATCAGCAGCATCGAGGTCGGGTGCATCATGCACTTTCATAGCTTGAAGTTTCTCCTCAATGGCATGAAGCCTTTCCTTCATGGGATTAATCAATGGCACCCTCTAGGGTCGAGTAGGAATGCTTACTTGTGAAATATGGTCATCATACGGAAGATCATACAGTGGATTAGTTGTCACAATAAATCCTGGTGGGGAATCAACATTCTGGCGGGAGTTCTCTAACATAGCTGCCTCAACTTGCTTCGTGTAACTGGCCTTTCAAGGTGTCTATGTTCCTCTTGCTTCAAATGCTTCATAGCTCCCACAGGTTCAATATGAGTGTCGGGCAATCAACTGCAGGTTACGAACAGAGGATGGGTAAGCTCTTTGTATTCTTGGTCAGAGAATGATATGCAAAATGATGCATTGATACTTGGGCTTATGCAATGTTATGAATGCACGCCATAACAAGTCAGCAGCAGGGACCAAGTTCACAGATCCTGCGAGATAACGCAATGAGATATCCCTCACCTCGGGTGGGTAATCTATTGGTTTATAACAGGGCATCCCAAAGGCTTTAAACAAATTCTCATGCCCTAACCCTCAAAAGTTTTCCATCATAACGACGATTCGTAAGACGGTAATCCCTTCAGAGGATGAACACAAAGTTATGTCTTTTAATAACCTTTAGAACAGGGTTCTAAAAAGGTCCTTAAAATCACGGACTCCCAGGTCGGAAATAAAGATGCCATTACGACTACTCGTAAGGCATAATCATCCCAAAGGGGCCTCATCTGAGTGGTAGAATTCAAACCAACTCAACGAGTCCTAAGTCTCGCAAATCAGAAAGAAAACACCTCCTAACTTAGTGTATACTAGAAAGCTCCAGTAGAAAGCCTTTATCCTTTACAAACCATCCCCAATAAACCCAACCGATAAAAGGAACATAGCATAATAAACAATAAAATCAAATAAATCACATATGCAACAAACAAACTAGGTTTGGCATGCTAGGAGTCCCCAGCAGAGTCCCCGAGTTGTCGCTACTCGAAAATGCAACGACGGAGAGGAGAGAACAGAAAGAAAGAAGAGTCGCCATCGAACTTTATTTATCCTATAAGGGGAAGGGAAAACATCGAGAAAACCCTAAGAAAGTAACGGATAAGATGGTCGCGCAACCAAGAGAAAGGGTTCGGAAGTCGGTTATGCGAAGGGAAGGTATTAGCACCCCTCGCATCTATCGTACTTGATGGAAACCATTTGTTTGTCTATGCGTGAAGGTATTTTCTAAAGGGTATATTTCTAAGAGTGTTCCAAGGGGATAGAGAAAATGTTGGAAACAGGGAAAAGAGAGAATAAAAGGGGGGAAAGAAGAGACTCGGTAGGACCTCACGATCTTATGCCTACGTATTCTCAATGGGTATGAGAAACTTAGAGTCAATGTAGTTCGTAGGACTATGGATAAAAGATGAAAAAGTGTGCTAGGCAAGGATTGGGGCCCTTGTGCATATGTATCTTCACTTTAAAGAAGTGAAGAACCAGAGCAGCCGTAGTTCGGCCTCTGGTTATTTGGTGTTTTTGTGGATGATGTTAGTGTGCGTATTCTAGCAGTTAGGTGTATTGCAGCTCGCTTATGGAGTCTTAGGCGTTACCTATTTGTGGTAGAACAAACGTAACATATCCTTTTGAAAAGAGATAGTTTTTCCCATCGACGCAAGATGTCACATTTGATTTGTGAAAGTCATTTTTAAGGGTGAAATAGGTCCTCGAATAGTAACCCCTTGCGGGTAGTACCCAATTCTTTATCTCAAAAATTTATTGTGAAAATGGTGAGGCAAATACAGTCACGTCTTCGTATTAAAAGACGAGTTTCGAGACCATACACTCTACAGTGAGTATCCTAATACTCGGAGAGGAAGAAGTCTTCACTCAATTCTCTCTCTTTAGTTCAATACAAAGAGAACTTCATTCTCTTATTAAAGATATTTTGATCTTGAATGGTAAGTGCGTTACGATAGTGAACACTAAAGGTAATGTCAAGCACTCAGGATAGGAGAAGGTCTTCGCCTAACCACTCCACAACCATTCAAGTTTATTAAGAAAAGAGTTTCAAAAATGCACTTGGTACAAGACCATGGTTTTTTTACTTAAAAGTGAAGATGAAAATGAGAAACGGAATGAGGAACGGATAGTATAAGCACATAGTAGCCAAGAAAGACTCAAGCACAAAAGAAATTTGTGTTACATCAAAGTAACAAGCACAAGACAATCATTAGGATTAAACAAGAGGTAACCACAACCAAACCATCAAGAATCACTCAAGGCATCAAGAATTTCATGGCATCAAGAATGAATTAATATAGTGGAAACAAAACCAAACATAGAAACGATTAACCACAAAATAGAATCAAATGGGAAGAGAAGTAATATGATAAAAGAAAAGATGTACAAGAGAATAGTCAGAACAAAATTGAAATTGCAAGATCGAACATAATAGAATCTAAGCTGCAAACTCACAATATTAGAGATTAAATGAATAATGATAAGCAGAAAATGACGAGAAAGAAGTAGTCGAGACAAGGATTGCAATCACGAGAACAAAACTCACGAGAATCTAAGTCACAAGTCCCAAAAGTTAAAAGGTTAAATCGATAAAAGGAAATTAAAATCAAGATGATGAAAAAAATGAAAACCTTAATATTTACATTTTGAATATGAATTAAAATTAAGAGAATTAATCTATAAACTAAAAATAAAAATATTTCTGAGATTTTTATATTACTAACACATACTTGATTAATCTAAATGGAAGTTACTAACTCTAATTAAAATATTTAGATAAAACCTAATTTACTAGGATAAACTAATTTAAAAAATTCTAAATTTAATATTGTTAAACTTAATAAGATAAATCTAAACTAACAATATATAAAAATTAAATCAAACATAATTAGAAAAAAGAATTTTCGAATAATTTAAATTAACAAAAAATAAAATAAAACCAAAATTAATTCTAAAATTATTAAAAAAAACAAAAAAAGTTATTGGGCTGGATGGACTTTTCTTTAAAATTAAATAAAAAAATTGAAACCCACAAGAAAATAAAGGGTCTGCTGGGTCGGGTGAAGTGACCCGTTTGGCTTAATGAAAGAGGGTTGAAGAAAACCTTACCATACACATACACCTCTAGAATTCTTGCTCATTTTCTCGGACCTCGCTCATTCTCATATTCAATATCATCTTACTCTTTCGATATGTTTTCTCCTCATGTGTATCACCACCCTTTTCCTCAGATTTCGCTTTCCTTCACTTCATCGCGGTTCTTCTTCTCTCAACGATCTCCCTCTCTCCTCTCAAACTGCGATGGTTTTAAGATTGTTCACAGTAGTGGGTTGATGGCGAGGATACTGTTCTGGTGGTTGAGGAGTATTTGTGGTTATGTTTGGTGGCATAAGGTGGTTGTTACGGTAGTGGGTTTGTTTGACGGAAATAGTTTGTTTGCCGGAAACTATGAGTTGTTACATAGTGGGTGATTTTATCCATGGAGATGAATGGTGGAGACTATAGTAGTGGAGCTGGGTTTCATGGCAAGTGTGGAGCTTGAACGGCGAGGGTGCATTTTTGCGGTAGGTCCTCGGAGGAAATGGAGATGGATTTGAGGTCTGGAGTGATTGATTTGTTCCTGAAGGTTAGTGATGAGATGAACTGGTTTTTTTCTCTTTTCTGCTTTTTTAGATTTGTATATTCTTGATGGCAGTTTGGGCAGTTCATCAAAGTTGTGTCATGAGGTTTTTGTTTTTTTTTCATAACAATGGTGATGGCAGGTGTGGATTTATTAGAGAGTTGTACAAAGATGAAGAACGAGATTAGGTTTGTCTCTCTCCTTTATTTCTTCTGCTTTTCTCCCTTTTATCAAAGAAACAACCCGACCTGCTGGTTAATTTTTTGGGGTACATATTGCAAGGTCTCTTTCATTCGCAGGTTTGTGCAGGTCGGTACGGTTCTTGCAGCAGCAGTTTTGTCCGGTGAGTTTTGATGGAGGGTTGCAGCAAGTCTTGTGTAGTGGCAGGACGCAGTATATTGTTGGAGGTTCTGCAGAATTGAAGCAAGTTTTGTTTGCTGGTTGTATTGTGGCTGATACGAGTTAGTTTTGTACGGTTTAACTTCACGTGTCTTTGGTCTTGTAATTTTTGTAAGTAGCAGATGTAGTTTTTGAAAGTATGTTGTAAATTGTAATTATAAAATGAATTTGGGCTTTGTAAAACCTTGTTGACCCAACAATGTCATTTTTCTCCTTTCTGGTTTATTATTGGACTTGTGGCTCTTTGTAGGTTTTCATGGCCTTTGGTTCTGTTTTCCATTTTTAGTTATAATTGATCTTGAAGAATGGACTTGAATGTGTCAATGTGTGATGGGTCTTGAATTTGATTTGTAACTTTGAATCGAAATTCGTATCTTGGTAAGAATGAGGAAAACTGGTTTGTGAATTGAAAATGAATCTTGGATTAAAACTTGGAATTTTGAATTTTGAAATTGATGTGAGATGAGTGAAACTTGAAAAGAAACTTGTAATTGAATTTTGAACAAAGCACATTTGAATCTTGAATTGGAATGAATTTGGCATGGTAGCTTGGATCTTGAATGCAAATTAGAATTTTGACATGAACTTGTAATCTTGCTATGAAAAGAATTCATTTGTAACTTTGTCATGAATGGAATGATATTTGAATTTGTCATGGAATTAAAACTTGTCATGAACGGTAAATTGAAACATGATTTGGTATGGAATTCAGCTGTAACTTGGGTTTTGGATTTAAGCTCATAGTTAGGGACTTGGAAATTGGAAAATGGCAACTTAGAATTGAACTAGACATTTGCAATGGCTTTGAATTTCACAATTAGGAATGAACTAGAAATCATAATCTTAAATTTAGATCTAATTTTGGAAATTGAATGAAGTTGTAACATGGAATTGAATTGATGATTTGAATTTGTATTGAATATGAAATATTTCCATGAAATCAAATTTGGATACGTCACTTAAAACATGAATTCAAATAAAATGGTAACTTGGAATTTTGAATGAAATTGGCCATGAATTTGGAATTGGAATTTGAGGAGGAATTGTAACATCTTGCGCACATCCTTGACCTGATAACCTCAAATGAACCTCAAAGCAAACAAAGCTCTGATTCAAAGAACCTATTGACCTCATACCTTAGGAGCTCAACACAAATGAATGCAAAATATGACCTAATGGAAAATGCAGAGAAGATGAAAATGATATGATATGAGAAGCTTAGGGTTAGGGTGAAAATGAGGGTGTGACAGATGAAATTAATATACAAGTAGGACAAATTTGGGGTGCGACACCTGGCACAGGATTGAATAGTCGTGGAGTCACTAGCGAGTTTTGAATCAATAGCGGGTAAAGTTTTCTTAGCAGTACTGGAATTGGTTTATCGCAAGTCTTATTTTTCCTGACATGATTCATCTTGTTCAAGCTCTGGCTTTGAGAACCTTGAGGAGGAACAAACACTGAGTGGTGAGAGACTTTTCTGGTAATCATCTGATATTTGGTCGTTTGGTCAGATACTGACTTGTGTGAAATTTCTTCGGGTGCACGTTCTTGTTGTTGAGGAGACATGAGAGATGGTGAAGTTTTGTTGACTTGAACATCCTGAGGCGTGAAAGAGATCATTTTGGAGTCAAGAAAATTTTTAACCTTGTTTTTTAGTACTTTACAGTCTTCAGTTGAATTCCCCAGTGCCCCAGCATGATAGTCGCATCTGGCATTGGTATCAAAGCCTAGAAGGTAAGGAGGAATCACTGGTTTCAGCTCCTTTGGTTTTATCAATATGCCTTGGATCAAGTCTGGAAGTATCTGACTGTATGACATTGGAAAGAGACTGAAATGTCTCTCTGGTTTCCTTGGTCTTTGTCGGGCGTGCTGACGCGATTGACGGTTATTTGGTCGTTGGTACCGAGGATGTCCTCGAGTTGGAGGAACCATCAAAGATAATGCAACCCTAGTTTCTCTGGACGCAACATGGTGAGAGTGACCTTCTTTCTTCATCATGTTCTGCAATGTCTCTAGAACCCAATTCATCTGACACTTGAGAATTTTGATGTCCTCTTTGAGAGTTTCTTGAGCTCTCAAAAGTTTGTCCATTGTTGCCATTTGTGTTGGATATGTGCTAGGTATCCTCTCTCTCTCTCTCTCTCTCTCTCTCTCTCTCTCTCTCTCTCTCTCTCTCTCTCTCTCTCTCTCTCTCTCTCTCTCTCTCTCTCTAAACAAGAGGGAGACAAAGAGACGCAAGACTAAGAAATGAAAATGCATAATGCAAATGTAACAATACACACATGCAATGCAGAATGCAAGCTCAAATGGTTTCAAGGAACTCAAGGGGAAGTTGCGAACATTTTGAAAAAACTGCAAAGTTTTGGTTCAAAGATCCAATATCTCTAAAAACAACAGGATTCCTTGAAACCATCAGGCTACTCATGAATGCGGAATATGATGTGAATGCAATGCACAAACACAAGAACACAGGTATTCACAGACATACACAAATAGGCACGTGGACAAGTATTCACAAATACAATGCACACATCAAGGGGTCTCCTTAGGTTCAAAAGTCACAACATGAAGCCAAAAGGTCTACCCATCCCCAAGGATTTGTACTATAGGTTGATTGTATATGTCAAACGAGTTCTATCAAAGTTCCCAGATTCATAGTAAATCTTTCGGATATTATTAACCAACATGACTACTCACGTGAGTCAAAAATATTCTCAAGATAAACTTGTCTGAGTGTAGCATCGCGTAACAACTATTCCGGGACTACTCCCTTATAGTTTCCGCACTACATCCTAAAAAGGCTTAGTGAGGTAACAGTGTTACTAAAGGTCCTCGGTTTCACGGACTCTCAGGTTGAAACAATTAATGAAATTCATGACTACTCATACATCATCAATCATCTCAAGGAGGTCTCAATTGAGCGTGATTACATCATATGTCAAACTTGTTAGGACTACTTCCAATAGTCAACTATTGATCATATCACATCCTATCATATATGTCGCTTAAATCTGGGTTAGGAATTATCTCACGACTCATGATACCGAATGTTCACAGCAATATAATACAAATATATTTACAAATATACATGTAAGCAAGTATTCATACAATCACACAAAATAGGCTAAACCCTCAAGTTTTAAGCAAACTTTTCCCCAGTGAAATCACCATTTCTGTTGCAGTGAGAATCGTGATGCCAAGTTATTGATTAACTTGAATCTTAATTCATTAAATTCACAACCGGACTTTGATTTATCCAAAGGAACGGTTAAAGAAAGAAAGGCCTTTTGCGCGATGTAACAACAATGTTAAAAGATTCGGGGATCAGGGGTTGGTTATGCTTAAGGTAGGTATTTCACATCCTAAACATCTGCAGTATCCTACAGGAACCTTTTGTGTGTGTATGTATGATAAACATGCTAATGGTTATGCTATTTTTTGAGATTAGGTTAGGGTAAATACCTAAGGATACCTTCTAAGTTTGCTCACGAAGATATTGCATCTTCTGCCTACGTATCCTAACTAGGATAAAATTAGAGCAATCATAGTTCACCTTATCGAGGATTAAAAACTAATTGACTATGGTCAAGACTCTATGGGAACAAACATAATAATGCTTTTGTATAGTTTAACCAAACTCTCTAGATCTATATTGAACACTCAAGAATAGGGAGTAAGTAATCATCACCATGGTTCTTACATAGAGTTTACCAACTCTACCTAATTCTACGTTGTAAGACTAATTGGTTCTATCCATACCAAAAGGAGGGAGGAGGCTCTATCAAGGCCTATAAGGATTGACTCTGACTGCGTCAGGGGTGTGTCGTCAAGATATCGTACCTTGTGCCTACGTATTCCCATTAACCAATGAGAAATCAGAGTGTCTATAGTTCATACATGACTAAAGAAGAATAACTCTAAACCTAAGTTCTAAAGGGTAAATGGCTCTATCAAGGCCTATAAGGGTAATAAGCTATCTATGATCCAGAGGTCAATAGAGAGACTTTCCTTTAGACACAAGGGATACAGACAACTTGATATGAACTAACAAGTTTCATCACTGGGGAATAACTTAACAAAGTTGAAGAAATAAAGTAAGAGCATGTAAACAATCATGATAACAATCAAGATCAATATTTAACATCTTAACAAAGATCAAAAGACATAGAGGTAATAACCAACAATGTAAGCAAAAAACATGTGTAACAACAAGTTCATATATAACATTCATATGAAATTGATGCAAAAAAGTTACAAATTGAAGAAATCATGTAATAAGAATCAAACAAGATCAAATGTAACAACATAATACCAATAAAACATGTATTGAGGACAACCAATCAAGCAAAACACAAGAGATGTTACAATAGTTCAAGTGTAAATTCATAACTTCATAGGGGAAAACATACAAGTTTTATGGTAACAACCAAATTGAAAATAAAACCCTAGCATGTTATGGTTCTAACAAGACACATAAAAAAGTTTAATAAGGCATGATAAACATGTTCAAGAGGTTACAACATTAAGAATCAAGCTAAAATTGGCAGATGAAGTTCAACAAACCATTTTCACATATATGAATTTACCAAGGCAAACATGAACATGTTAAAGAAATGAATCAAACACTTTCAAGTATTTAAACATGTTAACAAACATATCTGAACCCTATAAGATCAAACTCACAAGAGAAATCAAGTTATAAGTCGAAAAAGTTCATGAACCCCATGGAAAAACCCTAAAAACAACATGCTATTCAAGTGGATAAAATTATTTATATGATAACAATAATTGAATTATTTCCTCACTCAATGAAAATATATATGATAAGGAGTAGTTTTCAAAAAGAATTGAATCAATATCATAAAAAATAAGCAAGTTATTATCGTTGGAAAATAAGGCACAAAGTTGGTAAATTAGGCCTAGACAAGGTAAGTCAAGTTAAGGCACATTTTCATGTTTCAACCTAAACCAAAAATAGTGAAAATCTTGGCTAACAAGCATGACAGCAAGCATAGCATGGATTCATCATCAAATATTGGTTCATACATGACCAAATCAACAATCTTAACATGTCTAGGCATTGCATAAATAGAAAATGAATAACATGGCTAAAAAGATGAGAGCATAGGCTTACCTCTTGTGGCCTTTTGATGCAAGAGTGAGAAACAAGAATAACATAGATCTAACAATCTTATTAGAGGTCTAAAAATTATACAACAGTTATGTAGAAATAATCCAAACAAGCTCCAAGTTTAGTTGGTCACAAATGCCTTGAATGCTAAGCAAAACTTCCAAAATCCAAAGATTCCAGAGGAACTTGCTCAATGGTTGTTAGAGTGATTTCAGGCCATGGTGAGGGTTTGAGAAGTTATGAAATGTCATTTATGGTGTGTTATAAGGTTTACTTGAGTTTTAAAATGATTGGAGATGGTTTTGGAAGAGTTTTGCAAAAACAGTTTTTTGAACTAGTTTTGGAAACTTGGTGGATTTTGCAAGAACTTTGTGATAGAGTAGGATGGAGAGTTCAAGCTGGGTTTTTTCAAAGAACTTGTATCTTTGAGATGGTTTTTCAAGGTCCTATTTTTATCGAAGGAGCTTGAACAAGAGGCATGGGTAGAAGTGAAGTTCTTGTCCATTTTTCTCTTTTTGAACAAAATCTTATGAGTTTCAATGTGAATCTTTGATATCATCTAGTAACCATTCTATGCTATGTTTGTTACTCTCCTAGAGGTCATATTCAACATGTTTGATGGGATGGAAGAGTATTTTTGCAACATAGTGGGTGGTTCTACTCATGGTAGCCACCAATGTTCTCTATCCTTGCAAGTTGCACTTTATCTTGGATTTAAATAATATTTACATCACATCACAAGCTAAACTCATGGAAATTAGTGCTAACATGTTTGATGGGATGGAAGAGTAATTTTTGCAACATAGTGGGTGGTTCTACTCATGGTAGCCACCAATATTCTCTCTCCTTGCAAGTTGCATTTTATCTTGGATTTAAATAATATTTACATCACATCACAAGCTAAACTCATGGAAACTAGTGTTAATCCTCTGCATTAACTTCATAATCATCAAAATGAAAATTTAATTCATGATTAGAGATGATATGATGTTAGAAACGAAGTTGGCCTCAATTTTGGGTCAAAACCCTGTTGTTCAAAGGGTTGACTTTTCAGTCAGACGAACCGAACGATCGAAAACCTCTGAATTGACTGTTGGTGTCCTAGGTTCTCTGGGGCCTTGAAACTTCTTGAGTATAATTCCTTGGGTAATATAAGCCTCATGGACCGTGATTCAAGCTTTGTAACACCTTTTATATCAAAAGTCAAACTACAATTGACTTTTCCAATCAAAAACCCTAATTAGGGTTTTTGTATTACACTATTCTTCTTTCTTGGGTGACAACCTCAAGTTGGATTCATTATTGATCCAATGTGATATCTTTTATGACATGAAGACTTGATATATGGAGGATCAATCCAAAACTTTGACTGATCACTCCCTTGAAACCTTGATTTCTAACTGTGTTAAACCCTAATTCATCTGCATCTTGACAAAGATCAAGCTTGAAATGGGTTATGGTGATGCTCCTAGAATGATGATGTGATCTAGGGGTCAAATGTTGGGGTATAAAATTTGGGCGTTGATTCCTTCGTGAATCTCTTGGAGTATGCCCCGACGCCTTGGACTTGTCGACACACTTGAGGAGGGGAATGGAGAATTCTCACCGATAAAACTTGTCCTCGATCAAGATGTATGAGAAGGCTCGGCGCTTGACCATGCTGGCCTCATTAGCATCGTTGGGCAGTCGCCCTGTGCTGAGGTAGGTGTATACGAGGGTCATCCAACAGTTACTATTACCGATAGCGTTAACCTCGACAGTCGATGTTTCCTTCTCGATGCTCGGGCAAAGGAGGACCTATTGTATTACGGACTTATTTCCTCCTTTCTTCTTTGTGCTCGCGAGTTTCGACAGGATGTCTGCCCTGGTGTGTATTCGCGTGGAACGTGTCACACTTCTACAGACTCGAAGCTCTTTATTTTCTCTTTTACCAAGGCGAGGTTGTCGTTTTTGGATTTGTAATATCCCCTCACCTGGGAGGCCATGAGCTGGGAGTCGGTAAAGATATTTACCTCCTTCGCGCCAAGGTCTTTGGCCAGGCGGAGTCCTGCGAGGAACGCTTCATACTCGGCTTGGCTATTCGATGTTGAGAATGTCAAGGCGAGGGAAACTTCTATCAGGATGCCTTCTTCATTCTCCAAGATGATGCCCGCTTCATTTTCCATCGAGCTAGAGGCTTCGTCGACGAAGATGGTCTACTTGTGTGCCCTCGGTGTTGGGCATTTTGTGGAGGTCATTTCCACGATGAAGTCGGCCAAAACTTGAGCCTTGAGGGATTTTCTGCTCTCATACTGGACGTCGAATTCTGAGAGTTCGAGTGACCATTTGAGCATTCTTCCGGCATGTCCGGCCGCCCGAGTAGCTGCTTGACGGGCTGGTCAGTTCTGACCATGATCGTGTGGGGCAGGAATTAATGTCGTAACCTCCTGGCCGCTATGATGAGGGACAAAGATACCTTCTTGATCTGCTAGTATGTGAGCTCGGGGCCTTGGAGGGCTTTGCTCGTGAAGTATATTGGTTTCTGCCTTTCGGGGGTTTCACGTATCAGTGTTGTACTGATGGCCTTCGCAACAACAAGGTATAGGTACAAGGTTTCCCTGACCTCGGGCCTCAATAGTACCGGTGGTTCTGAGCAGACTTGTTTGAGGTGGAGGAGAGCCTGCTCGCACTCCTCGGTCCATTTGAACACGGTCTCCTTGCGCATAAGTTTGAAGAAGGAGAGGGTGTACTGGGAAGACTTGGCGACGAAATGTGATAACGACGCAAGCATCCCGTTTAGGGACTGGATGGACTTATTTGTGTTCGGCGTGGAAAACTCGAAGAAAGCCCTGCACTTTTCTGGATTCACCTCTCCTTGTTCCATTAGGTAGAACCCGAGGAATTTGCCTGCCCGTACGCCGAAGGTGCACTTCTCAGGGTTGAACTTCATTTTGCACTTCTTCGTCGTCTCGAAGACCTTCTTTAGGTGGGTGGTATGGTCAACCTCTTCATGTGACTTCACGATCATGTCGTCCATGTAGACTTCGAGCATGTCCTTGATTTCTTCCCGGAAGACCTTGTTCATCATCCGCTGATAGGTCGCGATGGTGTTCTTTAAACCGAAGGGCATTATGTTGTAGTAATAATTGCCTGACTCAGTCATGAAGGTTGTGTATTGTTTGTCGGCCTTCGCCATGGGGATTTGATTATACCCTGAGTATGCATTCATAAATGACAGCAGTTTAAAACCTGCAGAATTGTCGACGAGTTTGTCGATGTTAGGTAACAGGTAAGCATCTTTAGGACATGCCTGATTAAGATCTGTATAGTCAACACATATCCTCCATTTTCCATTATGTTTTGTAACTAGTACAAAGTTGGACAGCCAGGTTGAGTACTGGGCTTCCGATAAAAAATTGGCCTCTAAGAGATCTTTTACTACGGCCCTAGAGGCCGGATCTATGGTGAGGTGGTGGCATGCTACGTCGAGGTTGAGGCCGGGCATCTCAGCATCACTCCACTCGAACAGGTCAGCGTTCTCCCGCAGGCAGGCCATTAGTTGCTTCCTCGCCAGGTCGAGGATTCCAGTACCAATCTTCACGCTTCTACTTGGGTCATCTCCGAGCATGATGAGCTCGAAGTCTCCGTCCGGAATAAGGCACGTTGGGTGGGAAGGTTGTCTGTTATCTACTGGAGGTGCGTCCTCAGACTCTGCGGTCAAGTCTACTTGTTGGAGAACCGGTTGTCGAGGTCGACGGGGTTGACGTGGGGGTAGTGGCTTCTGCTCCGCAGCCTGGGCTGATTTATTGGTCATCTTGAGAGTGATATTGCTTGATTTGAGGCCCTTGATTACTGCCTTGAAACATCGTCTGGATGCCTTAATGTCCCCGTGGAGGGTGGCGACTCGTCCTCTGGTCATGTAGTACTTCATCTTCAGATGTACTATAGATGGTACTGCGGTCAGTTTAGCTAAAGTCAGACTTCCCAAGATGCACTGGTATAGAGAAAGACACTAGATCGCCAAGAAATAGGCATTTACTTGCCTGGTGGTCCCCTTGGCCTCGAGTGTGACGAGCAGCTCCATATATCCCCAAGGCTTAGTGGTGGTGTCGTTGAAGCCCTGTAGGTCGGAGCCAACATATGGGGTCAGGTGGCTCTCGTCAAGCTGGAGGTTCGTAAATAGATGGGCGTACATTATGTCCACCAAACTCCCTTGGCCGACTAGGATTTGATGCACGTCAAAGTTTTCCATCTGGGCCTTGATCAATAGAGGGATGCTGGAGTTGGGTGCACCACCTTTTTGAAACTCAGAGTTAATACATTCGTCTAGAATGCCCTTGTGGGGAGCTGTGAGTAGCGTGTACTCGGTGAACTGGCCTGCTGGTCCTCTCTGTTTTCGGGGCTGGTCTTCTCTTCTTCTTTCTCCGCCTCTTCGAGGAGTAGCGGCGTCCTCGTGCCTGGCGCCCCTAATGCCTTCTTGATTCCGCTTGTCGTGGGTGTTATGGGCGGCCTCTATTTCCTCATATTGGATGTATGATTGGGCCTTGAGGAGGAGAGTGTTCAAGGTGCGGGCCGTTTGATCCCGTCTGCCTTGGTGAATTTGGTGCAAGGATGCAGTCCTTGCTCGATCAGGAATTTCTTCATGTCGTCCGAGGTGGCCACCTGGACAGCTTCTTAGTTGAACCTCTCTATGTAGTCTCGAAGAGGTTCATTCCTTCCCTAAATGATGGCTTCCAGGGCTACCTCTGTCTTTGGATGGTGCCAGGAAGCTGTGAAGTGCCTGGAGAACTGCCTCTTCAGTTCGTCCCAAGAGGTGATGGACTCGGGCGCGAGATGCTTGTACCACGTCTTAGCACCCTTCCTCAGGGTAGTGGGGAACAACATGCACTTAATGTCTCCCTGTACATTCTGATAGTCGAGCATCTCATCGATGCTTTCTATGTGATTGTCCAGGTCGGTCGTGCCATCGTATGTCGCCAAGGGTGGGGGATTTTCCATCCCGGTGGGCAATGGAGTCTCCCTGATGACCCTGGACAGCAGTGAGTTCTGGTCATCCTCATCGCTTCTAACAGGTGACCGAGAAGGGGAAAGGTCACTGACATTGTTTCTGTTTCTTCGGGGAGGGCTCCTCGAGCGGCTCTTTGGCTTCCTGGTGCCTCCTTTAGCTTTGTTCCTTTTCTGCACGGGGGAGTGTCCCTCCTTCCGGGGAGGTGAGCGGTCGCACTTTTGGAAGGCCACTGGCTAAGGCTGCTCCAAGCGAGGGCTACATCTAATAGGTCGGAGAGAAGGGCTCCGAGAGTCGTCGTGTCGCGTCCTCCGCGGGGGAGGAAATGAGCTGCTGGAGATGGGGCGGCGATGTCCCCGTGGGGGAGAGCGTGAATGTCGCTCCTTCTCAAGCATCCCTATACGCTTATTCTACTGGAAGATAAGCAGGTTGGTCTGGTTGATCTCAGCGAACAGAGCCACCATGGTGGGGTCGGCATTGGGTGGCACCGAGATCGACTGGTAGACAGTCGGGCTATCAAAGCGGTGGGTGGCGTTGAAGGTCGCGTCCTCTAAGGAGGGAAAGGTGGTGTGCCCGTCCCTTAAGTCGCCTTCCTCGACACGAACGATCACATTGGGATCATGGTTGTCACCGTTGGTAAAGGGGACGAATGCGGTTTTCGGAGCATTGTCGTTGTATGGGCTGGCCATGATAAAACAGAAGTTGGACATTGCTTTGATTCTTGAGCTTCTACACTTTTATAGGAGAAAGAACGGGGGAGCAATGGGTTCTCATAGACTGGGATACTGATTTTACCTGATCAGAAAGGAATCAGCAGCCTGCCACGCGTCAAGAGCTCTTGTGATCACCTGTGTTATGGAGGAGGAGGGGTGTACCTGCAAGGTACTCAGATGCTTAAGTGAGTAGCAAAGTTAGACAGCGCAAGTACATGGAGAATAGGTGTAGAGAATGGAATACCTGACCCTCTAGTGAAAGAGGGTATTTATAATGTGCCCCTAGCGTAGGGCCAATAATTACATTATATTGGGCCGGATTGCCAAGCCCAACACAAGTAACTGTTAGGGCTTATGTGGCGTAGGGAAGACCAACACATGGTCTTTGCCCTGGATCAACTGCCTCGTGATCTTCGGAAGGTAGGCTGACCAAATCTTTCAGAAGTGGGTAGTTGTCTAATGACGTGTCTCTATGTGGGGGACACGTAGAGAATGTGGGGGAGACGCGTGAGTTCTCCCCGTGCTAGGTAGCGGTCTGTCTGAATAAGGGGCCTTGTTGAGATGTGTGCCCTACATGGGAGGACTGAGCCTGGTTAGGCCTCCCAAATGTAGTATTGGATTGGGCCTGCCCGACTGAGGGCAGATCTCGGCTCCGTCCAGAACACATACCTTCTCTCTACATGCTCGAACTATCTAAGCCTATTTTCCACTATCTTTTTAACTATAAGTTTCATCTCAACACTCTCTTTAATATTGTCAGTTCTAATCTTATTATGTTCAATCTTATCACACATCAAAAGAAATATCCCCGTCTATACTACACTTACTTTAATCTCTTGTGTATTCTTAATGACTTAACATTTTGTCCCGTACATCATCGCGGGTTTTACCGATGTGCGATATAATTTTCTCTTCAGGTTGAGCGGTGCTTTTGGGTCACAATAAAAACCCTTACACACTTCTTCATTTCAGCCATCTGACTTGAATTTGATAATTAAAATCCTATTTTGTTTCTCCATTGTTTTGTATTATGAACTCAAGATATTTAAAATGTGTCTTCAACTTTCGCGTCTAGGTTAAAAACGATTCTCCTTTTATTAAACTTAAATTTCATATACCATGTCTTACTTCTACTTAGGCAAAAGTCATGTATTCTTAAGGCTCATCTCTAAGTATCCAACCTCTCATTTAAATCCTTCTTCGACTTTCTAAGTAGAACTATATCATTTGCAAAAAAACAAACATAGATTTTGATGCTAGCTCTTGGGTGTGTTTGTTTTATCAATACATTCAAAATTAAAATAAAAAAAGATAAGGACTTAGGCTTAAACCTTGGGTGCAATCCTATTTTAGTAGAGAAATCTCCAATTTCTTCACCATGTGTCTGCGCGCTAGTTGATCCCTTTCATATATATCTTGGATAACTCGAATATAAGCAACTCTAACTCTTTTTTTCTCTAGGACTTTTCACAAAATCTCTCTAGACACTCTATCATATGACTTCTCCAATTCATTGTAAATTAAAAATTAAGTGCAAGTCTTATTGGTCCATATGATACTATTTCATCACACATTGTAGTAGTTAAATTATTTACATAATCAACCTCCCAGGCATAGAGCCAAATTGATTCTTACTAACTTAAATCTCTTTTATTAGTCTTCCCTTAATCTTTTTTTCCTATAACTTCATGGTAAGACTAAGAAGTTTAATTATCTTATAATTTATATAATTTTGTAATTCACTTAGTTATTATAGATTAAAATCAAAGTATTTCTTCTCCATTCATCTGGCATTTAGTTTGACCTCATAATTTTTGTTCTGTTCTGGAACTAAAATTGGATGTACGTTGATAGTAAGGAATCTTGAACTAGTTGTGTTGATCTCTGATACGGTGGCGCGAGGGTAACTTGTAAGGTTAGCACTCCAACGCCCAAGTCAAGATGAGTGAAGTAAAAAGTGGAGATCAAAAAGAGTATATTGAATTTATCGTATGATAACTTTTATACTTTGATTCATTTGTGTTGGACATGTGACTCCACATGCAAGATAGGGGGTGAATTGTAGGCATGTGAAATTCCACACATGCTTGGCAAAAATGAGAATATTTAAATATATATTTACCTTTATGTTTGGTGTCTTTATTTAGATTTGTATGCTTAGTTATTTTATTCTTTCTTTATGAATGTATGGTCCACCTTATCGGTTCCTAGTCTCCACACCTTGGATTGATTAGTGGGTTCTTATTGTGTCAGGGTTTTCTCTTTGTTCCTTTAATATTGAATTTGTTTGTATCTAGTGTGTTCATCAAATTTTGTAGTCTCAACCGGAGTTCCGTTGTCAATAGCTTCAATTGGGAAGAGTTAGTGTCGTTCTTCAGTATTGCTAGAAATCATCCTCATCAAAAGATAAGGTTTATATCCCTGTCCCCAGATTTGACCTAGTTCAGGGTGGTGTCTCCAGACTCCGCCACCTACACTCTTGGAATGGTCAGTTCCTAAGAGGGTGAGCCAACTACGCTTGAAGTGTGTTCACCAAATGTGGAATCTGCCTCTAAAAAGCGGCTTACACCATCCTACAAAGGATTACAAGACCCTTGGTGGTTGCAATATCTCATTGTTATCAGATTAATTATTGAAATTGAGAAAAAAAATTATGGACTACTTAGCTCGTCGAGAAAGTCACAGTGGTAGTATATTAGACTTCTTCTTTACTTCTCGACTAACTGTTCAGTCTGTGGATGTGGTCCTTCTTTTCATATGTTCGGTGGATGCGCTCGTCTACCACGATTTAGGTCCACATACCTTTTCTCAAGGGGTGCTATAGAGTAGCCACTACCTTTGCAAATTTCACTCGTTCACAATCGTAGAGGCTCTTCCGCCTTTAAGTGGCTGCTCGGAGTTGTATCTTATGAATGGTTGGTTGAGTAGTACATCATTTTTATTTTTTTTATTTTGAGGTTGACGCCGTTCTCCAAAATCTTTCAAAATTCAGTTAATAGTGTGCTCGTAAGGGATATAGAAAAATATTCCCCGAGATCTGACTGGATTTGGCTCACTCTAAGACTATTATTGAATGGGGATGAGATTCCTAAAGAGTTTCTTCGATAAGTCTCTCTCTAGTCAATGGGTGTTGAGCTTGGTTTTCTTATTTTTTGTATTATCTCCAAGAGGATTGGCAAATCCGAGCATTTAGCTTGATAAGATCACCGAGCTGAGACATCTTGGACGGTGATTCCCTTCAAGGCTATCAGAAACTCATGGCACCTTCCTCTCACATAGTCTTTCCTCTCGAGGGTACAGTTTTGTTATTTTGTGAGGGTAAGCTCTCGAATTATCAAAGTTCAAAGGATCTCGTTATCGAGTGTGTTCAGATCTGATTGTCGCAAATTTGGTTGCTTGATTGCGTCGGATCGGGGTTATCACGAGGAATCCACCATCTACGAGGTATCTCATAGGTGTTTCACCAGTAGTGGTGGTTGCCAAAACCACCACTAGCTCCGCACTTGAGATTATTCTTATCTTCTTATCTCTAGAGTATCCTAGTGCACCTCGATCTTTGTTTCTTGATTCTATATCACTCATTCATTTGAATGTGGTGTTTTGATGACGAATCAACGTCAGATTTTACGATGTTGTGAATCTCAATGGTGAGGATCAAATATGGTAGAATAGAATCTAAATACCTAACAATTTGGGTCATGACAATGTGTAATGTGATTCACGACGATAAGTACTATAATTTGCAGTAACTATGCACTCGGAACTCCGCTTACCTCATCGTGATCCAGGAATCCTTGTACCATGGGGTCTTCGCTTATCGCTTTAAGCTTACTCGTCGCATCGAGAAAGTACTCTTGTAGTGCTCTACGTTAGAAGTTGTTATGGAGAGGGTCTCCTTTATGACGAGGCGTACAAAATTTGGAGGTTAATCAAGGATCTTCAGTGTAATATTTGAGGTAATTGTCTTCATTTCTCAATTTTAGTGAGGATCCGATTTTGGATCTAGGACACTATTCGTGAAATTTTTGCAGGAATTATGAGTCAATTCCCACAAATGACGTCGTTATTCCATTTTGGGACCAGGTGTAGGCTAAAAGTGAGGAATCTTGAACGGCTTGCGCTGATCTCGGATACGGTGGCACAGATGTGGACCTACAATGTTAGCACTCCAATGCTCAAATCAATTCAGAATTCAAGATGAGTGTAGTATAAAGTGGTGATCAGAAAGAGTATTTTGAAATTTTCGTTTGATGCCTTTGATACCTTGAATCATTTTAAGTGGATTGACATTAATTTGTGTCTTGACTTTTTAGGTTTATGACCAATCCAAAATAATTTTTATTTACGAGTTTGGTGAATCACTCAATGTCTCTATCTTTAAAAAAAAAATTTATAAAAAAAAAAATTCAATAGATATGTTATCAGGCTTAACCATCTAAAGTTACACTATCATTAAAGTGTAATTAAAAACAAATAAAAAAAATCCGTACCAGCGGATATTCGTGGATAAAATTCGTCATAGATATGGGACAAAGAACTTAATGAATATCCACGAATAAAATAAATGGATATTTAAATATTCGTTTGTTAATAGATATGTTTAATGATATTTGTGTCCGCGGATATCCATATCCGCTAATAAATTATAAAAATCATTTAAATATCATTAGTTTATTATACCTTATATTTTTATCTTCTAAAAAAATTAGTCTTCTTATATTTATTCTTTTTTTTGTTGTTGAATTTTTCTTTGAACAAAACCTTTCACATTTCATTCAAATTTTATTAGTCATTTCATATTTAAACTCTTCAATACTTCATATCCCACTTCAACAATTTCACAATCCAACCAATTAGTGTCGTCATTCCTCTGCCGAGTCAGTGTCTCCCTTCCTACTCCTCTATTGTCCGCTATTTCATCATAACTCACAATCAAAATATCTTTTATTTGTTGGTTAAAAATGAAATGTATGGATATTATGTTTGGATTTAATTATGTTTTTGTGATTTAGAAGAAAATTAATGTGATGAAATTCCATTTTTAAATTACGAGCGAATTGTATGGATGTCATGTAATAATAATTGTGTCTTTAAAAGAAGTTAAGAATATTTTTTCTAAAAAATATATTATCCATGAATATCTGTAAATATTCACGAATATTATAAAACTCGCGGATTACCCGCTTAACAGATATTCACATGGATATAGAATGTACATGAATATCATATTTATTCAATGGAACGAATACGGATATCATAGTATATGTTCCCATTAATCTCTACTTACATCCCTTTCACTCTACGCCCATTTTAAAAATAAAAATAAAAAAATGATGTATTTTAATAGTTTTTTTAGTTATTAAAAGTTATACCAAACAATATATGATAAATATATACTATTTTCATTTTTTAAATTCATTGAATAATCAATGTATCTAATTTATAAACTCATCAAATATATTAATCATTCAATAAATCCAAAAAATAATTGCGGAACGGATGTAGTATCTTTTAAATAATGACAATTTTCATCTGATGACCAATTTCGCAAAACAATTAAATTAGATTCAACTTAAAATTTTAAAATAAAACTCCCTCCAATGATTAAAGATTTTTATCCTACAAATGATACCCTCTACAATTTTTTTAAAGACAAATCGCTTATTAAATTTATTGATTAAGTAATATATATATACTATATACATTGAGTTGCTCAAAAAATAAAAAGTAAATAAATTTGGACTAACACAACTACAAGCCAGTTTGGTAAGTTAGGAATTTTAAATTTAACTACCCAACTCAAATTTCTAAGATAAATTTTCCGAATCACTATCTTAATAAATTTCACACCATTTATTGGTTAATTTTCAATCCAAATATCACTTCTGTGAATTGAAAGGGAGTAAATGGATGGGAGACTAAATGGAGCAGAACTCATAAGATTTTGGAGTAAAAATAACTTCATCTTTTTCAAACAAAACTCTGGAAAACATTAGAAGGGGTGTGAATCAAACCGATGTACCATGCATTTCAATACTGTCAAAATGTTTTCCGATGGGTTAGCTCCATAATATGGAGATTCAGAAACTAACCTCTCAAACTCTAGACAAAACTCAATATCTATAGTGAATCTAAAAATTACATCACAAAATACATCCATTGGATAACCTGCAGCTAATACATTCCTCCAAGTCTGTCACGTCCCACACCACCACGCCTATCATCTCTTCCCCCAACACGGTTCATGACATTATCCCTGCGATAGTCTTTTGCTGGTGGGCCACCTCTGATAGGAGAACGGCTTCTTTCCCTTGCGTCCCGAGTCCACCGATCGCCACCGCCGCGATGGGGAGGAAGTGACGGCAAAAGAGGTGCAGGTGGTGACAGTGGCCTTCTCGGTGACAGTGGCCTTCTCGGGGACAGTGGCCTTCTCGGGGACAGTGGTCTTCTCTCGAATCCTTTCCTTTCATTTGAGAAATCATCTCTACCACGATCTCTATTATCCCAGTCCAATGGAGGTGCCCTATCAAACTTATTTCTCCCCCTGTAGGCATCATCCATGTAATCCATTCGCTCTCTATGCACATTGGGTTCTGGAAACCTACCTTCGTGTCGGAGGGGTGGCAGAGGAGCAGCCGATCCATACTCTCTAGGGCCATCTCTTCCCATCATACGAGGAGGAGGAGATCTGTAGCCATTCATAGGCCTTTCCGGGGAACGGTCAATTGGAGGTCCAGGATAGCGTCTAGGAGGAGCTTGAAGTGGTGGAGAACCCCTCCTAGGAGGACTTCCAGCAACAGCAGGACGAGGCCTCTTACAGTTGTTACAAAAGTCACGCCTTGCAAAATTAAGATTACCACATCTGCAAGAAAGTAAAGCAAAAACGGTAATATATCCTCGGAATGATGCCAATTTGTTCAGACTTTAGATGCGTAACAACTAGAATCCTAAATTTCAAAACTACAGAGCAAATTAGAAGATTGGTATATGCAATAGGTCATTTCAATGAAAAGGAAAGTCTTTAAAACTAGAGCTTACAATGAGTCGGGACACATCCAATCTCCCTCCCTAGGACGCACATTGGGGTTGTTTCTACCATGGCCTTCTCCTCTTGCATGACCATGACCATAGCGAGGCCCATCAAAAGCTCTACCAAATGGCCTGCCGCCTGCTCTACCTCGAGCATACGGGTGTGGAGGATCTCGATATCTGCCAGGATCTCTCCCACCACCATATCCACGGTTTCTTGACAAGTGATTATAGTCAGAAGTGAAGCGATGATCAGCATCTCTTCGGTGAACAGGAGACGAGGAACCTGCACGAAATCTATATCCTGGGAAAACAAAGGCAATGTGAGGGTAAATTTATCATTTCAATCTAGAAAATGCCCAAAACATTGTGATCATACAACTTCCATATAATCAGTTTGAAATTTCAAAGAAACATACCACCGCACAGGGAATATTACCATAATAAAAACAGGCTCAATGAGTAAGATTTTCCACAAACATAAAAATTACCACCAGTATAGCCTTGACCGCAATTCTTTTTATGTCTGAATAATATACCAGACTCTGATATAGTTAATTACACAAACCACTTAACATAAGCATCTGAACTATCAAATCCATATTCATGTTTCGAAGTCAAGAGTAAGAGCTAACTTCTAAAAAAGCTAATTTGAACGTGATAAACAATAGACCAATGTCATTTCATTTCACCCAATCTAACTCCAGATCCCACAATCAGAATGTACACCACAAGGAAACCAGCAACAACCATCCCCAAAGTGCAACAAAATCCTGAGGTTTAATAAAATGCCCCCATCAACAAGTTGTTGGAATCCTTCTGGGACCACTTTTGTTAGTCTGCCATGGTAGCCAAGAATCAATTTAGGTGACATAATTCATGAACTAGAACGACCCAGGCAAAAAAAACCAATGAAGCCATGAAATGATCCCAGCAACCAACTCCCATATCTTCTGTAATAAACTGTCCACAAATAACTTCAAAACAACACGAGAAAGAGTTCAGAAATGGAGAAGTGCATCAGTTCATTTTTAAAAGATATGCATCCCTTTATCTGTACCACATCAAATTATCAATGCTCCCAGTTAATGCATCATCATTATGAAAAACATTAAGGATTTGGCAGAAGATACACGGTCATGTGATAAAGAAAGCCCCTAAACTCGCATTCTACTCGTAAAGCGGTCTCCCATGTTGTAAATAAACAACCATCTGATCACCCCTATAGTTAACCAACCAAAGAAGAAAAATCCACAGAAAGTAAAATGACAACCACCAGCCAAAACAATCATTACAAGGAATATTCCACAAGTAAACCACATACATGTAGCAGGAATTGAAATAACCAGAAGTTGAATAACAAAAAAACACCACATATAACCAACGACACAATGAACTTTTTTCCTCGGTAAATCATAGCTTTCCAAAACGTCAGGTCAGCTTCTGCAAGGTAATAAATTACGAGCTCACCCACCCACACACTTCTTGCAGCAGAACCTAGTTATACCAACCAAAAACTAGTTCTAACTTAAGGTTATTCACAAAAAACAATTGGTAACTGTCATTGTCTGTCCTCTACAAACCCTGTAACCACTTTGATGTTCTACCACATTGCCCATGCGGTACCATGTATGGAAAACTTCAAATTGTATCCCATATTCCATTAAAGTTGACTGTCTTTTAACCTTCACAAACACCCAAAAACCAAACATATACTCAGGGCTCTGCAAAATGTGAACCCATGCAGCAGATATTGTGCCGCAAAACCCGCCCACAAGTTCATGCAGAATGGACAACTTCCATCAACCAACACACTTATTGACCCTTTAAAATGAAAAAACATTCCGACATCATGATCCAAAGCTGAGTTCAAAGCAACATGCCTTCCTCAAAGCCCAAAACCTGAGGCAACATCAGAGCTGTAACACACAAATGCAAATTTTACTCACTGTTGACACTCCATAATCGTTAGAGCATCCATATGTGTGGCATGCATGTAATGATTAGACAGCAGGCCTAACAAAACCGACATCCATACACATAATGTCAGTCAAAAAAGTTTTTAAAAAAAAGGCACCATGACTGTTAATCATTAGAGCATCCATATGCGCGGTAGGCATGTAATGAATAGACAACAAGCCGAACAAAACCGACATTCATACACACAATGTCAGTCAAAAAAGTCTTTAAAAATTAGGCATCATGGCACCGTTAAGCTCCCATCATAGAGAAATACAATTTGAAAGCAACTCCACCCATTAGCATTATAGCATAAAAAATAAATGGGATTTTAACCTAATCCCTAGTAAACCGAATACAACAAATTCAACAACCCATTTCAACTTAAAATCATGTTTCACCAATTAAAAAAAATAAAAAACCATGTCATGGACCATATTTCAATTTTCACAACATGGACAGAAAATTTATTTAAATTGCCCCCGCAATTAGTTGTCATCAATGTATGACCCTGAACAATTTGTGTTAGCAGTAGTCAAGTTGATATTTCAATCATATCCAATGCTAATTTACACACAAAAAAAAAGAACTTTTAATGCCCCAATAATGTATCTTGCTGAACTATTAGTGTGAGCAAAAGTCGGGTTGACATTTCAATCAAATCCAATGTTAATTACACCAACAAAAAGAAAAATAATAAACATTCCTTTACATGTTTTAGATGCTGCAAGCAAAAAAAACAAACAAAATCTAAAACTCCGTACCATCAATCTGTCTAATATCCAAATCAGTGTGCAATCTCATTCAAAGTAAAAACTAAATTGCAGAAAACTAACAAATCAAGCAAACGAACAAATTCAGTTAATCATTCATAATTATGAAATTCCTAAATTGAAAAACCTAATCCGATAACAGCCAGAATAACATATATAAAATAGCGAGAGGGAACAAATTACAAACCAGGATCATCAGAATAGCGATCAGAGCGGGAGTAAGGAGGTGGAGGAGGATCACGGCGGAGTTCACCGGGCTCGTAATCGTTGGAATGAGCACCACCGGGAGAATTCTCGGCTAGGGAGGGGCGGACGACAAGGCTGCTCAAGAGAGGTTGGTGATGGTGAGGTGGAGATTGGTCGCTGTCCCTTGAAGATCCCATGGCTGTTCTTTTCAGGAGAAGAAGATTCTGGATCGGTGATTTCTGAATTGTGTGATCCACCAGGTTGGTTTTTCGATCCCGGCGGGGATGTATATAAACCCTACACACCGTGTACTCAAATATTAATTGTTATTTTTATAATTTACAAATATATTATTAGTATTATATTAAATAAATAAAGAAAAAAATATTGTCACTTATATATAACATGTATTACATCTATAATATAAAAAACATTAAATGCGGAAAACACATTTATACTCATCTCTTTTTCTGCCACATCATTAATTGAGGTAATTTGTGTTTAAATTTTATTTTTTTACAACCAAATTATCGTTTTGAACCAAATAGTTTATTTTTGCTTTTCATTTTTATCTATGATGTCTACTGTTTACATTAATTGGTTTAAAATAAACTATTCATTTTTAAATTCTACAACTCTTTACATTTTTCAATGTCAGATGCAATTCAAAACAAAAAAAATTGTTTCCCCCCAAATGCAAAATCACGTTCTCTTTTTTTCTCTACCAGTTCCTTCATCTTCCTTTCTTCTCTCTTCCATTGTCTCTCTCGTCCTCTTTTATCTTCTCTCTTTTGATGTCTCTCTTCTTCTTCTCTCTCTCTCTCTCTCTCTCTCTCTCTCTCTCTCTCTCTCTCCTTTTTCTTCTTCTTCTTCTTTCTTTTGTCTTCCTTTTCTTCAACAAAGATGTTACTTTTATCCTTCTCTACTTAAATCTACGAAACTCTGGCAATTTTACGGTGGTGGGCGGTTTGACAGTGGTAGATTTGTGGCGGCGGCAACGAATTTCGACGCGATGAGTGTGGTGGTGGTCGGATTCAAAATGGTTTCTATGTTACCTTTTCAATTTAGGTTTTTGTTTAACTTAATCTCTTTTATTTGATCTGTTTAGGTTTTGAACTTTGGAGAAAGCGAGAATCGGGTAGAAGCTGGTCTCTCATCATTGTCATCACGTTCAATATGGTTATGAACTGAGTTGATCATTTTTCTCATGACCTTTTGAATTTGAATGAAATTTAAACCTTGTGTATTATGTAAAAAGAAGGAAACCACATTTGAATGGCAGAGTATTGGACAAAAATGTTTTCATAAGGATTCTCAGCCAAAAGTAAAAGGGTGTTTTGATCAAATTATTGGACGAGATTCAAAAGCTTCATCTTTTTGTTATTAGCAGCAATTTCCTATCATTTGGGGATTTTATCAACATAACCATTGTTGCTAAGGTAAACAAAAAATTATTTTATCTTTTTTTCACGTGTCCATTTCAATGTTTATTAGTATATAATATAATATGTTCCGGACTGGCCCAATGACTAGGCATGACCCAATCCACTTCTGCTCCCAAAACGGTCCAATTGTCTGAGTCCAACCACTTAGGGGGAAAATTTACCTTTTTGCCCCCTCCAACAGGGGAAGCTGGTCAATTTACACTTGGTTACAACACTTCTCCTCGTCAGTCTTTGTCCGCCATGCACGGTCCCATCATCGAGAAAAAGCCAAGACGTTTGTGCCCGTAATTATGCTTTTGCCCGTAGCAACATCTAGTTATGGGCACGTCTGCCCGTTATAACGGCTAGTTCTGGCAGTTACCTATTCTTCGGGAAACAGTTATCTTGCCCCAAAAATAGGGACTAATGGCCAAGCGCTAGGGCATTATATAAACCCTCTCACTTGAGAGGGTTATATATCTAATATTCACCTTGAAACACTCATATTTCGTACTTGCTCTCTCTCTCTCTCTCTCTCTTGCTCGTTTTTTTACTTTAGCATCGCAGTGTCTTGCAGGTACACCTCCTCCTCCTCTTTCACACCCAGCATCATAGACGTTTGTCTTCGGTCCGCCTCAGGTTCTGATCAACCGGTAAGATCAGTGGCACCGTCTGTGAGAAACTTGTTATCCCCGTCTTTTCTCTCTTCGTAAACACAAGACCAAAATAATTCTTCAAATTTCTGATCATGGTCGCCCGTGACAACAATCTTGATGCTCGTAACTCTGCTTTCCTCTCTGTCCGCAAGACTGATGCTGATGGGGCAGCCACCTCTCATGGCGGCGACGTCCTCCGACAAAGGGACGGAGCCACAACTTCCCCATCCCTTGCTCGTGCAGATCACGACAAAGTTTCGCTTGTCCCGCAGCACTTTCCAGTTTTGCTCAGTGCCGACCCGGCCATGGCGGCCCTCCTCGAGGTTCTTAACAAGACCAACCTCCTAATCCTCAACCAGAACGCGAGGATTGGAGCATTGGAAGAGTCCAGTCGTCCAAGATCCCCTCTGCCGAGGAAGGAGCGTTAGCGACCACGGAGTCCCCCTCCCCGACGCGAGAGGTGTAACGCCCATTTTAATTATTTTTGGTTTCTGTGATTATTTTATTCGCGGGTGTAATTTGAGAATTATTGTGGAAGGTCAAGGGCTCATAATATTAATAAAATGTGATAATTGATAGTAATGTAAAAATTATTATTAATTATTATCATTATTATTGCTAATATTAATATAAATGAGAAAATGTTATTAAATGGATTTTGAATTAAAAGAATTAAGAGAATTATATTTATTTTGGATTAAAAAGAAGATTATTTGGGATGAGGGGTAACATTGCCATTTTGGAAAAATAGACTTGGAAAGAAGAGGAGAAACACGGTTGAGCAAGAGAAAGAGGACGATCAAGAACAACAACCTAGCAAGCGGATTTCGTGTGGACTGAAGAACTTGTTCATCATCAAAGCTTGAATTGAGGTAAGGGGGGAGAATATTCGGTTAAATTGGTAAATGCATGAGTAATCGGTAGAAAGGGGGAAATCCATAACCCCATAGATTTCTTGACGTTTGATGTCGATTGCATGTTGTTATTGTTGTGATTGTTATGTTGTTTGATGTTTAATTCCTTGCATGTGCTGAGAATGTTAGACTTGGATGAGTTTTGGGATTTTCGGTTAAGTTCGAGGTTGAGCCGGAAGTTGGTTTTGAGAGCAGAGTTGAGGATTAGTCGGATAGAATCGGGAAATAGACCCGTAGTTCAGTTGTACTATGTTGTTGGTGGTGGGTTTCAATTTAATCGGGCGAAATCGGCGAGGGAGGCGATTCTGCAATGCAGAACTTTTCTGTGCGCGCAGGTATTCGCTGGGCGAATGAGGGGCGAGCCTTCGCCAGGCTTCGCCGGGCGAACTAGCCAGCGAGTGCTGACAGAAGCTTCTGTCTGGCTTCGCCAGGGGTTTCGCCAGGCGAATGGCAGCGAGTGTTCGCTGCGGGGCTTCGCCGGGCAAATGTGCCAGCGAGCCCGACAGCAGTTTATGATTCTGCTGCTGTTTTTGTGTTGTTCCGCTGTGGACTTGGACCCTCGTTGGTCATGTGTGACGAGAGGCTTGTTGGAGAGCTGATGCAAGCGTATGTTGGTGGTTGTAAGGCTGTTTAGCCGGCGTTTATAACAAGTGGCCTAATTGGTGAAGTACGCATTATGTATGAACCAATGTGGATGCGTACGTGAGATATGTGTACCGTATGCGTGCTGTGTGTGAGATGTGAGGATCAGTATGATCGTGGCGCCTTGAGTGTGTTTTGTTGGTGTTGTGTAGTGAATGGATATGTGGGATCGACGCACTGTGTGTGCTTATTAGGTAGGTACTTTATGATGTGAAAAGATCCGTGGGATCGGTACGCCTTGTGCGTCGTGTATATGTATATGCTATGTGAGGGGTGGATCCATAGGATCGGTTTGCACTTGGTGTGCTAGATGTATGATGTGTGTGAATATGGTTGTATGCTCCCGTAGAGGAGGGTGATGGCCCAGTGACCATCGACATTATTGTTGTGCTCCCTGTGGGGAGGGTGAAGGCCCAATGACCATCGGTATTGTTGGTGTGCTCCCGGCGAGGAGGGTGATGGCCATGTGTCCATCGATATTGATGAGGTGCTCTCGTTGTGGAGGGTGATGGTCAGGTGTCCATCGGAGATGTGCTCCCGTTGTGGAGGGTGATGGTCAGGTGTCCATCGGAGATGTGCTCTCGTTGTGGAGGATGATGGCCAGTTGCCCATCAGTGTGGTGTGCTCCCTGAGTGGAGGGTTGATGGCCAAGTGCCCATCGTTGATATGTGCTCTTGTGTGGAGGGTTGATGGCCAGTTGCCCATCGTGATTGTGAGTCGGTACCGTATGTTAAGAGTTGTGTGAGTGCATTGGTAGAGTGATTATATATTGTGGGTGATGGTGGGACCGTGAGTCCGGATGATATGTATATGAAATAGTATTATTATTGATTTCTGCCTTTTATTTCATGTACTATTATACCATTATTATTTAATCGTGATTCTCACCCCTTTGTTGCTGTTGTGGTCTGTGCTTCTTCGGAAGTACAGATAATCCAGGTGTTTAGCTTGTTGGATTATGGTGTCTCCGTAGGACTGCTCTGATACGTAACACCGAGGCGTTTTGGGGATTTTTATTGTTGATGTTGATATGTGTGCACCTGTGGCGTATCTGACTTTTGTATATGTGTGGCGATGTGTGATGATGATATGTATTTTGGGCAGATAGCCAATGTTGTACATATGATGGATATGGATGATGTGTGTATATGATATTTTGGGTTATGACAGACCATATCTTTTCCGCTGCAATTTTATTTGAAAAAAAAATCAGTTAAATTAACTTGGAAAAAATGTTTTGTGGAATTGTAGTGTGAATTGTGACATCCCGTGGTGGGAGATACTCTGATGTGTGCTTATTTAATTGTTTTATTTTATTTTGGGAAACGGGGTGTTACAAGAGCAACCGTCTGACACCTCCAAAGCCAAAGACCCTAACCATTGTTAGATGCCAAATTTCACTTATTTGATCTATCAAATGTTGGCATCTTTCACTCATTTTTGTCAAGAAAGTGTTGAAAATCACTCTTGCTTTGTTTGGTTTGCAATATATTGTGAAAATCTCTTGGTACCTTTGATTTATGTGTTATTGTGCAGGAATTATGCACAAAACAAGTGAAAAGTAAGACACAAGAAATGGGAAAGGAAACCAAGACAAAATTCAAACCAACAAAATGTTGTCATGCTCGCTAGGCGAGCAAGTGGCGAACAGTCCTAAATTTGGACAAAACCGAAAGTATCATAAGTTCTCTAGGCAAAATCAGAGTGAATGCTTCGCTAGCTGCTCGCTAGGCGAACATGATAGATCCTGAATGGGTTATTTAAGTGTTTTTAGTGCTTTTTAGGTCATAATTCCATATTGTAACATTTGGGAACATCAGAACTTATCTCTCTTCATTTTTTAGAGAGAGAAACACAAAACCCTAAGAGGGAGGAGGTAAGATCTTTGATCTCTTGTTAGGGTTTGGATGTAATCTTTTGATACCTTATGTATTTCATCTAATTTATGTTTGTGAACTAGTTTGGATTCTCTATTGATTGATTATCTTTGATTATTTATTTGTGGGTCTTGACAAAACCTTTTCACATCTTTGATCTCAGATTTTCTTCTATCAATGAACAAACTTTTGACATGGTTTTGAAGTTGATATTCAATGTATCTTCTATGGTGTTGTGTTGATTAAGTAGCATGGGTAGGATCAACATGATATTGTGTGGGTGTCGCTACTGCGAAAATCGGCGCCGGCTAAATAGAAGAGTCGCCACCGTGCGTTATTTATCCCACAAGAGGGAAAGAAAACGATCAGGAAAAACCTGACGAAAGGGTATAAGACAAGGTCATAGCAACCATTGTCTGGATTCGGGAGTCGGTTACGCAAGGGGAAAGTATTAGCACCCCTCATGTCCATCGTACTCGACGGGATCAACGCTTGTTGGTTTGTCTAAAGGATGCAAAAACAATCTATCTACGGCTGCTAAAGCTAAACGGAAGGAAACCGACTCGATAAAGCGTCGCACTCTATGCCTACGTATTCTCAAGAGAGAAAGTCAGAGTCAACGTAGTTCGGGAAACTACGGGGGAATGGTTGCTCGCCAAGACTTCGCGTCTTGTGCCTACGTACTTCCACACAGCGTGAAAGATCAGAACTTACGTAGTTCAGGCTAACTACGGCTAGACAGGGTGTTCTCGATCACACAGGAGTGAGAGATTAATTTGTTTTGAAAGGTGCGGGGACCTACGGAACTTAGAACTACGGTCTGGTCTCGATTGCACTCGGGCAAGAGAAAGGGAAACATCAGTCGTCAGCGGGAAAGTCTCGATCGCACGGCAGCGGGAGAACAGAGAGGTTAGTTGTTAGTGTGCTCGCTAGGATATCGCATCATATGCCTACATATTCTCGTCTGATACGAGAAATCAGAGCAGCTGTAGTTCAGCCTACTACAGCTAAAATGGGGAACGGGAAGAAGGTAAAAGGGAGCTTGCTAGGATATCGCATCCTATGCCTACATACTCTCGTCTGGTACGAGAGATCAGAGCAAACGTAGTTCGACGGGAAAACGAGTCTCGATTGCACGGGGGCAAAATAAGGGGTCTCATTCGCCTGAGCGCGAGAGAAAAGGGGTTTCGATCGCACGGGGGCGAGAACAAAGAGGAAGCAGGCCTACGCCTAACGGGAAGGAACTCGGGACACACACGCAAGATCCTAAGGCGTAGGAGCAAATGCGTCGTATGTCACCCTAAGGGTACCATACTAGACATCCTAGACGATTGAGAAGTAACTCCTCAACTGTCATTTCCTACGTATCTAACGATACAACTTACAACACTCGACGGTTGCACGAAGACTTGAATAAGATGATGTTGAACGAAGCGGCTCCGTTGGCTCCTGACATGCGCGCAAGCTCCATTCCAATCTTCTCCTCTCTGGATCGTTGATGAGGACGCTCGAATCAGGACCAATGTAATGCTTAGACCGTCATGGTTCGACTTATACGAGAAATCGAACTCTAAGAGGTAGCGTATTGATGTCCGTGTCAAAGGCAAGATAGAGAAATGATATCAAAAATCATTCTCCAATTGAATCATGTCACACGGCCAGCCAGAAACAAAATCGAAGATAAAATTAGATAGAAACGAAAATAGGAGAGAAATCCAATCACAAAATGGAAGTAATATGCTACTCCTAAAATACGGCAATTAAATTCTACTAGAAAATATTCTAAAGAAATATTAAAAGGAAATTGCATATGAAAATAGCATAGAAAATTCCTATCTAAAATACTATAATATTCTATAAAGAAAAATAGGAAAAACTATATCAAATCTATATATCCTATAATATGCTAAAAATAATAGAATATAAATTCTATATTAAAATCTATGCATAATATTCTAACTATAAAAATGAAACTATAATCCTAAAGAAAAAATAGAACTATATCTATTACAATCATATGTCAAATACAAGAAAAAAAATAAATTGCAAGGGGAGGGGGTACAAACTGCAGACTGGGGTATGCAGAAAAAACACATTGGGCCTTAAGCCCACAATACAAAAATTCAGAAAAACACAATAAAAAAAAGTCCCAGGTGGGTTCGCTCAGGAATTCAAGGGTGTGATTTAGAAAATGTGAATTGGGCCCAGCCCAATACAACCACACAAAAAACACCACAAAAAAAACTAGGGATGGGGGGGTGCATAAGCAGAACGGAGGGCGTATGGATCAGAAACGAAATTGGGCCCAATCCAGCCCAATCCAGTCTCAACCTCTCCTCTCCCAAACCCAACTCTGCAACCTTAATTTCTTTCTCTCTTCTCAGCTTATTGTTCACCGTCGCCGCAAACCTCTCAAACTCTCTCTCGTCAAACTTCATCCGTCTCCCTTCTCTACTCAGTTTCTGATCTCTCTCTCTCACAAGATTCTTTTCCTTTCGTTTTCACTTAATATTTGTTTCAAAACCTGCCAACAAAAACCTACAAATTAACACAATCTGGAAACAACTAATTCATTGAAGATCTTGAAGGTGTTTGCATGTGGAAATCAACAGACGAAGATTGAGGAAGTTCGCTTGAAGGTTTTATGAAGATATGTGAATCTGATGTTGAATGCTCTTGAGGAACGAAGAAGATTGATGGAGCTTTCTGAATGACGAAGCTGTTCGTTGGAAATCTTGAAGGGTTTTGAAGGATCTGGAGATCTAAATGGCGATTGAAGCGATGTGGGAGATCGGTGATGATCTTGAAGATTGCTGAAGATCTATGAACCTGATGACGATTTTTGATGAAGAACTGAAGATGATTGCTGAAGTTGCATTTCTGGAAAAATGTTGGAGAAGAATGATGAACATGCTGATGAACTTGATGAAACTCTTGATGACTCTGAAGGATATGAAAGATCTGGGAACATGCGGATAGATGAAGAACTGGGAAACGTATGAACGTAAAGAGCTTCTGGAATCTTGATGAAGATTGTAAAGAAACTGGAAAAAGGTATGAAGTTCAAGTGATCATCTGGAAACTGATGAACGAGATGATGAACGATGCGAGATCTGGAGTTTCTGGAAAAAAAGATTGAAGAACACATGAATGTTCACGGTGATTTTTGGAAACAAGATGAGGATAGCTTGAAGTTTCCGGCGAGATTTCGAGTTTTCCGGCGAGGTTTTGCAGTTACCGGTGACAGTTGGTTGAAGGTGATAGATGAAGAAGATGAATATTCATCAGTGGCTTGCAGTTTTCCGGCGAGATCTGGAAAAGAGATGAAGAACATATGAAGAATGTTGGAGGAAGATGAAGATCCGATGACGGTTACAATTTTCCGGCAAGCAGTTACACGCTCCGGTGAGAAGTTACGGTGGGATTTAATTTCTCCGGCGAGGGGTCGCCGGAGTTTGCATGGCCGGCGGGAGGGAGACGATGACTGGGACGCGTGGCAGGTGCATGCGGAGGGGGAAGGGGAGACGGAGCCACGTGGGGTGGTGTGAGAGTGAGAGAGAGACAAGTGAAAGGGTGAGGTGGCGTGCTGAGACTGTGAAGTGGAAAATGATGTGGCTGGCTAGAGAATGAGAACGTGGCAACCTCCTTTATATGACATGTGGCAGGTTGAATTGGGAATGGGCCTCCAAAATGACATCTGGCCCACGAAAACCTGGACTGAATGACTGAAATGAAAACTGTAATTAAACTTGGTTAACAATGGATTAATGGATCCAATTAAAAGTTGATTAACACTATGATTAAACCCTAATTAAATTCTGATTACCATTAACTAATTAATACAAAACGAAAAACCATAATGCTAATACTAATGCTATTAAACCTAATTAACACTACCCAATTAATACTAATTAAACTAATCAATCCTATTAACCTTGCTAATTAACATCTAATTAACCCTAACAAGAAATTAACCTAGAAAAGAAATATTAAACTCTATTAAACCAATTAATATCTATTTATTTAAAAAAAATTCTAGAAAAAGGAATATCCTATTAAAAATCATTAAAACTTCATTAAAAATCTATTCAATATCTATTTAAAATTCTAGAACCAACTATTTTAAAAAAAGAATTATCTACTTAAAATTCTAGAAAAAGCTATTAAATTCTATAAGAAAATATAAAAAAAACTATCTAATATCCAGAAAAATTCAATTAAAATCTATTAAAAATCTAGAAAATAAAAGGGAAAATTCTAAAAATGCCAGGAAGCCAATTAAATCGATTAGAGAACAACCGCGCAACTATAGCGAAATAAACGGTAAAAACCGGACACCGAAATGTCCTCAAAAACAACAGCGAGAGCTTAAAACACCGGGGCGGGCACAAATCCTCAAAATACACTTATTCGAACTGGCTTGAACTGCCTGAAACGCCAGGGGAGGCTGTAATCCCGATACAATCAGTCTGGCTGCAAAAATGCAATGTATGCGGTATGCAAATGCGAATGCAAAATGCGTCGAAACTTAAACCAGATGTGGGAACCGGTTGGTCAAATTTTGGGGTGCAACAACTGCCCCTATTCAAACGGTTTGGACCCGACTGGGTGAAGAGCGAACGACCTTTAAACAATCGAGGTACGAGACGGTTGAATACCAAAGAAACCCTGAAATTTGCCAACCGTGGAGATAAACTGCAAAACTGCTTGAGAAGCAACATCCAATGAACTGAATCTGGTTGTTACGGCAACAACTGATCAATTATCTGATGAAATCTGGTCTTAACATCAATCACCTGCGTGACACCACCAGCACTGAGTTATTTTCGCAAAAACACCTCCGTCCACAACTGGACTAACCGTGTCAGCACAAGAAGAGAAACAAATTCGTCAACACGAATAGAGATTCTGTCGTCACAGGAGTAACCTTGTACACATCTGGACCCCGAATTTCGTCAAATCACGAATAAACACAAATCTGTCCACGTCAGGACTCACATCTCAACAACACAGGAATAAAATTTTGTCCATGTTAGGACGCTTGTTTCGTCAACACGAAGAAATCGCATCATAAACTTGTCCACGTCAGGACTCCACTTGCCTTCCACAGAAAAATCCCGGCGACTTTGTTGGGGATGACTCGTCTGTATTTCATCAGCACGAGGGGATCCTATCAACATAGAAATGAATTGTCCACGTCAGGAATAAATCGTCCACGTTAGGAATAAATCGTCCACGTTAGGAATAAACTGTCCGCGTAAGGAATTCATTGTCCACGTTAGGACTCACACCTCGTCTTGATTTGTCCACGTCAGGACTCACATCTTCGACCTGCTGAGGAAATAAAACTTGTCCACGTCAGGACTCACGCTTCGCCAACACGACGAAAGATAAATTTGTCCACGACAGGACTCGCGCGTCTTGTCAACACGAAGAACTATAAACTTGTCCACGTCAAGATACACATTTCACCGATACGAAGGAAAATATCTGCTGGGGATAAATGGTCCACGAAGAGTAATCAATTTTGTCCACGTCAGGACTTCACATTCCATCAATACAGAGAAATCGAATTTGTCCATGTTAGGACTAGCACATCTCGTCAACCCGAGGAAATAAATCTGTCCACGTTAGGACACCCACTTCACTAGCACGGAGGAATCCCGTCAATAAATTGTCCACGTCAGGACTCATATCTCGTCAACCCAAGGAACTCCTATCAGCATAGGCAATAAAATTTTGACGACCTCCGGGGAAATACTTCTGTCAACCAGTAAGAAAATACATCTGTCTGTTCATACGGGAAGATACTCTGAATACAGTTTCTCTGCTTATCTCTGCAGTAGTTAACTCCATTGGTCCCAACCCACAAACCTTTTAGCGTTGACATGACAACGACTTTGAGGCAGACTCTATTGGGGATATTTGGGAACCAAACTGCCGGACGCCTGTTTCGATACCCGGTGGCAGCTTCTAAAATTCTGATTCATGAAACCCTTTGACGCTGGCGTAACAACAAATTTGAAGAAAATAATCCGCTGGCCGGATAAGAGAAACTTCAACAAGCAACTCTGTGGGGAAAATAGTAAGGTGAACCGTATCATCACACGTCTCACGGAGAGATCTCGAATACCTGGTAATAGATCTGAGCTAGAACTCTATACTCCTGCTGAGAAAACCAACCTGAAAGCAAAAAGTTAACCAACCTGATTTATGTTTCAAAATGCATATGTTTGAAAATGATGCAATGCCCCATACGGCATGGAGATGCTATGCGTTTGTATAGATGCAATGCCTCATACGGCATGGAGATGCTATGTGTTTGTATAGATGCAAATATGACGATATATGCAAGTGCAAATGCAAGCTCGAGCTGCCAGAGAACACCGGGTCTAAAGCCGCTTGGCAAAATAAATGCCGAAGACAACGTCAACTCCACTGAGGGGTACCAGGTATCATAGAATCATCTAAGCAAAATAAATGCTGGAAAAGTGAGACCAACTTCCATGGGGAAGAAACAATCCTGCTGAGGGATGGCTCACAAATTCATCGTTACGAACTCTGTAGAGGATGATCAACCTGACGGAGGAATGACAACCTGCTGGAGGAGGGAAGGACGACCCTGCACAGGGATGCTCTTTCTAAACCCTTGACAACCTGATTGTACTCTGTGGGGCTTAACCAAACTAGGGTTAATTGTGCATATCTCACTGCTGAGAATGCCCCTGCTGTCAGGGATATCCATTCTAACCTGCTGAGGATAGTCTTGATCCTATTCTGAGGAGGAATAATTGTGATCACAACTATTTTGGGGACAATACGTGACTTGTATCTGCTGAGGAGAGTAATCCTGATTTAACAACATCCACAAGGAATACAGAACATTAATCAGGGAACCGGTATCAGTCGAGCTTTGTATCGAGGAATGCGACACCATGTGAGTCACTAGGAATTATCGTGTCGGGTATTTTTAGGCTTTTTCTAGTTTACGGATGAAAATAGGTTATTAACAAAATGGTTTTAAAGGGAAAATACTAGACGGGGCAAACATCCAAAGATGGACTACCAGGCGAGAACTGATAGCAAAAACTAGGTTAGGTTATCAGACGAGAATGGATTTACGGTTGGAACATCAGACGAGGCTAACCGGATGATAGGTTAAGGAAAGGATGACCAGACGTGGCTGGTTTGGAAGCTGACATGCACCAGACGAGAACTGATGCAACAAATAGGTTAAAGAGACGGTGACCAGACGGGGCTGGTTGAAAGCTAACATACACCAGACGAGAACTGATGTTTGCGGAAAGGTTGGCCAGACAATAACTGGTTGAAAAATAACAGGTACCAGACGAGAACTGGTATTTACGGAAAGGTGGACCAGATGAGAACTGGTTACCGGTTTGCCAGGCGAGAACTGGGCTTTGGAAATGACAAGGTTACAAGGTTCTATCAAGTAACAGGTTTAAACTATAGGATAATGATCCAATGACGGCAAGGTCTTTTTCAAGGGTTCAGGTTTTTTGATGAGGGTAATGACACGATTCCCCGATACTCAACTCTTGTTAGGGTGAACAAACTTGCTTGAACAACTTTCCCCGGTGCAACTCAACTTGCTCCAATCCAACTCTTGGGAAACTCACTCTGAATAGAAAGCAGCTTGCTACAATACGACCTTGAGATGGCTTGCCCCGACATCTGTACGACGAAAGGATTCAACCTCAATTAAGCAACTATCAATATAGTTGGTTTCACTATCTCTGAAGTGACCTGCCCCTTGAATGAGCGTAGAAGCGACTTAACCTGATCTGATCACACACTGGAAGGATCTATCCTCAAATCATAGCATTCTGGATAATTGCCCCTAATTGGCTCTCGAGAAGATTCACTTCTGATCAACTGATTCTCAAGTAAGTTGTCCCATAATCAACCGATGCTTCGGGACTTGTCCTTAGACCAACTGATTCTGAACTCACTGGAAGTCCATGCCCTAGATTTACAGGGTTTTATAACATACACCATTCTGATCCAGATTGCTGAATTATTCAGTCCTGTTCGATTATTCCCTGTTGGAATTTCCTTCCTGACAGCTACTGACCTGCAAATAAAATTGTTTATTCCCGAATGGTAATTTTAATGCAGTGTTCATGCAGATTTTGAAAAAATTGTGCTGTCACTCATTTACGTGTCATGATTGTGAGTGACGAATGAACCAGAGTTCAAACGTAGTGCTAATTTGATCAATAAAAAAAATACAACAAGGATATGACTAGCAAATCAAGAAGGAGTCAGGTTACTCAACCTTATCTTAATGCGCTTTCAGAATAAACCCTACCTCAATTAGGTCTTTTAAGGGTTGTATCGTGGTCGGGTTCACGGTTCGTGAAACAAAGGATATTTGGCTCAAATTATGATTTGTACCCACCCCTTCTACGTGATGATCTCCGATCCTAAAGTTCAGTTAACTTGGCATGAGCGCTCGCCTCTTCGAGAGGTATGTTGAATAGTAGGAACTCACAAGGTTTTCGGAGTGACAGTTACTCCTTTTTCGTTTTTGGTGTCTATATCTACACGACTTTGTCCTTGTTCGAGGATTTTTCTTTTTATATCCTTTCTTTTTCATTCTTTTGATTCCCTAATTTTTGCCCGGACTGACTGCTTTTGAGTTCTTTTCGATTTTTCTTTCTTGAAGTCCAGCGGGATGCCTTGATTTTTGCCTAAGTATTAGCTTTCCAGCTTTTTCTTTTTTCCTTTTTTACTTAGCGGGCTTTCTTATTTCTTTCTTGGAACAAGTAGTGTGACACTGATTGTCTTGATTGCTCCGAAAGGATTGCAACTGTCTCACTCCTGATTGGTGAGATTTAGCCATTGTGGTTGAGGAAGTACGAACTCTTGCGAGGCATAAACTGTGATTGGTCCTCGAAAGGAAACACTCCTCTATAAGACTCGAACGCTCGGTCAAGCTAACCGACAACTACCCTGCCCCGGGTTAAGATGTGAGGGTTTAAAAGTCCGAAAAAAACTTCTACTTCCTGGCTCGAAGTGGTTAACAAGGGACTAACTCCTTATATCTCCAGTGTTTAGGGATTTGAAACAATGTCTTGTACGTCATCGACAAGGTTTTATCTGAAAGCATACGATCATCGGTTATGAGTATTCAACTTCTTCATCCTCCCTCCAATCTTTGCTAATCAAGTGACAAAGTGGAGTGCAAGTGTCGGTGCAGTGCAATAAATGAGTGACAACGACATGATTAATTCAGAAAAATGCATAGTCACTTTATCAATATTACCATTCGAAACAAACAATGTTTAACAGCAAGTAGTAACTAACAGAAAAGAAACTACAAATGCAAATGATAAAAAGCCTGAGGACTGCCAATGCTGAGGACGTCTGCCTGTCTGGACCACTGGCTTCTTGCAAATAAACCTCTGCATCTACGAGCTTAGGCAGCTGAGAAATTGTCATGAACCACCAGAATTCCTTCTCTAAAGGAAATGCACCCTTTGTCGATCAACTGTTGTACTTTTGCCCGAAAAGCTTTACAATCTTCAGTTGAATGCCCTGGAGATCCACCATGGTAACCACACTGAGCATGGGGATTGTACCCGGGAGGGTAAGGTTCTGGCACAGGCTTAAGAGCTTTAGGTTCCACCAAAGAATTCTGGATCAAAGATGGTAGAATATGGCTATACGACACAGGCACTATATGAGAAGGAGCATTCCTTCGTTCCAAGTTGTTATGAGGCCTGTTCTGATTTGGGCGCTGATTCTGATAACCTCGGCCACGAGTTCTCTGATTTGCCAAAGAAGCGACATAAAGTTCTGGATATGGTGCCCTAGGCGCAATTGTCTGTCCCGCATAACAAGACACAGAAGATGAAAAACCAACAGATTTCACCAATTCATCTCGAGGATACTCAACATCTGGCATGATTGCATTGATCACAACTCCTTCTTCAGTTTGGTAGCTACAAAGAGATTCAGTTTCACTAGCCTGACCGCCCGAAACAATCTGAATTTTCCCAATTTTTACGGCATGCTCGATGCGTTCTCCTAATCTTACCAATTCAGAGAAATTTGGCGCATTTCCAAGCATTCTTTCGAAGTACGGGCTCTCCAGGGAGTCTACAAACATGCCCATTAACTCTCGGTCTAGAAGCGGTGGGTGCACTCTGGCAGCAAATTCTCTCCATCTCTGAACATACTTCCTGAAGGGTTCATTGTTCTCTTGAGACAATTCTGCAACTGCATGCGACTAGGAGCCATGTCTAGGTTATAATCATACTGCTTCAGAAAAGATCTGGCTAAATCCACCCATGATCGGATCTGATTACTCTCTAACTGCATATACCAACTCAGAGATGCCCCAGTCAGACTATCCTGAAAGCAGTGAATCATCAACTTGTCGTTTTGCACAAACGAAGTCATTCTTCGGCAAAACATCACCAAATGTTGCTTCGGACAGCTATCTCCTTTGTACTTCTCAAATCTCGGCGCTCTGAACTTCAGAGGCAATACCAGGCCAGGAACCAAACACATGTCTGCAGCATTGAGGTTGACAGCATCTTTAACTTTCAAGGCTTTGACTCCTTCTTCCAACACTCGGAGCCTTCTAGCATACTCAAGAGATCTTGGGTCTTCAGTCCTGGCTACCGGGATCTCTCTTCGGATATTCGCCATAGGGAAAACAACACTTTGACTGTTAATAAGAGGAGGGCGTTCATTTCGGACAACAAACTACTCACGTCGATCTCGGTCCCTAACCGGAGGTTGCACAAATTGGTCTGCAGTAACGTTGTTCACTTGCGGAAGGTCTTCCACAGGCATAGAGCCATACAGAGGATCGGTCGTCATAGTGAAACCTGTCAAGGTGTTAAGAGACTGGAAGTGGCTCTCAGACATAGCTACCAATAACCTTCAACTGACTTCACTACTTGATTATGCTCAAATCTGCTTCAACCCCTTGGTCGTCTTCTAACAATCAACAGTTGCTCAGGCCAACCACTGGAGAATCACCTTCAGAATCAAAACAACGGCTGGATCAGACTTTGGCTAGCTGGAGAATGATATGCAATATGATGCAACAATGTTTATGCAAATGTAATGCAATATGCAGCAAACACGGGATCACAACCCCCACAAATCTCTGAATACTGTTGCGCTGCTGAGTACGTTCGCTCTGAAGAGAAGACCGGGTAGGCTGGAAGTCAAGTTTCCTGCAAAAACCCTCCCACTCACGGGTATGGACCTAATCTGACAAGGTACGACATCCTATGCGGTCGTCGGCGTCACAGACTTTCAATACTGATGATACGATACCCAAAAGGTGTGGCATCATCATATCCTGAAGAGGCCTCACTTAACCAACTTCCAATTGATCGGTCCCCGGAGTCGACAATCCTCCTAACCAACAACCCCCTCAACCCAAAGGGTTGAAAAAGAAGTCAACCAGAAGAACCTCGTCCGAGCGTGAATTTTGCGGGACACTAGTACACACAAAGCATGCACACGCCCACTACTTTCCACACTAATTCTAAGGTGCACTCAAGCCTGGGTCTGGCTTCTCACTCAAAGGAACACCCCACCCAACAGCACAACAGCAACAGATAATAGCAAAGTGCAGAAATTGTAAATACAGTAATATACAACACACAAAAGTTAAACATCCAAAGACGAGCAAACAAGCGTTAGGATTGACTCGCATAGGGGACGTTGGATCCTCAGCAGAGTCGCCAGCTGTCGCTATTGTGAAAATCGGCGCTGGCTAAACAGAAGAGTCGCCACCGTGCGTTATTTATCCCACAAGAGGGAAAGGAAACGATCAGGAAAAACCTGACAAAAGGGTATAAGACAAGGTCATCGCAACCATTGTCTGGATTCGGGAGTCGGTTACGCAAGGGGAAGGTATTAGCACCCCTCACGTCCGTCGTACTCGACGGGATCCATGCTTGTTGGTTTGTCTAAAGGATGCAAAAACAATCTATCTACGGCTGCTAAAGCTAAACGGAAGGAAACTGACTTGATAGAGCGTCACACTCTATGCCTACGTATTCTCAAGAGAGAAAGTCAGAGTCAACGTAGTTCGGGAAACTACGGGGGAATGGTTGCTCGCCAAGACTTCGCGTCTTGTGCCTACGTACTTCCACACAGCGTGAAAGATCAGAGCTTACGTAGTTCAGGCTAACTACGGCTAGACATGGTGTTCTCGATCACACAGGAGTGAGAGATTAATTTGTTTTGAAAGGTGCGGGGACCTACGGAACTTAGAACTACGGTCTGGTCTCGATTGCGCTCGGGCAAGAGAAAGGGAAACATCAGTCGTCAGCGGGAAAGTCTCGATCGCACGGCAGCGGGAGAACAGAGAGGTTAGTTGTTAGTGTGCTCGCTAGGATATTGCATCCTATGCCTACATATTCTCGTCTGATACGAGAAATCAGAGCAGCTGTAGTTCAGCCTACTACAGCTAAAACGGGGAACGGGAAGAAGGTAAAAGGGAGCTCGCTAGGATATTGCATCCTATGCCTACGTACTCTTGTCTGGTACGAGAGATCAGAGCAAACGTAGTTCGACGGGAAAACGAGTCTCGATTGCACGGGGGCAAGAGAAGGGGTCTCAATCGCCTGAACGCGAGAGAAAAGGGGTTTCGATCGCACGGGGGCGAGAACAAAAAGGAAGCAGGCCTACGCCTAACGGGAAGGAACTCGGGGCACACACGCAAGATCCTAAGGCGTAGGAGTGAATGCGTTGTATGTCACCCTAAGGGTACCATACTAGACATCCTAGACGATTGAGAAGTAACTCCTCAACTGTCATTTCCTACGTATCTAACGATACAACTCACAACACTCGACGGTTGCACGAAGACTTGAATAAGATGATGTTGAATGAAGCGGCTCCGTTGGCTCCTGACATGCACGCAAGCTCTATTCCAATCTTCTCCTCTCTGGATCATTGATGAGGACGCTCGAATCAGGACCAATGTAACGCTTAGACCGTCATGGTTCGACTTATACGAGAAATCAAACTCTAAGAGGTAGCGTATTGATGTCCGTGTCAAAGGCAAGATAGAGAAATGATATCGAAAATCATTCTCCAATTGAATCATGTCACACGGCCAGCCAGAAACAAAATCGAAGATAAAATCAGATAGAAACGAAAATAGGAGAGAAATCCAATCACAAAATGGAAGTAATATGCTACTCCTAAAATACGGCAATTAAATTCTACTAGAAAATATTCTAAAGAAATATTAAAAGGAAATTGCATATGAAAATAGCATAGAAAATTCCTATCTAAAATACTATAATATTCTATAAAGAAAGATAGGAAAAACTATATCAAATCTATATATCCTATAATATGCTAAAAATAATAGAATATAAATTTTATATTAAAATCTATGCATAATATTCTAACTATGAAAATGAAACTATAATCTTAAAGAAAAAATAGAACTATATCTATTACAATCATATGTCCAATACAAGAAAAAAAAATTGCAAGGGGAGGGGGTACAAACTGCAGACTGGGGTATGCAGAAAAAAAACACTGGGCCTTAAGCCCACAATACAAAAATTCAGAAAAACACAAAATAAAAAAAAGTCCCAGGGGGGTTCGCTCAGGAATTCAAGAGTGTGATTCAGAAAATGTGAATTGGGCCCAGCCCAATACAACCACATAAAAAACACCACAAAAAAAACTAGGGATGGGGGGGGGGGGTGCGTAAGCAGAACGGAGGGCGTATGGATCAGAAACAAAATTGGGCCCAATCCAGCCCAATCCAGTCTCAACCTCTCCTCTCCCAAACCCAACTTTGCAACCCTAATTTCTTTCTCTCTTCTCAGCTTACTGTTCATCGCCGCTGTAAACCTCTCAAACTCTCTCTCGTCAAACTTCATCTGTCTCCCTTCTCTACTCAGTTTCTGATCTCTCTCTCTCACAATATTCTTTTCCTTTTGTTTTCACTTAATATTCGTTTCAAAACCTGCCAACAAAAACCTACAAATCAACACAATCTGGAAACAACTAATTCATTGAAGATCTTGAAGGTGTTTGCATGTGGAAATCAACAGACGAAGATTGAGGAAGTTCGCTTGAAGGTTTTATGAAGATATGTGAATCTGAAGTTGAATGTTCTTGAGGAACGACGAAGATTGATGGAGCTTTCTGAACGACGAAGTTGTTCGTTGGAAATCTTGAAGGATTTTGAAGGATCTGGAGATCTAAATGGCGATTGAAGCGATGTGGGAGATCGGTGATGATCTTGAAGATTGCTGAAGATCTATGAACCTGATGACGATTTTTGATGAAAAACTGAAGATGATTGTTGAAGTTGCATTTCTGGAAAAATGTTGGAGAAGAATGATGAACATGCTGATGAACTTGATGAAACTCTTGATGACTCTGAAGGATATGAAAGATCTGGGAACATGCGGATAGATGAAGAACTGGAAAACGTATGAACGTAAAGAACTTCTGGAATCTTGATGAAGATTGTAAAGAAATTGGAAAAAGGTATGAAGTTCAAGTGATCATCTGGAAACTGATGAACGAGATGATGAACGATGCGAGATCTGGAGTTTCTGGAAAAAAAGATTGAAGAACACATGAATGTTCACGGTGATTTTTGGAAACAAGATGAGGATAGCTTGAAGTTTCCGGCGAGAATTCGAGTTTTCCGGCGAGGTTTTGCAGTTACCGGTGACAGTTGGTTGAAGGTGATAGATGAAGAAGATGAATATTCATCAGTGGCTTGCAGTTTTCCGGCGAGATCTGGAAAAGAGATGAAGAACATCTGAAGAATGTTGGAGGAAGATGAAGATCCGATGACGGTTACAATTTGCCGGCAAGCAGTTACACGCTCCGGTGAGAAGTTACGGTGGGATTTGATTTCTCCGGCGAGGGGTCGCCGGAGTTTGCATGGCCGACGGGAGGGAGACGGTGACTGGGACGCGTGGCAGGTGCATGCGAAGGGGGAAGGGGAGACGGAGCCACGTGGGGTGGTGTGAGAGTGAGAGAGAGACAAGTGAAAGGGTGAGGTGGCGTGCTGAGACTGTGAAGTGGAAAATGATGTGGCTGGCCAGAGAATGAGAACGTGGCAACCTCCTTTATATGACATGTGGCAGGCTGAATTGGGAATGGGCCTCCAAAATGACATCTGGCCCACGAAAACCTGGACTGAATGACTGAAATGAAAACTGTAATTAAACTTGGTTAACAATGAATTAATGGATCCAATTAAAAGCTGATTAACACTATGATTAAACCCTAATTAAATTCTGATTACCATTAACTAATTAATACAAAATGAAAAACCATAATGCTAATACTAATGCTATTAAACCTAATTAACACTACCCAATTAATACTAATTAAACTAATCAATCCTATTAACCTTGCTAATTAACATTTAATTAACCCTAACAAGAAATTAACCTAGAAAAGAAATATTAAACTCTATTAAATCAATTAATATCTATTTATTTAAAAAAATTCTAGAAAAAGGAATATCCTATTAAAAATCATTAAAACTTCATTAAAAATCTATTCAATATCTATTTAAAATTCTAGAACCAACTATTTTAAAAAAAAATTATCTACTTAAAATTCTAGAAAAAGCTATTAAATTCTATAAGAAAATATTAAAAAAAAACTATCTAATATCCAGAAAAATTCAATTAAAATCTACTAAAAATCTAGAAAATAAAAGGGAAAATTCTAAAAATGCCAGGAAGCCAATTAAATCGATTAGAGAACAACCGCGCAACTATAGCGAAATAAACGGTAAAAACCGGACACCGAAATGTCCTCAAAAACAACAGCGAGAGCTGAAAACACCGGGGCGGGCACAAATCCTCAAAATATACTTATTCGAACTGGCCTGAACTGCCTAAAACGCCAGGGGAGGCTGTAATCCCGATACAATCAGTCTGGCTGCAAAAATGCAATGTATGTGGTATGCAAATGCGAATGCAAAATGCGTCGAAACATAAACCAGATGTGGGAACCGATTGGTCAAATTTTGGGGTGCAACAGTGGGTATGTGATAATAGTGATGAAGAAAAATATTCATAACCATTTGGCGGATTAGGTGAATACATGTAAAAAGGGTTAAGTGTGTGTACGTATTCTGATCATTGTATTTTATATGAAACAATCGTTTATCCGATATGGGTGTCGTCTTTGCTTACTTGTTTATATTTGATTTGAACCGTGATAGAGATACACTCTTCAGATCTGGATCTAGGATGATTACCTGTTAGGTCCTAAATGCTAGAGATAGGTTTAGGCTTAACATTTGCGCGAGTATCAGTTCGTAATGTTCTGTATTGTGTTTTTGTTGGTAGAGAGATCACCAATGAGACAACATGGTTGTTCTTTCGACGCTGCGTTAGAGATAAGTTTTATTGTGGGTGATACGTAAGGATATTAGACGGATGATTGCGTTGTGTTTAATTTGATCAGAAGAATGCATATGTTATCAATTGATGAGATCCAATCCCAACAAGGCTCCGTTTATATTTCAGTCTTTATTTTATATTTTCTCTTTTTATTTATGGTTCCTTGAACTTTTTAAACCAAAACTTTTGAACAATAAGCTTAGAAATATAGAGGTCGTTGAACGACGTTCATATCACACTAATCCCTGTGGAGACGACAAAACTGGGTACTTAATATTTTTTGCTTGCTGCTTTATTGCACCAACAAAATGGCACCGTTGTCGGGGATTGGTGTTGAGATTTTGAAGTGCATTGCAACGGTTATATGTTTTTAAGCTTTGTATATTTTGTATATATTGTTTCTTTTTATGTTTTTTCTAGTGTGTTCAGGAATGACGAAAACTCCTTCTAGAGTGGGTGTTATCGGTATAAAAGCATTCAATGAAGCTTCGACCGAGTTTGTATGGCGATGATAGTATGAAACAAGTGAATGTTGTTAAGGTACATGGTTTCCTTTGTTTATAATTTTAGAATGCTTAAGAACTTAAGTCTTTTTGCAAATGAAATTTGTTCTTTTGACAACTCGTTTGAAATGATTGTTTCACTTAGGACCAAAAACCACAATTTGTGAGAAAGCTTCCATTGTTTACTAAATGTTGGATTTCTAATAAACTTTGTTGATTCGTATGATTCATGCTTTATCTTGTTATCATTGTGATTTTGTGGAAGCATTAGAAATGATCAAGGCACTTGTTTGTATTGAGCACAACCATGTCTAAATGTAACTTACCCGTGAATAGAGAGAATTTGTTAACCCCTTTGAGCCTAAACAATGTGAATCTCATTCTTAATTTTGTGAGATTCTAAAAATTTTCTTGAACCCGTGAATTTGTTTTAATTGTCTTCTTTGTCATAAAAAGCTAAGAGCATTCACTTGAGGGTTGAGTAAAAGTTAAGTTGGGGCGAATGAAAAAGGAAGATAGTAGGTTGTTACAACTTTTGAAAAATTTAAGCAAGCACCAAAAAAATTGTGTGAATATAAAAAAAAAAGAAAAAGGAAAAGAAAAAGAATGCTTGCTTGGAAAAGAAAAATAGTGAAAGAATAAGTTGTGAAATAAGGTTTGTGAAGGTTTGCAACTAAGAAACAAATGGAATGAAGTTGAGGTGTGTAAATAACGTGTTCGGTGAATGTCTCTTTTGCATCGACAATTTCGTTTCAATGGCCTTAGAAATGTCCCTTGTTTGTAAACCCGACCAAACTACAACCTTAAAGACCTTAGTGATCTTATTGCTTCCATATTTTCGCTTTTGATTGTTAGATTTTGTATGAATTGAATTGATATTGGCATTGTTTGTTAGTTGAGTGAAATTGTCCCCGCGGTTGCAAACGCGTAATTTCTTCAATCCTTATTCGAAGAGGAGAGATAGGGTGATTCATTCATGAAAAACATAGTTGTTTATTGATACATGGCTTTATATTTGCTTTAAGAATTTATTTCTTGTGCATTGTTTGATTCTAAACATTTGAAACCATGGCTTATTTGCATCATTTGTGTTTGAGCCAATTTTATCCATTCTTGGGTGAATCTTAGTCTTGAGCAAATCCTCTTGTTGTGAAATGAGAGGCATACTTTGCTTGAGGACAAGCAAAAATCTAGTTAGGGTGAGTTGTTAGATGCCAAATATCACTTATTTGATCTATCAAATGTTGGCATCTTTCACTCATTTTTGTCAAGAAAGTTTTGAAAACCACTCTTGCTTTTTTGGGTTTGCAATATATTGTGAAAATCTCTTGGTACCTTTGATTTGTGTGTTATTGTGCAGGAATTATGCACAAAACAAGTGAAAAGTAAGACACAAGAAATGGGCAAGGAAACCAAGACAACATGCAAACCAACAAAATGTTGTCATGCTCGCTAGGCGAGCAGGTAGCGAACAGTCCTAGATTTGGACAGAACCGAAAGTATCATAAGTTCGCTAGGCAAAATCAGAGCGAAGGCTTCGCTAGCTGCTCGCTAGGCAAACATGACAGATCCTGAATGGGTTATTTAAGTGTTTTTAGTGCTTTTTAGGTCATAATTCTGTATTGTAACATTTGGGAACATCATAACTTATCTCTCTTCATTTTTTAGAGAGAGAAACACAAAACCCTAAGAGGGAGGAGGTAAAATCTTTGATCTCTTGTTGGGGTTTGGATGTAATCTTTTGATACCTTATGTATTTCATCTAATTTATGTTTGTGAACTAGTTTGGACTCTCTATTGATTGATTATCTTTGATTATGTATTTGTGGGTCTTGACAACACCTTTTCACATCTTTGATCTTAGATTTTCTTCTATCAATGAATAAACTTTTGACATGGTTTTGAAGTTGATATTCAATGTAGCTTCTATGGTGTTGTGTTGATTAAGTAGCATGGGTAGAATCAACATGATATTGTGTGGGTATGTGATAATAGTGATGAAAAACGATGTTCACAACCATTTGGCGGATTAGGTGAATACATGTAAAAAGGGTTAAGTGTGTGTACGTATTCTGATCATTGTATTTTATATGAAACAATCGTTTATCCGATATGGGTGTCGTCTTTGCTTACTTGTTTATCTTTGATTTGAACCGTGATAGAGATACACTCTTCAGATCTGGATCTAGGATGATTACCTGTTAGGTCCTAAATGCTAGAGATAGGTTTAGGCTTAATATTTGCGCGAGTATCAGTTCGTAATATTATGTGTTGTGTTTTTGTTGGTAGAGAGATCACCAATGAGACAACATGGTTGTTCTCTCGACGCTGCGTTAGAGATAAGCTTTGTTGTGGGTGATACGTAAGGATATTAGACGGATGATTGCGTTGTGTTTAATTTGATCAGAAGAATGCATATGTTATCAATTAATGAGATCCAATCCCAACAAGGCTCCGTTTATATTTCAGTATTTATTTTATATTTTCTATTTTTATTTATGGTTCCTTGAACTTTTTAAACCAAAACTTTTGAACAATAAGCTTAGAAATGTAGAGGTCGTTGAACGGCTTTCATATCGCACTAATCCTTATGGAGACGACAAAACTGGGTACTTAATATTTTTTGCTTGCTGCTTTATTGCACCAACAACCATCCGCAAACGCGACCATATCTCTCCTTGGAACAAGCATTCCCCACAACCCAAGAGGACCAGAAAAGGTCACCGAGCAGAGTCCCAATGTTCGCCTCTGCCCAGATCCAAGGGCCGAGCGCGAACCCCGTCTCTTTGACGAGTCCTTCATCCTATATACAGACGGGATGCCTAATCCCTGTCTTGGACCAGTAAGAGTAGTGATGACGAGCCTCGCGGCCCATTGTCCTAGGAGATCATGGCCATGCGCCTGCCAAAGGGACTAGAGAATCCCCCCTCTTTGGGGACATACAACGGAACAACTGACCCCAACGAGCACATCAAAAATATCAATGTGTTACTCGATTATCGCGGTGTTTAGGGCACTATCAAGTACATGTTATTCCTAACCACACTTAGGAAGGGGGAAATGACCTGGTTCAAAGGGCTTCCTGAAGACTCCATCACCTCACGGAGACAACTTGGGAAACTCTTCTTCAGACACTTCACGGCCTCTCACTGCCAATCCTCTCCCGACCAGAAAATGGGGAAACCCTTTTTCTCTACCTCGTCGTCGCAACCAATCTGCGAGTGCCGCTCTCATCTATGAAACTCTTGACGCCCAAAAACCCACTTATTTCATAAGCAAGGCATTGCAAGGGTCATAGCTGAGGTACCAACAATAGAGAAGATGGACCTCACCCTTATTAATGCTATGAGGAGACTGAGTCACTATTTTCTGGCCCATATTATCATGGTACGCACGGACTAGCCCATTAAGCAACTATTGATCCATCCAGACATGGTTGGAAGAATGCTCAAATGGTCGCTGGAACTATCCGAATTTGACATCTAATACGAGAGCAGAAAGGCCCTTAAGACACAAATACTAGCTAACTTTGTAGCATAAATGACCTTGCTCGGCCAACCGAACAAGGGTTCCCGTAAGTGGGTTATATTTATCGACGGAGCGTCTAACTCGGTGGGGAGCAGAGCAAATGTCTTCCTGGAAAGCAAGGAGGGAATCATCATCGAAGTTTCGCTCACGCTGTCCTTCCCTACCTCCAACAACCAGACTAAATACGAAGCCTTCCTGGCCGGTCTACGCCTCACCAAAGATCTGGGAGCAGAAGAAGTCGTCATCTGCACTGACTCTCAGCTGTTAGACTATGGCATGAATCTAGAAGGGGGGGTTGAATAGATCCCCAATTAAAATTTGAGTCGGCGCTACCAATTTAAAATTGGTTTTGAAAATGTTTTAAGTGCGGAAGCAACCGAGGAAAAATATAGTCTAAAAACGAACGGTTATTGGAAAACCGGATATACGTAAGCCTATGGATTTATGACAATTCGGAAAAATAAAATCACAACACAAACTATGCTTATCAATTGTTTACTTCAATTTGCAAGGTTGCCTAGTTCCAATGATTAACTAGACACACAAAAACTAAAAGCAAAATAAGACAATTTTAGTTCAGGACTTTTGTCGAACAGTTTGTGTGCACAAATATCTCAAAGGATATTTATGTTGAGTAAGGGATTGGAAATGCCCTAGTACAATATTTTTATTGTACTTAGTAGTTAAAAACAGAGTTTCAACACCTTACTCAATTTGTATCACAGTTTGACAATAATCACTTAAGCTAGAATCACTTATTTTATAAGCTGAATTGAAAATGACAGAAAATGAAGAACACACGATTTGATGAGGCAGTTCCCCCGTCGTCCTCGCTTTGGGGTACGTCTGCCCTCAATTCTAAAATTAGAATTGAGATATATTGAATATATATCACCTGTTGGAATGAACAGTTTACACAAGAGTTGATAGACAATGATACAAACAATCTCAAATGTTGTTGATGCTTGCTATCACTTCTTGCACCTTGATTCAAGATGAATCAAGCCCTTCAATTTGTTGTGAACGACCTCCGATTCCAGCCACCTTAATGAAAAACTTTCCGTTGTTCAAACCTTCGGCTCGGCTGATCTTAGACACCAACAAATCAAACCCGGAAAGTCTTCAACACTTCAACGCCCTCGCTACTAAACTGATGAACCTTCCGTTGATCAATTACCTTCGCACCTGCTTGAATGTTGAACGAACTATTTCGTAGCAAAAGCCCTAAAAACCTTCTAGTCTTGATGGGTAAAACCCTCAAGGTTTTCTGCAAGAAACACCTGCACCAATTTCCACTCGAACCGGATCTTCAATCAACGCGTTCGAACCTTATCACCCTCGAACAAGACACTAATCACAGCAAAAATGATTGTGTATATTTGTGGATTTGTGTGTTGTGTGAGGGATGAAGATGAAGAAATATGTTGCACCTATTTCACGTTTCTTGCCCTGACAATTTACTCAAGATTTCAATTGTTAGTAGTTAAAAATAAGCAAAACTCTATTTATAGTAATAACCAAAACAGCCAACAAAACAGCACAACGCGCGAACGGTCGACCATAGGGTCGGCGTGCGCTGACCCGTGGGAAATCCTCAGCTCCATGCGCTGAGTGGCACGGTCGACGCATGTCTTCATGCGCTGATCCGTGGAAAATCAAAACACTCATGCGCCGACTGTACGGTCGACGCATAGCTTCCATGCGCTGAGCCGTGAGAAATGCCAGGCGTCATGCGCCGACTGTATGGTCGACTCACTGCTTAGAAACCTGCAAAAATAACAGCTTTTTCCATTTTGTGCATCCTGCCACATTCAGTCATGACACATATTAAGGTATAATGATTTAACAATGAAAAAGAGGTATAACAATGAAAAAGAGGTATAGCATGATGAGGTATTGCATGATGCTTCTAATTTGTCCAAGGTTGTGTTTTGTCATCATCGAAAACTCGGAGGCCTGTATTGTGAGACAACTTGCCCTCACATTCTCCCCCTTTTTGATGATGACAACCTGTTGCACACAACATGCGATGTCTTTAATCATAGTTGTACGCTCTCCCCCTTTCTTTTTCAGTCAAAGCATTTGTGGTGGTTGACGCTTTCCTCCCCCTTTGACAACATCAAAAAGAAACCGAGAGCTATAAAGTCTTGACGGATTAACAATATAACTAACATAAAATCAAGAAAAAGCCATACACTATAGCCAACAGATAATAATTAAGCATACACCCATATTAATACATAATATTGATAAGAAACATAAAGTAGCAGCACATAGAGTCTTGACAGAAATTAGGAATTAAACAAAACACCATAACAAAGTTTGCAACCAAAAACAACAAAAGAGACTATGATGCATGCACTCAAAACAGCAAATGAAACCATAATAAGGCGAACACAAGCTAATAACCCCGTCCACGTCCACGACCACGGCCACGCCTCTCATAGAAATAGGGATGACGTTGAGGATGAGCCAAATCAGTGAACTCTTCAGTGACGTTGTTCAGGAAGTCGAGACTCTCAGTGATTGCCCGTTCTTCAGCTTGATGGGAGTGAACGAGAATCTCAAAGCGAGCATCCAGCTGTGTGGAGATTCCACTGATCCGTTCATTTTGAGTTTGCAGCTCAGAGCAAACTTGTTCCATCCGTTCATCCTGACTTCTCATAAAATTCTGCTGCTGTTCCTGCATAGTGGTCATGAAATTACGTTGGTCTAATTGCATGGACTGCATCATTTCCAGAATGTCAGAGTTGTTGGGTGGCTGTTGAGGAGAAGGAGGTGCCTCAGAGCTATGTTGATAGGGCTGATAGAATCTCCCAAGTGTGGTCCACCCAGTGTATTGCCATTCACCCCAGCCTTGGTTATTTTCCTCACTGTCAGTTTCTTGTTGACCCGTGTAAGCAGTTCAGTCATTATTGAGGTTGGAATTTGGTGGCGGCTCTTGATAGTTGAGGTTGAAACTTGGTGGCGGCTCTTGATAGTTGTCTGGAGGCTCATATGTTTGACGCTCTGTATGATCAGCTTGGTCTGGTTGCATTGTGTCATCAGCCTGTGTATCCTGTTCTTGTTCTTCTTCACTTTCATCTGAGCCATCTGCACTTGCTTCATTCTCTTCACCTTCGGACTCATCTGCACTCTCTTCACTTGATGATTCTGACTGAGGCATATTTGCGCGGTGATAGAACTTGTACTTCTGGTATTTACGAATCCAGACGTATCCCATCATTGAGAAAACTTTTGGACTGAATTCTTTGTCAGCGGAAATGGAAGTGTATGCAAAGGAGGGGTAGTTCACATTTGCAGAATTGAGGACCTCTTGGATGAAAGATCCATAGGCAAGTGCCGTACTTCGTTTGGAGTCACGCAATTCATACATACGACTCGCAATGTAATACGGCCAGTTGATTTTGATGCCGTGACCCAAGATATGTATGAGATGAACTTCAGCCTGTTCAACCCTTGATAATCCACCCTGTTTGGGCCGCAGAATGTGCGCCACAATCTACTGAAGAATTCTTGCTGAAGTTTTGAGTTTTCTGGAAGTGACAGATCGTGGAAAAGCAGCACTATTCACAATGTGGTCAGGATAGGGTCGCTTAAGCATACCATTCAGTGTAGTTTTGAACTCATAACCTTCAATTGTGTGTGAATCAGTTACTTCAGCCAGAGGAGGTTCATTTTCCTCCACAGTCATATCAAAATATTTGGTCCAAATTTTAGAATTTAGAGATACCTGAGTGGGTCCGATAACAGAGTGGAAATTTTCACCATGAAATTTATCATTGAGACCAGTATAGAATATACGTACCAGGTCTTCACTGTACTTGGCATTGTGTCGCTACTGCGAAAATCGGCGCCGGCTGAACAGAAGAGTCGCCACCGTGCGTTATTTATCCCACAGGAGGGAAAGAAAACGCTCGAAGAAAACCTACCGCAAAGACGGGAAAAGGTATGGTCATCGCAGCCAAAACCTGGATTCGGGAGTCGGTTACGCAAGGGGAAGGTATTAGCACCCCTCACGTCCGTCGTACTCGAAGGGATCCACGCTTGTTTTCGGGTATGGATTGTTATTCTATCTACTCTAAAGGTCTGGGGTTAAAAGAAAATAAAATGACTCGGCAAAGTATCGCACTTTATGCCTACGTATTCCCGTCTGGAACGAGAAATCAGAGTCAACGTAGTTCGCCTACCTACTGGAAAGGAGGGGAAGGTTGCTCGCTAGGATATCGCATCCTATGCCTACGTACTTTCATACGTCATGAAAGATCAGAGCAAACGTAGTTCGGGCCACGTACGACACAGGTCTGTCTTGATTGATTTTATTCCTTCTGAAAAAGGTTTTTCTGATTACTGGTCCAAGCGGACAAAAATGACGTTTTGATGAGTTCACATTCTTTTACGGGAGAAGTGTCTTTTATTGTGTTTGAAATCTTATTGTGTTTTTCTGTTTGTTTTGAGAAAGAAGAGACAGAACTCTAACCTATGGTTGCGAAGGGAATCAAGCTAACCTAATGTTATCATGCATGGGTTAAGACCTAACGTCTATCATGCTCCTCTCTTGCGCAGAGAGAAACAGAGATCCTGAGGGAATAGACGGAAACAGAAACAATAGCATATATACAATAAAGCAATAAAATGCATGGATGCAACAATACAAGCGAGGCAAGGGAGTCCCACTCAACCTCGAACCTAGAAAACAACAGGCAAAAGTGAACAGAATTCACTTTCAACCTAACAGGTTAATGGCAAACAATACAGTCAGGGAAAACCAATCAATAGATCAAAAATTATAAACAGCAAAAATAAACAGCAAAAGCAGCTCTGCACCAACATCTGTCTTCAAGTCATCTTCAACCATCTACAAGCTTCAAGCAAGCATCAGTCTTCATCTTCAAGCTTTCAAGCAAGGTATTTGTCTTCAATCTGCAATGGCTTTTCTTCAAGTCTCAATCTCCAAGATGAATATCAGTCAACAAGATGAATTGGATGTTAAGCAGTCAGTTGCCTACCAAGGGTGGCTCACTGACTGTTAACATGATATAGACAATTTTCTCTCAAAAGTTCTATCTTTTAAATACATTCACTAATCCTTCCAAAGGAAGGAGGTGGATATTTAAAAGAGACTTTGAATCATGGAGAAAGGATGGAGGCAAACAAGACCTTCCATATTTGTGAATCAAGTTTTCTACTCTAGAGCTCTGCCTAGCTCCTAAACCCTATAGCCTTCAACAGCTGCCAGCAAGGGATACTCTTCATCAACTCTGGAAGTTGGTCTTCATTCTCTTTGATCTCCAATGGGCTTCATCAACACAGTCTCCAGCTCAAACCCCAAGCCCCAAACAAGCCCAATACCCCACACACAGACAAATAATAACCCTAGAGAGGGCACACCACACAGTCAATCAAATACAAGCAACATACTAATAGTAATAGTAGAATAGGGGAAACCTAGTAATTTCTAAGGGATCTATTATCTACCCATAATCCCTATAGTCCCATACCCCAACTACAACTCCTAAAAGAAATGATTTACTTCACCTATGTTATCTCCTAAACCCTAGTTTTGGTTCTTCTAATCACACCTAAACAAATCATCTAAAATTTTAATCTAAAATTATGAATTAAATCCTATGAGGAAGCTAAAGTTCTAAGCTAATCACCCTAAAAAGAATGGATCAAAAATGTAAAAGGAAAGTCCTAAACTAAAATCAACAATATCATGCATTAAACTAAACATGATTTAAACCTATTTAAAAGAAAAATATACTAAAATACAAAAATGAAATGAAATGCTAATTTTTTTATATGATAATTTTCTTAACAGAAATATGAAAAGGATGCAAAAACAACCATTAAAAAATATGCAATTTTCTATTTGTTATGAATTTTTGAAGAATTAAAAGAAATTGAAAGAAATTAATATGAGTTAAATGGCTTAAGGGTGCAATTAGCATTTATTTTCAGTTAAAAGAATATGATGGGCCCAGACTGGGGGGCGCGCATAGCAAAGCGCGTCTGGGCCCAGTTGATCAGAAAAAATCAAAAAGAAAAAAAAACTGAAACGGTGCATATAGTAAAAAAACTAGTTATAATGGTTTGGGCCTTAGAAAGCAGGGGTACGAATAGCAAGTTCACTCAGGCCCATCAGAATGATTAAATGAAACGCAGCGTATTGCTGCGTAACATTTCCCTTCGTTTTCCAATTGAATTGTGGCCATTAGATCATACTCTGAGTCAAGGTCAAATGATGGATCCAACGGTCCTCACATTTCTTCTCCAAGGAATTAGGGTTTCAGCCATGGATACACCCTGCATGCAGCTTCATGACTCAATCTTCCACCTTCTCATACGACCTCTCTCCTCCATGAAATCCAATTCTGCAAACAGCAAAAACGCTTCATTTCTTCTCCTCTACACAACCATGGCATTATCTTCCTCTAACACTCAATCAAAATTCAAACCCGATAGCTGGAATACCTTGACTCCATCATTCTACACTGCTATCAATCATTCCAATTCCTTCTAATTCTTACCCTAACACGATCTACACACTATGATGATTATTCTGAGCTATACATCTAAGATTATCATGCCATATTCTAGGTGTTCTAAGCCCTAACAGATTTGGTGCACCAATGGCAACTTCCATGAAATGTCTTCAAACTCAACAGAATTAATCATCTAACCAATCCTAACCATTCTAACCTAATAATTCTCTAACATGCTAACTAATCTAGCCAATTCGAAAGGAAAACTAACCTGGTGTAAATGATGAAAACAGTTGCAGAATTCCTTGGATCCAATGCTTGCAATGCTTGGGAATTGATCAGTACACTTGATTCTTGGTTCTGTATGCAATAGATCTTGTTCAAACCTCTTGAATCTTGCAATCACAACCTTCTTGCACCTTGAATGATGAAGTTGGTAGCACACGATTCCTTCCTCGATTCAACCAGATATTGATGGAAATGTGATCCTTGAATGATGTAGATGATGATAAGATCAAGAAGTTTGGAAATTGGTGAAGATTTGATGGAGTTTGAAGTGGTTTTGCAAAGTGGAAGAATGAGATGAAACTTGGTATTATGAACAAAATGAATCACCAACCACTGCATGAAGCTACTCAATCCAATATATAGATGAAATTAGAAAGCTCTAGAACTTGGTAGAAACTTCTTGTGCACCCTTTCCTTGAGTTTTGGCATATGTTAACTTCATGCATAAGTAACCACTAGTATCTCTCAAACTTTGAACCAAACTCAAAAATCCACTTTTTCCAATGTTCTTAAAACATTTTTTCCAATCAAAATGACCTATAATTTCATCCCATTTGGCCAAATTATGAAAAATCTCAATTTTAGGTCACTTTTATTCATTAAATTCACTTTTAAATGACCAAATTTGAAACCTTAAGCTATGATCCTTTCCAAACTTTCATGATCACTTTTATAGACTCAAAATGTCATTTGGAGCAAGTTTGATGTTGTGAAGTTTTTCATTTGAAGCTTCCTTGTATGAGTTTTGGGCATAGGCTTGAAATGACCTGTAATTCTCAGATGACCAAAATATCCTTTGCTTGCCAAGACCATAAGTAGAGTCCCACAAATCAGATGAAGGCATACCATACCTTTCTAGAAAGCTAAGACAATGAGGAACAACTCTTATGTTGACCAGAAGTTCATTTGAAATCTCCTTGAGGGGTAAAAGTTGCTTGGAATACAAGTAACTTTCACAGACAAAATTTCAGATACCTCAGATGACCTGTAACTTGCAAGGACCATAACTTGAGTTCTATAAATCTCCTTGATGTCTTCCACCACTCAAATTAAAGGTCTTGAAATCCTCTACAAGTTTCATTTTGGCCAAGGATCCATTTGAAGCTTGCATTTTGACATATTTGGCTTGGGAGTTTGACCTAAATCAGGGGATTTTACACAGAAACCCTAATTTAGAAACTCCTCTTCTTCTTGGTTTCTCTTGATTTCTTCTTAGCACAACACCACATCCTTATTCACATGCCAAATGATGAACCCCACATCTCTCAGATAGACCTTAATACCTTTCAATAAATCATTTGACCTAGGGTTGACCCAGGGTTGACCCAGATGAAACCCTAGTTGACTGTCTTCAACTGCAACTCTTGTGATCACATCAATGACTTATCTCCTTCTCCAAATGACTTTCTAGGTCCTCTATGATGTCTATATATCCTCCATTCCCTCAATTCACAGCTCACAACTTCTTTGATTGTCTTCAAATATACTCAGAATAGGAGAGAGATCCACTGCTTGATCCACTGGCTTTTTAGACTTCAATTTCTTTCTGATGACTTGGATATGCTTGAATTTGAATAATAACCTCTTGATAGGCTCGTAGAGATGAGAATAATACTTGGTCCCCTGTTGGATGATTTGCTATGCTATGCTATGCAGATGATTAGACTATGTACATGACTCTATATGCAAATGCTAATGTAATTGAAACATAAACCAAGTGAAATAGGTTGAGCAAATTTTAGGGTGCAACACATTGCATTCAAGAAATCTCTCAATGCCGTGATATGTGAGATAGGTCATGATTTCTCCAAGATGCATGCGTTTGGCGACAAGTTCGTAGAATGCATGTTGTCGTACAACCTTTCTTCTACCGATATCCTTGTTGAAGTTCTCTCGGAGGGATGGATGAACAAGTGATTCGGGGGTAATGGGTATTGAGGCAGATGTTGACCCTCTTGACCTCTTTTTGGTGGGTCTATGAGAAGATGAATCCATGGGTAGAGATTTTGGTGGGTAATGAGAAATGGGAGAATTCTGAAATGAGAGGTTTTTGCTGTGGGTTTAGAACAATAGTTTCCCCCTTTTTAAGAGAAAACTTAGGGTTTGTTGGAAAGTGGAAGAGACAAGAAGAAGTAGTGGAGAGAATAGATGCAACTCCCTAGGAATATGAGTGGATGCATGTAACTACCATTAATGAGGAGACCTGAAACGAACAGCCAGAAAAATAAAACTGAATTTTTCAGCGAGCCGTCGACCATAGCTCTGCATGCGTCGACGCATGCTGTAAAAATTTCAATAATTTTAAAAGTTAGACAGAGTGCGTCGACCTCTGTTCTGGTATGGTCGACTCAAGACCTAAAAATGCAGAATTTTTCCTGGTTTCATATGACATGATGCTTAATAAATGCAGACAATAATGCCACAACAAAAATGTTCAATCAAGCAATTTAAATACACAACAGATGATTCACATATGCACCATAGATAATATATTTTACTTTGAGATCACAAATAAAACTTGTATGTAGAGAGAAGGGAGAGGAACAATATCACCTCAATGTCGGATAAGCTTGATAAACAACATACTTGTACTTGCAAAAACATCAAATTTGTTAGAAGTACAAAATATAGATGTGAATGAAATAAGCTGAAATAAGCAAATTATGACTCCCGCTCCGAAATGTCGAGAATACCGAGTTCTCGGCGAATATGAAAGAAAGGTTCGGTGGCTAGCGGCTTAGTAAAAATATCCGCTAGTTGATTCTTAGTATCAACATGTTCAAATACAACATCGCCTTTCTCAACATGATCACGAAGAAAATGGTGTCGAATTTCGATATGTTTAGTGCGAGAGTGCAATACCGGATTCTTTGTGAGATTAATAGCACTGGTATTGTCACATAGGATTGGGATACGTTCAAGTTTGAGGTTAAAGTCCAATAGTTATTGCTTAATCCACAGGATTTGAGCACAGCAACTACCGGCGGCAACGTATTCCGCTTCGGCGGTTGACAAAGCAACTGAAACTTGCTTTTTGCTATGCCAACTAACCAAAGAATTTGAAAACAAGTGACACGTACCACTAGTGCTTTTCCTATCCAACTTGCAACCCGCAAAGTCGGAGTCAGAATAACCTAACAACGAACAATCACTACCTTTGGAATACCACAAGCCATACTTTGGAGTACCGGATAGGTACCGAAGTATTCTTTTAACAGCTTTTAGGTGGGATTCCTTAGGACATGATTGGTATCTTGCGCACATACACACGCTAAACATAATATCAGGACGCGACGCAGTGAGATAGAGAAGTGATCCAATCACACCTCTATACCTTTTTACCTCTACGTCCTTACTGCTTTCATCCTTATTCAAATTTGCACATGTAGGCATGGGGGTGTCTATGGCCTTGGATTTTGCCATGTCAAATCTCTTGATAAGGTCCAAACAATACTTTGTTTGACTCACGAAAGTTCCTTCCTTGAATTGTTTAATCTGCAAGCCGAGAAAGTATGTGAGCTCTCCCATCATACTCATCTTGAATTCACCCTGTATAAGAACAAAAAACTCTCCCACGAGATTCATGTTAGTCGATCCAAAGATTATATCATCAACGTAGATTTGACCTAATATCAAGTGCTTTCCTTGACGTTTAATAAAGAGTGTCGTGTCAACCTTTCCTCTTGAGTAACCTTGATCAAGTAGAAATTTACTTAGGCGTTCATATCAAGCTCTAGGAGCTTGCTTGAGACCATACAACGCCCGTTTTAGTTTATAAACATGATCGGGGTACTCATGAGATTCAAAACCCGGAGGTTGTGCCACGTAAACCTCTTCATTTATGTACCCGTTAAGGAACGCACTCTTGATATCCATTTGAAATAACTTAAAATCTTTCGCACATGCGAAAGCAAGAAGAAGGCGTATAGCCTCGAGTCGGGCAATCGGAGCATAGGTTTCCTCATAGTCGATGCCCTCCTCTTGGTTATACCCCTGCGCGACTAAACGCGCCTTATTACGAGTTATTACCCCGTTTTCGTCCAGCTTGTTCCTAAACACCCATCGGGTGCCGATTACTCGATGACCTCGCAGAGGAGGGACAAGGTCCCAAACTTCATTTCTAGTAAACTGATTTAGTTCCTCCTGCATTGACAGAAACCAATGTTCATCGAGTAGGGCTTCCTTAAGATTTTTAGGTTCCATTTGTGACACGAAAGCAAAGTGATAACAGAAATTACTTAGCTTCGATCGAGTAGTGACTCCCTTTGTGATGTCTCCGAGAATGTTGTCGATTGGATGATCTTTAGAAGATTTCCAAGCTTGAGGGAGATCATCGTTTGTAGGCGGATGAACTTCCTCGTTTGCTTCATGATATACATCCTTATCCTCCTCAACTTTGACTTTGTCAGGTTGATCAATCCCTGTTTCGCCATCTTTGAGTATGTCTTCTGTGGATGTACCTGCACCATGAACAACACTATCCTTTCCGACATTTCTCGGATAGGACTCATCAAAAGTAACATGCACAGACTCTTCTACCGCAAGTAATTGTTTATTATATATTCTATATGCTTTACTCGAGTGAGAGTATCCGAGAAAGATACCTTCATCGGCTTTGGAATCAAATTTGCCCAAGTTTTCCTTACCATTGTTTAATACAAAACATTTACATCCAAACACGTGCAAGTGAGAGACATTTGGCTTTCACCCTTTTAAGAGTTCGTACGGTGTTTTGTTTAGAATGGGGCGAATAAGTACCATATTCAAAACATAACATGCCGTACTAATTGCGTCGGCCCAAAATTATTTAGGTAAACCACTCTCATTGATCATTGTTCTTCCCAATTCTTCTAAAATACGGTTTTTGCGCTCCACAACCCCGTTTTGTTGAGGAGTGCGTGGAGCGGAGAAGTTATGATCAATACCATGGTTACCGCAATATTCTTCAAACAAATGATTTTCAAACTCACCTCCATGGTCGCTCCTTATGGACACTATGTTTGTATTTAACTTGTTTTGGGAAAGCTTAGCAAATTTTTCAAAGGCGGCGAATGTATCACTTTTACTTACTAAGAAGATGGTCCAACAAAACCTAGAAAAGTCGTCCACTATTATGAACCCGTAATAGTTTCCTCCTAGACGGCCCAAACAAGTCCATGTGTAGAAGTTCAAGAGGTCTCGTTGTTGAAATTATCTTTTTTTTATAGATTTAAATGAGATCCTCGTTTGCTTCCCTTTTTGACAAGCATCACAAAGGTGATCCTTGGTGAACTTTATTTTGGGAAGTCCTAAGACTAGGTCTTTTGAGACTACCTTATTGAGTAAGTCAAAATTAACATGCGCTAAACGCCTATGCCATAGCCATGAGTCTTCACTCATAGTTATAAGGCATTTGTCGCTTGTTAATGATACTTCATTTAAGTCAAGCATATATACATTGTTTACTCTAAAACCATTGAACATATTCTTCTTATCATTTTCGTGCACAATTTTGCAACAATCTTTTGAAAAAGATACATTGTATCCTTTGTCGCACAATTGGCTAATGCTAAGCAGATTATGTTTAAGGTTTTCGACAAGCAATACATCGGAAATCATAGCAGAGGCGGAATTACCTACACTACCTTTGCCTAGTATTGCTCCGCGGTTGTTATCACCATAAGTTACATACCCTTTCTTCTTAGCCACAAAGTCTATGAATAAGGATATGTCTCCAGACATGTGTCTTGAGCACCCACTATCGAGAACCCATCTTCTCTCGGTGGTCTCGACACATTTCACCTGTCAAAACATAATTAGCACAAGGAGGTACCCAATGGCATATTGGGTCCTAACAGGTTAGCGACAAAATGGTTGCGTTTGGGCAACCATTGGTAGATGCCTTTAGGAACAAGAAATCTTCTAAAACGGCATTTACCAATGGAGTGGCCTTTCCTGCAACAGTATAAGCAAGCAAAATCAACTTTAGAGACACTTTCACTTGCTTGATCCCTAATTACATATGCATATTTTTGGTATGGATTAATCATACTTTTTCTAAAATCCTTTTTATCAATAGCAAATGTAATTTTAGGCTCGAGTGCCTTGTTTAATTTGGCCTTGAGGTGTCTAACCTCACCTTGCCAAATATGACAAGTGCCACACCCGAAGTTGAAAGGGTTTCTATCGTCCTTACAATCCGATTCATTGCCTTTCACAATGGAAGCCTTTAGGTCCTCTAATTTCTTTTCGGGCTCTTTAACCTTATGCTCTAAATACGTAAAGATTTTCTTATTAGAAGCAAGTTTCTTGAAGGCTTCAACTGCTTCATTATGTAAGGCATGAAATGCGGCTAGTAATTCTGAATGCGACATATTTGATGACTTGTCATATTTAGAGTTACGTACCTGTTTTTTCTTATTTTTCTGATTTGCGGAGAGGCATAGATTCACGGACTCTTCTTCATCACTAGAACTTTCATCAGAGGAGGAAGAGTCGCTGTCACTTTCCCAAGCTATGTACGCTCTCCTTGGTTTTGAAGATTTCTTGTGTGATTTTGATGATTCCTTGTCTTTTCCCTTTTTATTCAATGGACAGTCCAGTTTGTAGTGACCGGGCTTTCCACACTTGTAGCACGTCCCTCTAGTCTTTTTACCTTTCGCGTCATCATCCTTGGAGTGTCTTGATTGTTTCCGGAAGTTTACCAGGTTCTTCTCGGAATGTTGTATGCCGTTCTTCCTTACGTAACGGTTATACCTTTTAACAAACAACCCCATATCTTCGCTTGTGTCTTCTTCTTCTTCGTCGCTCGAGGAATAATCATTTTGCTCTTTTACTTGAGACTTCGAGGAGGAAGTCTTGAGAGCTATCGATTTCTTTTCACTCACCTTCGCTTTGTCTTTCTTTTCCATCTTTTCACGTTGGTCTAAGCTCAAGAGTACCTGTTCATGCTCTTGCAATTTGCCAAACAATGTTGTCAAGTCTAATATGGTAAGATCATTTGCCTCTTTGATGGCGGTCACTTTTGGCTGCCATTCCCTGTTAAGACATCTCAAAACTTTATTAGTAGCAACATCATTGAAAATAGGCCTACCTAGTGAATGTAAGCGATTGATAAGATGAGTGAATCTCTTTTGCATGTCGGCAATGGTTTCCCCTTGCTGCATGAAAAAGAGATCAAACTCTTGTATAAGAGTGTTGATTCTAGCTAACTTAACATCGGTTGTCCCCTCATGGGCTATCTGTAGTGAATCCCACATGGCCTTAGCAGTAGGACAATGAGATACACGGTAATATTCATCTACACCTAATGAGGAGATTAAGATGTTTTTAGCTTTCCAATCATAATTGTATTTTTTCTCATCGTCATCGGTCCATTGTGCTTCAGGCTTTGGCACAACTACATTATCCGCATTGGTCATAGTAATTTCTATTGGACCATTAAGGATAACGTTCCATATTTTTCTATCTATGGAGTTTATATGCACAAGCATACAGTCTTTCCAATAACTATAATTTTCACCGTTAAAAACAGGAGCCCTATTATACGCCCCTTTAGGTTTGTTTGCCATTTTCTATCTCGTTGTATTTGAAGCACCGAATAACCGGAGCTCTGGATACCACTTGTTAGACTATGACACGGATCTAGAAGGGGGGTTTGAATAGATCCCCAATTAAAATTTGAGTCGGCGCTACCAATTTAAAATTGGTTTTGAAAATGTTTTAAGTGCGGAAGCAGCCGAGGAAAAATATAGTCTAAAAACGAACGGTTATTGGAAAACCGGATATACGTAAGCCTATGGATTTATGACAATTCGGAAAAATAAAATCACAACACAAACTATGCTTATCAATTGTTTACTTCAATTTCCAAGGTTGCCTAGTTCCAATGATTAACTAGACACACAAAAACTAGAAGCAAAATAAGACAATTTTAGTTCAGGACTTTTGTCGAACAGTTTGTGTGCACAAATATCTCAAAGGATATTTATGTTGAGTAAGGGATTGGAAATGCCCTAGTACAATATTTTTATTGTACTTAGTAGTTAAAAACAGAGTTTCAACACCTTACTCAATTTGTATCACAGTTTGACAATAATCACTTAAGCTAGAATCACTTATTTTATAAGCTGAATTGAAAATGACAGAAAATGAAGAACACACGATTTGATGAGGCAGTTCCCCCGTCGTCCTCGCTTCGGGGTACGTCTGCCCTCAATTCTAAAATTAGAATTGAGATATATTGAATATATATCACCTGTTGGAATGAACAGTTTACACAAGAGTTGATAGACAATGATACAAACAATCTCAAATGTTGTTGATGCTTGCTATCACTTCTTGCACCTTGATTCAAGATGAATCAAGCCCTTCAATTTGTTGTGAATGACCTCCGATTCCAGCCACCTTAATGAAAAACTTTCCGTTGTTCAAACCTTCGGCTCGGCTGATCTTAGACACCAACAAATCAAACCCGGAAAGTCTTCAACACTTCAACGCCCTCGCTACTAAACTGATGAACCTTCCATTGATCAATTACCTTCGCACCTGCTTGAATGTTGAACGGACTATTCCGTAGCAAAAGCCCTCAAAACCTTCTAGTCTTGATGGGTAAAACCCTCAAGGTTTTCTGCAAGAAACACCTGCCCCAATTTCCACTCAAACCGGATCTTCAATCAACGCGTTCGAACCTTATCACCCTCGAACAAGACACTAATAACAACAAAAATGATTGTGTATATTTGTGGATTTGTATGTTGTGTGAGGGATGAAGATGAAGAAATATGTTGCACCTATTTCACGTTTCTTGCCCTGACAATTTACTCAAGATTTCAATTGTTAGTAGTTAAAAATAAGCAAAACTCTATTTATAGTAATAACCAAAACAACCAACAAAACAGCACAGCGCGCGAACGGTCGACCATAGGGTCGGCGTGCGCTGACCCGTGGGAAATCCTCAACTCCATGCGCTGAGTGGCACGGTCGACGCATGTCTTCATGCGCTGATCCGTGGAAAATCAAAACATTCATGCGCCGACTGTACGGTCGACGCATAGCTTCCATGCGCTGAGCCGTGAGAAATGCCAGGCTTCATGCGCCGACTGTATGGTCGACTCACTGCTTAGAAACCTGCAAAAATAACAGCTTTTTCCATTTTGTGCATCCTGCCACATTCAGTCATGACACATATTAAGGTATAATGATTTAACAATGAAAAAGAGGTATAGCAATGAAAAAGAGGTATAGCATGATGAGGTATTGCATGATGCTTCTAATTTGTCCAAGGTTGTGTTTTGTCATCATCGAAAACTCGGAGGCCTGTATTGTGAGACAACTTGCCCTCACATCAGCTAGTGGCCCTCCAAGTCCGGGGGGAATACCCGACCAAAAACGACAACTTGTCCAAATACATGGCCCTAGTTAAGGAGAAGATGGAAAAGTTCACCTCCACGGAAGTAAAACACGTTCTCCATAAACACAACGTCCAAGCAGACATCCTATCAAAACTAGCCAGCACGAAGAAGAAAAGGGGAAACAAATTTGTCATCCAGGAAATACTCCCACGACCTACCATCGAGAGAGCGTCCACGACTTTAGACGTGCACGTCATCGACGACTACCATTGCTAGATGACCCCTGTATACAATTACCTCACTAAAAACGAACTACCATTCGACCCTAAGGAGGCCATCATAGTAAGGCGTAGAGCATGCTCCTACGTTTTGGTCAAAAACAAGATGTGCAGGCAAGGATTCTCCATACCTCTTATCAAGTGCGTCGAAGAAGAAATTGTCGCCCACGTCCTACATGAGATCCATGAAGGAATCAACGCCTAACACCTCGATTAGAGATCTCTCGTGAGGAAAGCTCTTCGGGTAGTAAGAAAAACGCCAACAGCACGGAGACATACACCTGGCACCGCCCAATGATCCCAAGGCAATGTCCTCCCCGTGGCCATTTTCCTGGTAAGGCTTGGACATCCTAGGGTCGTTCGTCGTAGGGTCGAACCAAAATAAGTACTTGATAATAGACATAGACTAATTCACCAAGTGGATAGAAGTTAAGGCCCTGGCCAAGATAACGACCCACAACATACTCTGTTTCTACAAAAGAAACATTCTTGCCCGTTTCGGCATTCCTTAAGAAATCGTCACAAACAACGGGACACAGTTCACAGACAAAAAGTTACAAGAATTTGTCACTCAACTTGGCACTAAACAACACTTTGCATCCGTCGAGCATCCCCAGACTCACGGGAAAGCTGAAGCGGCTAACAGGGTAATATTATGAGGCCTCAAACAAAGGCTAGACGAAACAAAGAGGCAGTGGGTCGAAGAGCTGCACAGTGTGCTTTGGGCCTATCGCACTACACCTCATTATTCAACCAGGGAAACCCCTTTTTGCCTAGCATACGGGACAGAGGCGGTAATCCCTATTAAAGCTCATGTGCCCTCCAGGCAGACTGAAGTGCCTTAGAACGAAGAAACGAACAGCGAGGCCTTAAGAAAAGAGCTTGATCTTGTCGAAGAGGTCCGGTCAGGCGCAACCCTCCGCGAGGCCTCACTTAAATAAAAAATCACAATCAGGCACAATGCCAAGGTTATCCGACGAGAGTTCCAAGTATGCAGCCTCGTCCTAAGGAGGAATCTCATTCCTGCGAAGGTAAACTCACTGCAAATTGGGATGGACCCTACCGCGTTAGAGCAAAAACGGAGAAAGAGGCCTACTACCTAGAATACCTAACCGAGGAAGAATTAGCTCGACCATGGAACGCCAAAAAGTTGAAACAATATTATAGCTAAGTCCCCCACTGTTGACGTGTCTCGCCCAGATGGCGGCCACAGTCACTGACCACAGGCGCGTACCCGGGTACGAGCGTTGCACCACTAACACGAATCTAAGCAAGGTTTAGTCAAAGAGAGACTTAACATATGCTTGACAATAGTTCCTCAACCGAGTCTGCTGTCGTCAAAGTACCACGAACGGAAGAACCCCCAGCTCACGATGGGAAGTTCACGTTGTGAACTCATGCCACAAACGTGGCCTGAGCTCCGTTCCCCTGCTCGGAAACAACCCAGACCTGTCAACCAGTTCCCCGCACTGTCGGATATCATTTGTCGAGCATACCTGGAACATAATAATCAATTACTAAGTTATCTCATACGACCAGCACTGGGCTACGTATGACACTTAGGAAAAATCAGATGAAGTATAGTTAAGTATATAAACCAATCACTAAAGTACCTCGGACGACCGCGTTTGACAGTGCAGGACACTTAGAAAAAATTAGACAATATATAAATAAACATACTGATACATATTAACATAAGACGACCACAAAGGGCCACAAGTGTGCATGGTAGAATAAAACGGGGCTAAGCCCCACAAAATAAAATTACATATTAATCAAGTGGCACACAGGCGAAATATCAATCGAGGAAGATTCACTGCTCCTCTTGTTGGGTCTCCTCTTGGGTCATCTGCCCATATCCTTCACCACCTTCGCCGAACAGGAGGAACTCGGGGATGACTATCTTTCCATCCTTAACTGAATAGAGGAACCCTGCGCCTTTGGTAGTCAACTGAACACTAGAATTCAACAACTTTAATTGATCCACAACATTCTGAAAAGCCTCCTCGCCGATGGCCAGAAGGTCGTCATCAGCTTGGGTGATCCGGGCAACCAGCTCCGCCCGAGTCGACAGTTTCTTCATCTCCTCGGTCTCGTATTCAGTAGGAGTAGCATCGTCTTTCAGCTTCTCTACCAAGTCCTCAGTGGCTTTCTTCTGAGCATCCAGGGTGTCCCGTTCTGTGGTCATCTCCTTACGACCCTTCTGCGCAGCTTCTTCGAGCTCCCTATCCCGCTCCTCCTAAAGCTTATTAACCTTTTCTTCCAAGGCTGCCACCGCAGCCTGGGATTTCTTTAGCTCAAGCTCAAGGGGAGAGCTGTCCTCGGTGTATACCACGACCATCTCCAGGATCCTCATCAAGGCAGAGGCATTATGCGCAAGCATAACCCACTTGTTGGGACGATCCATCTCCTCGAGCTTTAGAGATTCTGTCTGAGGAATGGACAGGGAAGACCCCTCAAAGAACTTCCTATTATGCAAGCAGGGAGGCAGCTCGAATTTTCTTTTGATGAACTCCTGGCTAAGATCCACAATTTCATTCATGCGGGCACGCTTGAACCTCGAACTCACGAGCACGAGAGACGTCTAAGTGGCTGGCGGGGTAGACGAGGAAGTCCCTGATTCTGTTTGGGGAGGAGTCGTTCGCTGACCAAGGCGGCTTCTTCCTAGGGTTGCACTACCCTTCATCTTTCCATGGGCATTCCTTATCATCCTCTCCTACACCAAATATATATTACCTATAAAAGCAACGAACACATCATCACGTGGAAAGAGAAATATCTCGAACGAAATAAGAAGAATCAAGAAGCTACCCAAGAGTTTAAGAGCCTCCTCGCGAGTGCTACACTCGAGGAGCTCTTTAATATTGATGTACCAGGCTTTCACCTGTAGCCCCCTATCTTATTCATAAAGCACCTGCCCAACGCGAGTCATGCACTAGGCGAGGAGGAAACCATCCACAAAGGCCACCAGCTTAACACAGCTGGCCCGATCATCATCGAACAATTGATGAGGAGTAACTATGTACTCATCAATCGAATGGGTAAAGTGAGCCCCACTCCAGCAGAAAGGGAACATGAGCAACCTCTAGGAAACTATTTTGTCTTCCTCGTCTATCAGATCCTATCTATCTTCGTTCGTAGAGACCTCTCACACGAAGGTCGAGTCGGTAGCTTTCTCCGACATGGGCTCAATCACATAAAATCTCTCTTTGAAGGTCCAGATAGACTCGGAGAAGGGTTTGAATAACTTCCTTCCATGTTTCAAAGATACCCAGCCGAACTTCCTCCCCGACACCTGTCGTTGAAGATGGAAGATACTGAAGAAGAGTGGAAGGATGGCCCCGATATGCAAGTATTCGCACACCAATTCATATGCTCGCATGAAGGCAATGGAATTTGGATGCAGTTAGGATGACGCCAAGTCCAGATGTACGAAGACTGCATGTTAAAAGTCTGTGAAGGAAGGCCTCAACCCTATCTCTTTGAAAACATACTCGTACATATGAAATCTCTCCCTATACGCCGAGCATATACGGTAATCCTCTCATGGCAAGTGGACCCTCCATTCTCCCTTTGGGCCCATTGTGGTAAATGCTTCCCTGGTTTATGAAGCGAAAAGCGAGGCAGGCTCCATCGGCTCGGCCACAGTCCACTTCTCGGTCAAGGTCCTCGTAGCAGTCACCCCTCCAGCCTCAGGGGACGAGAAGTCATCATCTGTTTCAGTATCTCTCGAGGAGTTGTCCTCGGATAAATCTCTAAGGTGTTCTTCTTCGTCAGCCTTGTGTGACATCGCCTTTACTTGAAAAGTAGAGGATAAAAGTGAATTTGATGACAAAATCAAATCCACCCTTCCAGTGCTAGTCAAGTGAAAGGGCACGCAATGGGCTAAGGACAACATACTCGACCTAAGCCCTACTCAAATGGCACAGTTAAACAAACGAGGAAGTGCCCGAGCATTCTCCCTAGCACACCCGGGGAAAAGTTCCCCGCACACAAAACCCAGAACTCTCATGAAGGAATCACTGAAATCCATGATTCCCTCCAACACCAAACGTCGTCGTGCCATCACTACTCCAAGATCAACTAAAAACTTATAGCTTTCTAAGTTACTCTTTCCTAAAAACAACCACTATGACACCGGCAGCAGAGAAAATGGTCGCGCCACCAGCAGCCGCCACAAAAATGCCCTAGAACTACCCCGTTTCAGCCCTAACCACATGCATTCTAAAGCATAGAACCAGAAAAATAGATAGGAAGCAAAGAATCGGCATACTTACTTGGTCGAGAAAGAAATTTATGGGTTTGAGTAGCTCTGGTCGGATCTTGTACGGTGGCTGAAAAGAAACTGGGCGATGGCGAACAATGGAAAACGTGGAACAGAGAGCAAGAGGAGAGAGAAGCGAAAGTTCTAAATGAACAAACCCTCTCACTATTTATAGGCAAACTCCAGGCACGGGCACGAGCACGCGCGGGTAAGGCATCATCATGACCCTAGCCTAGGCATCATCACGCATTTAGTGCAGCACACTACTCGAGGCACACGTGGCACTCCCACTCTTCAGATCCCATCAATTGTTGATCTCCCCGGATTTAGCGCTCCCCTACAAGCAACGTTTCAGATGTCTGGGCACAGATTCCTTCGTGCACAAAATAGCTTACAAAGACTATGCCCGAGAAGCAAATTGTCCTTAAATCATCACTACCATGCCCGATAGTAATGACTTGAGGAGCTACTATTCTGGACCGGCCCAATGGCTAGGCATGGCCCCATCCACTTCTGCTCCCAAAATGCCCCAATTACTTGAGTCCAACCACTTGGGGGGAGAATTTACCTTTCTGCCCCCCCAATAGGGGAGGCTGACCAATTTACCCTTGGTCACAACACTTCTCCTCGTCAGTCTCTGCCTGTCACGCATGGTCCCACCATCCAGAAACAGCCAAGACGCTTGTGCCCAAAATTACGCCCCTGCCCGTAGCAACGTCTAGTTATGGGCACGTTTACCCGTTACAACGGCTAGTTCTGGCAGTTACCCATTCTTCGGGAAACAGTTATCTCGCCCCAAAAATAGGGACCAATGGCCAAGCGCTGAGGGAATTATATAAACCCTCTCACTTGAGAGGGCCAGGTATCCAATATTCACCCTAAAACACTCATATTTTGAACTTGCTCTCTCTCTTGTTCATTTTCTTACTTTAGCATTGAAGTGTCGTACATGTACACCTCCTCCTCCTCTTTCACACCCAACATCACAGACGTTTGTCTTCGGTCCACCTCAGGTTCTGATCAACCGGTAAGATCATAATATATATTAGCCTACGTGATTTTGAAGATAGAAACGAGGTATAACTAAGAAAAATGAAATCTCACATATAGAACTCTAAATCACAAGGTTAGTATTTTATTATGCATAATAATTCAGATTAATTGTGTCCAAATAGAATCAGAGTTTTGTTTATTCATTCACTTAAAAAATCTTGGGAACTCAGTAACATATTGAGTTGGAAATGTCGAGATGCTAAGATTAACTTTTTGCATGAATTCAGGATGTTCTCTTGGAAGTTGCGGTTGTTTAACATGGAGCGGGTTATCGACAACAAGTTTAAGATTGGTTACAAAATTGGTAGTTCATTTCGTGAAATTTTCATCAGTAAGGAACTTTTTCATTTGTTTATTTATTTGTATTTTATTTTTATGTATTGTTTTATGTATATGATGGTTGTGATTTTGCTGAATTTTTTATGATTTTTTCAGCATCAGATATTGATAACTCTGAGATTGTAGCCATCAAAATGGTTTGCTTTTCAAGGTTAGTTCTTCGACAATCTTCTTCTCACTGTGTTTGTTTCAATTCTTGATTTTTTCTATATTGTGTTCTTTCTCATCATGGGACTTTCAGTACTACTTTTGGATGAAGATGAATGTCTTATAAGTGTTATACTTTAGCATGTTTTATATACATTTACCAATATCAATATGATTATAATATGTGTCGTGTTTGATGGGTTGTTATTGGAGAAAACTTGGGGATTGTTTTATGTGAATGATATTCATATTTACATTTTAAACTTGGTTGTATCAGGAGTAGTTTTGGCAAATGATATCAGTAATCAAACTTTCGGTGTTGCAGAGGACAATGTTGATCCGAAGGTGATATAGGTTGCATAAGATTGGGCGTGTAGATCCAGAAAGGTTGAATTCTCTCCATTAGTGAAATGTCTCTGCTAGCCACACTGCCAGTGGTCTCAATATTACAAGTAATTTGTATTCCTTTTTAATGTTTATGCAGATTGAAAAGGGTGTATTAATTTTCTATAACTTCTAAGATACTAATAGTTGAACAATTGTATAATCTGACAATTGGATAATATAACAATATAACTTATTTCTTGAATTTGTTCCTATAGTCCTTATAACAGTGGATTTCCTTACTGTAGCCAACACTTCACTTCTTTCAAAATGGGAAAAAGACTGATAAACTTATTAGCACAAATGTTGTGCGATTGAATTATATTACAGAGAAACTCTTCAAGTAATGCTTCATATTTAACTCCATTTTACGTTTTATTTTGTCAATTACCTTCTTCTATTGTGTTTTTCATTTGTTCTGTTCATGGACTGGTTAGAAGTGTTTCTTGGTTAAATATGCATAGAGAAAGATGAATGTTTGGTACCAACAAATCATGATATTCTTGATGGAGTGGATGACCTGAAGTTATTTAAATGAACCGTGTGTTTTATACAACTTGCAATATAGATATAATCAAAATATGATCTATGTAAGTGTTTGCATCTCTGAAGTTTGTTTCTTCAATTGTGTTTGTTAATTACAAAATATTCATGGACATAACTGTGTGAAATTATTTGTTGTCAGTAGATAATGTCCTATTTAGTCATTTTGAATTCTCTTAAACTGGATTTCACATCATTGGTCCATTTCTGAATATGTGTATTGGTGGCAGATGTAGCTCAGAGTAATTGTATGTAATGCCAATATGGTTGGTGCTTTTTTATTCTTATTCCATCAAAGCAATGTTGTAGCTCAGGCTGAAATATGTTGCTTTGATGATAGTTCAATAGTTTGATGTCATATGTTTGGTGTCTGCATCTATGTTTGTGCTTCAGGTTGTAACTTCCTTTCTTAGATATCTTTTGTTTCTGATCATAAGGTGACTGTTAAGATGTTGTAGGATCTACATTCATGTTTGGAAGATCTTTGACATCTATAGTTTGGGGAGTTGTAGCCGATTGTTACAGGAGAAACCCTATTGTGCTTTTACGGGTTATCTCGGTGTAAGTAAATATATCATTTATGTTATCTTTTTGTAAAAATAGTTTGAACTCAGTACTTATATGATAAACATTTTGTTACGTCATTGATGAGGAGAAATACTTGATTTCAGTATTATTTTCAATATACTATTTGGCCTTAGCATTATGTTGCTATTCTTTTAGGTTTTGACTTTTAGGTTTTTTGTTCTATCTTTTTGTGTCAATTGTGAGTTTTGTTTTGTATTGATTAGGTCATTGCTAGATTATGGAACTTTCTCCTCTTTTTTTTGATAATTTAGTAGTGGTTTATGCATGTTTTGAAAGAATAGCTCAGCAGAAATACTTCGTTCTCTTTACTATCCTTTAGTAATACTTCAAGCTCGGTCAGATGGTCGAGATGTCAACTGACAAGATAAAGACAGAAGAGCCGGATGAGGACGCAGAAGAGGAGAGGCACATGCATATGCAAAATGCTAAATGAAGGATGCTATGCAAAAATGCAGAATGCAGAAATGAAAGGTTTCATGGAACTCAAGTATTTATAAACGTTATAGAATACCAAAGAAAATTTATTTATTATTCTTTTGATATTGGATTTCAAGTGAATATTCTCATAAGAGTCCTGACCTAATAGCTAAATAAAAGCTAATAAAGCCCTAAGGAAGTCCTTCATCGTACTTGTTGATTTGTTCCTCCACTTGGATCTTCTTGAAGATGAGTGGTCCATAATCGTCTTCTAAGGAGTAATGTGATAGAGGAAAATAAATCCTCCATCTCTTGTTGGAAAATAGAGAAGGAAGCCCTTGTTCACTTGGATCTTCAATATTAATGAAAGTCCCTTGTATTCATTTTTGAGTTTGCTTGATTCTTCGATCGACGCCCTTAACTTCCTTAGGTCATCCAAGTTAGGACTCTGAAAAGAATATTTCAAAATATTTTCTTTTGTAATCCATATTGGTTTCTATAATGTTTATAAATAAACTAGAAATCCCATGAAACCGATGCAATATGATGTTGTATGAATGCAGCAAACACAAGTAAGCACATAAGGACACACAAAGATAAACAAATAAAGGTCCTAGGTTTGCAACGAGCCTTGAGCCAAGGGTATACCCATTCCCAAAGGACATAGACTAAAGGTTGATTGTACCTGCAGAACAAGGTTCTAAAGAGGTTCTCAAAGTCATTAGTCCATCTTTCGGATATTATCAATTTCCCAACTGACTCGGGGATTAATAATATTCTCAAGAGAACTTCTTTTAAGTGTAGCATCGCGTAGCACTATTTCGGGAATTACTCCCTCATAGCCTTGCACTACGTCCTAACAAAGGCCAAAGTGGGGTTAAAGGTAACTACGGCCTTAGTATCATGGACTCCAATTGAGAATAGTAAAAGTTTTCACGACTAAACTCGTTCAACCGAACCATTTTCAAAAGGGTCTCAACTAAGCGGGATTCTCGAGTCAACTTAGTCGGGACTCACTCCCTATAAGCCTCATCGAATATATCACCATCCTATCATAATTTCTCTCAAGTCCGGGTGTAGGACTTTGTCTCACCACTCAAGGATAACATCCCCAAAGAAATAAAGAATAAACAAATAAGCAAATAAGCAAGTAAGCAAATATATAAAGCAATAAAGAAACAAAACAAGATAGGGAGACCCACTGAGAGTCCCCAGTGAAGTCGCCATTTCTGTTGCGGTGAAATTTGGATACCAAACTATTGATTAGTTTGAATCTTATTCATTTGCAACCGAACTTTGATTTGTCCAAAGGAAGGGATAAAGATCGAAATTCCCACAATGCAATGCAAATGCAAGCTAGAGAGTTTAGGTTCGGGGGTTGGTTAAACTTAGGGAAGGTGCTAGCATCCTAAGTTTCTGTAGTACTCTATAGGAACCTCTTGTTTTAATGTTGTTTATTGCTGTGGATTATTTGCTTAAGGGTTGAAAGACCCTAGGGGTTTATTTCTAAGTATACTCGATAAGATATCGCATCTTATGCCTACATATCCTTACGGGAGTGGAATCAGAGTATCTGTAGTTCCCCTAAAGGGTTTGAGGAGTTCTTTGACTGTAGTCAAAGTTCCTACGGGTTTAGGGTAGTTGATTGATTGATTTTAGGAGAAAAGATGAGTTGTCATTTTAAGGGAGATTTAACCGCCACAAGTGTAAGAGATTGTATTGTTGTGGGGTGGAGATTCTATCTCGCTTAAGATGATTAACATCTTTCTCTAATGTTTGAATAATTGTATTGAGTTGTTGAATGTGTTTGTCTAAGTTGTAAAGATAAAGGTCCTTCCTATGGGGTAGGATCTAACTTAGAAGATCGACTTAAATGGGATCAAGGATCAAGTGGTAATATGATGCAAATGTAGATGCGATACACACAAGTGTTAAGTCATATCTAGGTTCTTCCTTTGGACGGAATGTGATGCGATAAAAGTAAATTGTTGTAAAATAAATTGCAGTAATGATAAATTACAGGAAGTAAAGTCATACACACACATGAAAGTGCTAATTGTAAAAGTGTGAATACATGAATGGAGTCGGGGCAAGAGCGTGCACGATTGATTAAGTTGTGGAGTTTGATTAGAGAAAGGTTGAGTTGATTTTATGAGAAAATGTATTATTTGGTGAGATTGATTAAAGGGTGACTTAATTTTAATTATGAAATTAAATTACGAATTGGTTGATTTTGCTTTAATAAAAAAAAGGTTTGAATTATAGTTCAATTCAATAAATAAGTCTTTGCAAAATATTTATTAAATAAAATGGATTCTAGTTTATTATTATAAAAGATAAAGTTAATTGAGATTAAAAAAAGGTTTATTATTTATTTATTTTTTTAAGTTATTTTAAATATAAAATGGTTTTTTTATTAAATAAAAAAGGGCTTATTATAAGAAAAGGACCAATAAACTAAAAAAATTTTATTATTAAAGTATTAATGAATATATTGAAATAGGGTTAATTAAAAGGGGCAAATGAACTTTAGTTATTAATTAAATAAATTATTTCAAAAATAGATTTTTTGGTGAATAAATATTATAATAAAAAAAGGTTGATTAAGGTTGATAATTAAAGGGTTAATAATTTTAATTTTTAAACGTTAATATAGTGGTTAATTATATATATATATATATATATATATATATATATATATATATATATATATATATATATATATATATATATATATATATATATATATATATATATATATATATATATATATATATATATATATATATATATATATATATATATATATATATATATATATATATATATATATATATATATATATATATATATATATATATATATATAAAGATTTAACGGTTAATTAGCAGATTAGGGAGGTGGTTTAGTGGGGCGATTGATCAGGCGTGACGCGGGTGCACGATTTATGGTAGGCGTGCGATGAGGATAGCCCGATCTGATCTGTTGGAGATCAGAGGGTTGTGTGTGCGGGTGCATCATGTGTGCAGGTGTGTGGTATACATATGATTACAAGCTAATAAACAAAAAAAAGCAAAAGAACCCTAAATCCCCAGAAATCCCCAAATCAATCGCTCGGCCTCTTCTCTCGATCCAATTCCTTTCACGATGCGATTCTGATTCACCGTTCTCCCTTTTATCGTTTCGTTCTCACCTCTTTCTTCCATTATTCCCTCCATTTTAAACCTGAAACACAACTCAAAACATCAATAGTTCAATAATCTTAACATGAACAAAGGTTTACCGAAAGTTGGGGACGATGACGGATTCTAGATGGCAATGGTTCTAGATGGCGGAAATTGGGTGATGACGGAGCAATGATTCTGACGGAGAAAAAAGATAAGTTCCTCCTTCGATCTCTAGGGTTTTGAAAATTTGGGATTTTTTGGTGTTTACGAATTCTGTCTAAAATTGTCCTCTTTCTTGTCTCAAATCCCTCTTTTTATAGGCTTCATATGAGATCTCTTTGCTTGAAATTCTGATTAAACGCCTTGAATGTTGTATTGGACCTTCTGTTTTGGTTTAGACAAGATTTGAAATCTTTCCCTTTTCTGTCTGATTGTGTTGATGTTCGTTAATGAAAAATCTCAAACTATGTGATTTTGCCAATCACGTTTTTAATGCTTTGATTGTCTAGATTCATTATTTTGAGACAAACGAAAAATCTGCTAGCTGCTTGGAATAAAATCTCCTTCCCAAACAAGGGTATCCCTTAATTGGTTACTAACTCTGAATTGTTATTTGGCAGGGGCGAATAATAATTGATTTGGGCCAAGGGAAGCTAGCAACCCAGAGTAAATACGGCGTAACGGCTGGTGAGCCCAAAGCTTCGGTGTTGGGAGCAGGCCTGAATTTCGGAGAACTCGTTTGTGTGTACTTGAACTGGTGAACTCAAAGCTGTGAATTCATCTCTGTTTCTGTGGCGTTGCCGCTGCTGATGTTGCAGTTGATGATACTTTTGATTAGTGAACGATTGTTGATGCTGAAGAAGCTGCTGGGACTGCTGGACTTGAGCCTGAGAATTTGAGTAGTATGACTGTTATGACCCGTTTTGGTGGTGATGTTATTGATTTTGAATTGTAGACTGACTTGTGGCCTTGTATCTTTGTTCTGATTTTTCAGGTACTTGTCCTTTGTGTGTAGGTGGTTGTCGCGTGTATCTGACTATGACGTATCTGCTGCGACTTTGAACTTCCTGACACAGTGGGAACTCACATGTTCGAACTTGTAACTTTCCATTATGTATTGTTCATTCTCTTTTTTCATGTGCATGATGCTTGGCCAGTTTAATCCTGGATGTTAAACTTGTATGACAGATATCAGCAGTATATTACTCTGCCTCTGAAATCGAACTTCTGCCAAGAGCCTTGATGGTTGCGTAGCTGGTCTTTAGCTCACCAAACCGCGGCTAGGGAAAAGTTGGAAATCCAACAACAGAAAAAATCTCCACGAGATAAAAGGCATGGTCCAGGTCTTTCTTAAAACTGACTTTTTCCATGCGTACTTATTGTGGGGTCCTGTTATGGAAAATGAGTGTATACACAAATGAGATTTCCTGTATATTTTGCAGGTGGAGGATCGTTCCCCTCCAAATGATTGTGGATGTCTGCAAGTGGCTCTAAAGAGTTAAAGACGGTGGTTTTATGCAGACAAGTGGTATTTCTTAGAAGGTGAAAGTGAACTCGATCGAAGTTGTACCAATGGGTCTTTGGGAAGCTAATTTTAACAATCTTTCTTTTAATTTTCTGTTTGTCAATAACATCCTTTTGAATATCTTTTCTTTTGTTAAAAATAGGTGGTAGATATAGATTAATCCTTGAAGTATGAGTCTGATTCAAGTTCAAGAAGTTTTCTCTTTGGTATCGAATAGTGCTCCTCAAATTGAACAGCCGAGTCCGACTTTCGAGAATCAAGTAAATCGTATCCAGTAGCACTCCCTATTTTCCTTGATTTGCTTCCTCGTATTTATTCTTTGCAGTGCAGTTAGTGCTCATTTGAAACAACCGACTCAGAAATATGGAGACAATATCAAGCCCTTTTGGACATACTTTCTCTCTATCAGGAAATTAGGTATCTGCAACACACTGTCGTAGTTGCGCATTCTTGTGTCAGCTTACATGGATTTTGCCGTTGCGGAGAGTATCGTTGGTAACAGAGGTAAACAACATTCTCCTTCGCGCGTTTTGTTATTTATTTTTGCACTCCAACTGGGGATTAAAGATCATCGCTGATACGCTTTGATGTACTATTCTGCAAGTTGTTGTAAAGTCTGTCCCGCAAGTACTGTTATTTATTTTCTGGCTTTTTGAATTAAACTCAATCAGTAACAGTAGAGGCTCATTCCCAATGGCCTGTTGATATTTCATGCTATTATTGCAGGTCCCGAAATCCACTGGTGGATCCTTCAAATGGGTGAGTTCGAAATTGCCATTGCTCTTGTCAATATTTTCTAGAGAAACAGATGCTTGTCAGCTCAGATTTCTTATTGATGCAGTGAACGGTTGGCGGCATACGAGACTCTGTCAATTTCACTCTTGGTGAAGATAAATGAGGATGAATCTAATTGGATGAAAGCAATTATCTTAGGTGGAAAGAAAGTCTGCCTGATGAAGAAGAGGACCGTGTTATGTGACGGATGAGGGCGTGAGATCTCTGCATGTCATCTTAAAAAATCTATTTCTCACTTCTTAGACAATGTTTTATGTTGCTCTTTGATGTACCCCAATCCCCTGATGAGATTAGTAAATGCGATTTGACTTGTAGGTTCTTCTGATTTTCATGTAACTTGTATTTGGAATCGACTTCTATATGTAATCACGGTCTTGCAATGGAATAAAGTAGCTCATGCATTTTTCATTAACTCAACTTCTCGAGCTTGTGAGCTTTCTTTAAGGCCTCAAAATCTCCTTGAACTTTATTTGAACCAGAAAAGCACCTTGCACCTTAAATTTCGTCTTTGAACCTTGAGCTAAAATTTGACGCAAATCTCGTTAAGCTGAAATGAATCCGGACTTTTGTTCACTTCTATTTTGTCGCAAAGTATCAGTACGTCCAAAAGTTCGAATTCGTGATATGGACATAAGAAGGATGCTTGAAATGGTTTGAATCATCGAAAACCCTTGAGTTGGGCATCCTAGTACACGAGCCATGTCTTTACCAACTTAAACCTCTCGGGCTAACATTGGAACCTTTGAGAAGCTTCAAGGGAAACGACCAGTAGAATAAACTCGGGATATCCCTGATCCAGTGGTCACCTAACAGTATTTGACTGTACGAATCTATACTTGACGAAGTTGTACCTGCGTGAACTAGTTAGCCGTAATAGACAGTAAGATAAAACAAGTACTGAAGGCACAAGGGACAGGATCTTATGGTCAAAAATTAGGGTGTGACACTCTTATGTGTTTGCAATTCTACTCAATAGAAAACCAACTCAATATTTCATGCAATTCTTTCTAATATGTATTTTTTCTAATAATATCTTTCCATTTAATTTTTGTTATATTGATTTTTATGGGACATTGCCTTTTGAGATGAGAGAATTGATCAATCATGTTTTTGTGGTTGATATTTAGTAAAACAATTATGAATATTTTAAAGTAAAGTAAAATATATATTCCCCATTTATAAAATTTGGGATAATAATATTAAACAAAGTTTAAGTTAATCATAAAGCACAAAGAATCAACTATGACAATTACACAAATTTAATAATGGGTTGTTTGTCATGATTTTTATAAGTCCCTCATAACTCCCTCTTAAACAGTTCTTATATTGTGATGATTTTGTCAATAATATGCTAGAAACCTATTTTAAATTTTGTTTGGCATATATTGATTTTCGTAAAAATAAAATGTTGTTGTTTTTATTGGATGTATACACATATTAAAATTGAAATGCAAATAATAAGAGATGCATTATTCGATCAATTCAAATGATACATCATTTATTTAGCAACAACTTTACAATGAATTGACAATGAATAAGGATCAACAAATCTCAATAATCTCAAAAGTATTCACTCAAAATAATATATCATACAAATATTTTTATACATACGAATAAATTTATTATTGATTCAAATATTTTTATAAATATTATCAAAACAAAAATAATATTTATATACAGAAAAAATATATTATTAATTCAAATATTTTTATATAGAGTACAACTTTACAATTGATTCAAACATTTTTATAAATTTTGTCAAAATAAAAATGATACTTATATACAAGAAAAAGTACAGCATTGATTCAAAATTATTTACATATAGAAACAAATTTTCTATTAATTCAAATAATTTTATAAATATTGTCAAAACAAATATAATATTTATATACGAGAACAAATTTACTATTGATTCAAATATTTTTATAAGTTTTGTGGGATCAGAGGTTTTCTGTTAACCCAGATGTTCCTAATTCAAAGGTTGTTTCACTTGGTTTTTGTACTCAAGCTTGAAACGAGGAGTTGGATTTTCAATCATCGCGAGCAGTTCTTATCAGAGGTTCACCAAAGCACGGTGTCATGTCCTCTGAGTCTCCTCAAGGATATCAAATGTTTAGGGTTTAATCAATGACCTAACAGGGAAGACTTTGGATTAGGTTTTTTTTTGTTCTCATCAATTTCCTAGATCATTGTTTCATCAGTGTGCACTCAAGGCAGAAAGATTATGGTTTCTCTCCCTTTGTGTTTAAGATGAGCACGTGTCAATTCAGGTTCACTTGAGGTTAGCAGGTTAAGTGTGTATGCAGTGTTGTTTCAGTTTAATTGCATGTGATCCTGGTCTTAGTCAGGAAAGTGGAGATTGTTTCATTCTTTATATCTAAAAATCATCAAACCAGGGTTTTGTGTTTATTCAAGTTGTTTGTTGAAGTCAGGTTGCAGAGCCATTAAAGAAGTCAAGATAGCTGATATATTTCAGGTTATTTGCAAGTCCTGATTGTGTGGTTCAGGTTTTCATTATTGGTCTGAAGATTCGTCAGATCTGTTGTTTAATCAAGATCATTTCGAGATGAATTCAAAGTTGTGATGTTGTTCAATATTTTTGGCATTCAAGTTCATTTGTCGAGGTTTTAGGTGTTGTTTAAGTGCGGAGGCGCGTTACCATTACCCATACTCATTCCTGTAATCATCCACTTTTTTATTTATCTGTATCAACTTATCCAACTCCTAATCCATATCCATTCACAAACCACTTTCTTAATCCATTTCATTTATATCTTAATTAAATTGTCCAATTATCCATATTTTATCCAAACCCGATTTTTTTTATATTCATTCATTTTTTTATCCATTTCAAAATCCATGTTTGTTTCTAATTATCCAAATATTACTTGTCATAATATCAATTCATCCATTTTTTTCTTATTCAACTTTTTCTTCTCATTGTTCTCTTTATAATAGAGTTGTAAAAATAAAAAAATGTGTAAGTCCATCACATTGAAAAAAAAAAGTCTTCAATAAATCCCAAGTCATATTACAAAGCCCATTTACCCTAACTCAAGAAAGTCCTATTATAATAAAAAGGAAAAAAAATAATAGAACTCCATTCCAAATCATGCCACAAAATCGTACAATAAGCCCAAGAGAACCGTACGATCTGCACAAAACCAAAATACAGCTACCAACAACTAATGAACCACAAACAAATCCTGCTAGCTGCAAAATCAACACACCAGACATCCTGTAAAACCTACAACAAGAGCTAAAACAACATGAAAACAACAATTCCAACCAAATTATGCAGCTCCAAGATAAAAACCATGTTCAACAATAACACAACTAAAAGTCAGGCGACACACAATAACCAACAGATCCTGCACTTGAAAGCAACATAACATAAACAACAAGACACAAAACTTGTACCATGTAACTTAGAGGGGAAGTTTGAGTTGTTTTAAAAGAACAGAAAAATCATAAAGGGGGGAGAGCAAAATTAAAACACGAGAATAACAAAATCTCCTTGCAATCTTCTGCAAACCCATCTGTTGCACCCTAAAATTTGCCCATCCTTACTCCTTGGGTTTATGTTTTAATATCACTAGCATTTGCATATAGAGTCATGTACATAGACTAACCATCTGCATAGCATAAGCATAGCAAGTCATTCAACAGGGGACCAATCATTATTCTCATCTCTAGAAGCCTATCAAGAGGTTATTATCCCAATTCAATCTCATTCAAGTCATCAGGAAAGAATTTGAAAGCAAAGAGCTCAGCAGATCAAGCCTTGAGTCCATCTCCTAGCTGAGGGTATCTGAGGATCAACAAGAGGATTGTGAGCTGTGAAGTGAAGGCATGGAGAGTATCTAGACATTACGAGAGACTTAGAAAGTCATTTGGAGAAGGAGACAAGTCATTGATGAGAGCACAAGAGCTATAGCTGAAGGCAGTCAACTAGGGTTTTATCTGGGTCAACCCTAGGTTAACCCTAGGTCAATTGACTGATTTAAGGGGCATTCAAGTCTATTGGAGAGATGTGGGGTTCACCATTGGACATATGAAGAAGGATATGGAGGTATGCCAAGGAGAATTCAAGAGAAATCAAGGAGAAGAGGAGTTTCTAAATTAGGGTTTCTGTGTAAAATCCCCTAGTTTAGGTCAAATTTCCAAGCAAGATAAGTCAAAATGCTAGCTTCAAATGGCTTCTTGGCCAACATGAAACTTGTAGAGGATCTCAAGACCTTTAATTTGAGTGGTGGAAGACATCAAGGAGATTTATAGAACTCAAGTTATGGTCCTTGCAAGTTACAGGTCATCTGAGGTATCTGAAATTTTGTCTGTGAAAGTGACTTGACTTCCAAGCAATTTTTACCCCTCAAGGAGATTTCAAATGAATTCTTGGTCAACACAAGAATTGTTCCTCATTGTCTTAGCTTTCTAGAATGGTATAGCATGCCTTCATATGATGTGTGGAACTCAACTTATGGTCTTGGCAAGCAAAGGGTATTTTGGGCATTTGTGAATTACAGGTCATTTTAACCTATGTCCAAAACTCATACAAGGAGGCCTCAAATGGAAAAACTTACAACATCAAACTTGCTCCAAATGTGATTTTAAGTCTAGAAAGAAGGTCACAAATTGTTGGAAAAGCTCATAACATGAAGTTGCATGATTGGTCCAAATTTGAACTAAAATGGCTTATAATTTGAATAAAGTCACAATGAAAAATGGTTTGGGAGATTTATAAGTCCAAATGGAGACTTCCAATATATGATTTTGAATGGAAAAGACATTCTAAGAACAATGGTTCAAACACTTTTTTGAGTTTAGTGGAAGATTTCAAAGTTATCCTTGGTTACTTGCATTTTAAGAAACATAGCCAAAATGAATCAAAGTTGGAAGGCAAGGGAAATTGTAAGATGGATCTAGAATGTTCATGTGAGCCCTATATATTCATGAAATGAAGATTGATCAAGGGTTGGCTTCATTTTTCACCAAGAATTTCCCAAATTCTCTCATTCTTTCTCATTGTGTTTTCACTTCAATTCCTCAAACTCTTCATCAATCACCATCAAAATCAACTTCATCATACTGATTCATCATCATAGATCAGAATTCAACCAAGAACAAGGTGTGATTAATCCATTTTCGAGCACTTCCATCATCAACATCAAAATTACAATTTCAAGTGGATAGCACAATTCAAGCCAAGTTTCATTCAAGTGTTGCATACAGAATCGAGCATTGAGTTTGTAGATCAAGATCCAAGCCTCAAAAGCCTCAGATCCACAAGTATCATCATCATCCACAAGATTTCACACCAGGTGCACTTTCTCTGCCACAACTTGTTTTAGTTAGTTTATCATGGTTTTGTTAGTTTAGATATAATGTAGGAGGTTAGTAGAGCAATTAGGTTGAGTTTGGAGTAGTTTAGTGATGATTGTTAGCAGGTGTACCAAACTGTTAGGACCTAGAACTCGTGGCTTAGTGCATTAGAAGCTTAGGTTGTTAGCGCAGGATAATCACCATTATGCATAGAGTAGATTAGTCTAGGTTTGATGGAGAATTGTGTTGGTAAGTTGCAGAGTATTTCCATGGAACCAGAACTTGGCTCGATCGGGTTGAGAGTTGTGATGAGTTTCAAACCAAACAAAGACCATAGACGTGTAGAGGGAGAGATTCTGAGTGTTTTTCATGTTGGGATCGTGTTGATTCATGGCCTGTAGAGTGAGAACAGATTGGTAGAAGTGGTGCGTGCATGGTGCTTTCATGGTGTAAACCCTAGCTCTTGAATGATCCAACGAGGAAGATGAAATCTGGACGGTCCATTTCATGCAAGACTTTTGACTTGAGGAGCAATCCTATGGCTCTTATTCAATTCAGATTTGGAGGGAAGTGAGTTGGTGCCCTAAACGCACCGTTTCATTAATTGAAACGGGCGGGCCTGAGTGTTGATTGCTAATCCCACCCCCCAGTTACCAAGCCCAATCCATTTGAACGTGATTCTATTTCTTTTCTCACCCCCTGCGCCTTTTTTAGTTTTCCTTGTTTCTGAATGATGCTGGGCCTTAACCAAAGTGCTACGCACACCCCCGTCTGCTTGGCCCATCCTGATTTCAACTAGGCGTGGTTTCTATTCTAACCCCCCCTCTCTTATTTTAATTCAATTCATTTTTTTAATTCACTTTAATTTTTACCAACTTCATTAATTCATAATAAATACATAAAAAATCATTTTCAATCCATTCTTTTTACATCATTTTCATTAGAATGTGTAGAAAATTTTCATTAAATAAAATTGCATTTTTATTTTTATTTCATATTTTTTTCATATTTTCTAAATAAATGTCATTTTAATAGCTTCATTTCATGCATGATTTTACTAATTTTTTTTCTATTAAATGCTTTCATATTTTTTGTTCATTCTTTTTAGGTTGTTTAGATGAGATATTGAACTTGTAGATTCAATTTAGTTCCCATTTTTAGGAATTAATTTTAGGTGATTAATGTAGGCTTGAACAACATGAACAAATTAGGGTTTTTTTTAGGTGATGACTTAGGAAGTTTGATTTCATTTCCCTTAGGACTTAGGGTTTGAATAGATTAGTTATGGGACTATAGGGGCTATGGGTGGTTATTAGATCCCTTAGAAAAAATCAGGATTCCCCTACTGCTATTACTGTCTGTATATCTGATTGACTGGTGTGGTGTGCCCTCTGGGGATTATTGCTTGCTTGTTTGGGTATTGGGATTGTCTGGGGCCTTAGGAGAGCTGAAGACTTGAGGAGATGAATACCATTGGAGATCCAGAGATTAAAGATCAACTGCCAGAGTTGGAGAGGAGGTTCTTGCTAGCAGATGCTGAGGAACTAGGGTTTAGGAGCTAGGCAGAGCTCTAGGTTAGAAAGTTTGTTTCTCAAACATGGATTGCCTTGTCTGCATCCATTCTTCTCTGTGATTCAGAGTCTCTCTAAGACACTCACCCCCTTCCTTTGGAAGGCTTGGTGATAGTGTCTATGAGATAGAACTCTTGAGAGAAAATGTCTCTTGTGTTAGAAGCAGTCTGTTCACCACCCTTGGTAGTCAACTGATTGCTTAACACCCAATTCACTCTTGTGACTGATTCCTCATCCTGGAGGTTTGAGCATGAAGAAAAGCCATTGCAGATGGAAGATAGATGATCAAAGCCCTTGCCTGAAGGCCATGAAGATGGAGATTGATGCTTGTTGAAGCCTGTAGCTGATTGGAGATTACTTGAAGCCAGATGTTGATTCAGAGCTGCTGAAGCTGTTTGTTTTATTGCTGTTATATTTCATTGCTGATGTATTGTTTGGATTTCCTGGCTGTATTGTTTGCTGTTTACCCTGCTGGGTTGAAAGTGAAGTCTGTTCACTTTTGCCTATTGTTTTCTTGGTTCGAGGTTGAGTGGGACTCCCTTGCCTCGCTTGTACTGTTGCATCCATGCATCTTACTGTTTTACTGTATATATCGGATATTGTTTCTGTTTCTGCCTATCCCGTAGGATCTCTGTTTCTCTCTGTGCAAGAGAGGAGCATGATAGACACTAGGTCTTAACCCATGCATGATAACATTAGGTTAGTTTGATTCCCTTCGCAACCGTAGGTTAGAGTTCTGTCTCTTTCTTTCTCAAAACAAACAAAAAAACACATAAAGATTTCAAACACAATAAAAGACACTTCTTCCGTAAAAGAATGTGAACTCATCAAGACGTCATTTTTGTCCGCTTGGACTGGTAATCAGAAAAACCTTTTTCAGAAGGAATAAAATCAATCAAGACAGACTTGTGTCGTACGTAGCCCGAACTACGTTTGCTCTGATCTTCCATGCAGTGTGGAAGTACGTAGGCATAGGATGCGATATCCTAGCGAGCAACCTTCCCCTCCTTTCCCGTAGGTAGGCGAACTACGTTGACTCTGATTTCTCGTTCCAGACGGGAATACGTAGGCATAAAGTGCGATACTTTGCCGAGTCATTTTTAGTTTCATTTTATTTTCTTTTAACCCTTGACCTTTAGTTTAGATAGAATAACAATCCATACCCGAAAACAAGCGTGGATCCCATCGAGTACGATGGACGTGAGGGGTGCTAATACCTTCCCCTTGCGTAACCGACTCCCGAATCCAGGTTTTGGTTGCGATGACCATACCTTTCCCGTGTTGTGCGAGGTTTACTCTGAGCGTTTCCTTTCCCTCCCGTGGGATAAATAACGCACGGTGGCGACTCTTCTGTTCAGCCGGCGCCGATTTTCGCAGTAGCGACAGCTGGCGACTCTGCTGGGGATCCAACGTCCCCTGGCTGCTAAGAACTGCGATGGTTCTTATGCATTTGGGATCCAACGTCCCTTGAGAGAGTCAATCCTAGCGCTTGTTTTCCCGTCGAGGATTTTGTATGGAGTTATTGTATATTTCTAACCTTGTATTTTCAGCTTTGTATATTGATTATTATTGCTGTATTTGGGGTGTGACGGGTGTTCTGATATTGAGTGAGAAGCCGGACCTGGGCTTGAGTGCACCTAGAATTAGAGTAGAAATTAGTGGGCGCCCGCTTGCTTTGCTTGCTTCGGTGTCCCATGAAATCTACACTCAGACGAGGTTCCTCTGGTTGGCCTCCTGCCCCTTCCTTTGGTTGGCGTGGGTTGCTGGTTAGTTGGATTGTCGACTCTGGGGACCGATCATTTGGAAGTTGGCTAAGTGAGGCCTCTTCAGGAATTGATGATGCCACTCCTTCTGGGAATCGTATCATCAACCCTGAAAGTCTGTGACGCCGACAACCGCATAGGATGCCGTACCTTGTGCCAGTTATAGGGCCACCCACCTGTGAGGGGATTTGGGGTTATGCAGGTAACCAGACCTTCAGATACCGGTTATTTCTTGATCAGAGATCCTGGTTATTTATGGAGAGTTATGAGGTCTGTCAGAGACCATTTGGAGATGTGTCTTGAGGTCTGTCAGAGACCAGTTGGAGAGTTCTGAGGTCTGTCAGAGACCAATTAGAGGTGTGATTTGAGGTCTATCAGAGACCAGTGGGAGTTATGGTTCGAGGTCTGTCAGAGACCAGTGTTGGAGTTTTATTTTAGGTCTATCTGAGACCAGGGTTTGATGACTTCTGGATGGTCTATCTGAGACCTTTCTTGATTGGGTTCAGGCTATTCAGCTACAGTTTTGGTCCCTGTTGCATGTTACTTGCATTACATTGCCTGCATATCCATTACCATTTGCATTTCACTAACGTGTGTCTGTGCTGCAGGTGCATTTGCATTTCCCTAGTTCTAGTGCCCAAACTTCTGAGTTTTGATCATGACTAGCTTAAGGAGAACGGTTGCTTACAAATTGCCTACGCCTGATATTGTTCCTTTACTGGGGTTGATCTCTCTTGCTGATGAGGGTGTTCGTAGGAGTTTCCGGATGAGCTATGGTAGATTATTGAGATTGGTGTGCAAACCTACAGAGGTAGAGTTAGATGGGCTGTATGCTTTGATGCAATTCTACGACCCTGCTCTGAGGTGCTTTACGTTCTATGACTTTATTATGGGACCAACCCTGGAGGAATACGCTGAGTATGTTGAGCTGCCCGTGCAGAACCAGGTTCCATTCATTCATTATGATGCCAAGCCCAAGCCGGAGGATTTGGTAAAAGCCTTGCATATTGATGCTTCTGAACTTGTGACTACTGTTTCCCGTGGAGTTCCAGGCTTCTCATTTCAGTTCTTAGTTGGTAAAGCCCAAGAGTACGCCAAGAGCGGGTGCTGGGTTGCTTTCAATGCTGTGTTGGCCTTGTGCATTTATGGCATAGTCTTGTTTCCCAATATACCGGACTTTGTGGACTTTGACGCTTTCTACTTGTTTGCCGCTGGTAATCCTGTACCTACCTTACTCGGAGATCTCTATCACTCACTGCATTACAAGAATGAGAAGGGAAGAGGGAAGAACGTTCACCTGTGTGTGCCCTTATTGAGTATGTGGTTTGAGAATCACCTTCCTAAGAGAGGATCTGTTGCAGAGACTACAGTCCCAGCTGGTTGGCCGGAGCGCCTGATGAGGCTATCGTCGGAAGATATGGAGTGGTTTGATCGAGATTTGTTGGGATCCGAGCTCATCTTCAGCTGTTCTGGGTACCCTAATGTGCCGCTAATAGGAAGAAAATGGTGTATCAATTACAACCCTTCTCTATTCATTCGCCAGTTCGGATATGCACTGAAGAATCCACCTCAGGAGGAAGAAGTACAGGAATCTCTGTACTTCACAGGTGATTTGAAGGGAGAATTGCTAGCTGAGTTGCAACACGCCTGGACACGTATTAACCGCAAGGGGAAACCACTGTTAGGTAAGAACGATTGCCAGGCCTATGCACCTTACAGGGTTTGGATCCAGGAAAGAGCAAGTCAGTTATTAATGCCATTTCCAGATGTACCAATCCTTGTTCCTATTCCGGTAGCGGAGCCAACTACTGTTTCTAGGGAAGTCTGTGAGCAAATTGTGAGAGAAAAAGAAGCCTTGATGAAGATCAACGAAGGGTTAGAGCAAGAGCTAGCTCAAGTACGCAGTGAGAAAAACAAAGCCGTATATGCTTTCCAACAACAGATCAAGCTGGTAAACAGGTTAGGGGCTGAGTTGACTGAGGAAAAGAAAAAGCGTGAACGTCTGGGGCAAGAGTTCAGAAGTTCCCATGACATGCTGGAAGCCAAAAAGAAGGCGCTCGACGCAGCACACCGAGAGATATCTTCTTGCAATAAGACTTGGAATGCTACGCTCACCAATAATAAGAAGAGGGAAGATAAGTTGAAGCAGCAAATTTCCGACCTCGAAGAGAAGTTGAAGTCTAGCATCAAGAAGTGCGAGGAAGAAGTGATGACCCGGTATAGTGTCCAGCATGCACTGAACAAGGCAATCAAATCCAGAGATGAAGCAGTGTCTCAGAAGCGAAAGTTAGAAGATTGCTTCGGAGAAGCAACATGGGAAGAAACTGCTGAAGACGTACGCCGTGTCCTTAAGAGGAGAAACCAGCTTGTTGAAGGGCTGCTTGATCGACCAAGCCATCCGGAGACCAAGAAGTTGATAGAGGAGTACCAGACTTTTGGGAGGATTTGATCATTTCATGTAGTAACTTGTACGCTTTATTTGCATAGTGCTGACCATCACCAGGATTGTTGGTTGAGGTCATGCCTTCTTTGTACTCTCAGCGATATTGTACCCTGGGCTTATTGATTCTCTCTGCAATATATGAGGCTTTCTATGATTCAGCTCCGATATTCCTATTGTCAGCACTGTCACTGCACCGGCACCGTCGCACTAGAACTGGGGGAATGAATCTCCCTAATGCACAGACACATTGCATTGCATTCATATTCATATTGCATTACAGGTAATCTTTGAATGGTGTCTTATTTCCTGCTCTGTACCAGGTACCTTTCAGGATTGCAGATCAGCATCCGCACCGCTATTCTACCCGCACCAACTGTCGGAAAATCATGGACCAAATGCAGAACGAGATGCAGGATGTGCGCGAGAAGCTCGCCCTCTTCATGCAGACCATGGAAGCTATAGCAAAAGGGCAGGAGAATTTGCAGGCCATGGTCCAGCCTCTGTTGGCTCGCAACGCTGGTCATGGTAATGAAGATCATCAGTCTGTCCGGGTTGATACTGCTCATGGAGACGGCACTCCCACGCCAGTGGCTCCGCCCGTCGTCAATATACCTGCTGCTAATGTCAACAATGCTACCGCTGCTGTGAACGGTAACGTCGGAGGGGGGAATGAAACTGCTGTCCATAATGCTGGGCTGGGTGATGTCAATTTGGGAGATAATCTAGGAGGCAATGGCTTTGTCAATACTGGGTTCGGATTCAACGATCAGGGATTCGATAACACTGGCAAGTATGGCTTTAATGCTCAAGGCTTTGGGCAAGATGGTTATGGTATGGTCAATCAGGGTTACGGAGGCTTTGGAAACGGAAACGGTGCTGGATTTATGGGTTTTGGTCCTGCTGGAGGTGTTCAAGGGTACGGCAACAGAGGCCGAGGTCCGGGAATGAATCAGATCAGAGCTGGACGTAATAATGTGTACGATGGGTACGGGGCTGGAAACGGTATGTGGCAAGAGGATCAGCAGGAGGACGCCTTCTCCGGAGGAGGTTTTGAAGGGCCGATGGATGATTCCCAAAAGATTAGAATGCTGGAAGAGCAGATGAAGGGAGTCTTAAACCAAAGTGCTGTGGGATTGGACATGGCAACCATGGGCTTGGTACCTGGCTTGAGGGTGCCAATTAAATTCAAAGCTCCTGCGTTCGACAAGTACAAAGGAGACACATGTCCGAAAGTGCATGTACGAGCTTATTACAGAAAGATGTCTGCATACTCAACTGATGAAAGAATGCTAATGCATTTCTTTCAGGATAGTCTATCGGGCCCTTCCCTAGAATGGTACATGGGGTTGGAGCCAACTGATATCAAGACATGGAAGCAATTAGCGGAGGCGTTTGTAGCCCATTACAAGTATAACAGCGACCTGGCACCCAATCGGGTCCAATTGGCCGGGCTTTCGCAGAAGAAGGGGGAGAGTTTTAAAGAGTACGCGCAAAGGTGGCGCGATATGGCTGCCAGGGTCCGTCCTCCTGTAGAAGATAAAGAAATGAATGATATGTTTGTCGGCACATTCACAGGGCTGTTTCATGATATGCTGTTTCATACGTCTCTGGCCAGTTTTTCAGACCTGATTCTGATGGGGGAAAAGATTGAACGTAATATTAAGCAAGGAAAGTTCCAAGTCGAGGAATCAACTGCATCTGGCAGTAATAGGAAAGCTTACGGTGGGCGCCGTCAGGGCGAAGCTAGCGCAATATTTGGAGGCCGAGGCCGAGGCCGAGGCAGGGGACGAGGTCAATATCGTCAGCCGCAGCAGGTGTCGAGTGTTACTATTCCCTATCAACAACAACCACTCCAGCAACAACAACCGGTTCAGCAGCAACCAATGCCACAGCAGCAGTAGCCTCAGCAGGGGGCACAGCAGGCTCAACGAAGATTTCAGGGTAGTAAACCGAGAAGAGTGTTTGAGAAGCCTCCCTCTACCTATGCTGATTTATTGCAGACATTGTTGGGATTGAATCTGGTAGAGAAAAGAACTCTGGCACCGATAACGGGAGCTCCCCCGTTCGGCTACGATGCAAATAGGCACTGTGAGTTTCATTCTGGGGCCCCGGGCCACGATATAGAAGGTTGCCATGCTTTTAAGCACGTTGTGCAGGATCTTTTGGACAACAAGACTATCAATTTCGGAACGGCAGGTCCGAATATAGTCCAGAAACCCATGCCTAATCATGGGGCAAACGCCGTTCTGATTGAGGAAGGTCTGAATCTGATTATGAATGTTGAAGATTTAAAGACGCCACTGAGCGAGATAAAGAACCGACTGTTACAAGGAGGTGTTTACCCAGGATGTAACGAGTATTGCTTAGATTGTTGGACCCTAGCCGGGGGGTGTGAGGATTTGAAGAAAGGCATTCAGGCTTTAATTGATGAGGGCATATTGCAGTTTGATCGAGCGGCAACTGATGAGCCTGCAGGGGCAGTAGTGGATAATCGGAGTGATGTGGCCACGGTAACGATTCCTCGGAAGACGATCACTATTGCAGCACCAGCTCAGCGGCCCCCGATCACCATAACTAAGGCCGGGCCAATCCCGTATGAGAACACGAAAGCAGTCCCATGGTCATATGGGTTAGAGGTGTATTGTGACGGGATAAAGATTGACGTTAATAAGCAGTCAGCGGAGATTGTGGATAATGTTGTTGGTTCAGGAGGCATGACGAGGAGTGGCAGGATCTTTATATCTCCTGAAGTGGAGGCCGAAAGACTAGCGAAAGGAAAAGGGAAAGCGGTTGAAAATGTTCCGGTACAAGCAAGTGAAAAAGAAGCAGCATCGAAGGATGTAGAAGAGTTCATGCGCTTAATTCGGAAAAGTGATTATAAGATTGTGGAGCATCTGCAGCAGACGCCGTCCAAAATATCTATCTTGTCATTGCTCTTATGTTCAGAAGCTCACAGAAACGCTTTGCTGAAAGTCCTGGACACTTCTTTTGTACCTCAAGACGTCTCCGTGAACCAGTTAGAAGGAGTGCTGGCACATGTGAATGCAGGCCACAGTCTGGGCTTTACTGATTTTGACTTGACTCCGAAAGGGAGAGATCATAATATGGCATTACACGTATCTGTTGAGTGTAGAGGATCGGTAATGTCGCACGTATTGGTTGACACCGGATCATCTTTGAATGTGCTGCCCAAGAAGGCGATGATGAAGCTGGATGTTCGAGGGATTTTGTGTACACCCAGTGATTTGGTAGTCAGAGCGTTTGACGGCACGCGGAGAACAGTCTTCGGATCGATTACTTTGCCTCTGCAAGTGGGGCCGGAAGTGTTTGCAACTGAGTTTTATATCATGGATATACAGCCTGCATACAGCTGCTTGCTTGGAAGACCCTGGATTCATGGGGCAGGGGCCGTCACGTCTACCCTGCATCAGAAGTTAAAGTATATGGTCGGAGACAGCGTAGTCACCGTGTGCGGAGAAGAAGACATCCTGGTCAGCCATCTATCTTCGTTTAAATATGTGGAAGTTGACGGAGAGATCCACGAAACGCCATGCCAGGCATTCGAAGGTTTGCGCATCAAGGACAAAGGTCCCGGGCCGAGCAAAGTTCCAGAGATAGCTGTCTCATCGTATAAAGAAGCTCGAGCTCTAGTAGAAGCAGGAGAAGCCAAGGGCTGGGGCAAAGTGCTGGACATTCCTGTAAAGATGGACCGGTTCGGGCTGGGGTACCGACCGTCGTCATCAACTCCTTCCGTGGGGGCCCCCCATTTCAGAAAGTCAATCACCATCTCTGCCAGTGGAGTATGTCATGAGACTGTCAATGCTGCTTCAGAGTCGGATGAAGGAGACAGCGACTGTGATATGGATGCCTGGATTCAGCCAAGCACGTCAGGACAAGGACTGTGCAACTGGTCTATTCAGGAGCTTGTTCCTGTGACTTTTAAACAGTAATGCTTTGCTTTATTAATTGTTGAATAATCTGATGTCTTGCCCGGGGCATCAGGATTTGCTTAGGGCTGTGTTGTTATAAACATTGCGTGTTAATCATTAAATAAATGGCGTTTTTTCATGTGCAAATACCGTAATCCCTGTCTTTCCTGTTTTGTGTTTTTCAATAAAATGGCAACGTGGTTATTCGCTTTATACGCATTTTGAAGCACTTAACCATTCCTTTTGCAGGATAACATTTTCAGATGACATCCTTGAACCACCTATGACTCGTCCCGACTTTGAGCACCCAGTGTTTCAGGCTGAAGAAGAGGTTGTCGAAGATAGCGACGTTCCTGAAGAACTGTCTTGGTTAGTGAAGCAAGAGGAAAGAGCCATTCTGCCTCACGACGAGGTTATCGAAATTATCAATTTGGGGTCGGAAGGGGTTGAGAAGAATATTCGTATCGGAGCCGCATTGCAGAGTGATATCAAGCGAAGACTGATTGAAATGCTCCGAGAGTATAATGATGTATTCGCTTGGTCATATGAAGATATGCCGGGGCTCGATACTGATATGGTTGTGCATCGCCTGCCACTGAAAGAAGATTGCCCGCCAGTCAAACAAAAGCTTCGCAGAACTCGACCAGATATGGCAATGAAGATCAAAGAGGAGGTTCAGAAACAGTGGGACGCTGGTTTCCTGGCTGTGACGAAGTATCCTTCATGGGTTGCCAACATCGTACCAGTGCCAAAGAAAGATGGCAAGGTTCGAATGTGCGTGGATTATAGAGATTTGAATAAAGCAAGCCCAAAAGACGATTTTCCACTTCCTCACATTGACGTGTTAGTTGATAATACTGCTCAGTACTCCGTATTCTCCTTCATGGATGGCTTTTCAGGCTATAATCAAATTAAAATGGCGCCAGAGGATATGGAGAAGACTACTTTCATAACGCCGTGGGGAACATTTTGCTACAAAGTGATGCCCTTTGGTTTGAAGAATGCTGGGGCAACATATCAGCGTGCGATGACGACTCTTTTTCATGACATGATGCATAAAGAGATCGAAGTTTATGTTGACGATATGATTGCCAAATCCCAGACGGAGGAAGAGCATCTGGTGAATCTGTTGAAGTTGTTTAAAAGACTTAGGAAGTTCAGGCTGAGGCTGAACCCTAATAAATGCACCTTCGGGGTGAGATCGGGTAAACTGCTGGGGTTTATCGTAAGCGAAAGAGGAATAGAGGTCGATCCTGCTAAAATAAAAGCGATTCAAGAAATGCCGACACCTAAAACAGAGAAAGAGGTGCGCGGGTTTTTAGGGAGATTGAACTACATTGCCCGGTTCATATCTCACCTAACGGCCACGTGTGAACCATTATTCAAGTTGCTAAAGAAAGATCAAGCTGTAACGTGGAACGAAAATTGTCAAAAGGCGTTTGATAAAATAAAGAAGTATCTGCAGGAGCCTCCTATTTTGATACCCCCGGTGGCAGGTAGACCCTTGATAATGTATTTGACGGTTCTTGAGGGAAGCATGGGTTGTGTTCTCGGTCAACACGACGAGACGGGGAGAAAAGAGCATGCGATCTATTACTTGAGTAAGAAATTTACAGACTGTGAATCTCGATACTCAATGCTGGAGAAAACTTGTTGCGCGCTAGCCTGGGCCGCCAAGCGTTTGAGGCAGTACATGCTGAATCATACAACCATGCTCATCTCGAAGATGGATCCTATCAAATATGTATTCGAAAAGCAGGCGTTGTCAGGTAGAATTGCCTGGTGGCAGATGGTCTTGACTGAATATGATATTCAATACGTCTCGCAAAAGGCTATAAAGGGGAGTGTGCTGTCTGAGTATCTGGCGGAGCAGCCTATTGAAGAGTACCAGTCGATGAGATTTGATTTTCCTGACGAGGATATCATGTACTTAAAGATGAAGGATTGCGAAGAGCCGTTGCCAGACGAGGGACCAGAGTTAGGTTCCAAATGGAAGATGATATTTGACGGAGCTGTGAATGCTTACGGTAGCGGAATAGGGGCAATCATCACTACGCCGCACGGGTCGCACATCCCGTTTACTGCCCGATTGACCTTTGCCGTTACCAACAATGAGGCCGAATACGAAGCTTGTATAATGGGGCTTGAAGAAGCCATTGATTTGCGAATCAAACATCTAGACGTATACGGAGACTCAGCTCTGGTGGTGAATCAAATCAAAGGGGAATGGGAGACACGGCAGCCTAATTTGATACATTACATGAATTATGCAAGAAGATTTTTGCCTTTCTTCGACAAAGTTGAATTGCATCACGTGCCGCGGGCAGAAAATCAAATGGCTGACGCCCTTGCCACTTTGTCTTCCATGTACAAGGTCAACTTCTGGAACGAAGCTCCCCAAATCACTATCTCTCGGTTGGACAGGCCAGCTTATGTATTTGCTATTGATGAAGCATCTGATGACAAACCGTGGTATTTCGATATCCTTAATTTCCTGAAGAATAAAGAGTATCCGGCTGGGGCATCCAGTCAAGATCAGAAGACTCTCAGGAGATTAGCGGGCAATTTCTACTTGAATCCGGATGGCGTCTTATACAGAAGGAACCACGATTTGGTGTTGTTGCGTTGTGTAGACGAGAAAGAGGCAAAGCTTCTCATGGAGGAAATTCACGAAGGTGCCTTTGGTACGCATGCTGGTGGACATGCTATGACGAGAAAGCTGCTGAGGGCAGGTTACTTTTGGCTGACGATGGAAACTGATTGTTTCAAGTTCGCGAGGAAGTGCCACAAGTGCCAAATCTATGCTGACAAGATACACGTGCCTCCAAGTCCTTTAAATGTAATGTCCTCTCCATGGCCATTCTCGATGTGGGGAATCGATATGATTGGAAAGATCGAGCCGACGGCTTCTAATGGGCATCGGTTCATCCTAGTAGCAATCGATTATTTCACCAAGTGGGTGGAAGCGGCGTCTTACGCAAATGTAACGAAGCAAGTGGTGGCTAGATTCATCAAGAGAGATATCATTTGCCGATATGGGATTCCCGAGCGGATAATCACGGATAATGGTTCAAATCTGAACAACAAAATGATGAAGGAGCTATGTCAGAATTTCAAGATCGAACATCACAACTCCTCCCCTTACCGACCCAAGATGAATGGCGCTGTTGAGGCGGCCAATAAGAATATCAAGAAAATCGTCCAGAAAATGGTGGTGACTTATAAAGATTGGCATGAAATGCTACCTTTCGCTTTGCACGGTTATCGTACGACGGTACGCACATCAACCGGGGCAACTCCGTTCTCGTTGGTATACGGAATGGAAGCGGTATTACCATTGGAGGTTGAGATCCCTTCTCTGAGGGTATTACGAGACGTTCAGCTGGACGAGGCAGAATGGGTAACGAATAGATTGAACCAACTGAGTTTGATGGATGAGAAGAGGCTAGCTTCTCTGGCATACGGTCGTTTGTACCAAAGACGAATGAAGAAAGCGTACGACAAGAAGATACTTCCGCGAAGCTTTCAGATGGGCGACCTTGTGCTAAAAAGGATTCTCCCGCCGCAAGCAGATCACAGGGGCAAGTGGACCCCCAACTACGAAGGGCCATACGTTGTCAGTAAGGTCTTTTCAGGAGGAGCGTTGTTGTTGTCCACCATGGACGGAGAAGACTTTGCGTCGCCTGTGAATTCGGACGCAGTCAAAAAATACTTTGCTTAAAACAGACCCGCTGGACAGAAAAAGAGAGTCCAGGCAAAAATGGGGCATCCTGGCGAACCAAAAAACAGAATGAAAGGTTCGGGCAAAAGTTAGGGATAAAATTGAAAAAATGTACACCCGCGAAGTTGAAAACCTACACTGGGCGGCTTCGGCAAAAAAGGGTATCCCAGTGAACTGAAAACCCGTAAAGGGCGGTTCACGCAAAAGTTAGGGATTTGAAAAGCAAATGACTGCGGTCCGAATTTGATATTGCAATGAGCATCAATGCGGGAGAATATGTTGGAGGAGTCAGTTATCGGATACAATCTCTTCAGAAGTGGGGATACCGGGAAAGCATTAGAGTCGGATGAGTCATAGGAGGATCAGTTCGTGGTGTTCATCTGCATCCCGTTGCCGACATGTGTACAAAATTTAATTTGTCAAAATATTCATGCTTCTTGTGCATACTTATGTATTTGCTTTGCGTAGCTTCCTCATTTCAGGAGTTACATCCCGTGTACAAAACTCCGCCCATTCAGGGGCCCGATCAATGAAAATATGTTATTCAGTACTTGATGCTGGTTCTTTACTGTTTTGTGCCTGATAAAACGCCTAAGTTAGATGAAACTAGCATGAGTATAACATCGCTGGCCCTTGCCAACAATTGCTAAAGCTTTGAATTAACTGGGTGTAACGTCACTAACCTGAATTGATTTGATTGCATAGGCTTGTCGTGTCTTGTTTGTGTTGTTGCAGGTTTCATAACCATACGAGGAAGATGATCAAAAGATCGCGATAACGAAAGACTTGATTCCCACGTAGGTCATGCATGTTCTTCTTGAAGAAGGATAGAATTCCCCAGCTAGCCGTAGCTTATCCAAAGGACGTGCTCCAGAAAAGTTATTCGTCCTCAGCAGAGTTTGGCGATTCTAAGATCATAAGGCTGTATTCAGACAGGTTCATTGTTCCCCGCAGGGTCATGCACTCTCCCCAGTGGAGTCAGTTAATTTTCCCCAAGAGAATCATCCCATCCCCAGCGGAATTCTCTTTGCAAGTGTTTTCATTCCTTCCAGTGGAACTCGAAGATCAAGACTCTCCAAAGTAGAGTTGATAGTGGGTCCTGTCATTTATTTTGTCAGGGATGCGGTGTAATATCAGTTTACATTCCAGCAGAAAGTCCGATCGTACTATGCACATCTGCTATTCCCCAGCAAAGTTATATTCCCCAGCAGGGGATTACTTCAACAAGGCGTGTGGTTTGAGTTCCCAATTTCCCAGCAGGGTTGACTTCACTCTTCCAGCATTTATTTTGCTGGAATAATTCTGTAGCATCTGGCTATCCCCGGTGGAGTCGGCATTACCCTTCCAGTGTTTATTTTGCTAAAGCAGTTCCTGTATTTCAGCAGTTCATGTGGAGAGAATTCTTGTTCAAATGAATTACCAAACGTTCAAGATCTCGGCATGAGACATCCAATGATAATGTCAGTTTCGGCGGTATTCCCCCACAGAGTTAGCATGATGAGATTCTCTTTGTCTCTAACAGAGTCATTTATGCAAATGTCTCTTATTTTCCCCGCCAGAGTTATCAGGATAAGTTTCTCTTTATTCCCAAGCAGAATTAGTTGTCATCAGGGGTTCCATGAATCAGAATTTCAGAGGCTACCGCCGGTTATCAGAGCAGGCGTCCGATAGTTGGTTTCCAGACATCCCCAGTAGAGTCCGTCTCAAAGTTGCTGTCACGTCAGTGCTAAGAAGTTTGTGGGTGAGGATCATTGGAGAACTAAGTCCTGGCGTGGATAATTTATTCCTATATTGACGGGATTTCTTCAGAAGTGGGCGTCCTAACGTGGACAGGTTTATTTCCCTGGATTGGTGAGGTGTGTTAGTCCTATCGTGGGCAGATTCAGTTTCTCGAAATTAGTGGAATGGGAGGTCATGACGTTGACAAAAGTGGTTACTCTTTGTGTTGGTGTCCTGCCGCAGACAGATCAGACCAGTGTGTGAGTCCTTACGTGGACAAGTCTTATTTCCTCAGCAGGTCGAAGACGCCTGAGTCCTAATGTGGACAAATCAAGACGAGATCAGTGTCCTGACGTGGATAAATCAAAGAAATTGTTATTCCTAACGTGGAGAAGTGGGTCCTAACGTGGACGATGTAGTCCTTACGCGGACATATCAAAAGAGGTGATTCCTAACGTGGAAGAGTGAAATCCTTACGTGGACAGATTAAGATGGCATTCCTTACGTGGAAAAATGTAGTCCTGACGCGGACAAATCGGAAAGAAGTTGGTATTCCTTACGCGGAAAGATCAGAGTCCTTACGTGGACGTATCAAGAGCATGCCTAACGTGGAAGAAAAATGGTTTCCTTACGTGGAAAGACGAGTTTATTCCTTACGTGGAAAGATCAGAGTCCTCATGCGGACATATCAAGATTGGTTCCTTACGTGGAAAGAAATGGATTATTCCTGACGTGGAAGAGTTTAGTCCTGACGCAGACAGATCAAAGAAGTTATTCCTAATGTGGAAGAAGAAGATTTCCTCCTTACGTGGAAAAATTGGGGTCCTTACGTGGACAGATGCAAGAAAAGCTGAGTCCTGACGTGGACAGGTTCAGAACCAAAGTTGAATCCCTTACGTGGAAAGATTGGAGTCCTGACGCGGACATGTCAAGTGATATTGGAATCCTTACGTGGAAAGATTGATATAGTTCTCCTTACGCAGAAAGAAGATTGCTTCCTGACGTGGAAAGATGAAAGGGTTAGTCCTGACGGGGACAGATACAAAAGTTGAGTCCTGACGTGGACAGGGATAGATACAGAAGAAATGATTCCTAACGTGGACGATGGTATTCCTAACGTGGACAGGCGTTACTCCTAGCATGGAAGAATTTTATTTCTAACGTGGACGATTCAGTTTATGGAAATGCAGACGAATTATCCCCAGCGGAGTTGCCGAGATTTTTCTGGGTTAATAGCAAGTGGAGTCCTAACGTGGACAGGTTCTAGTTGAGATTTCTTCGTATTGATGACCGACAGAGTCCTAACGTGGACAAGCAAGCAATCTGTTATGACAGAATCCTCTTCAGAACGATGAAGACAATCCCCAGCACAGTCGCACGAGATCAGTGGGTTGCTGTAGCAGTCAGATTCAGCTGATGAATGCCATTCCTCAAGCAGGAGCGCCATTTATTTCTGCGGTTGGCAAATTTCTGGTTTCACTAGTATTCAACCGTCTCGTACCGCGAATGTCTGAAGGCTCCAGGCCCTTCACCCAATCGGGTCCAAGTCGCTTGAATAGGGGCAGCTGTTGCACCCTAAAATTTGCCCATCCTTACTCCTTGGGTTTATGTTTTAATATCACTAGCATTTGCATATAGAGTCATGTACATAGACTAACCATCTGCATAGCATAAGCATAGCAAGTCATTCAACAGGGGACCAATCATTATTCTCATCTCTAGAAGCCTATCAAGAGGTTATTATCCCAATTCAATCTCATTCAAGTCATCAGGAAAGAATTTGAAAGCAAAGAGCTCAGCAGATCAAGCCTTGAGTCCATCTCCTAGCTGAGGGTATCTGAGGATCAACAAGAGGATTGTGAGCTGTGAAGTGAAGGCATGGAGAGTATCTAGACATTACGAGAGACTTAGAAAGTCATTTGGAGAAGGAGACAAGTCATTGATGAGAGCACAAGAGCTATAGCTGAAGGCAGTCAACTAGGGTTTTATCTGGGTCAACCCTAGGTTAACCCTAGGTCAATTGACTGATTTAAGGGGCATTCAAGTCTATTGGAGATATGTGGGGTTCACCATTGGACATATGAAGAAGGATATGGAGGTATGCCAAGGAGAATTCAAGAGAAATCAAGGAGAAGAGGAGTTTCTAAATTAGGGTTTCTGTGTAAAATCCCCTAGTTTAGGTCAAATTTCCAAGCAAGATAAGTCAAAATGCTAGCTTCAAATGGCTTCTTGGCCAACATGAAACTTGTAGAGGATCTCAAGACCTTTAATTTGAGTGGTGGAAGACATCAAGGAGATTTATAGAACTCAAGTTATGGTCCTTGCAAGTTACAGGTCATCTGAGGTATCTGAAATTTTGTCTGTGAAAGTGACTTGACTTCCAAGCAATTTTTACCCCTCAAGGAGATTTCAAATGAATTCTTGGTCAACACAAGAATTGTTCCTCATTGTCTTAGCTTTCTAGAATGGTATAGCATGCCTTCATATGATGTGTGGAACTCAACTTATGGTCTTGGCAAGCAAAGGGTATTTTGGGCATTTGTGAATTACAGGTCATTTTAACCTATGTCCAAAACTCATACAAGGAGGCCTCAAATGGAAAAACTTACAACATCAAACTTGCTCCAAATGTGATTTTAAGTCTAGAAAGAAGGTCACAAATTGTTGGAAAAGCTCATAACATGAAGTTGCATGATTGGTCCAAATTTGAACTAAAATGGCTTATAATTTGAATAAAGTCACAATGAAAAATGGTTTGGGAGATTTATAAGTCCAAATGGAGACTTCCAATATATGATTTTGAATGGAAAAGACATTCTAAGAACAATGGTTCAAACACTTTTTTGAGTTTAGTGGAAGATTTCAAAGTTATCCTTGGTTACTTGCATTTTAAGAAACATAGCCAAAATGAATCAAAGTTGGAAGGCAAGGGAAATTGTAAGATGGATCTAGAATGTTCATGTGAGCCCTATATATTCATGAAATGAAGATTGATCAAGGGTTGGCTTCATTTTTCACCAAGAATTTCCCAAATTCTCTCATTCTTTCTCATTGTGTTTTCACTTCAATTCCTCAAACTCTTCATCAATCACCATCAAAATCAACTTCATCATACTGATTCATCATCATAGATCAGAATTCAACCAAGAACAAGGTGTGATTAATCCATTTTCGAGCACTTCCATCATCAACATCAAAATTACAATTTCAAGTGGATAGCACAATTCAAGCCAAGTTTCATTCAAGTGTTGCATACAGAATCGAGCATTGAGTTTGTAGATCAAGATCCAAGCCTCAAAAGCCTCAGATCCACAAGTATCATCATCATCCACAAGATTTCACACCAGGTGCACTTTCTCTGCCACAGCTTGTTTTAGTTAGTTTATCATGGTTTTGTTAGTTTAGATATAATGTAGGAGGTTAGTAGAGCAATTAGGTTGAGTTTGGAGTAGTTTAGTGATGATTGTTAGCAGGTGTACCAAACTGTTAGGACCTAGAACTCGTGGCTTAGTGCATTAGAAGCTTAGGTTGTTAGCGCAGGATAATCACCATTATGCATAGAGTAGATTAGTCTAGGTTTGATGGAGAATTGTGTTGGTAAGTTGCAGAGTATTTCCATGGAACCAGAACTTGGCTCGATCGGGTTGAGAGTTGTGATGAGTTTCAAACCAAACAAAGACCATAGACGTGTAGAGGGAGAGATTCTGAGTGTTTTTCATGTTGGGATCGTGTTGATTCATGGCCTGTAGAGTGAGAACAGATTGGTAGAAGTGGTGCGTGCATGGTGCTTTCATGGTGTAAACCCTAGCTCTTGAATGATCCAACGAGGAAGATGAAATCTGGACGGTCCATTTCATGCAAGACTTTTGACTTGAGGAGCAATCCTATGGCTCTTATTCAATTCAGATTTGGAGGGAAGTGAGTTGGTGCCCTAAACGCACCGTTTCATTAATTGAAACGGGCGGGCCTGAGTGTTGATTGCTAATCCCACCCCCCAGTTACCAAGCCCAATCCATTTGAACGTGATTCTATTTCTTTTCTCACCCCCTGCGCCTTTTTTAGTTTTCCTTGTTTCTGAATGATGCTGGGCCTTAACCAAAGTGCTACGCACACCCCCGTCTGCTTGGCCCATCCTGATTTCAACTAGGCGTGGTTTCTATTCTAACCCCCCCTCTCTTATTTTAATTCAATTCATTTTTTTAATTCACTTTAATTTTTACCAACTTCATTAATTCATAATAAATACATAAAAAATCATTTTCAATCCATTCTTTTTACATCATTTTCATTAGAATGTGTAGAAAATTTTCATTAAATAAAATTGCATTTTTATTTTTATTTCATATTTTTTTCATATTTTCTAAATAAATGTCATTTTAATAGCTTCATTTCATGCATGATTTTACTAATTTTTGTTCTATTAAATGCTTTCATATTTTTTGTTCATTCTTTTTAGGTTGTTTAGATGAGATATTGAACTTGTAGATTCAATTTAGTTCCCATTTTTAGGAATTAATTTTAGGTGATTAATGTAGGCTTGAACAACATGAACAAATTAGGGTTTTTTTTAGGTGATGACTTAGGAAGTTTGATTTCATTTCCCTTAGGACTTAGGGTTTGAATAGATTAGTTATGGGACTATAGGGGCTATGGGTGGTTATTAGATCCCTTAGAAAAAATCAGGTTTCCCCTACTGCTATTACTGTCTGTATATCTGATTGACTGGTGTGGTGTGCCCTCTGGGGATTATTGCTTGCTTGTTTGGGTATTGGGATTGTCTGGGGCCTTAGGAGAGCTGAAGACTTGAGGAGATGAAGACCATTGGAGATCCAGAGATTAAAGATCAACTGCCAGAGTTGGAGAGGAGGTTCTTGCTAGCAGATGCTGAGGAACTAGGGTTTAGGAGCTAGGCAGAGCTCTAGGTTAGAAAGTTTGTTTCTCAAACATGGATTGCCTTGTCTGCATCCATTCTTCTCTGTGATTCAGAGTCTCTCTAAGACACTCACCCCCTTCCTTTGGAAGGCTTGGTGATAGTGTCTATGAGATAGAACTCTTGAGAGAAAATGTCTCTTGTGTTAGAAGCAGTCTGTTCACCACCCTTGGTAGTCAACTGATTGCTTAACACCCAATTCACTCTTGTGACTGATTCCTCATCCTGGAGGTTTGAGCATGAAGAAAAGCCATTGCAGATGGAAGATAGATGATCAAAGCCCTTGCCTGAAGGCCATGAAGATGGAGATTGATGCTTGTTGAAGCCTGTAGCTGATTGGAGATTACTTGAAGCCAGATGTTGATTCAGAGCTGCTGAAGCTGTTTGTTTTATTGCTGTTATATTTCATTGCTGATGTATTGTTTGGATTTCCTGGCTGTATTGTTTGCTGTTTACCCTGCTGGGTTGAAAGTGAAGTCTGTTCACTTTTGCCTATTGTTTTCTAGGTTCGAGGTTGAGTGGGACTCCCTTGCCTCGCTTGTACTGTTGCATCCATGCATCTTACTGTTTTACTGTATATATCGGATATTGTTTCTGTTTCTGCCTATCCCGTAGGATCTCTGTTTCTCTCTGTGCAAGAGAGGAGCATGATAGACACTAGGTCTTAACCCATGCATGATAACATTAGGTTAGTTTGATTCCCTTCGCAACCGTAGGTTAGAGTTCTGTCTCTTTCTTTCTCAAAACAAACAAAAAAACACATAAAGATTTCAAACACAATAAAAGACACTTCTTCCGTAAAAGAATGTGAACTCATCAAGACGTCATTTTTGTCCGCTTGGACTGGTAATCAGAAAAACCTTTTTCAGAAGGAATAAAATCAATCAAGACAGACTTGTGTCGTACGTAGCCCGAACTACGTTTGCTCTGATCTTCCATGCAGTGTGGAAGTACGTAGGCATAGGATGCGATATCCTAGCGAGCAACCTTCCCCTCCTTTCCCGTAGGTAGGCGAACTACGTTGACTCTGATTTCTCGTTCCAGACGGGAATACGTAGGCATAAAGTGCGATACTTTGCCGAGTCATTTTTAGTTTCATTTTATTTTCTTTTAACCCTTGACCTTTAGTTTAGATAGAATAACAATCCATACCCGAAAACAAGCGTGGATCCCATCGAGTACGATGGACGTGAGGGGTGCTAATACCTTCCCCTTGCGTAACCGACTCCCGAATCCAGGTTTTGGTTGCGATGACCATACCTTTCCCGTGTTGTGCGAGGTTTACTCTGAGCGTTTCCTTTCCCTCCCGTGGGATAAATAACGCACGGTGGCGACTCTTCTGTTCAGCCGGCGCCGATTTTCGCAGTAGCGACACCATCCATCATCTTCAATAGGCTTACATTCTGTTTGTTTCCATTCCAATCCAACTCATGATAACCGTAACACCATACGTATCGCTTTGTTCTTATACACAATAACACTGATTGCAGGAACATGCATGTTTATAGATTGAGAGAGGAAGTAAAGTTAGGAAGCAAACCTCTTGAAAATCATCACTCCTCTCAACCGCGACTTATCCTCTATACAACAAGCATCAACTGTAAATTCATTCTACACATACAATCATTATCCTCTCTTAACTCAACAAACAGAATCTCCATGCTCTACAAAACTTAACCTACGACAACCTTTAATCAACATAATCCCACCATGTCTTCAACCGATCTTCCACCTTCTCCACTCACACATTTCCTCTATTAATCACGAAAATAGCTTCTCATCCCTCGATTTGTCATATCCTCCGATCCATTAATCTTCAAACCTTCTTCTTTATTTCTTTCTTCTAACAACTTCACAACAACCGCAACAAGCATCTCCAACACAACCTTCATGCCATCTCACAATTACAACCAAGTAATCTTTCGATGCGAACCACTCTTATACGAGCACCAAAACCACCCCATTATGATAATCTTTAACCTCCCAATCAGACCTTATACCTTGTTTATTTGCTCGCTTGTGAATCTGTATGTTCCCTTAGGATCTCCTAGTTTAACTTAATTTTTGATTAAGTTCAAAGTAGGATAAACATTAGGTTCTCAATCCAAGCATGACAACGTTAGCATAGATTTTCCCCTTTTCCCTTAAATCTCGACTTTAGAACCATCATTGTGTGACAACATTTAGGACTCAGTCTCCTATAGATTTTCCTTTCTTTTTGCATCCAAAATATTTTCTTAATCTAAATCCAAAGGAATTGATCTTTTCTGTTGACTTTATGTCATAGCTTAGTTTATCCTAGCTTTGCCCTCCCCTTTTAATCTTGTTAGAGTCATTAGTCATTTCAACTTAGCCATAGAATAAAGTTTGTAAAATCTATGTAAGTGTTATTTTTATGAACACTTATCTTCCCCTTTTTGACCTTGTTAGGGTCATTAACCTTTTCAACTTAGACTTAGGTTAGAGTTTATAAACTCTATGTAAGTGTTATTGCTATGAACACTTACTTTCCCTTTTGACCTTGTTATAGTCATTAGTCTTTCAACTTAGACTTAGGTTAGAGTTTGTAAACTCTATGTAAATGTTATTGTCATGAACACTTACCTTCCCCTTGGAACCTTGATCACTATCAAGTGTTCTTTACCCTTGTTTAGGTGAACTACGAGTGCTCTGATTCCATCCTTGTTAGGATACGTAGGCACAAGACCACGAAGTCTTGGCGAGCATACTTAGTAAAACCCATAGGTCTTTCCTCTTAGAACATTTCTCAAACAATAATATAACACAAATACTAACAAGAGGTTCTTATAGAGTACTATAGATACTTAGGATGCTAACATCTTCCCTTAGTATAACCAACCCCCGAACCTTAGATTTCTTTGCTTTGTTTTTACATGGCACACTTAGGGCTTTCTTCGATCTTTTCCCTTTCCTTTGGATAAATTAAAGTTCGAGGGTAAATATTTAAAGATTTTATGATTCAATTTAATACAATAGATTGATATCTGATTCTCACTACAACAGAAATGACGATTTCACTGGGGAGGCTCAATAAACTCCCCAAAGAGGGTTAAGCCTATCTTGCTTGTATTTGTGTTTTTTTATTGCTTGTATACTTGTATATATTTATATATATTTGTATTGCTAGGGTTTTCTATGTGTAGGGTTGTGACCTTTGTGTGGTGAGATAAGTCCTATACCCAGACTTGAGTGCACTTATGATAGGATGTACAGTATAGTCAAGTAGACTTTGAGGAAGTAATCCCAAAGAAGTTGACTTGAGATCCCCCGCTTAGTGGAGGCCCTATTGAGGGCAGTATTGTCAAACGAGTAATCGTGAATGCATTAGTAATTTTGACCTAGGATCTCGTGACACTGAGAACCTTTAGTTACCTCTTACCCCACTTGGCCTAATTAGGATGTAGTGTAGTGACTATCAGGGTGAAAACCCGAAGTAGTTAAGACACGATACTACACTCAAACGAGACTCTCTTGAGAATATTATTAATTTCCAAGTAACTGGTGTGTTAATAATATCCGAAAGATGGGTCAATGACTTTGGAAACCTCTTAGAACCTTGTTCCACAGGTACAAAAATACGTAGTACATACCTTTGGGATGGGTAGACCATGAGTTCATCCTCGTGATCTCAAACCCTAGACCCCATGTTTGTATATATGTGAATATGTGTATATGTGTGTTTGTGCATACATTCATCTATACATTCATGCAATCGTGAATAACCCTTTGGTTTCAAGGAACTCAGTTGTTCATTTCTTTGCAAAAATCAATAGAGATTATGGATTATGAAATGAAATTTTTCAGTTTTTCCCAAAATGTTTGCAACTTACTTTTGAGTTCCTTGAAACCATTAAGCTTGCATTTGCATTGCATGCACATATCATCACATTTGCATCTCATTTGCATTTCTCAGACATAAAACACATCCATCCTCTTCCAATAGTCTCCATTGGTGATTCATAGCGCGTGTTTGGAATGTGTGGTAATGATGTGCAAACTAATGAAGGGTCAACAAGCATTAAAGGAGGAAATCAAGATTCTGAAGAATCAGATGAGTTGGGTCTTGGAAACCTTGCAAGCCTTGATGAAGAAGGAATGACACCCTGTGACAACTGAGGAAGTCATCACTCCATATTATCTAATGTTCCCCCACACTAAGGGCATTTCCATGAGAAAACTTCTCATCAACTAGCATTTGGTTCTCCCTCAAGATGTCATCCTCGTCATTTGGCTGCCGAGATAGCAGATCAACATCCTTTGGCTGTTTCTCCTCAAAGTCGTCAAAAGCAAAGCTGGAACAAAAGGAAGAATCAGAATAAGAGGAACAAAGCTCTCGATAAGCCAAGTCCTGTGCCACTTAGTAAACTCTATAGAATTATAATTCAAAATTCATTAGTGACTCCTTGAACTCTCACTCTTGCACTGGGGCCATGGCAAAATGTAAATGTAACATGTAAATTCCATAAAGGGGCTGAAGGACATGATTTGGATACTTATCTTGCCTTGGAAGCCCCGGTACAAGAACTAATCCATGAAAAGAGTTTGATCTTTGAAGAAGACCATCTAGAGGTTGAGTGGAGATACCATACTGGAACAGTGGGGCACCTCATCAAGGAATGCAAGATTTTTAAGCTTAGTATGCAAAGCTTGCTAGAATCATTAGCACCCTAAGAAGGAAGGCCAAATACCGATGTTCTGGTCTCTGATTCAGATGAAAAAGGACCTATGAGACCTCTCAAGGTTTTGTACCACAAGGAACAAGTCACCAATGATGGAATTGGCCCCCTTTCTGAACTTGGAAATTGAAGCATACATCAAGTTTGTTGAAGTCAACTCCCTAAAGGCTGACCATCTTTTGGTTGTTTCAGCATTTTTCGTTGTAATTTCTTTACATGTTGATTTTATATTTGCTTGTAAGCATTTTTGTTTTTTTTTAATTAAAAAGATTAATGAAGTGTTTATGCATCTTTTGAATCAATCCATTTGTATTCACTCATTTTCTTTCTTTGTTATTATAAAAAGCAAAAGATATATTTTTCTCATCCACTTATCTTGATCAAACTTTTGTTTTAACAAAGATTGGAAGGAGAATGATGAAAACCAGATACCTGAAATTGTTGTGGTATACTTTAAATTAAGAACCTTGCTGATGATGTAAGGCATTGTTTCAAATCCCCAAACAGTGGAGTAATAAGGAAGATAATCCCTCATCAATCCCTTCGAGCCTAGAAGTTGGAGTTTTCTTCTTTACAAGAACCCAAAATCTTAACCTTGGGACGGGTAGTTCTCAGTTAACTTGGTTGTATGTTTATGCGAGACACCTTTCATATAAAGGTTGCATTCACAAGTTTTCCTTCGCACACAGCAAACAAGTGTCGAAGATGTTTTCCAAGCCAAAAAGTCGATGATGGTTCACCATAATCATTAAGCTAGACAATCACCTTCCTTCTCAAAACAAAATAAAAAAGAGAAAAGAAAATTAATAGAAAAAGCCCGCTAAGTCAAAACCTATGAAGGAGACTTAGGAAAAGCTTGGGCATCCCACTGCTGTAAGCTTAAAAAAATGATCCAAGCAAAATTTAAGTACAATAAAAAGAGGAGATCTTTAAATCCTTATTATTAACGTCCTCAATGGCAAAAAACACAAGTAATTGTTGTAAGGAAGTAGTGACTGCCATCTCAATGGTCCCCTGACTTTTGAACCATCATTATCATCAGTACAATTCCTAGCCTATAGGTGTCGTACCTCGAAAAATACGATCCTCGCGATGGACGCGGAAAATGCTGTTCGAAACAGAGTCGCCACCGAACTTTATTTATTCCAAGGCAGGAATAGGAAAATATCGATAAAACCTTTAAGGAGATAAGAACATAGTCATCGCAACCAATATTCTAGGTTCGGGAGTCGATTACGTAGAGGGAAGGTATTAGCACCTTCTATGTCCGTTGTACTCAACGGGAACCTCTTGATCGATTCGAGAGTAAAGTTAACTATGCTTATTTGTTTTCTTCTAAGGTTTTCTCCTATGGGGGGAATGGATGGTTTTAAGATAGGGTGCTTGCCAAGGATTGGGGCCCTTGTGCCTACGTATCTTCACTTGTAAGAAGTGGAAAATCAGAGCATTCGTAGTTCGTGGGACTACGGGAAAAGAAGGGGGATTGTGCTCGCCAATATCATCGCAATCTTGTGCCTACGTATCTTACATTCAGAAGAGAATGAAGAATCAGAGCAGCCGTAGTTCGGCCAACTACGGTAAAAGGTTTGGTATGTGAACGAGTGTTTAGGTCGCATTCTAACTGCTAAACGTTGGCTTGTCTGCTCGGTAGGGGAGGCTGAAGCACTAGTTTGTATGCGCGGAAGAAAGGACTAAACAATGTTCTTGGTAAAGGGGTTGAGTTGAACGAGAGTTTAGGTCGCATTCTAACTGCTAAACATTGGCTTGTCTGCTCGCTAGGGGAGGCTGAAGCACTAGTTTGTTATGCGCGGAAGAAGGGACTAAACAATGTTCTTTGAGGAGAGTTGTTTGAGTTGTAGGGATCGTGCAAGGGCGAGGGATTAGGTTTATCGTATTGGACGTTTTGGTTAGAGGATATATTTAAATAGGTTTAAGGTTTTGATTGCACGGGGGCAAGAAAGAGGAGTTTGGGTTAGGTAATTTGATGGAGAATGACGACTATTCGATAAATGAGACGTCAGCCTCGCAATCAATTAATCGGGGCATTATTTGAATGCTAGATTCCAACAACACCTTTTTCATTCAACTAACTTCGAAATATGTTTGAGAAAGTTTCAATCGCACGAGGGCGAGAGAAGAGAGTTGGATTGAATATTTTGAGGGAGAATGACGACTACTCGATAAACGAGACGTCAGTCTCGCAATCGATTAATCGAGATATCATTGGAGTGCTAGATCCCAATGGTACCTTTTTCATTCAATTAATTATGAAAATGTATTGGAATAGACGATAACGATGTTTGTCCAAATAATTAGGGCACGTGTTTTATAAACGAAAGGTCGAGTAATCCACAACCTAAAGCGTACGCCTCAAGAGTGGTCACTCAAGAATTCGAGGAGTGCGAGACTCCAAGAACTCCATTCTTTCGTAACTTAATCAAGAAAATAATTTGGATTTGACGTATGGTTTAGAGGCATACTAAGGTTTGGACTCGACCGTATGGAGGTGAGGAACGAGGTTAGAAAAGGTTGAAAATTTGGGAGGAATGCTGACTATTCGATAAGCGAGGCGTCGGCCTCGTAATCAATTAGTCGGGGTATCGTTGGAATGCTAGATCCCAACAACACCTTTTTCATTCAATTAATTATGAAATTGTGTTTGTTGGACAGTGAAAGTACTTGTCCAAATAATTACGGGAAGTGTTTTAGGAACGAAAGTTCGAATGATATACTATTCGAAGTGTACACCTCGATAGTAATTATTCTCGAATTCAAGGAATACGTGACTCCAAGGACTCGATTCTTTCGTAATTTTAAATAAGAAAATAGTTTGAAAATAATAACGTTGGTGGGGATTAAATTGGGGTAGGTATATGGCTAGGATTAAGGTTTGCCTACTTTGAAAAGTTTAAACAATGTTGCGGTGTTTTAACGATGAAAGATGAGACGACCACAACTCAAGGTTTGCACCTCGATAGCGGTCGCTTAAGGATTCAAGGAGTGCTAGACTCCAAAAATCCACCACTTCCATATAATTTAAAAAAAAAGAATGTTTACTATACTAATTTAAACATAAATAAAATGTTTTGAATTTAATAGAAAAATAAATAAATTTGATAAAATTCCTAAATCTAAATTAAATTGTAAATTAATTGTTATAATTTATAAGTAAAATCTAAAATAGGACTTATAATATTACTAAACATTAATAATATTTTAAACTATATTTAATTAGTTTTTAACAAGGACCCAATTAGGTTTCACTAAAATTGTTAAACCAAATGATATCTAATCCTAATGACCTTAATAAAAACTGACACATGGCGGCCCCTAAAAAACTGGGATTCCTAACACTCGCATTCCCTTCTTGGAAAGGGTCAATGTGCCTAGTTCTTACACAAGGAGAGTGAGAAACAACAATAAAGGTATCTGTCCGTTGGGGTTTCCAAGATTCTTTCTTAAAATAACTCATAGATAATGAGAATAAAACAAATTCCTTAACTCTCTCCCTCTCTCCAAACGTCACGCTCTAGAAACTCCCTCTTCAAGTTTGCCTACTTCCATTTCTCTCTCTGTTCAATCTAAAATCACCATGAAAACATTACTTTTTTCGCCTTGTTAGAACCCAATTCCCCTAAACCTCCTCAAAATTAAACTTCACGACTCAAATCGTCACCAGAAACGCGAAACCTCACACGGGTCGAATCAAATATCAGCATACAAGAGTGATGTCTCGAATCCTAAACCCCTATCGAATCCCTAATTTCATAACACCACCTCCTAAATTCCTAAAGATGCTAGCAAGTTGTGAATCAGTTACTCTAACGTCCTTAGATTAACAATCAAATTCATGAATGTTTATACAATATGCAACAAAAATGGCGGAGTAACCACGAGGCATCGAAAAGGTGTAAAGACAATGGTGAGCAAAAAAAGCTGAAGGTGATGAATATTTTACCAACATGAGCGCTTCTGTGATACCGGTGAGTGCTTTCCTAGCTTTGCTTTGAATCTTATTCCTCTTCTCTCCTCTTATTTCGCAGTGGTTTTGGTTCTTTATCTGCTTATATGTCTTGATGAGAGTGCGTGAGTGTGTGGCCGAGCTCACCTTGCACAGAGCTTTGATGATATCTCTGAGAAGGTTTGCGAAAGGAGCTTTAGGAAATGTTAGGAATTGAATTTGGCAGAGTTTTCTTAGGGTTTTCTTCCTCTTTCTTTGCCAATTGGTTAGGGTTGTATTTATAGGAGATTTTTAGGGTTTTTGGTACGTGTGAAAAATTTGAAATCTGCTGATGAAAAATTGGTTGAAACGTGTGAGGTTTTTGTGTAGGACGACGAGGTGCCTTTGTGGTAGTACAATTCTGTTAGGAGGTAATACCACGTTTTCTGATTCTCTGAGATTTGAATGATAGTGACCTCTTTTGTCTGTAGTGGGCTAAAAAATCTGCTTTTACCTTGACTTTTTTACTGTGTGAATTTGGAGATTTTCACTGCTATGACGTGGCTTTCATTTCAACTTTATTTTGACTTAACATCTCATCTCTTGCTTGCTTCCTACGTGAAATATTATACCAACTATTTCCTTATGGATGATACACTGTCTTATCATGAATTTTGCAATGGAATGATGACCCCTCACTGGTTTGGGCTGACTCAGCTTTATGACTGTCCTATCATCTTCGTACATTCTGCTGAGGACCTTGTTCTCACTTCTGATAAAACTCCATGACTTGTGTTTTTGTTGTGTTATAAATGTATCCTGTTGTTTTATAATTTATAGCTTTTCCACTGTATAAGACAGTGAATTATCATGGTTTTCATTGCATCGTGAACTAACTGCTACTTGCTTTGTTGAATGCAAGATATACATGGTTGTTGTCAGTTGAAGGATGAGGCTGATAAGAATTTAGGTCCACGTTCAAACTATCGTCAAATGCAAAAGCACTCCCTGGATGATCATCAGATAAAATTTAGCGGGAATAGAAGTAGATCCAACACTGTCATGATTCTCATTCTCAACGGGGCTGTCATCAGCAACAAATTCATTTTCATGGTTCTTTAGTCGCCTACTAGCTTCAGCAAAGTTAGATGAGTTTGTGCAATACTCAGAACTTTGACGGGCATCAACATCAGAGGATACATGAACTACTAGTTGGTGCTCAATTGAAGGCCACTCATCTTTCTATTGAACATTGGCGTTATTAACATAGCTTTGATCATTTTTGGTCTCCATAACATTCAAGTTGTGATGTGAGGTTGCCGGGGTTGAAAAACATTTGGATGATTACCACTGTGGACAAAAGAGTTAGGCACGGAGGTATTGGCCTGGGGCCTACCCATCCTGACAATGTCAGCCATTGACACTTGACCTGGGTTCACTGTCCATGGAGATTGCAATCCACTACTTTGAAATGAAGATAGTCCATCACTGCCACCAACAGAATCACTGTAAGATGGTAACTGCGACTATAGCTACCTGTTTGAATTATTGTCCATCACACTAGATGCATAAGACATGGAGCAGGTGTTCCATTTTCCTTCTTATATGCAGGTTTACCCTGTGGGAGGCCATAATCACTATTACTGAATCGGTTTGAACTTGCACCTTGAACATTTGACAAGTATTGAATTAATGGATGAGACTTTGTTTTTTTGTGTTTTGCAAATCTTTTACGCATTTGATTTCGCAAGCTTCAGTGTGCTGATTATTGCTTCTTTTGTTTGATGCAGGGTGGTGTAGGAGTTTAAAGCTTGCGATGCATCTTAAAATCCTTTGGATTGTTGTTTATTATTTTGGCAATAAAGCTGGTATTTTCTTGTAACTCAGTTGCTTTTTTATTCTTGATCTTTAGTCCCTAGTTCTAAATCGGCAACTTGTAACTTGGTCTTTGTTTATCAGCTTCACGTGTCCCCTTTTTAGATTCACAACCGTCGGCAGCAACTTGGAAACCAAGATAGCACAGAGTCTGCATCGAAATGATGAACTTTCTAGGCCAAAGCCTTTTGCTATAGCATCACCATTGAACTTTTGTTCTGTGATAGCGCAGGTATTCTGTTTGCTATATTTACCATGAACGAAAAGAACACGTATTTTATTTCGACCTTGGCTTGAATTTGACCAAATTATTTGTGTGTCCAGGTACGAGTTCAATGGACACAGTTTTTTTTTTTGGGAATGAAACTAGGCTCATAACTTCTTGGAGGTGATCTCAATTACTCCCTTTAGAATTGGGAGTGAAGCACTCTGATTCCACGTTTCAGCAAGGGCAGCATGTTCAAAGCCCGAGGAATCTTCTTATCATCATCTGTAAGCATATCCATAGCACACCAAAATATTTCCTATATTGTCCTTCTCTTTATGTTGTTGTCATTAACTTGCTCATCTTCATTTTTGCTGCTACCGCCAACTAATATCTTGCAGTGGATCACTTATTTAGTAACCTTGATAATCACTTAAACAAAAAACTGTGACCTTAAATTATGTTCACCCATTTTGTAGATGCGCTAATGACTTCATTAAGTATCAGAGCCTCTATTTTGAACTCTGTCGGACTGAGATTTGGAGCAAGCAAGGAAACCTGATGGTATTGAGGGAAAGATAATGGCAATATCTTCTCTTCTGTTTTATGTATCATGCTTGAAAGAATTGTGGATCATGAATTTGGTGAAATGATATTGAATATGAAATGATTCTTTTATTTAAAACTTGACTTGGATTTTAATTTATCATGGCCATTCACTTTCTGGATTTTTCAGGTACATTAGTTAGCTCGGCGAAGACTCGTGAGCCTCCTGTGATGACTGCAACAGGCAATGAACTCCTTGGCATAACCAAGCATATGAAGGAAACTACATTTCTGTCCATAGGCTCTATCTCTTCATTGGCCTCTATGTATTTAGTACTTTTTTCATTTGCCTGACATACTGTTATTTACACCTGCCTATGCTCATTCTTTCATGGCCTTGCATACATCACATATCATGTCTGAGTGATATAAGATTAATGACACACTTTAATCCTAAAATATGTTTCGAATTAACATGTGCAGGTGAAAGCAGCCGATAAAATCCAAGGTGAAATGCTGCTTCTAAGGGGCAAGGTTATAGGGAAAAAGTGAACCGTAAGCTAGACGTATCCTGCCGTACAACAGAATCCGCACTCCTCACTCAATGGTCTTATTTGCATATGCTCGGCTTTTCCTTCGTCTGATGCGAGATTCTCACTATCAGCAAGATTTCCAACATACACTAGTAGGAGCATACCCGATTGAGGAAGATAAGTTCAAAGTCGATTTTTGGAGAAACTCTGAAGAAACTCATAGCCTTAGCAGCAGTTTAAACATTATATTATGTCCTTCTGAATTTGTATCTCATGGGTTATGTGTTCATGATTAGAGTGGGTTTTGGGATAATGGCGGTAATCGCTTAGTTCGTACTAATACCGTCCAAATTAACAGTAACGTGCACTCTTGAATTTGTAAAATAGCCACTGAATGCAATCATGTCTTATCTGAACATGACTTATTTTTTATTTACCAATTGTGAATGTTTTCCAAAACCTTATCACAAAGTGGTCTCAAATGCTGTTAGTATTCCCAAGGATTTCCAAATGATCCATGATTTACGTAACCCTTTAACTCGTGGCTTGTGCAAACACGGTCCTAAGTCTTTGATCATCTGGTGTGAATTTAATGAGACTTGAATTCATATTGCATCATGGTCTAAGAATTCACTGTTCCTCATTCCTTTAGTATCCATTTGAAGTATAACTTAAAACAAATTGGAATATAGTTGAAGATTAACTTGAAGACATTAAACTAATTTTTTTAAGATAGCTCATGTCATATGGTTTAGAATTTGCTTGAAGTCTCTTGACCATTTTTCGACTTTTAATGCACAAACTTGAACATAGCCCAATCTTAGACTAGGTTAAACCTAATCTAAAGACAATTCTAATTATGATCAACGTAAATCTTGAACCAATTGTGCTAAACATGGCTTGACTTGCGAGCTAAATCTAAGTTTGTCACAAACTGATTTTAGAATCCAACTATAACTTGACACTTGCAATTGAACCACGCTTGAGGCAAAATCGGTCATGTCTAGCAGAATCATGTGAAGTATCTTGAATTAAGTGCATATCGCAGCAAGCAATTTGTACAAGCAACTTGTAGTGAGGTTTAAACAACCTTTAGAGAATTTTGTAACTAAATTGAAATAGGGTTTAATTTTCTTGAAAACCAACAGTTATGTTGCGAGGTAGATCCCAATCATGTAATTGACGTCATTGTCCATATCATATATGTCCGATCGTGAGAACGAGGACACACATGAATTTGGATATAAGGGCTGGGGGCACATTCTTCATCGTGAATTGCTAGGGATTATAACCATAACGTGTACACACATGGTCTTTATAAATGAAGCCTTAGATGTTGCACCCCAAAATTTGACCAACCGGGTCTCGCATCTGGCTCGACGTTTCGACGCATGACCGCATTCGCATCTGCATATTGCATACATTGCATTGTTCATTTGTATTGATTTTATCAGGGATCACAGCTCCCGTCTCGTGTTTCAGGTGTTTTTATCAGTTTAAATCAGTAGAATCGATTTTTGGGGTTTTTCGGTGCCCGTTTATTTTTACCGATTATTTTTGTCTTTCGGTGCTTATTTTGTCCCTCTGGGAATTATGGTGATTTTTCTGGATTTTTATAGGATTTTTTAGGGTTCAAATAGATTTTTAAATCATTTTTTAGGATTTAATAGAATTTTTGATATTTTTAATTCTTTTTAAATCAATTTTTAGCATTTTATAGAATATAATAGATTTTAAATTCATTTTTAGATTTAATAGGATTTTTTAATATTTTTCTTAATCCTTTTTAGATTTTTTAGAATATAATAAATAGATTTTTCATTTTTATTTTCTTTTATAGATTTAAATAAATAATAGTCTTTTTTTTAGATTTTAATATAGGTTTTATTAGAATATTATTAGATTAGATTAATTAAGATTAGTTTAGTTAATTGAGATTTATTAGGTTTAGGATAATTGGGCTGATTTTTTTTCCATTGCAGGTTTTTGAGTTTTTGTTGGGCTTTATTAATTTTCGCAGGCCCATTAATGAAGTTTTTGTCCAAGAAGTCCAGAAAGGTCCAAAATATTCCAGTTCTTCCCAGCGTATTCCAGTATTCACCAGAAGTCTCTAGAACGTCCCAGAAGAAGTCTCAGCTATAAATACCAGCAAGCGCCACGTGTTGAAAAAGAGGAGGCCCCACCCTGCAGCGTCCAAATCACGCCACCTCACTGCCTCTCTCTCCCTCAGCCTCACACGTGGAGACCATGCAGGGCGCCACTCCACCGTCCCTCCACCACGTGTCTCCCTACCCACGCCTCACCTGAAAGCCACCGCCGGCCGGCCTGCATGGCCGGCGGCCACCATCAACCGTCGCCGGAAAACCATTTTTCTCCAGAATCCGTCCATCTTCATCTTCCTCCTCAAACCTCCATCTTCATCTTCCTCCTCAAACCTCCATCTTCATCCCTCACCAAACCCAGAAAAAACCACCAGAACTCCAACATTCGTCAATCACCGGCCACCGCACGCCTCATCAGAAGCCTTGAAACCCAGATTCCGTCCAACCTCAATCTTCAATCACTATCTCAGATCTTCATCATCATCATCAACGATTGGATTCATCTTCGCGCTCTCCCCAGAAATTTCTTCAAGATTCAACCGATTAGCATTTCAAGATTCAACCGTCCAAATTTCCAGATCTCCGTCAGCATCTTCTAGGTCATCCACCGTGTTCGTTCACGTCTTCATACGCAGTTCATCAGGAATAGCACAGGATCTTCACCAAGATCCATTGGTGTTCATCGTTGTAGTCTCCAGAATCTTCAACAGCTTCATCAGCGAACAATCCAAGAAGCATCCTCTTCGCGTTTTTCCAGATCTCTCGTCAACGCCATCAACAGATGAAGTCTCAACACTGATCAAGCGTTCATCAAGAAGCATCGACTTCGTTAATAACAGCATCTTCGAAACTCCTCATCAAACTTCAACGTTTCTTCTTCGAATCTCCAGCAAACAGACCTTCAACATCTTCAGAAGATCCTCAACGTCTTCATCAACTGTTCATCATACTTCCTTTATTTTCCAGATCCATCTGAATTGCTATGAAGAATTAGAGGAGGAGGGATTCGAAAGGGTGGAGAGATCAGGGTGGGGATGATCTCATCCATTCGTGTGAGACGGTGTTCTTCGTTCTGGCGAAGCTTGTGAACGGAGGAGATGGAAAGGGGTGACGGCGGCGGCGGAGAAAGTAGAGACAGATCTAGGGTTTCTTCAGAAATTGAGAAGGGAGAAGAGGAAGGAGAAAGGGAGATTGGGCCAGGCCCGATCCAACGTTTTTGGAAGCATTCCCCTCACGTTTTTTTGGCTGTTCTGGGCCTCAGGCCCAACGAAATCAATGGCTGGCCAGTACCCCCCCCCCCCCCCCCCCCAGATGCACACAGCACCCCCTTCTGCGTTTTTTGGACAGGCATATTGGGCTGGGCCCAATTCAAATCCAGTTTTTTTATTATTTTATTTTTCTGATCCCCTTGTATGGACTATAACACCCCCCTCCCTTTGTATTTTGTTTAGAATAAAAGAAATAAAAAAAAATAGAAAGAAGATATATTTGGAAAAATAGAAAAAAAAAGAAGTGAAAAGAAATATATTTGAAATATTATGAAAAAGAGATATTTGAAAAAAGAAAAGAAAATATTCAAAAAGAAGAATAGAAAAGAAAATATTCAAAAAAGAAATAAAGAAAAGAAAATGTTGAGAAAAATAGTGAGAAAATATATGTGAAAAAAATAGAGAAAATATTTTGAGAAAAAGAGAAAAATATGTTAAAGAGAAAAGGAGAAAAAAGAGAAAAAATATTAAAATAGGTTTAATATTTTTTAAGCATTTTCTTTTAGGGATATTTTCATAGACTTTATTTTACGACTTTTAGGATAGTTTAGAGGCCCATTTGTTAGGGGGCTATTTTCATTCGATTTTTTTCAGGATAGAATAGGATAGCGTTTCCTAGGAGATTTATTTCAATATGCACCCATTGTAATCATTTTTTCAGAGATTAATAAAACGAGATTTGAGCTGTGGTCCAGTAGTAGCCGAACTACAGCTGCTCTGATTCTTCGTACCAGACGAAGATATGTAGGTATAGGATGCGATATCCTAGCGAGCACACTAACGACTGACTTTTGTTCTCTCGCGGCTGTGCGATCGAGACTTTCCCGCTGATGACTAATTGAATACCCTTTTTCTCTCTTGCCCAAGTGCATTTGAGACCAAACCATAGTTTTGACCATAGGTTCCCGACCCTGTGAAACCAGTTGTTTTTCTCACTGCTGTGTGAGAATGTTTGTTTAGCCGTAGTTAGTCTGAACTACGTAAAGCTCTGATCTTCCATCCAGTGGAAGTACGTAGGCACAAGACGCGAGGTCTTGGCGAGCCAATTTTCCCCGTAGTCCCGAACTACGTTGACTCTGACTTTCTCTCTTGAGAATACGTAGGCATAGAGTGCGACGCTCTATCGAGTCAATTCCCTTCCGTTTAGATTTAGCAGCCGTAGATAGATTGTTTTGCACCCAGTAGACAACCCAAGCAAGCGTGGATCCCGTCGAGTACGACGGACGTGAGGGGTGCTAATACCTTCCCCTTGCGTAACCGACTCCCGAACCCAGGCTATGGTTGCGATGACCATACCTTTTCCCCGTTTTTTGCGAGGTTTACTTCGAGCGTTTCCTTTCCCGCTCTGAGGGATAAATAACGCACGGTGGCGACTCTTCTGTTCAGCCGGCGCCGATTTTCGCAGTAGCGACAGCTGGCGACTCTGCTGGGGACTCCAACGGTTCCCTTCGCCTGAGGTTTTTTCCTGGCTGTTTGGGGCAATCCCCAGCAGCTGGCGACTCTGCATGTGGGATCCAACGTCCCCTAAGAGAGAGTCAATCCTAGCGTTTGTTTGCTTGTCTATTAGGTGCTTATTTATCGATATTATCTGTTGCTGTTGGGGTGTTACGGGTGTCCTATGATTGAGATAAGCCGGACCTGGGCTCGAGTATGAGTATACACCTAGATATAGTTGCGGAGAAGTAGTAGACGAACCTGTCTGCTGAGCAGGCGCAGTTCCCTACGAAAATTCGCACTCGGACGAGGTTCTCGCAGAGGTGCTCCTTTCCGGTCCTGAGGATTTGAGGGGAGTCCAGACGTGAGGATTGTCGACTCTGGGAACCGATCAATTGGAAGTTAGCTAAGTGAGGCCTCTTCATGAGATGACGATGCCACTCCTTCTGGGAATCGTATCATTCCTCATGAAAGTCTGTGACGCTGACGACCGCATAGGATGCCGTACCTTGTCAGATATAGGTCCATACCTGTGAGTGGGGGGGTTTTTTGTGCAGGAAACTTGACTTCCAACCTACCCGTTATTCTGGTCTTCTTTTCAGAGAACGTCTCCGTCAGCAGCGCAGCAGTATTCAGATTTTGTGTGGGGGCTGTGGTCCCGTTGTTTGCTGCATTTTGCATATCATATGCATATCAGTGTTGCACTGCATATCATCCTCCAGCTAGCCAGAGTTCTGATCCAGCCTTTATTTCCTGAAGGTGATTACCCGGAGTTTGGATTGAGCAGCTGTTGATTGTCAGAAGACCTACCTAGGGGTTGAGTAGATTTGAGCAGAATCAAGTGTCGAAGTCAGCTGAAAATTATTGGTAGCCATGTCTGAAGGCAATTTCCAGTCTCCTAACACCCTGACAGGGTTCACTATGGCGTCCAACCCTCTGTATGATTCCATGGAAGATTCCCCGCAAGTGAACAACGTTGCTGCAGACCAAGTTGTACAGCCTTCTGTTGAGAACCGAGATCGACATGAGCAGTTTGTTGCCAAGAATGAGCGTCCTCCTCCTGCCAACAATCAAGGTGTTGCTTTCCCTGTGATGAATTACCGAAGAGATATTCCAGCAGCTGGGATGGTAGATCCAAGAGCCCTTGACGATGGTAGAAGACTCCGAGTGTTGGAAGAGCAAATGAAAGCTTTGAAAGCCAAAGATGCTGTCAACCTGGATGCTGTAGGCATGTGTTTGGTTCCTGACCTGGTGTTGCCTTACAAGTTCAAAGTGCCGAAATTTGAGAAGTATACGGGAGATAGCTGTCCGAAGCTGCATTTGATGATGTTCTGTCGAAGAATGACTGCGTTTGCGCGAGATGATAAGTTGATGATCCATTGCTTTCAAGATAGTCTGACTGGGGCATCTTTGAGGTGGTATATGCAGTTAGAGAGGAATCAGATTCAGTCATGGATGGATTTAGCCAGAGCTTTTCTGAAGCAGTATGATTACAACCTAGACATTGCTCCTTATCGCATGCATTTGCAAGAGTTGTCTCAAGAGATCAATGAACCGATCAGGAGGTATGCTCAGAGATGGAGAGAATTTGCTGCTAGAGTGCGTCCCCCGCTGTTAGACCAAGAGCTGGCAAGCCTGTTTGTAGATTCCCTACAATATCCGTACTTCAAAAGATTGCTCGGAATTCCGGCAAGTTTCTCTGACGTGGTAGCATTAGGAGAACGCCTTGAGTACTCCATAAGAATGGGGAAAATTCAGATTACTTCATATGATCAAGCTGGTGAAACTGAATACCCTTGTGACTATCAGAGTGAAGAAGAAGTTGTGATCAACTCAGTCATGCCAAAGATTGAATATCCTCGAAGCGAATCAGTGAATTTTGTCGGTTCATCATCTTATCAGAGATCAGTATCTCCCGTGGCTTGTTATACTGAACAGACAGCCGTGCCTGGGGCACTCTATCAGGAACCTTATGTCGCTTCCATTGCAAATCAGCGAACTCGCGGCCGAGGTTATCAGAATCAGCGTCAGAATCAGAACAGACCTCGCAACAACTTGGAACGAAGGAAAGCTCCTTTTCACCCAGTGCCGATGCCGTATAGCCAGTTGCTACCGTCTTTGATCCAGAAGTCTTTGGTGGAGCCGAAAGCTCTTAAGCCAGTTCCAAAACCTTACCCTCCTGGGTACAATCCCCACGTGCAGTGTGGTTATCATGGTGGCTCTCCGGGGCATTCGACGGAAGATTGTAAAGCATTTCAGGCGAAGGTACAGCAGTTGATTGATCAGGATCGCATCTCCTTTCGAGAAGGATTTCTGTTTGTTCATCCCTAGCCGCTCAGCTGTCTAAGCTCGTAGACTCAGAAGGGCGTTCCCCAGCAAAAGCCAGTGGTTCAGACAGGCAGGCGCCTCAGCATTTGGCAGTTCTCAAAGCTTTTGTATCATTTGCATTTGTAGTTTCTTTTCTGTTAGTTACTACCTGCTTTTTAACATTGTATGTTTCGAATGGTGATAATAATAAAGTGACTATGCATTTTTCTGAATTAATCATGTCGCTGTCGCTCATTTATGGCATTGCACTGACACTTGCATTTTATTCACTCCACTTTTTCGCTGTGACTAGCAAAGTTAGGAGGGAGGATGACGAAACTGAAACTCATAACCGATGATTGTATGCTTTCAGATAAGACCGTACCGATGACGTACAAGGCATTGTTTCAATTCCCCAAACACTGGAGATATAAGGAGTTAGTCCCTTGTTAACCACTTCGAGCCAGGAAGTAGAAGTTTTTTCGGACTTATAAACCCTCACATCTTAACCCGGGGCAGGGTAGTTGTTAGTTAGCTTGACCGAGCATTCAAGTCTTGCAGAGGAGTGTTGTCTTTCAAGGACCAATCAGTTTATACCTTCAAAAGGTCAAATCTCACCAATCAGGAGTGAGACAGTTACAATCCTTTCGGAGCAATCAAGACAACCAGTGTCGCACGACTTTGTTCCAAAAGAAAGAAGAAAGAAAGCCCGCTAAGTAAGAAGAAAAAAGCTGGGAAAGCTAATACTTAGGCAAAAATTAGGGCATCCCGCTGGACTTTAAAAGAAATCGAAGAATCGAAAAAAAAAAAAAAACTCAAAATGAGTCAGTCCAGGCAAAAATTAGGGAATCAAAAGAATGAAAAAAAGGGTTAAAAAGAAAATTTTCCCCAGCAAATCACAAAGTCGTGTACACAGACACCGAAAGCGAAGAAGGAGTAACTATCACTCTAGAAGAAAAGCTTGTGAATTCCTTAACTGTGGTTCTTACCATTCAACATACTTCTCGAAGAGGCGAGCGCTTGTGCCAGGTTAACTGAACCTTAGGATCGGAGATCATCACGTAGAAGGGGCGGGTACAAATCAAAATTTGAGCCAAATATCCTTTGTTTCACGAACCGTGAACCCGACCTCGATACAACCCTTAAAAGACCTAATTGAGGTAGGGTTAGTCTGAAGCGCATTACGATAAGGTTGAGTAACCTGACTCCTTCTTGACTTGCTAGTCACATCCTTGTTGTATTTTCACTGACCATGTAAGCACTGCGTTTGAACTTTGGTTCATTCGTCACTCTCAATCATATGCATGTAAATGAGTGGCAGCTCAAATTTTTTTCAAAATCTGCATGAGCACTGCATTAAGATTACCATTCGTGAACGGACGATTCTAATTGCAGGTTAGTAGTTGACATGAAAGAAATTCCACCAGGGAGTAATCAAATAGGACTGAGTAATTCAGCAATCTTAACCAGAATGGTGAATGTTGTGAAGCCTTGTGAATCAGGGGCATTATCTTCCGGTAAGTTCAGTATCAGTTAGTCTGAGGACAAGTCCCGAAGTTCCAGTTGAGCAGGGGCAGTTGTTTGAGAAGCAGTTGATCAGAAGTGAGTCTTCTCAAGACCCAATCAGGGGCAATTATTCAGAATGCTGAGATTTGAAAGCAGATGCTTCCAATGGATAATCAGATCGGGTTAAGTCGCTAGAACGCTCATTCAGGGGCAAGTCATCGCAAAGAATGTTGAAATCAACTGGGTTGTTAGGTGTTTAATTGGAGATTGAATTCTTTTGTCGTGCAGATACCGGGGCAAGTATTCTCGAAGTCTTCTCGTAGCAAGTTGTTCGGAGCAGGTATTCCCAATAGTTAGATTGGGGCAAGTTGAATTGTACTGGGGCAAGTTGTGCAAGCCAGTCTTTTATCCCCCAACTGAGTGTACCAGGGGCAAGTCATTCAAACCAGTCTGTTTATCCCCAGCCAGAGTTGAGTATCGGGGAATCATGTCAATACCCTTATCGAAAACCTTTCAAATAAGAAGATCTTGTTGTCGTTGGATCATTATCCTGCAGTTTAAACCTGTTGCGTGTCAGTAACCAGTCGTTTCCAAAGTCCAGTTCTCGCCTGGCAAATCGGTAACCAGTTCTCGTCTGGCCCACCTTCCGTAAGCATCAGTTCCCGTCCTGGTGCAGTTTATTGTAAGCAGCAGTTCCCGTCCTGGTGCAGTTTATTGGTAACCAATTCTCGTTTGGTCACCGTTTCTTCAAGTGTTGTATCAGTTCTCGCCTGGTACATGTCGTCGCATAATCAGTCCTCGTGTGTTTTACCCTATGTGTTATACCAGTTCTCGCCTGGTGTACGTTAGCCTTCATCCAGTTCTCGCCTGGTTGTCTTTTTCTCAGTCTGTTATCTAGTCAGCCTCGTCTGATGTTCAAAAACACAAAAATCAATTTTCCTAACCTATTTTCCTATCAGTTCTCGCCTGGTAGTCTACCTTTGAATGCTAGTTCTCGTCTAGTATTTTCCATTTCACTGTGTACATAGTCCATGTTTATTCTAAACCAGAAAACAGCAAAAAAAAACCTAAAGGTATCTGGCACAGTATTTCCCAATGACTCGCATGTCGTCATGTTCCCCGATACGAATGCCAGTGCTCCGATTAATGTTGAATTCCTCGCAGAGGTTGTTAAATCAGAATTGCCACTCTTCAGCAGATGAAAGTTGCTTATTATCCCCGGAAGAGTCGAGATCGTATTTTACCCCGTATCGGAGTAGGATCAGGAGTATCTTCAGCAGACTAAGATTGATATCCTTGGTAGTAGGAGCATTTCCGGCAGTGTGCTGCGCGTAATCAACCTCAGTTTGGGTCAATCCCCGCAGAGCGCAATCAGTTGCCAATGGTTTGAAGAAAGCATCCCCGAGCAGAGTTGTCTTTCTTTCCCCAGTGAAGTCGTCAAGCAGGGTGGCCTTTTCATTTCTCCAGCAGAACAGTTATCCCCAGCGGATTTGATTTCTCGTTTCCAGCATTTATTTTGCTGAGATGGTTCTGTGACTTCAGGTCATCCCCAGTAGAGTTGGCGTTACCTTCGGCATTTATTTTGCCAAGTGGTTTTCAGACCTGGTGTTCTCTGGCAGCTCGAGCCTGCATTAGCATTTGCATATATAGTCATAGCATTTATACAAGCATATAGCATATCCATGCCGTCTGGGCCTCGCATTTTCAAACAAAACGCATAGCATATTCATGTCATATAGGGCATTGCATCACTATCAAGCATACGCATGTCGAAACATAGACCAAGATGGTTACCTATTGGATTTCGAATTTGTTCACCTGCAGAGTTGTGTGGTTCAGCTTCTCGTCTTCCCCAGCGGAGTGATTCTTCATATTTGGTTGTTACGTCGGCATCGAAAAAAAAAAAAAACAACAACAACAACAACAAAGATTGACATATATCAGACTTCTGAAGCTGCCCCCTTCGTCAAAATAGGTGCCAGGCAGTTCCATTCAGAATTCCCCAGGAGAATTGTCCTCAAGTTCGCATTGAACTTTGAGTTGACCAGATTTGATCCCATGAGAGAGATGGGAATCAAGGTGTTTGCTTTATGAAGCATTATTTCAATACTTGTGGCGTCACACAGGTGTTGAAAAGGAGAAGAAAATTTATCAGAAAATTGACCAGATGTTGCCGTGATAACCAAACTTCAGTTTATTGGAAGCTATTTCTCAAGCAGTTTTGCAGTATATTCTTGCGGTTGGCAAATTTCAGGGTTCCATTTGTATTCAACCGTCATCTACCTTGAATGTTTGAAGGCTGAGCGCTCTTCACCCACTCAGGTCGAAGCCGCTTGAATAGGGGCAGCTGTTGCACCCCAAAATTTGACCAACCGGGTCTCGCATCTGGCTCGACGTTTCGACGCATGACCGCATTCGCATCTGCATATTGCATACATTGCATTGTTCATTTGTATTGATTTTATCAGGGATCACAGCTCCCGTCTCGTGTTTCAGGTGTTTTTATCAGTTTAAATCAGTAGAATCGATTTTTGGGGTTTTTCGGTGCCCGTTTATTTTTACCGATTATTTTTGTCTTTCGGTGCTTATTTTGTCCCTCTGGGAATTATGGTGATTTTTCTGGATTTTTATAGGATTTTTTAGGGTTCAAATAGATTTTTAAATCATTTTTTAGGATTTAATAGAATTTTTGATATTTTTAATTCTTTTTAAATCAATTTTTAGCATTTTATAGAATATAATAGATTTTAAATTCATTTTTAGATTTAATAGGATTTTTTAATATTTTTCTTAATCCTTTTTAGATTTTTTAGAATATAATAAATAGATTTTTCATTTTTATTTTCTTTTATAGATTTAAATAAATAATAGTCTTTTTTTTAGATTTTAATATAGGTTTTATTAGAATATTATTAGATTAGATTAATTAAGATTAGTTTAGTTAATTGAGATTTATTAGGTTTAGGATAATTGGGCTGATTTTTTTTCCATTGCAGGTTTTTGAGTTTTTGTTGGGCTTTATTAATTTTCGCAGGCCCATTAATGAAGTTTTTGTCCAAGAAGTCCAGAAAGGTCCAAAATATTCCAGTTCTTCCCAGCGTATTCCAGTATTCACCAGAAGTCTCTAGAACGTCCCAGAAGAAGTCTCAGCTATAAATACCAGCAAGCGCCACGTGTTGAAAAAGAGGAGGCCCCACCCTGCAGCGTCCAAATCACGCCACCTCACTGCCTCTCTCTCCCTCAGCCTCACACGTGGAGACCATGCAGGGCGCCACTCCACCGTCCCTCCACCACGTGTCTCCCTACCCACGCCTCACCTGAAAGCCACCGCCGGCCGGCCTGCATGGCCGGCGGCCACCATCAACCGTCGCCGGAAAACCATTTTTCTCCAGAATCCGTCCATCTTCATCTTCCTCCTCAAACCTCCATCTTCATCTTCCTCCTCAAACCTCCATCTTCATCCCTCACCAAACCCAGAAAAAACCACCAGAACTCCAACATTCGTCAATCACCGGCCACCGCACGCCTCATCAGAAGCCTTGAAACCCAGATTCCGTCCAACCTCAATCTTCAATCACTATCTCAGATCTTCATCATCATCATCAACGATTGGATTCATCTTCGCGCTCTCCCCAGAAATTTCTTCAAGATTCAACCGATTAGCATTTCAAGATTCAACCGTCCAAATTTCCAGATCTCCGTCAGCATCTTCTAGGTCATCCACCGTGTTCGTTCACGTCTTCATACGCAGTTCATCAGGAATAGCACAGGATCTTCACCAAGATCCATTGGTGTTCATCGCTGTAGTCTCCAGAATCTTCAACAGCTTCATCAGCGAACAATCCAAGAAGCATCCTCTTCGCGTTTTTCCAGATCTCTCGTCAACGCCATCAACAGATGAAGTCTCAACACTGATCAAGCGTTCATCAAGAAGCATCGACTTCGTTAATAACAGCATCTTCGAAACTCCTCATCAAACTTCAACGTTTCTTCTTCGAATCTCCAGCAAACAGACCTTCAACATCTTCAGAAGATCCTCAACGTCTTCATCAACTGTTCATCATACTTCCTTTATTTTCCAGATCCATCTGAATTGCTATGAAGAATTAGAGGAGGAGGGATTCGAAAGGGTGGAGAGATCAGGGTGGGGATGATCTCATCCATTCGTGTGAGACGGTGTTCTTCATTCTGGCGAAGCTTGTGAACGGAGGAGATGGAAAGGGGTGACGGCGGCGGCGGAGAAAGTAGAGACAGATCTAGGGTTTCTTCAGAAATTGAGAAGGGAGAAGAGGAAGGAGAAAGGGAGATTGGGCCAGGCCCGATCCAACGTTTTTGGAAGCATTCCCCTCACGTTTTTTTGGCTGTTCTGGGCCTCAGGCCCAACGAAATCAATGGCTGGCCAGTACCCCCCCCAGATGCACACAGCACCCCCTTCTGCGTTTTTTGGACAGGCATATTGGGCTGGGCCCAATTCAAATCCAGTTTTTTTATTATTTTATTTTTCTGATCCCCTTGTATGGACTATAACACCCCCTCCCTTTGTATTTTGTTTAGAATAAAAGAAATAAAAAAAAAATAGAAAGAAGATATATTTGGAAAAATAGAAAAAAAAAAAGAAGTGAAAAGAAATATATTTGAAATATTATGAAAAAGAGATATTTGAAAAAAGAAAAGAAAATATTCAAAAAGAAGAATAGAAAAGAAAATATTCAAAAAAGAAATAAAGAAAAGAAAATGTTGAGAAAAATAGTGAGAAAATATATGTGAAAAAAATAGAGAAAATATTTTGAGAAAAAGAGAAAAATATGTTAAAGAGAAAAGGAGAAAAAAGAGAAAAAATATTAAAATAGGTTTAATATTTTTTAAGCATTTTCTTTTAGAGATATTTTCATAGACTTTATTTTACGACTTTTAGGATAGTTTAGAGGCCCATTTGTTAGGGGGCTATTTTCATTCGATTTTTTTCAGGATAGAATAGGATAGCGTTTCCTAGGAGATTTATTTCAATATGCACCCATTGTAATCATTTTTTCAGAGATTAATAAAACGAGATTTGAGCTGTGGTCCAGTAGTAGCCGAACTACAGCTGCTCTGATTCTTCGTACCAGACGAAGATATGTAGGCATAGGATGCGATATCCTAGCGAGCACACTAACGACTGACTTTTGTTCTCTCGCGGCTGTGCGATCGAGACTTTCCCGCTGACGACTAATTGAATACCCTTTTTCTCTCTTGCCCAAGTGCATTTGAGACCAAACCATAGTTTTGACCATAGGTTCCCGACCCTGTGAAACCAGTTGTTTTTCTCACTGCTGTGTGAGAATGTTTGTTTAGCCGTAGTTAGTCTGAACTACGTAAAGCTCTGATCTTCCATCCAGTGGAAGTACGTAGGCACAAGACGCGAGGTCTTGGCGAGCCAATTTTCCCCGTAGTCCCGAACTACGTTGACTTTGACTTTCTCTCTTGAGAATACGTAGGCATAGAGTGCGACGCTCTATCGAGTCAATTCCCTTCCGTTTAGATTTAGCAGCCGTAGATAGATTGTTTTGCACCCAGTAGACAACCCAAGCAAGCGTGGATCCCGTCGAGTACGACGGACGTGAGGGGTGCTAATACCTTCCCCTTGCGTAACCGACTCCCGAACCCAGGCTATGGTTGCGATGACCATACCTTTTCCCCGTTTTTTGCGAGGTTTACTTCGAGCGTTTCCTTTCCCGCTCTGAGGGATAAATAACGCACGGTGGCGACTCTTCTGTTCAGCCGGCGCCGATTTTCGCAGTAGCGACATTAGAGAATCATGACCAGAAGTCGTGAAGTAGTAAAACATTCATTAAATACTGAAGTAGGACAAATTTGGGGTATGACAATAGGAACTTGAGCGAATAGTCTGAGTTAACTGAGCATAGGACTGAAGTTCATCACAAATATTGGGTAGGTACAAATAAACTTTGATCATTTATCCTTTGTTTCATAAACCGTGAACCAGACCAAGTTACAACCCTTAAAAGACCTAATTGAGGTAGGGTTTGTTTTGAAAGCATACTACAACAAGGTTGTGTTAACCTGACTCCTAATGATCTTTGTTAATTGTTTGTGTTGATCACTTCATCTGTTGTTCTGTAAATGGTTAGATCCACTTTGTTTTTTGATCATTGGTTCATCCCACTATATGTCATATCAATAAATTTTGATTTCAAAATCTTGCATGAATGTTACATTAAAATTTCCAACTTTTAAATGAACAATATCGTCTACAAAACAACCCAACATCAAAGGAATTCCAACAAATGCAGCCAGTTAGGAAATTTGACTTTGTAAAAGAAGTCCATTCAAGGGAAAACCAATTTGAGAATATGTCAATCTGAATCAACCCCTTCAAGGGTCGGCTAATCAAAGGTTGAGTTCTCTCAAGACTTAAACTAGAGCAAACTATCACAAAGAGCATAATGAGCGCACTCTTTAAAGGTCAATCAATAAAAAGATAACCCTCTCATGAATTGGTCAATCAGGGGCATATCTCTTCAATTTCAGAATATTGGGGCAAGCTATCTTGAGGTCATCTCATGAAAAGTCACTTCTCAACTCTTTCAAAGGTGACAAATTCAAGGACTCAATAATAAGGACAAGATTAAGCCACAAAAGGGGCATGTTGCTTAAAGACTTTACTAAGCAGGGGCAAACTATTCCCCAATCATTACTAGTGTTGTTTTGACATAATTTAATTGTTGTTGGTATGAAAAGCCCAGTCGTCACTGGCTCCTTGTTCAAGTTGTTTCCCAATTGTTGCTTTCATGGTCTAACCATCCCTAAAGGATAAGATCGAAGGCTATGTTGTGCAGAATACGGTTAATCAGGGGCAATGACGTCGAGATTCGATAAATCTCTCTAAGAGTTTGAAGACACTAGAACATTTCTATGCCAAGTTTTTTGTATCTTGAGGTAACTTCTTCTCACAAACCATTTGATGTGAGGCATTTGAGAATTGGAGTTTATTTTGATCACAAGAGTTGTAGTTGTCCACCATGAAGCTTTTTCAATATAAAACTAATGGTTCTCTTAAGCAAGTGTGTTATTGCGACCTACCTTACACGTATCCCCAATGGATCTCTACCCTAGATAACTCTAACATGTTGGGTGATTTTCCAGTGAGTATCTACTTTAAGTAGTTATGGAAACTCCAGAAAGGCATGGCAGGTTTGATGCAAGACTTCCCAGTTGGTGACCTAGGAATTCCCGATGAATTTTCTTGGCTTCATACTTCTTCAAAGAAGGGGATGTTTATCCATCAGTGAATGTCTTACAAACTCCACCCTTCTTCAGCAAAGTGAATGTTCATTCCTTTCCCCATGAAGTTTCAACTTAGATAACTACAACCACGACTTTGGTCCGAGCTTCCCCAATGAGGTGGATATTTATTTTGACCCCTATTAAGTCTCTAATCATGGGTGATCCTTTCACAATGGACATTTCTCTTCCAACAAGGAAACCTGATTCATGATGGCAATCCCTCAGGTGAAGTCATAATGTTATATCTCCGAGTGGAATACTCTCTTTCCCCAGAGAAGGTTAAAAGCTTGAAGTAGGATTGTGGTTCTGCATGTGGCTTCCTATTCATCTCTTACTAGATGTCTCCATTTTGCTAAGGTTGGTCGAGTATCCTCGTCAAGATGTTTATTTCATCTCTAGTTTACTTCTCCTTGTTTATTTTGTCAGCATAAGCATAAGCATGACATACATACGTTCATACAAATATACATGTCATATGAGCATTTTTTCTACCTTGATGTCTTTCGTTCATTTACTTTGGTTGTGTTTATCTCCAAGTAACCTGGTTTGTCTTCTCTCTCCAGTAGAGTCGTCAACCTTAAGTAGAAAGTGCACATCCTTTATAGATCACCACTAAGATTGATCCTCGTGGAAGGTTGGTTGCGTTAGTTATCTATTCCATGTTTGGATAAGATGAATCCCCAGTTGAGTTCATTCCTCAATGGGTAGAGTCTCGTTTGACCGTTTCTCTCTAGCTTGTTCCTAGATTGAACTTTGGTCCTTGTCAACTATGTTTTTGAATCTCTCTAGGCTGTTGAACCTAGATTGAGCATGCATTTATTTTGCACTTTGCCTCCCAAGAAGAATCTATTTATAGATCCTCATTGAAGATAAAATTCCATTCAACAATATTATTTTAACATCCCTTGAAATCTACTCCCAAACAACAAGTGACAACCTTTTTATTTGAGCAACTTGATTTGTTCTCAAACTTTCTATTCGGATGGCAAATATCAGTCTTTTTCCAAGACAGTTTGTCTATCCCCAACAAATCATCAAGATTATCAACTCTTCTTCTATCAAGTGGTACCCCCTAAAAGCCTGTCAAAGGAGTCTTGTTGAAGACCTTACAAGTGGTTTCTTTTTATTTGAGATATCCCTTTATAAGGATTTTGCTACAATTGGTAATGATTCTCTCAGCAAGTCCATTACCCAAGTTACTTCTATCAAATGGCATCTCTTCGAGAAGTATGATGAAGATCCAGGTGATCTTTCTCTTTATTTGAGAAGATGTGTTTACAAATCAACCGACTTGTATCTCTTTTGAGATCCCCGATGAAGCTTCCTAATCTCCAGTAAGGTTGTCAATCCCCACCGAAGTCAAGAATTTCCAGTGAAATTCCAAAGTCCCGTTGTTGCTGGCATTCCCTGCTGTCACTGTTATCTAAAGTCCAGTTGTTATTGGCATTGTTTGTAAAATCCAATTGTTACTGGTGGTGGTAATCTTTTGTTCCCTCAAGAAGTCTTAAGGTTGCAGAAGCACTTTTAGACCATTTTAGCAAAAATCCCTATTGAAGCGTAAATTGACAACACTTTTGGACTGATCCTTTGATCGTATGTGATTTTCAAGATTTCAGAGAATCTACCCAGTATCCATCATGTGATATATGTTTATTGGTGTTAAGGGTTTTCCCCCAGTGTAATTACCTTTTGTTCCTCACTAAAGTCACCTTATTTTCCCTAGTAAGTTGCTTTGGCTTCATACTTCCCCAAGTGAAGTGGATGTATGTTTCCCAGTGAATCTCTGGACTCTGCTGTTCCTTAGTGAATCTTTAGACTTCTCTGTTCCCCGATGATTTCATGTGACTCCTTTACTTCCCCAGCAAAGTGGATATGTTTATCTATTCTCCTAGAGTCTCCAAACTTCGTGTCACTCTGCAGAGTCAACTTTTGCATATCATGACCATCCACATCATGTCATATTATGTGCATTTGGCATTAACCTAAGTCGTTGTCGTTGGCTATAGCCCTTTGACCTCAAGTCCGGTTGTTACTAACATCTTTATTGAGATCTTTGGTCGTCATTAATTTCTTGTCCAAGTTCAGTTGCCATTGGCATTTTGTTAAAACTTTGGTTATCATCTATATCCCCTTGAAGCCCAATTGTTGTTGACATCACTGTTAAAGTCCAGTTGTTGCTGGCATCAATCCGTTGGAAGCTGGTCATGATAGCTTTGATGCAATTTAAGTCCAATTGTTTTGGCACATACAAAAGAGTTTAATTACCCTATATTTTTCCTAATGTTTCTTGAAGATCTCATTTGATCTCTTAATTTTAAGGAATTTCCAGAGGCTTTGATGTTTATTCTTGTGCGAAAACTCTAGCATTATTTGGTTTGATCCTATTGTTATGAGGATCCTACCTCGTCTTTGTTTGACCCTATTGTTATGAGGATCTTATTTTTGTATATTCCTATTGTTATGAGGATTTTGTTCTTGTTTGATCCTATTGACATGAGGATATTGTTTTTGTTCAATCGTATTGCTATGAGGATCTTGTTTTTGTATAATCCTATTGTTATGAGGATTTCGTTCTTGTTTGATCCTATTGACATGAGGATCTTATTTTTGTATATTCCTATTGTTATGAGGATTTTGTTCTTGTTTGATCCTATTGCCATGAGGATCTTATTTATATTCAATCTTATTGCTATGAGGATTTTACCTTGTTTCGTCTTCTATTCTAGAGTGTCACCTGGTCATGTTTGAACGTGTTGATCAATCACTTTAGATAGCCCCGATTTATTTTCCCCCCAGTGGAGACCATCTTTCTGGTTCTACTTCCAATGAGGATCTTTTCTTCTAGAGTGTCACTCGGTTATGTTTGAACTTGTTGATCAATCACTTTAGATAGCCCCCGTTTATTTTTGTCCTCGAGTGGAGACCATCTTTCTGGTTCTACTCCCAGTGAGGATCTTTTCTTCTAGAGTGTCACCCGGTCATGTACGAACCTGTTGATCAATCACTTTAGATAGCCTCGATTTATTTTTGTTCCCCAATGGAGACCATCTTTCTGGTTCTACTCCTAGTGAGGATCTTTTCTTCTAGAGTGTTACCCGGTCATGTCTGAACCCGTTGATCAATCACTTTAGATAGCCCCGACTTATTTTTGTTCCTCAGTGAAGACCATCTTTTTGATTCTACTCTCAGTGAGGATCTTTTCTTCTAGAGTGCCACCCGGTCATATTTGAACCTGTTGATAAATCACTTTAGATAGCCCCGATTTTTTTTTGTTCCTCAGTGGAGACCATATTTTTGGTTCTACTCCCAGTGAGGATCTTTTCTTATAGAGTGTCACCCGACCATGTTTGAACTCGTTGATCAATCACTCTGGATATTCCCCAGTGGAGACCATCTTTTTGGTTCTATCTCCATTAAGGATCCTTATTTCTAGAGTGTCACTCGATTGTGTCTGAACCTGTTGATCAATCACTTTAGATTTCCCCAGTTTTTTTCTGTTCCCCCAATGCTTTGTCATCCCCAGTGAGTTGCTACCCATTGTTGTTGACTTTACCCTTTTCTTTCGTTCTCTGTCTGCATTGTGCATTTATCATTTATCATAAATCATCATGTTAGAGTTTATTGCATGTCAGCATTTTTCCAACATTGTCAGCAAATTTCTTTTATTTATAGCACAACATGCCATTGCATCCAGGGGCAATTTTTGTGTGTTTTTCTGTATTTAAATACCTTTTACCCTAATTTCTTGAGGATTTTCATCGCTCATACCATCCGATAAAGTTACTTAAATAGGGTCAACTGTCATACCCCAAATTTTGACCAGGCATTTTAAAACTTACGCTTTGCATCATCTATAGTATAATCTCACATTTCATCAAGCTCCTAGGATGTGGGATCAGATGTTTTATGTTAACCCGAATGTTCTCAATTCAAAGGTTATCTCACTAGGATATCGAATGTTTAGTGTTTCATCAGTGGCCTAACAGGGAAGACTTTGGATTAGGGTTTTTTTTGTTCTCATTAATTTCCTAGATCATTATTTCATCAGTGTGCACTCAAGGTAGGAAGATTAGCGTTTCTCGCCCTTTGTGTTTAAGATAAGCATGTGTTAATTCAGGCTCACTTGAGGTTAGCATGTTAAGTGTGTATGTAGTATTGTTTCAGTTCAATTGGATGTTGTTGCAGTGAGAATCAGATATCAAGTTATTAATTAACTTGAATCACGAATCTATGAAATTCACCACCGAGCTTTGATTTATCCAAAGGAAAGGGAAAGATCGAAATAAAACCCTAAGTGCGCTATGTAACAACGCAGCTAGAGATCTAAGGTTCGGGGGTTGGTTATACCTAGAGAAGGTGTTAGCATCCTAAGTATCTGTAGTACTCTACAGGAACCTCTTGTTAGCATTTGTGTTATGATAATGTTTACTTTCTAAGGGAGAAGTACTAAGGCAAAGACCTAGGGTATATACACTAAGTATGCTCGCCAAGACATCGCATCTTGTGCCTACGTATCCTGACTAGGAAAAGAATCAGAGCATTCGTAGTTCTCCTAACTAGGGATGAGGAACTCTTGACTGTGGTCAAGGTTCCAAGAGGAATAAGTATCCATAATAAACATACTTATGTAGAGTTGATAAACTCTCTAAGTCTAGGTTGAAAAACTAACAGAGAGTCTGACTTTAACAAAATTCAAAAGAGGATATGTGAGTACCCATAACAATGGTACACACATAGAGTTAACAAACTCTATGCCTAAGTTCTAAGTTGTAGGACTCCTAACAAGGTTTGCTAAAGATTTTGACTTAACAAAGTCAAGGCGATGAAGCTCTAAACCTAAAATTAGGTAGAAGGTCCTAATGACTCTAACAAGGTCAAAGAGGTGAGAATAAATTAGTTATCTATGACATTGAGTCAATAGAGAGACTTTCCCTTGGAATAAGGGACATAAGACAAACTTTAGGATGAAAGCTAACAAGCTACATCACTTGGAGAGAAGCAACTTAACAAAGTTGGAGATCATGATAGAAACAAAAAAAGTGATATCAACAACATTCAAGCATGATATTAAAACATATGGTAACAAAACATCATGTGATCACACACTTAAAAAAGTGTCAAAATCAAGGTGGCAACAAGAATTCATAGTTCTACAACATGACAAAAGACTTAAATAAGTTGAAAGTCGTTTAAACATGTCCATATATACAAAGAAAAACAAAGGAAACAACCAAAAAGTCAAAGTGGTTCATAAGAGAATCCAAAAAAAACACATACTTAAAACATGCATAAGTTTCATAAAAATGAATAATTTTGGAAATTTCTTGATACCATAATAAAATAGGAAGCAATATGAACATATAACAAAAAGAATGGATCAAAAAGTGTAATACCCCAAATTTTACCCTTATATTTAGTCAGTCATTTCGCATAGCATCTCATATGTGCATTTGCTAACCACTATCAAGTCATGGAGGTGTTTGTTTTGCAGGGTTGGTTCCAGGGGTATTTTGGTCATTTTACGTGGATTCTGCTAATTCCTTGAAGACGGGCTGTTATTAAGTTTTGAGGCATTTGAGACACTATTTCTGAGGCATTTATTTATCACCGGGTTTGATTATATCAAGGCGTCAATTCGATGTGTTCGGTATTGAAATTTGTCGAGCACAACTGGATTTAAGACCTAGTTTATCGCTCATGGTTTATTTCCAGAGAACTCCCGATGCTGTTAATAAGGCACAGTTTAATTGGATATTATTGGATTGTTGCTCTTAGCATTTGATCAGTGGAATTCAGTTACGGGCAAGGTTATCATTGATACTGAATCTGTTGTGATTACGGCGCACATCCGTGTTTGGTTATAAAGTTGCTGGTTAGAATTTAAGTTGGAAAGCAAGTGAATTTAATCAGGTGATGAGATTAGGACTACGGGCGAGACAAGTACGTAGACAAGAATATCACTCGTGAATGTTTATGGTTTATGACTAGGTTAATGAATTTAAATATTTGTGGATTTATTCACAAATGTTTATAATTTTTTAACTAGAAATAAATATAAATAAATTTAAAGTGGAATGATCATGGATAAATGAAAACTTTTGGGAATTTTTATTTTTATAAAGAATATCATGGTACAAAAAGAGTTGAATCATTTTACATTCTGAATTGTTGTAAAATTAAATTACAAATGTTACTTCTATCCTAAAAATCCTAAGTCCTAATCCTCCATTGGGGTCTTCATGATATTCATCCATTGGACATTACTCCGATTAACCTGCACAAAGGAAAACAGAACACAAACAGAATAGAAAAGAAAGGGTTAGAAATTGTTTTCGACACTCTCAGAACAGCGTCATCATCGAGTGTCGGGAGTGGCACAACCGAAGCTGCGTCCTACCCCCGTTACCGATCCGAGCCGTTGGCGTCAGATCGGATAATATCTGTTCTTATCATGCGGGACATCCGAGAGAGTAAGGCAACATAGTCAATCTGGATTCAGACCCGGATGCCGGCAGGTCTGAGTCGTTTTGTTTTTGAAATTTCCAACACCTGAAAATCCACAACAACATCAGTACCAGGTTCAGAATTCAGAACTCAAAGCAAGACAGTTCACAAGCTGCCTAAACAAAACAGCCATAGGTAAGTGAAAATTCAAACTGAAAGTGCACAACCAAAAACTGCATCAATTCTGAGTTCATGAAAACCAAGTCCCAAACATGAACAGAAAGTAAAGGCTGCTGCTGGATCACAAACTGCTACCAAAAAGCAAGCTCAAACAGAACAGAAAAATGAAATACAAACCAAACTGCATTGAATGGCATCAAACAATGTATCAAAAGTTCAGAAGCATCAGTTAAAGGCAAGTTTCGATGGCAAGTCACGGAAAACATGAATGACCATACCGAATCGCATCAGACAACAACACAAATCACAACATAAATCATACCAGTCAAGTGGTTGAAAAGGACAAGGGCTCAGTCAGGGCATCATTGCCCTAAGAATCAAGAAATAGAGTTCAGACTTCGCAGTTGGGTACAAGCAGCGGACCTGATGTTAAAGTAAATGATCAAACCGTAGTTGGACCTATATCAGAAAAAAGACAAATCAGATTATCACAAGGCAACTCAAATGGAAGTGTAACAAATGCACATCTGATAAACCACAAAGCAGAACCCGCGTATCAGAAAGTGAAACAAGTTCACAAAACCATATCAGTTCATAAGCCCAGAAACCCTGTTCAGAAACCAAATTCACACAAGCAAAGAACCCAGCAGAGATTATCAAAGGCAACAGCAGTATCATAGGCTCAGAACATCATCATCATCGCCGTGTACCCTCCTCGGCAGCGTTTGACGCGACCGAAGCCATAGTACCTATCCTGAAAGAAGAAGAGGAAAAGTTAATGTATGTTTCAAAACCGAAATCCAGAAATCAGAAGCAGATATCCAACGAAAATCCAATCCAGACTGCATCAAAAATAGTTCAAATCGGTTCGAAACAAAACAAATCAGAATAAAAACATTTCGAAACAAATCCAGTTGTGTCAAACAAATCGAGACCAATCCAATCAAGTGAACCCAAAAAGGGAAGTCAGCGAGCAAATCGCAAAAGCCGTGTTTGAAAATCCATCAGGAAAATCAAATCCACATCTGCAAATATCAAAAGAGAATCCAATCCAATCAGCAGTAATATAAATCGCATCCAAAAGAGGAATAATCTCAAAGTATCAGGAAAAACGTAAATCAAATCCAATCCTCATCATGTCAGATTGAAATTTCGAATGTGGGTCTCAATCATAAGCAAAGCCCATGGAACCACAAGAGTATATAAAAAGGAGAAATACCACCTGTGAGAAAGGAAGGGAGGATCGCGAAAACCCTAGAGGAAAACGGCAAAGAACGCAAAACCCTAACGGAATAGTAGCCGCGAGAGAGAGAGAGAGATCGAAACAAAGCAACCCGAGTGGAGAGGGTTCACCGGTGCCGTTTCGAACAACAACGGGCAAACCCCCTTTGAAGCTCAGACTATATCGTCATCATCGCAAGCCTCTGTGAAAACCACCGTCAAAACGATGTAAATTCATGATTCATGATCGTTATGTATTTGTTTTTTCTTTTTCAGGTTGGGAGGATAAGAGTATACGAGAGAGAATTGCGGCGAGAGAGAAGAAGAAGAAATGCAAACGGCGCCGCGAGTGATGTAGGGTTCTGGAAACCCTAAATGTCCTTTGATTGTAATCTACCCCATCTGGGTTGGGTCCGGGAGTGATGACCGGCCCAACCCTTTTTTATTTTTTATGTTTTTTTTCTTTTATAATTAGTTAATTAATTTTATTAAATATTTTTTAAAACTAATACAAAAAAATTGTTTTTAACAAAATAATAATTAAAAACCCTTTTTAAAACAAATAACTTGAAATTTTCATATGACAAAATTAAGAACTTTTTTTTAAAATAATAACTAAAAATATTGTTAAAAAATAATGACATCAAATCTTTTTTGTAGATAATTAGATTAAAACCATTTTTTCGAAAATTAAAATAAATCTTTTATGTTAATGTTGCACCCCAAAATTTGCCCTCACAATACAAGACTTTGTGTTCTAAGAAGGTTCACAAGGTTCACAAGTTCTCCAACAACTTGCATAACCTTTCATGAAGTTCATAAAGTCCACAAGCTACTTTATGAAGGTTCACAAGGTTCACAAGTCCCACAGTGCTTTCAATACCTTTTCATGAGGTTCATGAAGTCCATAGGTTGCTTCTTGAAGGTTCACAAGGTTCACAAACTTCTCAACATCTACAATACCTTTCATGAGGTTCATGAAGTCCATAGGTTGCTTCTTGAAGGTTCACAAGGTTCACAAAGTTCACAATTGGTCAGAAGAGTTGACAATTCCCTCAGACAATGCACCTCCTAAGCAGTGCATCCAAAATTAGGGTTTTGACTTTAATCAGGCTAAATGGACTTTCAAGACTTCAAGTGAGCTTCATAACATCTTATATGTGTATAAGAACCCCCATGTCAAGTTTCAAGACTTTTCTCAAAAGTTTGCTCAGTCAGATGATCAGATAAGTCAAAAGCAGTCAATGCAGTTAAAAAGTCAAACTGAGGTCAACTGTGGTCAAACCAAAGTCAAACTTCATGATTTTTTGCCAACATCAAAGAGAGGTTGGGTGAGAAATATTATCATAATAATTATTTGGTCCCAGGGGTATTTTGGTCATTTTACACAAATTCTACCAATTCCTTGAAGACGGGCTGTTATTAAAATTCTGAGGCATTTGATGCGTTATGGTTTTGAGGCATTTATCAATCACCAGTTCTGATCATATTGAGATTTGGCATTTGGTCAGTGGAGTTTAATTACGATTAGTTTGCTGTTGATGCTGAAAATGTTGTGACCATGGTGCCCATATGAGTTTGGTTATGAAACAATTGGTTAACATTTTAATCGGATGATGAGATTAGGATCACAAATACCACTTGGAAATATTTATGTTTTATGCCTATGTTAATGAATTAAATACTTGTGGATTTATTCACATTTGTTTATATTTTTTAACTAAGAATAGAATATAAATAAATTCAAAACTTTGAGAATTTTATTTCATAAATAATGCTATCATACAAGAATGGGGATGTTGCTTCATATTTTACAAAGTACTGTTACAAGGAAGTACATTAAAATTCTCAAATCCTAAGGGATTACATTAAAGCATCTATCCTAAATCCTAAAAGTATCTAAAGGTCTTCATGTCCGTATTTGAACTTCTCCATGAATCCTCAGCTAACCTGCACATCAAAAGAGAACAGACAGTACAGAAAATGTTAGAATTTTTTTCGACACTCTCAGAACAATGTCATCATCGAGTGCCGGGAGTGGCACAACCGAAGCTGCGTCCTACTCCCATTATCGATCCGTGCCATGGGCATCATATCAGGTGATTATATTTGTTCTTATCATACGGGACAGCCGAGAAAGATGAAGAGTAAAAGAATTAGGGACTGATTCGATTTGCCAAAAGAGTTCATGCAACCTTGGATTCCAAATTAGAACACCATTCATCAAGTAAATAAGTTTTGGGGACATTATCAAGTAAATTCATGCTCAAGATGCCACCGTCAGAAGGAGGTTCGAATTAGGGGGCTGAAACTCGAAAGGAAGCATACCATCTGCATAAATTCACAAGACAACATCATTACCCCAATTTCCTAACAGAGTGTAAGGCCAAAGCTAACTGAGATGTATCAGAAAAATCCACAACAGAATAAAGTTAACCAAAGCAAAAAACATATTGGGCTTAAAGCAATCCGCTTCTGAGAACAAATACAATCCAAAGTCACAAGAACAAACCGTATTAGGAAGAGTCATCATGAAAGTCTGAAAACAATCAACAAAACAAATGAAATCACCAAATCACACATGTAAACAGGACCGTACCAGAAAAGAAAGATAAGCTCGCGTAACCATCACACATCAGTTCAGAGTATACCCCAACTAAAGGTACAGTCACACATGGAAAAAATCGAACAAGGCAAGTGTAGGGCTCAGCTATAAAACCTCATAGCCCAAATTCACCAACCATAACCAAAGGGGCATTCAACGAGTCTGTCACCTGAATTAACAAAGACAGGTTGTGTCAGTATAAACCAATTCAACTCAAAAGGCGATCGAAACAAGTCCATGACCATGCCAGTCGCAGTAAACCCCAATCGAATGCGAAGGTCGCAGTGGAAAACCGAAGGTGTAGAACCTGGGCTCAGTTCAAGCATCATAGCCCAGTTCACCAAAGCTCACCAGAGTAGAGGCTGAATAAGCCAATAACAGGCAAGATAGACAAACAACATCAGAAAAGGAAAACAAGTCTCCAAGTTCGAACCAAGTGAACCAGTTCGCATCCGAATGGTGCTAGAATCCATATCTGAAAGAATAGAAACCAATTTCACATCAATCACAACGAAACCAGGTTAACCAAAGTGAACCAAATATCCAAAGTGAAACAAACATCCAGTTAATCAAAGAGAAATAGATATCCAAGACAAATCAGGGTATCCAATTGAGGTCTGAAGGCTGAAAATCCAATCAAGTAAATCAAAGATGGAAAGTGTTCAAATCAAATCAGAAAAAACCCAATCCACATCAGAAATCAAAGTAAACCGAAATCCTGAGTTTGAAAGAGGAAAGTTCTAATCAAATCCAATCCTCGTAAAAGGGAATCAAATCAAGTCAGATTGAAAGAAATTTTCGATTTTGGATCCAAAAAGAAACGTAAACACGAAGCCCAAAAAGAAATCTAAAAAAGAAAGTATAAAAGAACAATATCACCTTTCAAAGGAAACCCTAGACGGAGAAGGCGAAAACGGCGAGAAGTAGAACACCGAAAACCGTCAAAAAGCGAACTAAACCCCCCTGAAGTACGTTCGCCGGCGCCGTTCACTTAAGATCAGCGAGCAAACAGACTTCGAGGCTCAGAATATCATCATCATCACCCCATAGTCGCCATCGTTTCATCAATCGCTCACATCACAATCAAACGTAAGCACAAGCACTGATTACTCGCACTTTGATGGTTTTTGTGTTTAATTTCAGGTTCACAATCAAACGGGAATGAAAAGAACTCATCAAAGACGAAGAGAGAAGAGCAAGGAAGCGAGACGATGATAGCTGGCGCCGCTAGATGAGAAAAGGATTCGTAAACCCTAGGTTCATGCTGCCTGTGTGTGTTGGGTCGGAAAGCCCCACCGGCCCAACTCACTGATTGTTTTTTTTGGGCTGTTATTTTATTGGGATTTACATACATTATCTTGTTGTTTTTAAGTGCTAAACCAATTTGCATATTTTTTAAAGTAAATAAAATAGGATGCCTTCTTGAATAAACAAACTATATTTTTTAAAAAATAATAAAATTAAAACTATTTCTAGGTAATTAGGTTAAACTAATTTTTAAAGTTAAATTTAGAGTTATTTATTAATATCTAAAACCTTTTTTCAAAATTGAAATTTTCATATATCATAAAATAAAAAACACAAAAAAATGTCCCTTAACATCCAAAGTAAGGACTACCTACTCCATTATAGTAGGGATAGTCTTACTAAGGAAAGGATAAAGAATAAGAAAGACCTTAAAACATTAGGGTAGGCTACTCCTAGATACTTGCTCACTTCAAAACTTTTTCACACTTAAACAAATTTCCAACAAAATTTTCAAACAAGTTTTTTTCACATCCATACACGGATTATTATTAAACTATTCTGAAATTTTTTGCTATTCACACACTACACTTTCAAAACAATTCAAAAGTGAGCTTAAGTACCTAAGAGCCCATGGATAACCATGGATGAAAAGGGTGCTAACACCTTCCCTTTTCATAACCTACCCCCCGGACCCAAAATATTCTCTAAGGTCTTTCCTGTTCTTTTATAACCTTTCCTTATGGATAAAATAAAAGTCGGTGGCGACTCTTGCTATCCGCAACATTGTTTAAAGTCAGTTCTCCCACCGTGTTACAGAACTGGCGACTCTGCTGGGGATCTATTTAAGAGGGGTACCCTTAGGAATTAAGATCACTTTAAATTGTTTGCCTTGTTTGCTTTATTATTATATTGTTGGGGTGCTCTTATGTGTGAAAGGTCCTAACCCGGATCTAGTGTACCTTAGGTAAATGGCAATAGACCAAGGAAACTGTACGACGTATATCGATACGGTTGATCTGGTGGCCATAGTTAGTGCGACTTCTTGGTTGGTGCTTATATTCCTTAAGTCAAGTTGAGGATAATATTGAGGCTGCCATATGTTGTCAATGCACTAACTGACTTTTAGAACCCTAGTTAACTCATCTTGGCCTTTAGAAAGTAGTGAGGTAACCGGCTTTGGTGCAGACTGAAGTTGGTTGACACTCGATACTACGCTCATTGAGATCTTAAACTTGGAGGGTTTTGGTTGGCAAGTAAGTTGCCTTCTGAACAACCACCCTTGTGAAGGATCAATGATATTGAGATCCCTTAGAACCTGGTTACTTTTGTAGGACAGGATGAACCATCTAACTTCAGGGGAGGGTACTTGCCTTTGAACCTCATGCAAGCCTTTAAACCTAGGGCTATGGTGTGACTTGTTTGTGTGTGCCACATGTTTGTGATTGAGCATGACATCATGACATCATCATGCATCATAAGCATATCATTTTCCCTAACCATTTCAAGGACCAAAGGATTTATCTTTGTTCTTTGTTGCAGGTCATGGCTTCTGCTCGTAGAAACACCATCATGATCAACTTTGTAGAGATACCTGCTAAGCTCAAGGAGTTGGTTTCCCTAGTGCCTGATCATTCCCAGTTCAACAAGAGACATGGTCACTTATTGGATCTAGTTACTTCAGGGTTCAGTGAAGACATGATGAGTGTGCTGTTTCAGTTCTTTGACCCTAAGCACCATTGCTTTACATTTCCTGATTATCAGCTGGTTCCAACCATGGAGGAGTTCTCTAAACTTCTGGGTATACCTGTTCTTGATCAGAAGCCATTCACAGGCTTAGAGAAGGAGCTTAAACCAGAAGTTATTGCTGCAGCTCTACATCTGAAGAAGTCTGACATTGTTCTAGAGACGAGAAGTGGAGTTAAAGGTATTCTTGCCAAGGTATTAGTGGATAAAGCTCGAATGTTCTTGAAGGCTATGAGCTACGATGCTTTTGAGGAGATCTTAGCCTTATTGATTTATGGCTTAGTGTTGTTCCCCAATCCTGATCAGTTCATAGACGTTCATGCCATCAACATATTCCTGAGTCACAATCCAGTGCCTACCTTACTTGGAGACATCCTACATTCTCTTCACACCCGTACTACAAGGGCAAGAGGAACTTTGATGTGCTGCATACCTTTACTTTCTAGGTGGTTTATTTCTCACCTTCCTCGCTCAGTAATGAAGAATGAGCAAGGGTTCAGATGGTCCAAGAGGATCATGTCACTTTCTCACTCAGACATCCATTGGTGCTCCAGATCTATGGAGAATGTCACCATCATTGACCGTTGTGGGGAGTTTCCTAATGTGCCACTTCTAGGCATAAGAGGAGGCATCATCTACAACCCATCTCTAGCTTTACGACAGTTTGGTTACGCCCGGAGCGATGGTCCACATGACATGTTGATTCAGGGCATTATGTTTGACTACGACAACGATCTTCAGGGTTACCGTCAGAGATTCATACGAGCTTGGGGAAAGGTAAACAGGATTGACAGCAAGACACTGGAGCCTAAGTACACCATTCCTATGGAGGCTTATCTCAGATGGGTACGATTTCGTGCTCAGACACTCATGATGCCATATCCTGCCATCCTACCAGTTACCATGGAACCTGTTGCTGAAGGAGACACAGCTTATACCATCCTTCACCCAGACATGCCTACTGATATGGAAGACTTGCAGAGATCATGGATCCAACTGAAAGAGCAAAGGGATACTTTCGAGGCTCATTACAAAGCAAGCCAAGCAAGGATCCTAGAGCTAACAAAGCTACTTCATGAGGAACGAAACCTCAACTCATACCTCAACACAAAGAGGAAACGTCCATGGGAGACTTAAAACCCCATCTTTTGTACTTATTTCGTTTTCATTTTTTGTAAGCCTAAAAGGCAAAACAAGTTATTACTAATAAAAAGTTACTTTCTTGTTTGTTTAAGCAAATTTAAATCCTGCGGTCCTTGAAAACATTGCATATGCATTCCCATATCATTGCATCACAGGTTTATAATTGTGCACAGGTTTCTCATCTTCTCGCTGTTTATTTCAGCAATGGCTCTTGAACAATCAGTTAAGGATCTCCAGGCACAGAATGCACAGTTCCAAGAGCTGATCCTGAACCTATCCAAGGGGCAGGATGAATTGAAGACACTGCTGGCCAAGAAGACTAAGAAGGCTAGAAGGTCTGCTGGGTTGCTCAACATGGGAAGAAGGTTCAAAGGTCCTGTCAAGACCAAGGGAGAGGTTGAAGACTATGAATCTGAGGAATCTGAGAAAGAGAGAGGCAGTCTCCACAACACTATGGGGGACTCTGATTCTGAGGCTAACTACTACCATGAGCCTAACGAAGACAAATTCAAGATGCTGGTGGATAGAATGGATGCTATGGAATTACAGAAATCATCTGGGCTGGATTTTGAGGATTTGAGCTTGATATCTGGGGTGGTCATACCCATTGGGTTCAAAGTTCCTACATTTGTTGTCTATGATGGGGTCTCTTGTCCCAAATTGCATCTGAGGTCTTATGTCAGAAGAATTCAACCCCACACTGCTGATAAAAAGTTGTGGATCCATTTCTTTCAAGAGAGTTTATCTGGAGCTCAGCTAGAGTGGTATTATCAGTTGGAGAGTGTCAACATCAGAGATTGGAATGAACTTGCTGAAGCTTTCTACAAGCAGTATCAATACAATGCTGACTTAGCCCCCACTCGCATGCAGCTTCAAAGCATGTCTATGGGTGCCAAAGAAAGCTTTAAGGAGTATGCTCAGAAGTGGAGAGACTTAGCTGGAAGAGTTCAACCCCCTTTGACTGATAGGGAGTTGGTTGATATGTTCATGTGTACGCTGAATGGTCCGTTTTACAGTCATCTCATTGGAAGCTCATCATCTGGCTTCACTGAGTTGATCATGACAGGAGAGCGAGTAGAGAATGGTATCAAGAGTGGTAAGATCCAAGTGGGCACTTCTTCATCAGGTGCTGCAAAGAAGCCTCCCACTGGGAAGAAAGAATCTAATGCTGTGTATGGTCAGCCTGATCGTAACAGAAGGCATCAGTCTGTTAGTGCAGTTCATATTTCAAATCCAACTCCTGCAACAACAGAGCAGCCTCAAGGCAACCAACAGAGGGCTAGAAGACAGTTCACGAAGATCAACATGTCAATGGCTCAGGCACTGCAACACTTGTTGAAGGCTGAACTTATTACCCTGAGGGAGGCTCCTCAGAATCCCAATGTTACCTCTCCCAAGTACAATCCCAATGCACGATGTGCATATCATTCAAACTGTCCAGGACATGATACTAATAACTGCTGGGTCTTGAAGAACAAAATTCAGGATATGATTGATGCTGGAGAAGTTGAGTTTGATCCACCAGGTACTCCAAATGTGATTACAGCTCCAATGCCAAATCACGAGAAGACTGTCAACGCCATTGATGAAGATATTGATGAAGATCTGCATGTCTATTCAGTTATGGAGTTGAGCACACCATTGTCTGTTATCAAAAAGAGGTTAGTACAAGCTGGGATCTTTCCAGGTTGTCATGAAGATTGTCTATATTGTACCTATAAGCCGGATAGTTGCTTCATTTTGAGAGATGGGATTCAACGTCTCATGGATAAATATACTATAGTGTTTGAAAGAAGACCAGCATCTGTAGAAAGTATGGTGGATCATCTGACTCAGGGTAAGAAGATTGAAGAGGTTGACATGGTTGACAAAGTACCACTAAGAATCACTTCAAAGGGTCCCATTAAAATCACTCATCAGGGCCCAATCAAGATTACTGCTGAAGGTCCTGTGAAAGTTGTCGCTGAAGCCAGAGTAGCTCCTCTGATCATTACCACTTCTGGTCCTATTCCTTATACATCTGACAAAGCTGTGCCTTGGCACTATGGGGATGATGTTTACATCCATGGTGTCAAGCAGGAGCCTTTACCTGATATGCCTGTTGACATTGATAATATTGCTGGATCTAGCAAGATCACTCGTAGTGGAAGAGTCTTCTCTCCTCCAGTTGCTTCTAAGAGTGCAGTTACTCCTGCTGTTACTTCCACCACTGATGCTCGGGGCAAGGGTCCTGTTATTGAGCCTGTATCTACTGATGTGCCAGCTGCTGATGACCTCTCTAAGCAGATGGAAAAAGTATTGAAAATCATTCGCAAGAGTGATTATGATATTGTTGATCAGCTGGGGCATACTCCCTCAAAGATTTCTATGCTCTCCCTGTTATTATGTTCTGAGGCTCATGCCAAGTCATTGATCAAGTTTCTAAAGATGGCTCATGTACCCAGTGCAATTTCTGTGGACCAGTTTGAGAATTGTGTTGCTCACCTGACCTATGACAACGGGTTAGGATTTTCTGATGCTGACTTGACCCCTGCCAAGAGGGATCATAACAGGGCCTTGCATATTTCAATTGAATGCAGGGGCACTACCCTGTCTCATGTGCTGATAGACAATGGTTCCTCTCTGAATGTGTTGCCTAAGGAAGTCCTGAACAAGCTGAGTCCTGAAGATACGGTATTGAAGCCCAGTAATATTGTGGTAAAGGCTTTTGATGGTTCTAGAAGAGTAGTGCATGGGGAAATGGATCTTCCAATCAAGGTTGGCTCTCAGATGTTTACTGCTACATTCTATGTGATGGATATTCGTCCTTCGTACTCATGTCTGCTTGGTCGTCCCTGGATCCATGGGGCAGGTGCTATGACCTCCACATTACATCAAAAGTTGAGATATCCGGTGAATGGAAAAGTTGTTACTGTCTTTGGAGAGGAAGAATACTTTGTCAGCCATGTAAACACTTTCAAGTATCTGGAAGTAGAAGGTGAATACATTGAAACTCCATGTCAGTCATTTGAAGTGGTTCCCTGGGCTGTTAAGGATTGTGTGACTCCTCCTGCTGTGAAGAAGGTTCCTGTGGTCATCAGAAACCCTCCAACAATGGCAATGGCCTCCCTCAATGATGCAAAAGCTGTGGTGGAAGAAGGTGGTTGTACTATTTGGGGTCAGCTTCCTGATATTCCATACAAGTCTGACAAGTTTGGTTTGGGTTTCACTGCAAAGTCCCAGAAGGCTGTTCGTCGTGCTCGTGCTGTTCGTATCACCAATCAAGGGGTTATCAATGATGTGGGAGATCAAGATGAAGACTACAACTTGGAGGCATGGATTTTTCCTACTGTGGGTGCTGGACTCAGTAATTGGAAAGCTGAAGATGTTATCCCTATCTCCTTTAGTCAGGAGTAAATACTATTACTGTGTTATGTTTTTAAATTTGTAATTTCTGGAACAATTAAAACTTTCAAGCCATGTGTCTTACCCGGGGCACAATGGTATGCTTGTTACGGGATGTCATTTCATTTGCATACTTCATTCAATAAAATCAGTGGACGTTTCGTTTTCGTAAATATTGTGTTCCTTGTCTTTCTTTTTCTTTTATTTTTGCTTTATCAGCTATGTGTTCTTACACACACCCACATCACTAAAATGCAGATCCTCATCCACTCTGGATCCTGTTGATAACAGTTCTACTATTGCCAATTATGATTTCGAGAATCCGATCTATCAAACTGAAGACGGAAATGAGGACGATTGTGAAATACCTGTAGAGCTTGCTAGGTTGTTACAACAAGAAGAGAAAGCTATACAGCCACATGAAGAGCCAGTCGAAGTTGTGAATCTGGGAACTGAAGAAAACAGAAAAGAGGTCAAGATAGGGGATGATTTAGAGGACAGTGTCAAGAGCAGGTTGATTCAGATGCTACGTGACTATGTGGAGATCTTTGCTTGGTCTTATGAAGATATGCCAGGGTTGGATACAGACATCGTGGTTCACCGTTTGCCAGTGAAAGAAGATTGTCGTCCAAAGAAGCAGAAGGTTCGTCGTATGCGTCCTGAAATGTCAGAAAAGATCAAAGCAGAGGTAATGAAACAGTTCAATGCAGGGTTCTTGGCCGTAACTTCTTATCCTCAGTGGGTTGCAAATGTGGTACCAGTTCCTAAGAAAGATGGTAAGGTACGTATGTGTGTAGACTACAGAGATCTGAACAAGGCTAGCCCTAAAGATGACTTTCCACTTCCTCATATTGATATCCTGGTAGACAACACTGCTCAGCATAAGGTATTCTCTTTTATGGATGGTTTCTCTGGTTACAATCAAATCAAGATGGCACCTGAAGATATGGAGAAGACTACATTTGTGACACAGTGGGGCACCTTTTGCTATAAGGTAATGCCATTTGGTTTGAAGAATGCAGGGGCAACATATCAGCGTGCCATGGTGGCTTTGTTTCATGATATGATTCATCATGAGATAGAGGTATATGTGGATGATATGATAGCCAGGTCTCAGAATGAAGAACAACATCTTGATCATCTGCACAAGTTGTTTGAGAGGTTGAAGAAATACAGGTTGAGATTAAATCCAAACAAGTGTACTTTTGGAGTTAGATCTGGAAAGCTCCTGGGTTTCATTGTCAGTGGAAAAGGTATTGAAGTGGATCCTGCAAAAGTGAAAGCTATACGAGAGATGCCAGCTCCCCATACTGAGAAGGAGGTTAGAGGTTTCTTGGGACGATTGAACTACATTGCAAGATTTATTTCCCAATTAACTACCATCTGTGAGCCAATCTTCAAGTTGTTGAAGAAAGATCAGGTGGTGGAATGGAATGATGAGTGCCAGACTGCCTTTGATGAAATCAAGAGATATTTGCTAGAACCTCCAATTTTAATGCCACCAGTTGATGGAAGACCCTTGATTATGTATTTAACAGTATTAGACAACTCAATGGGGTGTGTATTGGGGCAACATGACGAGTCTGGTCGAAAAGAGCAGGCAATATACTACCTTAGCAAAAAGTTTACCGACTGTGAAACAAGATACTCACTGCTCGAGAAAACTTGCTGCGCTTTGGCATGGGCTGCTCGCCGACTAAGACAGTATATGTTGACCCATACTACCTTGTTGATTTCGAAGATGGATCCAATCAAGTACATATTTGAGAAACCTGCTCTCTCCGGAAGAATTGCAAGATGGCAAATGATCTTGACGGAATATGATATACAGTATACTACTCAGAAGGCCATTAGGGGGAGTGTTGTTGCTGATCATTTGGCTCATCAAGCAGTAGATGATTACCAGTCAATGAATTTTGAGTTCCCTGATGAAGACATTATGTCTGTTACCAAAGAACCTGGACAATATGACGGACCTGAACAAGGATCCCGATGGACTATGGTTTTTGATGGTGCCTCCAATGCACATGGTAATGGTGTTGGTGTTGTGATTAGTTCCCCTGAAGGTTGTCATACCCCGATTACTGCCAGACTTTGTTTCTATTGTACCAATAACATGGCTGAGTATGAGGCATGTATCATGGGTATGCAAGTTGCTATTGATATGAAGATTCAGTTCCTTGAGGTGTATGGAGATTCAGCTCTGGTAGTAAGTCAGATTAAAGGAGATTGGGATACAAAGCATGATAATCTCATTCCTTACAGAGAACATGTGTTGTCTTTGATCCCACACTTCAAAGAGATTACTTTTGGACATATTCCACGAAGAGAGAATCAGTTGGCAGACGCATTGGCCACCATGGCATCTATGTTTGAGATCAGCTGGGATGATGAAGCTCCCAAGATTACCATTGATAGATTTGAGAAGCCTGCATACTGCAATGAGATTGACACTGAAGGGGCAGAGGAGAAGCCTTGGTTCGATGAAGTGAAAAACTATCTTGAAGCTCAGGAGTTCCCTGAAGGGGCATCTGTCAAAGATAGGAAGTTCCTGAGAAGGTTTTCTGCTAAGTTCTTTCTGAGTAATGGCATTCTGTATAAGCGTAATCATGATTCAACTATGCTTCGTTGTGTGGATAAGAAGGAAGCTACAGAAATTATGGAAGAGATGCATGATGGGACCTTTGGCACTCATTCTAGTGGTCATACCATGGCAAAGAAGATTTTGAGAGCAGGTTACTATTGGTCTACCATGGAAGCTGATTGCTATCAACACTCCAGAACATGTCACAAATGTCAAATCTATGCTGATAAAGTACATGTACCTCCATCTCCATTGAATGTGTTGACTGCTCCTTGGCCCTTTGCCATGTGGGGCATTGATATGATTGGTGAGATCAAGCCTACTGCTTCTAATGGGCATCGTTTCATCCTGGTTGCTATTGATTACTTCACGAAGTGGGTAGAGGCAGCTTCATTTGCATCTGTGACTAAGAATGTTGTGGCTCGGTTCATTAAGAATAATCTCATATGTAGGTATGGTATCCCTGAAAGGATTATCACTGACAATGGCTCTAATCTGAACAACACTATGATTACTGATCTCTGTACGCAGTTCAAGATTAAGCATCACAACTCTTCTCCGTATCGTCCAAAGATGAATGGGGCAGTTGAAGCTGCTAATAAGAACATTAAGAAGATTGTACAGAAGATGACTGTTACTTACAAGGATTGGCACGAGATGTTACCATTTGCTCTGCATGGTTATCGTACTACAATACGTACTTCAACAGGGGCAACCCCATTCTCCTTAGTCTATGGTATGGAAGCAGTTCTGCCTATTGAAGTTCAGATCCCCTCCTTGAGAATTATGAAGGATGCAGGCTTGGATGAAGATGAGTGGATTCAGACTCGACTTGACCAGATAAATTTGATTGATGAGAAAAGGTTAGCAGCAGTTTGTCATGGCCAGATGTACCAGAAACGGATGATCAAAGCTTTTAACAAGAAGGTTAAGCCAAAGGTATATCAGGCTGGTGACTTGGTAATCAAGCGTATCATATTACCACAGGGTGATCCTAGGGGCAAGTGGACTCCAACATATGAGGGACCATTTGTAGTCAAGACAGTGTTCTCAGGAGGTGCCATGATACTGACTACAATGGATGGTGAAGACTTCCCACAACCTGTAAACGCAGACATAGTTAAAAAATACTACGCATAAAAAGAGACTCGCTAGGTTGACAGGCCTAGGCAAAAATAAGGGCATCCCGGCAAACCAAAAGGGTTTGGGCAAAAATTAGGGATATATATATAAAAAGATGTACACCCGGCAAGTCGAAAACCTGAAAAGGCGGCTTGGGCAAAAAAGGGTATCCCGGTGGATTGAAAACCTGAAAGGGCAATCCAGGCAAAAGTTAGGGATTAAAGCGTATGACTATGTCTCGTTTGGATCACTCATGAAACTGCAACCAGTTGTACTACTTACTCAAGCTCAAACAGATAAAGCTCAATCCAATCGTTTCCGTCTCAACAGCAAGAAGATGAGATACTTGAGTGGCAATAGTAGAATTGAAACTCAATAGGATTATTTCCCACATAGCTGATTCTTTTTGTAAAACTTCATGACAAAATTCTCTTACTAGGGTTTATGTCTCCTTGTACAAACTTACCCGTGTATGGGTCACTTTTGATATAAATAAATTCCATCTTTTGAATCCAGATTTACTTTTACCCTATTTACATAAGCGAAACGTCCATTGGTTGTGTTTGAATGTATGTATGCCTTTGAATATGATTGATGTTTACCAGAAATGCATGAAAATGCAGTAATAGTATTTACTAAGGACGAACGAGGGAAGGATTTCAACGAAGCTTCGCCGGTTCATCTTTACAAGACAGTTACAAACCATCAGTAGGACTAATCCATTTTCACAAAGTCTAATCTCCCCTGGAATCTATATCCATCTCTTTTATCCTCATACGGATATACGGGAAATTACTTTCCAATAAGGGCACGATGAACGAAGACGGGATGTTATACTTATCCTACTATCAAACGAAAACGAAGGTTATCTATACCCTACTATCCCCAACAACGGGAGGTTATCTATACCCTACTATCCCCAACAACGGGAGGTTATCTATACCTTGTTATCCCCAACAACGGGAGGTTATCTATACCTTGTTATCCCCAGCAGACGGAGGGTTATATATTCTTCAACAACGAATCGGGATTTATTTTCCTTGGCCAGCAGTTGTTATACAAGGATATCCAGACACCTCCAGCAGTGTCATAGCATACATACATCATTTACATCATACCATAACATATATGTCTATAGTACATTACCTAAGTGCATCATGTCATACATGCATACATAAAGCATAAACTAATGTTGTTATACAGAATGCTACCTTGTTTTCAGGTTAATTATCCAACAAACAAGCTTATGATCTTTGGGACTGCTTTATTGTAACCTCAGGGTTACTTTATCCTCCTGATGAGCTTCTTATTACTTTGGGACTGCTTTATTGTAACCTCAGGGTTATTTTATCCTCCTGATAGCCTCTCATGACTTCAAGACTGCTTTAGAGCTACTAATTGCTCTATCCTCCTGAAATCATCCTATTACTTCAAGACTGCTTTAGAGCTATTCATTGCTCTATCCTCATGAGGTCATATTACTACTTCAAGACTGCTTTAGAGCTATTGATTGCTCTATCCTCCTAAAGCCATCTAATTATTTCAAGACTGCTTTAGAGTTATCCATTGCTCTATCCTCCTGAAATTACATTATTATTTCAAGACTGCTTTAGAGCTATCCATTGCTCTATCCTCCTGAAATCATTACTTCAAGACTGCTTTAGAGCTATTGATTGCTCTATCCTCCTGAAGACATATCACATTATTATTTCAAGACTGCTTTAGAGCCATTCATTGTTCTATCCTCCTGAAATCATATCATTGCTTCAAGACTGCTTTAGGGTTATCACTATTGATTGCTCTATCCTCATGAAGACATGCTGCTACATCATTATTATTCCAGACTCCTGACAGCTTTCATCATACACCCATATTTTGAACTGCTCCCCCCCTAGTGGCATCTTTAAGCCCACTCAATCATATTCAACTAGCCATCTGTACCACTCTAGTGCACTGGTGAGTGCAAATTTTTGGGCTTTTGTGTTCAATCCCCTTCAACCTTCCAGGTTACGACTGGCAAATATACCAATCTAACCCCTCAGGTTTCAGAAAATTGAACAGGGGCAGCTGTTGCACCCCAAAATTTGCCCTCACAATACAAGACTTTGTGTTCTAAGAAGGTTCACAAGGTTCACAAGTTCTCCAACAACTTGCATAACCTTTCATGAAGTTCATAAAGTCCACAAGCTACTTTATGAAGGTTCACAAGGTTCACAAGTCCCACAGTGCTTTCAATACCTTTTCATGAGGTTCATGAAGTCCATAGGTTGCTTCTTGAAGGTTCACAAGGTTCACAAACTTCTCAACATCTACAATACCTTTCATGAGGTTCATGAAGTCCATAGGTTGCTTCTTGAAGGTTCACAAGGTTCACAAAGTTCACAATTGGTCAGAAGAGTTGACAATTCCCTCAGACAATGCACCTCCTAAGCAGTGCATCCAAAATTAGGGTTTTGACTTTAATCAGGCTAAATGGACTTCCAAGACTTCAAGTGAGCTTCATAACATCTTATATGTGTATAAGAACCCCCATGTCAAGTTTCAAGACTTTTCTCAAAAGTTTGCTCAGTCAGATGATCAGATAAGTCAAAAGCAGTCAATGCAGTTAAAAAGTCAAACTGAGGTCAACTGTGGTCAAACCAAAGTCAAACTTCATGATTTTTTGCCAACATCAAAGAGAGGTTGGGTGAGAAATATTATCATAATAATTATTTGGTCCCAGGGGTATTTTGGTCATTTTACACAAATTCTACCAATTCCTTGAAGACGGGCTGTTATTAAAATTCTGAGGCATTTGATGCGTTATGGTTTTGAGGCATTTATCAATCACCAGTTCTGATCATATTGAGATTTGGCATTTGGTCAGTGGAGTTTAATTACGATTAGTTTGCTGTTGATGCTGAAAATGTTGTGACCATGGTGCCCATATGAGTTTGGTTATGAAACAATTGGTTAACATTTTAATCGGATGATGAGATTAGGATCACAAATACCACTTGGAAATATTTATGTTTTATGCCTATGTTAATGAATTAAATACTTGTGGATTTATTCACATTTGTTTATATTTTTTAACTAAGAATAGAATATAAATAAATTCAAAACTTTGAGAATTTTATTTCATAAATAATGCTATCATACAAGAATGGGGATGTTGCTTCATATTTTACAAAGTACTGTTACAAGGAAGTACATTAAAATTCTCAAATCCTAAGGGATTACATTAAAGCATCTATCCTAAATCCTAAAAGTATCTAAAGGTCTTCATGTTCGTATTTGAACTTCTCCATGAATCCTCAGCTAACCTGCACATCAAAAGAGAACAGACAGTACAGAAAATGTTAGAATTTTTTTCGACACTCTCAGAACAATGTCATCATCGAGTGCCAGGAGTGGCACAACCGAAGCTGCGTCCTACTCCCATTATCGATCCGTGCCATGGGCATCATATCAGGTGATTATATTTGTTCTTATCATACGGGACAGCCGAGAAAGATGAAGAGTAAAAGAATTAGGGACTGATTCGATTTGCCAAAAGAGTTCATGCAACCTTGGATTCCAAATTAGAACACCATTCATCAAGTAAATAAGTTTTGGGGACATTATCAAGTAAATTCATGCTCAAGATGCCACCGTCAGAAGGAGGTTCGAATTAGGGGGCTGAAACTCGAAAGGAAGCATACCATCTGCATAAATTCACAAGACAACATCATTACCCCAATTTCCTAACAGAGTGTAAGGCCAAAGCTAACTGAGATGTATCAGAAAAATCCACAACAGAATAAAGTTAACCAAAGCAAAAAACATATTGGGCTTAAAGCAATCCGCTTCTGAGAACAAATACAATCCAAAGTCACAAGAACAAACCGTATCAGGAAGAGTCATCATGAAAGTCTGAAAACAATCAACAAAACAAATGAAATCACCAAATCACACATGTAAACAGGACCGTACCAGAAAAGAAAGATAAGCTCGCGTAACCATCACACATCAGTTCAGAGTATACCCCAACTAAAGGTACAGTCACACATGGAAAAAATCGAACAAGGCAAGTGTAGGGCTCAGCTATAAAACCTCATAGCCCAAATTCACCAACCATAACCAAAGGGGCATTCAACGAGTCTGTCACCTGAATTAACAAAGACAGGTTGTGTCAGTATAAACCAATTCAACTCAAAAGGCGATCGAAACAAGTCCATGACCATGCCAGTCGCAGTAAACCCCAATCGAATGCGAAGGTCGCAGTGGAAAACCGAAGGTGTAGAACCTGGGCTCAGTTCAAGCATCATAGCCCAGTTCACCAAAGCTCACCAGAGTAGAGGCTGAATAAGCCAATAACAGGCAAGATAGACAAACAACATCAGAAAAGGAAAACAAGTCTCCAAGTTCGAACCAAGTGAACCAGTTCGCATCCGAATGGTGCTAGAATCCATATCTGAAAGAATAGAAACCAATTTCACATCAATCACAACGAAACCAGGTTAACCAAAGTGAACCAAATATCCAAAGTGAAACAAACATCCAGTTAATCAAAGAGAAATAGATATCCAAGACAAATCAGGGTATCCAATTGAGGTCTGAAGGCTGAAAATCCAATCAAGTAAATCAAAGATGGAAAGTGTTCAAATCAAATCAGAAAAAACCCAATCCACATCAGAAATCAAAGTAAACCGAAATCCTGAGTTTGAAAGAGGAAAGTTCTAATCAAATCCAATCCTCGTAAAAGGGAATCAAATCAAGTCAGATTGAAAGAAATTTTCGATTTTGGATCCAAAAAGAAACGTAAACACGAAGCCCAAAAAGAAATCTAAAAAAGAAAGTATAAAAGAACAATATCACCTTTCAAAGGAAACCCTAGACGGAGAAGGCGAAAACGGCGAGAAGTAGAACACCGAAAACCGTCAAAAAGCGAACTAAACCCCCCTGAAGTACGTTCGCCGGCGCCGTTCACTTAAGATCAGCGAGCAAACAGACTTCGAGGCTCAGAATATCATCATCATCACCCCATAGTCGCCATCGTTTCATCAATCGCTCACATCACAATCAAACGTAAGCACAAGCACTGATTACTCGCACTTTGATGGTTTTTGTGTTTAATTTCAGGTTCACAATCAAACGGGAATGAAAAGAACTCATCAAAGACGAAGAGAGAAGAGCAAGGAAGCGAGACGATGATAGCTGGCGCCGCTAGATGAGAAAAGGATTCGTAAACCCTAGGTTCATGCTGCCTGTGTGTGTTGGGTCGGAAAGCCCCACCGGCCCAACTCACTGATTGTTTTTTTTGGGCTGTTATTTTATTGGGATTTACATACATTATCTTGTTGTTTTTAAGTGCTAAACCAATTTGCATATTTTTTAAAGTAAATAAAATAGGATGCCTTCTTGAATAAACAAACTATATTTTTTAAAAAATAATAAAATTAAAACTATTTCTAGGTAATTAGGTTAAACTAATTTTTAAAGTTAAATTTAGAGTTATTTATTAATATCTAAAACCTTTTTTCAAAATTGAAATTTTCATATATCATAAAATAAAAAACACAAAAAAATGTCCCTTAACATCCAAAGTAAGGACTACCTACTCCATTATAGTAGGGATAGTCTTACTAAGGAAAGGATAAAGAATAAGAAAGACCTTAAAACATTAGGGTAGGCTACTCCTAGATACTTGCTCACTTCAAAACTTTTTCACACTTAAACAAATTTCCAACAAAATTTTCAAACAAGTTTTTTTCACATCCATACACGGATTATTATTAAACTATTCTGAAATTTTTTGCTATTCACACACTACACTTTCAAAACAATTCAAAAGTGAGCTTAAGTACCTAAGAGCCCATGGATAACCATGGATGAAAAGGGTGCTAACACCTTCCCTTTTCATAACCTACCCCCCGGACCCAAAATATTCTCTAAGGTCTTTCCTGTTCTTTTATAACCTTTCCTTATGGATAAAATAAAAGTCGGTGGCGACTCTTGCTATCCGCAACATTGTTTAAAGTCAGTTCTCCCACCGTGTTACAGTTAACATCTCTTAACTTAATCAAATCTCTTTTCTTTTAAAAACAACAAGAATCTCCATATTGCATTTTTTCTCCTGACTCGCCCAATTACTGTCTAGCTTTGTTTACTAACGGTGTTCATCTTTTGCAGCTCATGGTCACTACTATTGCGTGGTGTTTTATTTTTATTATTACTGTAACGGCCTCTCGGTTGTAATCTCGCGAATCCTAACAATCGCGCTTTAATTACTGCTTTTAAATTTCTGCTCGCATAGTTAAATTAGGACATTATTCTCTGTTTGCATAATTCAATTATTTCACACATTCATCAATTATTCTGTCACATTACACACATCCGAAGGTTAGGTCTAGCTTTTGGTCGCCGCGCCAATAGTCCTCAACTTCAAACCCTTACAACTTTTGCAAACCCTAATTTTCCATAAATGCCTCGCCGCAGACAAAGTTACAATTTTACCCCTAGCATTAGGTCAAAGAGCCGCCGCGCTCATTTTAGGGTTTCCCGCCGTGGAATCCCTAATTTAACCCTAATTACAACTTAACAATTCATAATGTAGAGATCGGAGTTTAAGACTCCATGTAAGCGTGTCCTTAAGATGCGTTTATTCCCCTTGAGACCTTGACCACAGTCGAGTGTTCTTTAACCTCCCTTGAGAGGGGAACTACGATTACTCTGATTCCACTCCCGTAAGGATACGTAGGCACAAGATGCGATGTCTTGCCGAGTAAACTTAGAATTAACCCTTAGGTCTCTTTTCTCACTTTTAATCCTTTGTACATATACCTTAAGCAAATGAATAAAGCAAATAGTAAATATCTGAACAAAAGGTTCCCGTAGAGTACTACGGAAGTTTAGGGTGCTAATACCTTCCCTAAATTTAACCAACCCCCGAATCCTAGAATCTCCCCGCATTGTGTTTACGATGCAAAATAGGTTTTCCCTCTTTTGACCTTTTCCTTCGGATAAATCAAAGAGCGGTTGTGAATTGAATTGTGATTCAAACTGATTAATAGTTTGTAATCCTATTTCCACCGCAACAGAAAATGGCGACTTCACTGGGGACTCTAAACTTTTGGGGGTTACCCCTAATTTGTTCATATTTATTACTATTTGTCTTACTATTCATTTGCATGTATATATTGTATTTTGATTTTGGGACGGTACCTTGTGTTGTGAGATAAGTCCTACGCCCGGACTAGTGACATTATTATAGGATGGGGATATATTCGATGAGGCTTATAGGGAGTGAATCCCGACCAAGCGGATTCGAGAATCACCGCTCAGTTGAGACCCTTTCGAAAATGGTTTGGTTGAACGAGTAATCGCTGAAAACTTTTTCCATGGTCGATTGGAGTCTGTGATATTGGGAACCGTAGTACCTTAACACCACCTTGGCCTTATTTAGGACGTAGTGCGGGAACTGTGTGGGAGTAGTCCTACATTGGTTGCTACGCGATACTACACTCAAAAGAGGTTCTCTTGAGAATATTATTAACCCCCGAGTCAATCAGAAGGTTGATAATATCCGAAAGATGGGCTGATGACTTTGGGCACTTTTTAGAACCTTGTTCTGCAGGTACAACTAACCTATAGTACACTCCTTTTGGGGATGGGTAGACCTTAACTCCGCTCACGTACCTTTAACCTAGGACTTTATGTGTTTTCATGCATTGCGTCCATAAAGCATCATATTGCATTAAGATTTCATGGAATTCAAACTCTATTTATGAACATTGCAGGATACCATGGATCACCATAGGAAGCATACTTTGAAATTTACTTTTAAGGGTTTTAATTGGGAAGTCCTAGAGAAGCTAAGGGATTTGGTTCAAGATCAAGAACAGTTCCAAAATAGATATGGAAGGCTATTGTCTTTGTTGAAGGTTCAAGTAAACGAAGGACTTCTTGCGACTTTGCTACAGTTTTATGATCCAGATTATCACTGCTTCACCTTTCCAGATTATCAGCTTTTACCTACCTTAGAAGAGTACTCTCAGTTGGTGGGATTACCTATCTTGGATAAGTCTCCATTCCCTTTCTTGGAGGAAGACCCTAAAGAACGAGATATTTCTAAAGCCATTTGTCTAAGGATATCTGATGTCAAAAACAATATGATCACTAAAGGGGGAATCTCCGGTTTTCCCAGGGACTTCCTAATTAAGAAAGCCCGATTTTATGCCGATCATAAAGACATGTTTGCGTTCGAGATGATATTTGCTTTGCTTATTTATGGGTTGCTGCTTTTTCCTAGTTTTGAGGGGTTTGTGGACCTTAATGCAATCAAGACCTTCATGAGAAGAAATCCAGTTCCAACACTATTGGGTAATACTTATCATTCAGTACATCTCCGAAACTTTCATGGTGGAGGAATGATTACATGCTGTGTGCCATTACTATACAAGTGGTTTATTTCTCACTTACCCAAGTCCGGTCCGTTCTGGAGACCTAATCAAGAACGTTGGTCGCAAAAAGTTATGGCTTTAACTCACTCTGATATTGATTGGTATAGTCGCATGTACGATGGGATATCGATCATTGACAGTTGTGGAAACTTCAACAATGTGCCTTTGCTTAGTTTCAATGGAGGAATTAGCTACAATCCAGTCTTAGCTCGCCGACAGTTAGGATACTCCTTGAAGGAACCGCCTAAAGGTATTCATGTGGAGAAAATCTTTTTCAAATACGACAAAAAGCTTCAAGATCAGATCCTATCCTCTTGGAATCATCTGCATAGGAAGGACAAAGAAAGTTTGGGAAGACCTAATTGTGTGTCCATGGAACCATACCTTCAATGGGTCCGAGGAAGAGCTATTGAGTTGAAGATGCCCTACTCTCGCCAAGATCCTTTACCTCAAGGAGAAGAACCTGTCCAGTATTTCATGACTGAAGCTGAGACTTTGAAGATCGCTTTGAAGAGATCACAACGCGAAACAGAATCATGGAAGAACAAATACCATGTGATGGTCAGCGAGTACGAAGAACTTCAAAAGCAGATTCAGTCGAAGAATGATGAGATACAATCCTACAAGAAGAGAAGGCTCTACGAATATTTATTTTCCTCCGAATCTCCGTCTGCTCATTGAAGTTGTGGAAGATGCTTCTCTAGGATTTTCCAGGCTTTTATTTAGCTATTTTGGTTGCAAGAATATTATTTGTAATTTGTCTTCAATGAATTAAAAGTTTCCTTGGTATTCCGCAATATTCGTAAATATTTGAATTCCATGAAATCTTCATTTGCATTTCACATTTTAGCATCATACTTTTGCATTGCATGTGTCTCCCAATTTCTCATGTTCGGTCCTCTCGCCTTCCAGTTTTGTCACCCTAAATTCTCTGCATCAATACGACCCTTCAAAAGGATGGAAGATCAAAACCAAGAGATCAACCGTATCAGCCATGAACTCGAAGATCTTCGAGGAAGTGTAGGACGGATTTTGGAGATGTTACGAGCTCTTAGTGTGAAGGTGGATGCTCAGTCTACTGTTGTTTCTGAGACTACTAATACCGTTATGGAACCTCAACCAGCTGTTACTGTCGAGAATGTACCTCCTCACGGTCTTCAATCCGGTTTGGTGCCTCCTAGTGCTCAACCAGTTCGACGAGCTACCCCTCCAAAGTGCAAAACTCTTAACTCCGACCGTGGTAAAGGGCCTGCGCGTTCGAGGAACCGCAAAACAGCTACTCCTCAACCTCGGCAACATCAGCAGAGTTATGTTCAAGGTTACCCGCTCTCATATGTTCAACAACCCTATGTAGCTACTGTTGCGCCTCCTTTCAATCAGCAGTGTCCTACATACCAGCCTGTGCAGTCAGCTCCGGTATATCAAGCACCGGTTTATCAACAACCTTCCGGTTATCCGCCCATGCAAGTTCCTGTCAACAGTCAACGAGTGCCCAACGCTCCTGTTCATCAACAATCACAGGATCAGGTTCCTTATCCCCGTAAGAGGCAGTATAAGCCTTGTCCTCCAATTCCGATGACCTTCACTGAGTTATACCCCCATTTGGTACAACAGGGTCTGATTACCACCCGTGCTTTGGGTCCTCCACCTAATCCGTTACCTGCAGGTTACAACGTGGCCGCTCATTGTTTATTTCATGAGGGTGCGCCCGGCCATGATCTAGAGAATTGCTATGCTCTTAAGAAAGTTGTCAGAAATTTGCTAGAAACGAAGAAGTTGTCTTTTAGCGATGCTCAGATGAAAATCGAGACTCCTCTCGGGGTCCCTCACGTGTCAAGTTTGAATTCTGCAAAGCATGCTACCCCTGTGGCAAATCAGCCGAATCCAGTAATTATTCAAAGGCCTAGCTCGCTTCATTTCAGTAACCCTCAAGATGATATGACCGGGATCAACAAAGAATCTGGGAAAGTTATTTTGAAGCAACGACTGAAAACTGTTGAAGATGTGACCAGCCTAACTGGGGCAAGCCATAACGACTCACAGTGATCATAAACCAGACGTCCTTTTCCATTGAGGCTCCGCCAAAGGAAACTATTGCTTTTGAATTTCATAAACCATTTAGAAGGGTTTTTCCGACAGTTCATTTGTTTATATGTATCTCTCTTTGATTAAGCATATTTAGAATATACGAACTTGTTTATCTTTGATTAATGCAACACATATGTTTGTCTTGAATAAATCCATTCGTTTCACTCATTCAAAAAAAAAACGTTTTCATAAATCATAATGCCAACTTTACCCGATCTCTTGTTCTGATGGAGAATTGGGGGGGAGGATGACGAACCAGAAACGTCAAATCTCTTGTCGTATGCTTCGATTGAAACCCGTTGATGATGTAAGGCATTGTTTCAAATCCCAAACACTGGAGATATAAGGATGATAATCCCTCGTTAACCTCTTTGAGCCTTGAAGTAGGAGTTTTTCTTTCTTTTAAGAACCTTCATCCTAACCTGGGGCAGGGTAGGTCTCAGTTAAACCGATTGAGCGCTTAGATCCTCAAAAAGGAAGAGCAAACCTTCAAGAATTTATCCTTAGCATCTTAAGAAGTCCAATACAATGACTATCCCTCGGTTACCTAAGGAGTGGGGCAGTCACGAGCCTTTTAAAGGATTTACACGACTTGTGCAAAAAAATAAGAGCCCGCTAAGCCAAAACCTATGAAGGAGACTTAGGCAAAACTGGGGCATCCCGCTGGACTCCAAGGTCAGATCAAAAGACGTTGTCCAGGCAAAAGTTAGGAAATAAAAGCCAAACAAGGGGGTACAATAAATAGTCCCTAGTAAAGAACAAAATCGTGTGACCAATTGCCATTACAAATAGGTGAGTGACTGCCGTGTCCAAAGCCTTGATAAGTTCTCGACCATAGCAAATCCACTTGAGATACGAGCGTTCGTATCCGATTAACTGAATTAGGATTGGAGAACATCACGAAGAATGGGTGGGTACAAATATAACTTTGAGCCTATATCCTTTGTTTCTTAAATCGTGAACTAAGCCACGATACAACCTTTAAAAGACCTAATTGAAGTAGGACTTCGGTTGAAAGCATACTCGACGAGATCGCGTTTCCTGACTCCTACGAGCTATGCTCAGAAAAAATTCATGTTGGCATTATAATTAAAACTTATATCCTAACTAATGATTTCGGTCACAAGTTATTGCGATATCTTTTTCAAAACAAAAATTCAAGACAAATATATGTGTACATTGACAAGCTCAGGATAGGCATTTCAGGCATGACGACTTTGCTTGATATCTTAGAGATCTACATATGAACATAACCCACGGAACTCGAAGATCCTGCTAAACAGGGGCAGGCAGTTTCCCAGTTCGCTTACCAACGCGAGGTTGAAATTCTGAAGGAGCTATTTCTCGAAGATTTCATCGTGACACGATTAAGTTGTGCCAGTTATGTTGGGACCTGACGCATCTCTCAAAGAGTTTGAAAACAGTGGGGCAACCAGACTCCGTGTTCTCTATAAAATCCTCTTGAGATGACCATACCTCACAACGCAAATATCCTGGAGCACCGTGTTTTTAAAGGAAACAAATGGCGACTACTATAAGGTCCTTCAAGACCAAAATCATGTGGTTTCACAACTCTCTTCATGTACACGATGGATTTTACTCACGGCGGCCTTCATTCCCCAGTAAATCTCAGTGTTGCAACAGGCTCCTAAACTATTGCCTCATCACAGTCCCCAGAGAGACTATAAGCTGACAACTTTTTCTTGGGTAACTCGAAAGTATCCCTCAGGTTTTTCTTCTCCCACGTGAAGACATGATACTGTGCACCCAAGCAGATTACCTTCTCCCCAGAGAATTCAGAGCTTTGAAACCAGATTGGTTCTACCATTGATCCTTCTCACCCATGATTGACGTATTGGTTGCAGAGAATGCAGGGTATCTCCGTCGAGATGTTTATTTCATCTCTCGTCCTGTCTCTAGTCTGTTTCGTCAGCATACGCAGGGGCATAAGCATCACATGCCTATTTCATTACATACTCATTACATATTCATTACATATTCATTACATATTCATTACATATTCATTACATACTCATGGCATACTCATTTCATAGCATCTTGCATATTTAACTACATAGACGTTAACATCCATTCACATTAACATACATTCACATTAACACATGCATTAGCATTCACAGGTTCATTGTGTTTCACCATCAGTTGGTTGTTACCGCCGAATAACTGGGGTTTGTCCTTTCTCTCCAAATAGATTGTCAGCCCTAAGCATAAAATACATATGTGTTTCCAGTTTCCCTACGGAGCTCGATCCTCGTGGATGACGGTTACTTCAGCTATCTTTCCTCGCCAGGATAAGACATCTACCCTTCGAGTTCATTCCATCGATGGAGTCTTGATTACCAGTTTTCTTTCTAGCTCGATCCTAGATTGAATCTCAGTCTTGTCGGTCGTCAAGCCCAACCAGACGTGCATTCATTTTGCACCATCTAAAGGTTTTCACCATACCATGACGGATACGCGACTGTTCTCGCCCGAGAAGGTTATCACTGTACCCGGACGTGCATTTATTTTGCACTATCTTTCAAGAAAATCAACTACAATCATTTACAGATACACGCCAGTTCACGCCTGGAAGATCTATCAGTACAACACTTTACATCTTACAACATCGGTATACGACATTTCTCACCTAAGAAGCCGATCCTATCTTCGTTATGACTCGCAGCAAATGGCCATCTCCATTGAGAAGTTGGGCTTCCATTCTCCTTGTCGTCTTGAGGTATGGGGGGGTTGGAACCAAATCGTCTTCAGGAGAGCACGATCTTGAAGTACGGGGAGGTTTGAGCGGAATCATATTCAGGAGAGCACGATCTTGAATTATGAAGAAGTTCATTTACCCTTTAGTAAAAGAAGGAGCGGAATCATATTCAGGAGAGCACGATCTTGAATTATGAAGAAGTTCATTTACCCTTTAGTAAAAGAAGGAGCGGAATAATATTCAGGAGAGCACGATCTTGAATTATGAAGAAGTTCATTTACCCTTTAGTAAAAGAAGGAGCTGAATCATATTCAGGAGAGCACGATCTTGAATTATGAAGAAGTTCATTTACCCTTTAGTAAAAGAAGGAGCGGAATCATATTCAGGAGAGCACAGATCTTGAAGTATGAGCAAGTTCAGTTTATCCTTTTCATATTCAGGAGAGCACGATCTTGAAGTATGAGGAAGTTCAGTTTATCCTTTTCATATTCAGGAGAGCACGATCTTGAAGTATGAAGAAGTTCATTTATCCTTTAGTAAAAGAAGAATCAGAATCGTATTCCAGGCGCCGACCTTAAATATGAGAAGATTTATATATCAGATAAGCAGCAGCCTCTTTATTTGAGTGCTTATTCATTTTTGGCATGTAAGTCCCTTCCAACGATAAGTGACAATTCTCCCTCGAGAAGCTTATCAGGGCATTTCCTATCTAAGTCCATTTATTTTGGCATACAGCCGGTTTTTACCCTGTATATTTTCTACGGATTCCTGAAAAGTCCGTTTGATCTTGTCACGAGGGATAGTTTACAGAGGCTTGGATGTTATTCTTTGCTCAATGCTCCAGCGTTCTGTGATCGATCTTGCAGTCATACATGATCCAGTTTTACTTTTAGATTCCCCAGTGGAGGTCGTCTCATAGGTACCATCTTCATTTGAGAATCTAGTTCCAGTTCTAAAAATGATAATTGGTCGTGTTCGCACCAGTTGACCATCATTTTTTGGAATTCCCCAGTGTTGTGCTGTCGTCCCAGCGCGTCGCTTTCCCAAGTGGTTTTCTCTCGTAGCATCTGTCCCTGTGTCGTCGCATTCGTCAGCATTTTCGCAATTCATCATTCCAGCATACGCATCATATCATCTGCATTAATCTGTTCCCGCTTTATCCAAAGCATTGCATATCGCCGAATATAAGGGCAAAATTTTCGGTTATCTATATTTAAATCTCTCCACCACGATTCCTCGAGTCTCTGTCACTCAAATCATCCGGTGTAGCTATTTAAATAGGGGCAACTGTAATACCCCAAATTTTACCCTTATATTTAGTCAGTCATTTCGCATAGCATCTCATCTGTGCATTTGCTAACCACTATCAAGTCATGGAGGTGTTTGTTTTGCAGGGTTGGTTCCAGGGGTATTTTGGTCATTTTACGTGGATTCTGCTAATTCCTTGAAGACGGGCTGTTATTAAGTTTTGAGGCATTTGAGACACTATTTCTGAGGCATTTATTTATCACCGGGTTTGATTATATCAAGGCGCCAATTCGATGTGTTCGGTATTGAAATTTGTCGAGCACAACTGGATTTAAGACCTAGTTTATCGCTCATGGTTTATTTCCAGAGAACTCCCGATGCTGTTAATAAGGCACAGTTTAATTGGATATTATTGGATTGTTGCTCTTAGCATTTGATCAGTGGAATTCAGTTACGGGCAAGGTTATCATTGATACTGAATCTGTTGTGATTACGGCGCACATCCGTGTTTGGTTATAAAGTTGCTGGTTAGAATTTAAGTTGGAGAGCAAGTGAATTTAATCAGGTGATGAGATTAGGACTACGGGCGAGACAAGTACGTAGACAAGAATATCACTCGTGAATATTTATGGTTTATGACTAGGTTAATGAATTTAAATATTTGTGGATTTATTCACAAATGTTTATAATTTTTTAACTAGAAATAAATATAAATAAATTTAAAGTGGAATGATCATGGATAAATGAAAACTTTTGGGAATTTTTATTTTTATAAAGAATATCATGGTACAAAAAGAGTTGAATCATTTTACATTCTGAATTGCTGTAAAATTAAATTACAAATGTTACTTCTATCCTAAAAATCCTAAGTCCTAATCCTCCATTGGGGTCTTCATGATATTCATCCATTGGACATTACTCCGATTAACCTGCACAAAGGAAAACAGAACACAAACAGAATAGAAAAGAAAGGGTTAGAAATTGTTTTCGACACTCTCAAAACAGCGTTATCATCGAGTGTCGGGAGTGGCACAACCGAAGCTGCGTCCTACCCCCGTTACCGATCCGAGCCGTTGGCGTCAGATCGGATAATATCTGTTCTTATCATGCGGGACATCCGAGAGATAGAAGTGATAAAAGAAGCGGGACTGATTCGCTTTTGCTGCAATTGGATTTCCAAACTGATACGAGAGTAAGGCAACATAGTCAATCTGGATTCAGACCCGGATGCCGGCAGGTCTGAGTCGTTTTGTTTTCGAAATTTCCAACACCTGAAAATCCACAACAGCATCAGTACCAGGTTCAGAATTCAGAACTCAAAGCAAGACAGTTCACAAGCTGCCTAAACAAAACAGCCATAGGTAAGTGAAAATTCAAACTGAAAGTGCACAACCAAAAACTGCATCAATTCTGAGTTCATGAAAACCAAGTCCCAAACATGAACAGAAAGTAAAAGCTGCTGCTGGATCACAAACTGCTACCAAAAAGCAAGCTCAAACAGAACAGAAAAATGAAATACAAACCAAACTGCATTGAATGGCATCAAACAATGTATCAAAAGTTCAGAAGCATCAATTAAAGGCAAGTTTCGATGGCAAGTCACGGAAAACATGAATGACCATACCGAATCGCATCAGACAACAGCACAAATCACAGCATAAATCATACCAGTCAAGTGGTTGAAAAGGACAAGGGCTCAGTCAGGGCATCATTGCCCTAAGAATCAAGAAATAGAGTTCAGACTTCGCAGTTGGGTACAAGCAGCGGACCTGATGTTAAAGTAAATGATCAAACCGTAGTTGGACCTATATCAGAAAAAAGACAAATCAGATTATCACAAGGCAACTCAAATGGAAGTGTAACAAATGCACATCTGATAAACCACAAAGCAGAACCCGCGTATCAGAAAGTGAAACAAGTTCACAAAACCATATCAGTTCATAAGCCCAGAAACCCTGTTCAGAAACCAAATTCACACAAGCAAAGAACCCAGCAGAGATTATCAAAGGCAACAGCAGTATCATAGGCTCAGAACATCATCATCATCGCCGTGTACCCTCCTCGGCAGGGTTTGACGCGACCGAAGCCATAGTACCTATCCTGAAAGAAGAAGAGGAAAAGTTAATGTATGTTTCAAAACCGAAATCCAGAAATCAAAAGCAGATATCCAACGAAAATCCAATCCAGACTGCATCAAAAATAGTTCAAATCGGTTCGAAACAAAACAAATCAGAATAAAAACATTTCGAAACAAATCCAGTTGTGTCAAACAAATCGAGACCAATCCAATCAAGTGAACCCAAAAAGGGAAGTCAGCGAGCAAATCGCAAAAGCCGTGTTTGAAAATCCATCAGGAAAATCAAATCCACATCTGCAAATATCAAAAGAGAATCCAATCCAATCAGCAGTAATATAAATCGCATCCAAAAGAGGAATAATCTCAAAGTATCAGGAAAAACGTAAATCAAATCCAATCCTCATCATGTCAGATTGAAATTTCGAATGTGGGTCTCAATCATAAACAAAGCCCATGGAACCACAAGAGTATATAAAAAGGAGAAATACCACCTGTGAGAAAGGAAGGGAGGATCGCGAAAACCCTAGAGGAAAACGGCAAAGAACGCAAAACCCTAACGGGCTAGTAGCCGCGAGAGAGAGAGAGAGATCGAAACAAAGCAACCCGAGTGGAGAGGGTTCACCGGCGCCGTTTCGAACAACAACGGGCAAACCCCCTTTGAAGCTCAGACTATATCGTCATCATCGCAAGCCTCTGTGAAAACCACCGTCAAAACGATGTAAATTCATGATTCATGATCGTTATGTATTTGTTTTTTCTTTTTCAGGTTGGGAGGATAAGAGTATACGAGAGAGAATTGCGGCGAGAGAGAAGAAGAAGAAATGCAAACGGCGCCGCGAGTGATGTAGGGTTCTGGAAACCCTAAATGTCCTTTGATTGTAATCTACCCCATCTGGGTTGGGTCCGGGAGTGATGACCGGCCCAACCCTTTTTTATTTTTTATGTTTTTTTTCTTTTATAATTAGTTAATTAATTTTATTAAATATTTTTTTAAACTAATACAAAAAAATTGTTTTTAACAAAATAATAATTAAAAACCCTTTTTAAAACAAATAACTTGAAATTTTCATATGACAAAATTAAGAACTTTTTTTTAAAATAATAACTAAAAATATTGTTAAAAAATAATGACATCAAATCTTTTTTGTAGATAATTAGATTAAAACCATTTTTTCGAAAATTAAAATAAATCTTTTATGTTAACATCTCTTAACTTAATCAAATCTCTTTTCTTTTAAAAACAACAAGAATCTCCATATTGCATTTTTTCTCCTGACTCGCCCAATTACTGTCTAGCTTTGTTTACTAACGGTGTTCATCTTTTGCAGCTCATGGTCACTACTATTGCGTGGTGTTTTATTTTTTATTATTACTGTAACTGCCTCTCGGTTGTAATCTCGCGAATCCTAACAATCGCGCTTTAATTACTGCTTTTAAATTTCTGCTCGCATAGTTAAATTAGGACATTATTCTCTGTTTGCATAATTCAATTATTTCACACATTCATCAATTATTCTGTCACATTACACACATCCGAAGGTTAGGTCTAGCTTTTGGTCGCCGCGCCAATAGTCCTCAACTTCAAACCCTTACAACTTTTGCAAACCCTAATTTTCCATAAATGCCTCGCCGCAGACAAAGTTACAATTTTACCCCTAGCATTAGGTCAAAGAGCCGCCGCGCTCATTTTAGGGTTTCCCGTCGTGGAATCCCTAATTTAACCCTAATTACAACTTAACAATTCATAATGTAGAGATCGGAGTTTAAGACTCCATGTAAGCGTGTCCTTAAGATGCGTTTATTCCCCTTGAGACCTTGACCACAGTCGAGTGTTCTTTAACCTCCCTTGAGAGGGGAACTACGATTACTCTGATTCCACTCCCGTAAGGATACGTAGGCACAAGATGCGATGTCTTGCCGAGTAAACTTAGAATTAACCCTTACGTCTCTTTTCTCACTTTTAATCCTTTGTACATATACCTTAAGCAAATGAATAAAGCAAATAGTAAATATCTGAACAAAAGGTTCCCGTAGAGTACTACGGAAGTTTAGGGTGCTAGTACCTTCCCTAAATTTAACTAACCCCCGAATCCTAGAATCTCCCCGCATTGTGTTTACGATGCAAAATAGGTTTTCCCTCTTTTGACCTTTTCCTTCGGATAAATCAAAGAGCGGTTGTAAATTGAATTGTGATTCAAACTGATTAATAGTTTGTAATCCTATTTCCACCGCAACAAAAAGCATTAAAAATGAAAGAGTTAAGACATTGCAAAGTTGTGAAGAAAATAAATAAAACAAGTCACGAAAAGAAAGGAAATGGTCCTCAATGGGGTTTGAACTCGCTCCCCTGGTCTCAAGTCTAAAACCATAACCAACTGAGCCATCTGAATGGCTTGTAAACATAACGTGCATGTTGGAATAAATGCAAAAACAAATTTAAGAATGCCTAAAGCGCAAAAAACACAAAAGGGTGATCACCAAAGATCGAACCCAAGACAAGGCAATTACAAGACACGACAAGGCTATAGTTACACCACTGGGGCGGCCTATTACATCCAAACAATACATGCTTCTAATTCAATATATTTAAAAATAACACTAGAATGGCCACCTCATTAGCTCCACCTCACCCTTCTTCTTCCTTCGTCCTATCAAACTCTCTCTCTCTCTCTCTCTTCTCTCTCTCTCTCTCTCTCTCTCTCTCTCTCTCTCTCTCTCTCTCTCTCTCTCTCTCATGAACAGCAGAAGTTCACCCCCATACATCTTGCTCAACTCTCCATAAAAATGGAAGATTCCAAAAACAAACTTGTTATACTTCTCAACAGGAACACAAATGTGCACTTATCACACCCTAAAACTAAACACACAAGCCATAAAAACTGGTCAAACTGTCATACCCCAAATTTGTCCTACCTTTGTAAGCTTTCTCTCTGTAAGATGATTTGGTCTTTGACCAGAATCTTCTGAGAATTTAGGTCATAGGATCTTGTACGCGTATTCACCATGACTAACTAATTTGTGCAGATGCATTAATTTCAAGTATGAACAATATTTGTTCCCACAACTAAGTGCTTCAAGATGTGACAAATGAATTCTAATTCAAGATACCCTAATTTTGTCTGGGAATTTTAAATTTTTCATTTATCTGACTTTATTTCACTTTGCATTATATGCGTATATTTCATCCCGAGTAGTGCTTAAAATGTCAGTCGAAATGATTTTTCAGATTTGCAGACAGACCGGTCAAATTAAATCTCAATTGTGCGTAAAATCAGTGGACGAAAAATTTCAAAATCGAGTTTGCAGACGTCAATTATATTAATCTATATTTCGTGTAGTTTAACTTGACATGTTCGTATTAATTTTTTGACTATTTTTCGTCGTATTTTGATTAGTTTGAGCATTTTAACGGGTTAAAATTTATTTTAAAATCTGACTAAATGTTGTATTTTTCTGATTCGTATATTTTTCTGACTAAATCGGTTTATTTTTTCGAGCACTTGGGCGTCCGACTTTTATTTATTTGAGTTCCAACTATTTTTACATTTGTGTCTAAATATTTAAAATAAATAAATAGAATAATTAGTGTTTTAATTTTTATTTTATTTTAAATATTTATTTTATTTTAAATGTTTATTTTATTTTAAATGTTTATTTTATTTTGGGCTTTAAAATCGGGTATTAGGAACATTATTGACAATTTAGAGTTAACCCTAACTTAATCCCTATATATACATATGTTACATTGTTGAAAAGGGGGGCCGGAAAAATAAAAGGTAGAAACACCTTGCAACGGCCACAATAGCATATGAGCAACGTACTTGCGTCCATTCCGTCGTACCGCCAAATTAAAGTAAATTTTTTTTACTTATGAGTGTTCACAAAAATATTATGAAATACCTTGTTCATGTTTTGAAATAACTTATTTACATGTTGTTGTTTAGCAACATACTAATAGTTCACATTTTGTTATAACACACACACACACACGCACACGCACACACACGCGCGCGCGCGCGCGCACACACACACACATATATCTATATAATAAATTAACTTTTTATTTTAATATATATATATAATATAAACTAACCATCATTATTATATTATATTTATATATAATCTATTTTTGCATGTCTTGTTTATATATATTGTTAATAATATATATATTTTTTTCGATCGAATCATATCAATACGTTGTTTGCTTATTGGAGTGCACGATGCATGACATTTGTGTCGGTTTGATTCAGTTTCGATGATCGCATTTTTTGCATTAGTAATATTGTTGTTTTTTACCATTTAAAATCTTTTTACTTTATTTTTCTTTTTGATAAATTTAGATCTGCATAATTTTGATCCCTATTGCGATGATAACGTTGAGCATAGTAAATTGTTGGTCGATCTTATTGGTTTATGCATGGTTCTATGATTGGTTATTGTTGTATTTCGATTTTACAAGCGTCATACGGTTTAACATGGTGGCAATCCACTTTTTGCGTTTACCGATTCGCATCTCGATTTACAATCTGTGATTTTTTATTACCTTGTTGTTTCTCTATTCGATTTGCAATGACCGCTAATGCGGTAACAATTTGCTATTTCAATTCGTGTTATTTTTCAATGATTCAACGTCGCTATCGTTATTATCGGATCTAATTTCTTGTGATAGTCTTTGCACGTATTCGCATGCGTATTTGCGTCATGATTTTAATTCGTGCACTTTTCTTTTCACTTTATATTTTTGATTCATTTGTTATGAATGTACAATAACAATATTGTGTATGCATCTTATTTTCGTTCACACCTAAAATATTTTCAACACATTCTTGATTCATGTATCAAGTCGTACCCCAACTTGTAAGCCGACTGCTTTTTAGCACCATCATCAACCTCATGCAAACACTTTCTCTTTTTTTCTTTGGTTGTGGTTTCATTTACTAGAAGTACCCTTAGGGACTAGGAATCGACCTGACTTTTTCTCAAACCCTTGATCCAATGTCAAGTGGCTTATTCCCTCATAAGTCGGTTGCCTTTTGCAATCGCCATCACGCAAATTCAAAGCTCGATCTTTCATCGAGTATTTTTTTTAAAAGAAACTAAAATCTCTTTTTTTTAAATCCAAAAATACTTTAACTTATCTCTAACCTCTTTTTCAAACTCTAAAAGACATTTAACAAATATTAAACCTTTTTGCCTCTTGGCTTTTCTGTTTAAAACCTTTTCAAAAAGGACATGCTACCTAGCATCGTCCATAAGAAATACACAACAAACCAAAAACATTTTCAACAAGAACTACAGAGTTCTGATTCCCTCTGAAATACGTAGGCACTAGGTTGAAAACTCAGACGAACACAATAATAAAAAAATTCATTTTCTTTCAAGTAATCTTCCACCTTTTCTCTTAGCAAGCAATAAGATATTAGACACCTTTCAAGCCTAGATAACTTAGACGGTTCCCATTGAGTATGATGGATGTAGGGAGTAATAATACCTACTTCTTACATAACCGACTTCCGAACCCAACATGGTTGCGATGACCATACCCTAGTGTCGCTACTGCGAAAATCGGCGCCGGCTGACAGAAGAGTCGCCACCGTGCGTTATTTATCCCAACGGAGGGAAAGGAAACGCTCGAAGTAAACCTCGCAAAAAATGGGGAAAAGGTATGGTCATCGCAACCAAAACCTGGGTTCGGGAGTCGGTTACGCAAGGGGAAGGTATTAGCACTCCTCACGTCCGTCGTACTCGACGGGATCCACACTTGCTTGGGTTGTCTAAAGGATGCAAACAATCTATCTACGGCTGCTAAATCTAAACGGAAGGGAATTGACTCGATAGAGCGTCGCACTCTATGCCTACGTATTCTCAAGAGAGAAAGTCAGAGTCAACGTAGTTCGGGACTACGGGGAAATTGGCTCGCCAAGACTTCGCGTCTTGTGCCTACGTACTTCCACACTGCATGGAAGATCAGAGCTCTGCGTAGTTCAGGCTAACTACGGCTAAACAAGGGTATTCTCACACAGCAGTGAGAAAATCAACTGGTTTCAAAGGTTCGGGGACCTATGGGCAAAACTACGGTTTAGTCTCAAATGCACTCGGGCAAGAGAGAAAAAGGGGAATCAAATAGTCGTCAGCGGGAAAGTCTCGATCGCAAAGCCGCGAGAGAACAGAAAGGTCAGTCGTTAGTGTGCTCGCTAGGATATCGCATCCTATGCCTACATATCCTCGTCTGGTACGAGAAATCAGAGTAGTTGTAGTTCGGCTACTTCGGGACCACAGCTCAAATCTCGTTTTATTAACATTCTGAAAAATGATTACAATGGTTGAATACTGAAAATAAACCTCCTAGGAAATACTATTCTATCCTATCCTGAAAAATCGAATGGAAAATAGTCCCCTAACAAGTGGACGTCTAAACTACCTCTAAAATGTAAATAAACTCTATGAAAAAAATATCCTCTAAAAAAATATTACATCTAATATTTTTTTCTCTTTTCCCTAACATTTCTTTTTTCACTTCTTTTCTTTTTTCTATTTTTCTCCTTCTCACTACTTTTCATATTCTTTTTCATATTTTTTTCTATTTTTCTCACTATTTTTCCATGTCCTTTTTCAATATATTTTTCTCTTCTTCTTTTTTAATATTTCTTTTTTCTCAACATTTCTTTTTTTTCCACATATTTTTCCTTCAATATTTCTTTTTTATATTTTTTTCAACATATTTTTATTGTACTTCTTTTTCAAATATTTCTCTTCTTTTTTTTTCTTCATAATATTCTTTTCATATTTTCTCTCCTTTTTCTTTTTCTTTTTTTATTGTTTCTAAACAAAAGAAAAAAAATACACAAGGGGAGGGGGGTGCATTATGGATACAGGGGTGTTAGCTAGTAAAACAAACAAAAAAACCAAACTGGGCCCAGCCCATAAGTCTTAGTTCAGAAAAAAACTTGGGAGGGGGTGTGGAGTTGAACGGAAGGGTGTGCCAAGTGACCTCGTTGGGCCTTGAGTCCATAGTCAGCAAAGAACACACGGAGGGGGGTTTGATGAGCAAAACATTGGTGTAACCAGAAACTCGTTGGGCCTCGTGGCCCATTACCCATGATCCATTGCCCAAAACCCTAAACTCACTTCCATCTTCCCCTTGCACTGTTCATCTTCCGCCACTCCACCTCCTCTCTTTCCTTTCTCTTTCTGAAACCCTAATACCTTAACTCTTCTCCGCCGCCGTTCTCCTCCTTTCCCCATCTCCGTTCAAAATCTCTTCTCTCCGATTCAACCTCCATCGCATTTCTTCTCCTCTCAACCTCAAACTCTTCTTTCTCCAACTTCATACCTTTCTATTAACAAAACAACAAAACAAAGCAACAGACAAGCAAAAACTTAACTCGGTTGATCTGGAAAACAAACTGCATCTGACGGATGATTTTTTGAAGGTCTTGGCAATGTGCGTTTGAAGAATCCTTGGTAGTTTTTGGAGATTGTTCTTGAAGCTTCTGGAAAGATGCATGTGAAGACGATGAAGATCCGTTGAAGTCTGACTCGGGCTTGGATCCAGATGTTGTTCTGATGATTTCTGGAGATTGTGAACTTGTTCTTGCATGTTCTTGTGGTCGAACTCGAAGGTTGGGTGGAAGATCGTTGAAGCGTGATGAAGCTCTTGAAGGTAATCTGGAAATATTATGAAGGTTCTTGAAGAATGTTGAACGAAGACCTGAGATGAGATTGATGAGGATCTGGGAGTTTTTTGGAGATTTGATCTTGAGGAGGAACATGATGATGATGATGATGAAGTTGGTCGGTGATGGAGGTTTCTGGGAATGAGATGATGTGGATGATGAAGGTTGATCGGTGATGGAGGAAAATGACCGGAGAGGATGAAGATTGAAGGAGGAAGATGAAGATTGTTGGAGAATCTGGGATTTTTTGTGTTTCCGGTGACCGGTACGGCGGCCGGAATAGGTTAGAGGTGACCGGCGGTGAACTGGTACGGTGGTTGCATGGCCGCCGGCCATGCAACCGATGAGGTTTCGGTGTGGCTTGGTGGAGGGACGCGTGTCATGGTAGTGGGAAGGAGTGGTGCATGGACGCCACTTGTTGGAGACGTGGCAGAGAGAGGAAGATGAGAGTGATGTGGTGTCTGCGTGTGAGTGTGATATGTGGGTCCTCTTCTTTTTGCAACACGTGGAGCTGAGACTATATACATGGACTGGCTTTTTCTGGACAATTCTGGAATATTCTGGAAACTGGACCTGCGAATTTGGGCTTCACCTGATTGGGCCCACACGAAAATGATCACAAAAAACTCAGAAAAAAAACTGAATTAAGAACAAGATTAAAAACCTAATTAATATCTAATCCTAATTAACCAACTAACTGATGATTAACCTAATTAATATCTAATAAGATCTCAATTAAACCTAACAAGAGAATTATCCTAATACTCTAATAAATCTCTAAAAAATTCTAATAAACCCACTAATAAAATTCTAATAAATCTCCTAATCTAAAAACTCTAAACTTTTATTAAACTCTAATAAATTTTTATTAACCCTATATTATTTATCTAAAAGTAAACCTCTTATTAATAAAAGAAAAACAAAACTATATTCTTCTATTAAAATGATTAAAAAAAGCTATTAACACTATTTAAAAAACTATTAATATTCTAAAAATATGCTAAAAAAGATTTAAATCTATTTATTATATTCTAAAAACATCTATATTATCCTAAAATGATTTAAAAGCTATTAAAACTATTATTAATATTCCAAAATGATTAAAATCTATATAAAACCCTAATAAAATCTAATAAAAATCCAAAAAAATCACAAAAAATTCCGAAGGAACAAAAATAGCACCGAACGACAAATAACACCGCGAGAGCGCATCAAACTAGCCGGTAAAAAATAAACGGACACAGAAATATCCCAAAAATACGATTCTACTTATCTGAGCTGATTAAAAACCACCTGAGACGCGAGACGAGGGCTGTGATCCCGATAAAATCAAAACAAATGAAAAATGCACTGTATGCGATATGCAGATGCGAATGCGGTCATGCGTCGAAATATCGAGCCAGATACGGGACCCGGTTGGTCAAATTTTGGGGTGCAACAGCTGCCCCTATTCAAGAAGCTTGGACCTGAATGGTTGAAGAGCGCCCAACCTTTGATCATTCAAAGGTAGAAGATGGTTGAATACAAATGGAACCCTGAAATTTGCCAACCGCGGGAATATACTGCAAACTGCTTGAGGAATAGCCTCCAATAAACTGAAGTCTGATCGTCACGGCAACAACTGGTAAAATTTTCTGCTGTTTTTTTTTCCAACATCAATCACCTGTGTGACGCCACAGATACTGATTCTTCGGGATAATGCTTCAGAAAAGCAAACACCTTCCCATCTACTATGGGATCTTTCTGTCGACTCCTGGTTCACGGCGAACCTGAGGAAACTCTCCTGGGGAATTCTGAATTGAACTGCCTGGCACCTATTTTGACGAAGGCGGCAGCTTCAGAAGTTCGATATGTGTCAATCTTTGTTGTTGTTGTTTTTTTTTCCGATGCTGACGTAACAACCAAATGAAGAATCACTCCGCTGGGGGAGAAGAGAAACTGAACCGATCAATTCTGCAGGTGAACAAATTCGGAATCCAATAGGTAACCAACCTGGTCCAAGTTTCGAAATGCGTATGTCTGATAATGATGCAATGCCCTATATGACATGTGAATGTTATGCGTTCTGTTGGAAATGCGATGCCCAGACGTCATGCTATATGTCTGTATAAATGCTATGACTATATATGCAAATGCTAATGCAGGCTCGAGCTGCCAGAGAACACCAGGTATGAAAACCACTTGGCAAAATAAATGCCGAAGGCAACGTCAACTCTCCTGGGGATTAACCGAAGTCACAGAACCATCTCAGCAAAGTAAATGCTGGAAAAGGGAACCCAAATCTGCTGGGGATAACCGTCCTGCTGGAGATATGGAAAGGCTAACCCTACTTGGCGACTTCACTGGGGAAAGAAAAAAACAACTCTGCTTGGGGATGCTCTCTTCAAACCATTGGCAACTGATTGTGCTCTGCGGGGATTGACCCAAACTGGGGTTGATTGCGCGCAGCACGCTGCTGGAAGTGCCCCTACTATCAAGGATATCAATTTTAGTCTGCTGAGGATACTCCGGATCCTACTCTGATACGGAGGAAAATACAATCTCGACTCTTCCGGGGATAATAAACAACTTTCATCTGCTGAAGAGTAGCAATTCTGATTTAACAACCTCCACAATGAATTCAAACATTACTCGGAGCACTGGTATCCGCTGAGCTTCGTATCGGGGAACGAGTCATTGAGAATTACGGTGTCAGATACCTTTAGGTTTTTTTTGCTTTTCTGGTTTAGGATAAACATGGATTATGTACACAGTGGAAGATATGGAAAATACTAGACGAGAACTAGCATTCAAAGGTAGGCTACCAGACGAGAACTGATAGGAAAATAGGTTAGGAAAATTGAACGAGAATTGATTTGGTTTGGACATCAGACGGGGCTGACTGGATAACAGACTGAGGCATAGACAACCAGGCGAGAACTGGCTGAGAGCTGACATATACCAGACGAGAACTGGTATAACACATAGGTTAAAACACACGATGATCAGACGAGAACTGATTACGCAACGACGTGTACCAGACGAGAACTGATACAACACTTGAAGAAACGGTGACCAGACGAGAACTGGTTACAATAAACTACACCAGACGAGAACTGATGCTTACAATAAACTACACCAGACGGGAACTGATGTTTACGGAAGGGTGGGCCAGACGAGAACTAGTTACCGGTTTGCCAGGCGAGAACTGGACTTTGGAAACGACTGGTTACTGACACGTAACAGGTTTAGACTGCAGGATAATGACCAAATGACAACAAGGCTCTCTTTTATTTCGAAGATTCAAGTTTTTGATAAGAGTATTGACACGATTCCCCGATACTCCACTCCGGCTGGGGATAAACAAACTGGCTTGAACAACTTGCCCCCAGTACACTCAGCTGGGATAAAAACTGGCTTGAACAACTTGCCCCAGTACACTCAACTTGCCCCAATCTAACTCTTGGGAATACTTGCTCTGAACAGCTTGCTACGAGACGACCTCGATATTACTTGCCCTGGTATCTATACAACAACAGAATTCAATCTCCATTAGACCCCTATCAACCCAGTTGGTTTCAACACTCTCTGCGATGGCTTGCCCCTGAATGAGCGTTCTAGCGACTTAACCTGATCTGATTATCCACTGGAAGTATCTGCTTTCAAATCTCAATGTTCTGCATAATTGCCCCTGATTGGGTCTCGAGAAGATTCCTTTTGATCAACTACTTCTCAAATAAACTGCCCCTGATTGACTGAAGCTTCGAGACTCGCCCTCAGACAGAATGATTCCGAACTCACCGGAAGTCAATGCTCCTGATTCACGGGGTTTTCACAACATACACCATCCTGGTTCAGACTGCTGAATTACTCAGTCCTGCTTGCCGATTCCCTGCTGGAATTTCTTTCATGCCAACTACTAACCTGCAATTAAAATTGTCTATTTACGAATGGTAATCTTAATACAGTGGTTATGCAGATTTTGAAAAATTTTGAGCTGTCACTCATTTACATGCTATGATTGTGAGTGACGAATGAACCAGAGTTCAAACGCAGTGCTTACGTGATCAGTGAAAAACACAACAAGGATGTGACTAGCAAGTCAGGAAGGAGTCAGGTTACTCAACCTTATCGTAATGCGCTTCAGACTAACCCTACCTCAATTAGGTCTTTTAAGGGTTGTATCGTGGTCGGGTTCACGGTTCGTGAAACAAAGGATTTTTGGCTCAAATTTTGATTTGTACCCACCCCTTCTACGTGATGATCTTCGATCCTAAGGTTCAGTTAACCTGGCACAAGCGCTCGCCTCTTCGAGAGGTATGTCGAGTGGTAAGAACCATAGTTAAGGAACTCACGAGGTTTTTCCGGAGTGATAGTTACTCCTTCTTCGCTTTGGTGTCTGTGTACACGACTTTGTGATTTGCTGGGGAAAAAAATTTTATCCCTTCTTTTTCGTTCTTTTGATTCCCTAATTTTTGCCTGGACTGACTCATTTTGAGTTCTTTTCGATTTCTTTTAAAGTCCAGCGGGATGCCCTGATTTTTGCCTAAGTATTAGCTTTCTCAGCTCTTTCTTTCTTCTTACTTAGCGGGCTTTCTTATTTCTTTATTTTGGAACAAAGTCGCGTGACACTGGTTGTCTTGATTGCTCCGAAAGGATTGTAACTGTCTCACTCCTGGTCGGTGAGGTTTGACCTCTTGATAGGTATAAACTGATTGGTCCTCGAAAGACAACACTCCTCTGTAAGACTTGAATGCTCGGTCAAGCTAACTGACAACTACCCTGCCCCGGGTTAAGATGTGAGGGTTTATAAGTCCGAAAAAACTTCTACTTCCTGGCTCGAAGTGGTTAACAAGGGACTAACTCCTTATATCTCCAGTGTTTGGGGAATTTGAAACAATGCCTTGTACGTCATCGGTAAGGTCTTATCTGAAAGCATATGATCATTGGTCCTGAGTTTATTTCGTCATCCTCCCTCCAATCTTTGCTAGTCACAGTGACAAAGTGGAGTGAATAAAATGCAAGTGTCAGTGCAATGCAGTAAATGAGCGACAGCGACATGATTAATTCAGAAAAATGCATAGTCACTTTATTATTATCACCATTCGAAACATACAATGTTTAAAAGCAAGTAGTAACTAACAGAAAAGAAACTACAAATGCAAATGATATAAAATCTAAGGACTGTCACCGCTGAGGCGCCTGCCTGTATGAACCACTGGCTTTTTTCTGAGGAATACTTTCCGAGTCTACGAGCTTAGACAGCTGAGCGGTTAGGATGAACAAACAGAAATCCTTCTCGAAAGGAAATGCGATCTTGGTCAATCAACTGCTGTACTTTCGCCTGAAATGCTTTACAATCTTCCGTCGAATGCCCTGGAGAGCCACCATGGTAACCACACTGAACGTGGGGATTGTACCCAGGAGGGTAAGGTTCTGGAACTGGCTTAAGAGCTTTAGGTTCCACCAAAGAACTCTGGATCAAAGAGGGTAGCAGTTGGCTATACGGCATAGGCACTGGGTGAGAAGGAGCTTTCCTTCGTTCCAAGTTGCTACGAGGTCTGTTCTGGTTTTGACGCTGATTCTGATAACCTTGGCCACGAGTTCGCTGACTTGCAATGGAAGCGACATAAGATTCCTGATATGGTGCCCCAGGCACGGCTGTCTGTTCAGTATAACAAGCCACAGGAGGTACTGATCTCTGATAAGATGAAGAACCGACAAAATTCACTGATTCGCTTCGAGGATATTCAACCTTTGGAATGACTGCATTGATCACCACTTCTTCTTCACTCTGATAGTCACAAGGATATTCAGTTTCACCAGCTTGATCATTTGAAGTAATCTGAATTTTCCCAATTCTGATGGCATACTCGAGGCGTTCTCCTAATGCTACCACGTCAGAGAAACTTGACGGAAGTCCGAGCAATCTTTCGAAGTACGGATCTTGTAGGGAATCTACAAACATGCTTGTCAGCTCTTGGTCTAACAGCGGTGGATTCACTCTAGCAGCAAATTCTCTCCATCTCTGAGCATACTTCCTGATAGGTTCATTGTTCTCTTGAGACAATTCTTGCAACTGCATGCGATAGGGAGCTATGTCTAGGTTATAATCGTACTGCTTCAGAAAAGCTCTGGCTAAATCTATCCATGACTGAATCTGATTTCTCTCTAACTGCATATACCACCTCAAAGATGCCCCAGTCAGACTATCTTGAAAGCAATGAATCATCAATTTGTCATCTCGCACAAACGCAGTCATTCTTCGACAGAACATCATCAAATGCAGCTTCGGACAGCTATCTCCCGTGTACTTCTCAAATTTCGGCACCTTGAACTTATAAGGCAACACTAGGTCAGAAACCAAACACATGCCTACAGCATCCAGGCTAACAGCATCTTTCACCGTCAAAGCTTTCATTCCTTCTTCCAACGCTCGGAGTCTTCTATCCTTCTCAAGAGCTCTTGGATCTACCATCCCGGCCATTGGAATATCTCTTCGGTAATTCATCACAGGGAAAACAACACCTTGATTGTTAACAGGAGGCGGACGTTCATTCCGGGCAACAAACTGCTCATGTCGATCTCGGTTCCCCACAGAAGGCTGTACAACTTGGTCTGCAGTAACATTGTTCACTTGCGGGAAGTCTTCCATAGAATCATACAGAGGGTTGGACGCCATAGTGAACCCCGTCAAGGTATTAGGAGACTGGAAATTGCCTTCAGACATAGCTACCAATAATCTTCAGCTGACTTCACTGCTTGATTCTGCTTAAATCTACTCAACCCCTAGGTCGGTCTTCTGACACTCAACAGTTGCTCAATCCAAACTCCGGGTAATCACCTTCAGGAAACAAAGGCTGGATCAGAACTCTGGCTAACTGGAGGATGATATGCAATGCAACACTAATATGCACATGATATGCAAGATGCAGCAAACAACGGGACCACAGCCCCCACACAATCTCTGAATACTACTGCACTGCTGACGGAGTACGGTCGCTCTGAAGAGAAGACCAAAATAATGGGTAGGTTGGAAGTCAAGTTTCCTGCAAAAAAAAAACCCCCACTCACAGGTGTGGACCTATATCTGATAAGGTACGGCATCCTATGCGGTCGTCAGCGTCACAGACTTTCAAGACTGACGATACGATTCCCAGAAGGAGTGGCATCATCGAGTCCTGAAGAGGCCTCACTTAGCTAACTTCCAAATGATCGGTTCCCAGAGTCGACAATCCTCACGTCTGGACTCCCCTCAGATCCTCAGGACCGGAAAGGAGCACCTCTGCGAGAACCTCGTCTGAGCGCAGATTTTGTAGGGAACTGTGCCTGCTCAGCAGACAGGTTCGTCTACTACTCTCCACAACTATATCTAGGTGCATACTCAAGCCCAGGTCCGGCTTCTCACTCAATCATAGAACACCCGTCACACCCCAACAGCAACAGATAATATCAATAAATAAACCCCAATAGACAAGCAAACAAGCGCTAGGATTGACTCTCTTTTAGGGGACGTTGGATCCCACAGGCATGGGGAACTATCGCAGTCCCCAGCAGAGTCGCCAGTTGTCGCTACTGCGAAAATCGGCGCCGGCTGACAGAAGAGTCGCCACCGTGCGTTATTTATCCCAACGGAGGGAAAGGAAACGCTCGAAGTAAACCTCGCAAAAAACGGGGAAAAGGTATGGTCATCGCAACCAAAACCTGGGTTCGGGAGTCGGTTACGCAAGGGGAAGGTATTAGCACCCCTCACGTCCGTCGTACTCGACGGGATCCACACTTGCTTGGGTTGTCTAAAGGATGCAAACAATCTATCTACGGCTGCTAAATCTAAACGGAAGGGAATTGACTCGATAGAGCGTCGCACTCTATGCCTACGTATTCTCAAGAGAGAAAGTCAGAGTCAACGTAGTTCGGGACTACGGGGAAATTGGCTCGCCAAGACTTCCCGTCTTGTGCCTACATACTTCCACACTGCATGGAAGATCAGAGCTCTGCGTAGTTCAGGCTAACTACGGCTAAACAAGGGTATTCTCACACAGCAGTGAGAAAATCAACTGGTTTCAAAGGTTCGGGGACCTATGGGCAAAACTACGGTTTAGTCTCAAATGCACTCGGGCAAGAGAGAAAAAGGGGAATCAATTAGTCGTCAGCGGGAAAGTCTCGATTGCACAGCCGCGAGAGAACAGAAAGGTCAGTCGTTAGTGTGCTCGCTAGGATATCGCATCCTATGCCTACATATCCTCGTCTGGTACGAGAAATCAGAGCAGCTGTAGTTCGGCTACTTCGGGACCACAGCTCAAATCTCGTTTTATTAACATTCTGAAAAATGATTACAATGGTTGAATACTGAAAATAAACCTCCTAGGAAATACTATCCTATCCTATCCTGAAAAATCGAATGGAAAATAGTCCCCTAACAAGTGGACGTCTAAACTACCTCTAAAATGTAAATAAACTCTATGAAAAAATGTCCTCTAAAAAAATATTACATCTAATATTTTTTTCTCTTTTCCCTAACATTTCTTTTTTCACTTCTTTTCTTTTTTCTATTTTTCTCCTTCTCACTACTTTTCATATTCTTTTTCATATTTTTTTCTATTTTTCTCACTATTTTTCCATGTCCTTTTTCAATATATTTTTCTCTTCTTCTTTTTTAATATTTCTTTTTTCTCAACATTTCTTTTTTTCCCACATATTTTTCCTTCAATATTTCTTTTTTATATTTTTTTCAACATATTTTTATTGTACTTCTTTTTCAAATATTTCTCTTCTTTTTTTTTTCTTCATAATATTCTTTTCATATTTTCTCTCCTTTTTCTTTTTCTTTTTTTATTGTTTCTAAACAAAAGAAAAAAAATACACAAGGGGAGGGGGGTGCATTATGGATACAGGGGTGTTAGCTAGTAAAACAAACAAAAAAACCAAACTGGGCCCAGCCCATAAGTGTTAGTTCAGAAAAAAAACTTGGGAGGGGGTGTGGAGTTGAACGGAAGGGTGTGCCAAGTGACCTCGTTGGGCCTTGAGTCCATAGTCAGCAAAGAACACACGGAGGGGGGTTTGATGAGCAAAACATTGGTGTAACCAGAAACTCGTTGGGCCTCGTGGCCCATTACCCATGATCCATTGCCCAAAACCCTAAACTCACTTCCATCTTCCCCTTGCACTGTTCATCTTCCGCCACTCCACCTCCTCTCTTTCCTTTCTCTTTCTGAAACCCTAATACCTTAACTCTTCTCCGCCGTCGTTCTCCTCCTTTCCCCATCTTCGTTCAAAATCTCTTCTCTCCGATTCAACCTCCATCGCATTTCTTCTCCTCTCAACCTCAAACTCTTCTTTCTCCAACTTCATACCTTTCTATTTACAAAACAACAAAACAAAGCAACAGACAAGCAAAAACTTAACTCGGTTGATCTGGAAAACAAACTGCATCTGACGGATGATTGTTTGAAGGTCTTGGCGACGTGCGTTTGAAGAATCCTTGGTAGTTTCTGGAGATTGTTCTTGAAGCTTCTGGAAAGATGCATGTGAAGACGATGAAGATCCGTTGAAGTCTGACTCGGGCTTGGATCCAGATGTTGTTCTGATGATTTCTGGAGATTGTGAACTTGTTCTTGCATGTTCTTGTGGCCGAACTCGAAGGTTGGGTGGAAGATCGTTGAAGCGTGATGAAGCTCTTGAAGGTAATCTGGAAATATTATGAAGGTTCTTGAAGAATGTTGAACGAAGACCTGAGATGAGATTGATGAGGATCTGGGAGTTTTTTGGAGATTTGATCTTGAGGAGGAACATGATGATGATGATGAAGTTGGTCGGTGATGGAGGTTTCTGGGAATGAGATGATGCGGATGATGAAGGTTGATCGGTGATGGAGGAAAATGACCGGAGAGGATGAAGATTGAAGGAGGAAGATGAAGATTGTTGGAGAATCTGGGATTTTTTGTGTTTCCGGTGACCGGTACGGCGGCCGGAATAGGTTAGAGGTGACCGACGGTGAACTGGTACGGTGGTTGCATGGCCGCCGGCCATACAACCGATGAGGTTCCGTTGTGGCTTGGTGGAGGGACGCGTGTCATGGTAGTGGGAAGGAGTGGTGCATGGACGCCACTTGTTGGAGACGTGGCAGAGAGAGGAAGATGAGAGTGATGTGGTGTCTGCGTGTGAGTGTGATATGTGGGTCCTCTTCTTTTTGCAACACGTGGAGCTGAGACTATATACATGGACTGGCTTTTTCTGGACAATTCTGGAATATTCTGGAAACTGGACCTGCGAATTTGGGCTTCACCTGATTGGGCCCACACGAAAATGATCACAAAAAACTCAGAAAAAAACTGAATTAAGAACAAGATTAAAAACCTAATTAATATCTAATCATAATTAACCAACTAACTGATGATTAACCTAATTAATATCTAATAAGATCTCAATTAAACCTAACAAGAGAATTATCCTAATACTCTAATAAATCTCTAAAAAATTCTAATAAACCCACTAATAAAATTCTAATAAATCTCCTAATCTAAAAACTCTAAACTTTTATTAAACTCTAATAAATTTTTATTAACCCTATATTATTTATCTAAAAGAAAACCTCTTATTAATAAAAGAAAAACAAAACTATATTCTTCTATTAAAATGATTAAAAAAAACTATTAACACTATTTAAAAAACTATTAATATTCTAAAAATATGCTAAAAAAGATTTAAATCTATTTATTATATTCTAAAAACATCTATATTATCCTAAAATGATTTAAAAGCTATTAAAACTATTATTAATATTCCAAAATGATTAAAATCTATATAAAACCCTAATAAAATCTAATAAAAATCCAAAAAAATCACAAAAAATTCCGAAGGAACAAAAATAGCACCGAACGACAAATAACACCGCGAGAGCGCATCAAACTAGCCGGTAAAAAATAAACGGACACAGAAATATCTCAAAAATACGATTCTACTTATCTGAGCTGATTAAAAACCACCTGAGACGCGAGACGAGGGCTGTGATCCCGATAAAATCAAAACAAATGAAAAATGCACTGTATGCGATATGCAGATGCGAATGCGGTCATGCGTCGAAATATCGAGCCAGATACGGGACCCGGTTGGTCAAATTTTGGGGTGCAACACCTATCCTTTTCCCCGTGGGTTTTCTCGACATTTTCCCTTTGCTCTCGTGGGAATAAATAAAGCTCGGTGGCAACTCTCATAAGTCCATCAGTGATTGTGCAAACCCTAGTTTTGCACATCACGAAGATCGTATTTTTCGAGGTACGACACAAACCGCATGATATCACCATAACATCATGTATGAAAAGCCAAAAAATTTCAATGTATACAAGACATATAGTGATACAAACAACAAGTAAACAACATAACAAATAATCTTATTCACATGAGCAATAGAGATAACGTGAGTGAGAAGAGTTTAAGGGAATATATGTTTACCTCTTGGAGAGATCCCAAGGTCCCTTCGAATAGTCTTACAGAAGTAGGAAAAGATATTGCTCAACCTTGTTAACCTCTAGAGATTAGTAATTAATGGCTAGCTTGCTTATGAAGAACTCCCTCCTTCAAACCCGATAGCTTGTGTAAGGTAGAGGATGAAAATGGTGAATGATTATTAAGACATTACAGTTTGTATTTTATGGTTGGAATCTGCTTAAGTTGATGTCTAATGAAGGTTTTTGGAGTTGTTTTTAAGTTCAGACGAGTGGAAAAGGTTTTTTGAGTATATTTGTGCAAAAAAGAAGTGGTTATGTGGCTTGCTCGAAAATGAGGTTTCTTGGTGTTTTTTTTCTCAATTTTTCCTCTCCCCTTTCAGCTTTTCATGCTCTCATTATATCTTCTTCCACCTTGTAGGTTTTGGAGAGATCCGAGAAAAGATCCCCCATTGGTCAAAAGTCAGAGTAACCTATGTGGGGCTGCTTAAGTCAATATGATTCAGGTTCTTGGGAGCTTGTGTTTTTGGAGTGTTGTGGCAACAAAACACAAACAAGTAGGTGAGGGAAGTCCAAGGCAATAGTTGTAGGTTTTTGATCTTTCAAGTATGCATGTTAAGCTCTTTTTGTGCCTTTTGTTGGTTTAAGCGATGGGAGCTTAATATGTTAAGTTTTGGGATTAAGAATGATAGGTTTGGTGCACAAGAAATAAGGCTTTGGATGTTGAAATGGTTTGTCATGTTTGGCATAAATGCTGGTCATGAGACTTGGCAAGCTTGGTATGACATGAACATGTGCATGATGCTCACTTTGGGACACCATAACTCAATGGTTTTTTACTCAAATGGTGAGGTCTTAATCTATTTGGAAATAGGGCATGGAAGTGAACAAGTTTCATGTTTGGAACTTCTTGAGACAAGGCTTGGAACATGTTGAAAACTAAACATGAAAACTGACCCTACACACTAGCCTAGGGCTTGGCACGCAGGCCTGGTCATGACTTGGGCAAATGGTTTCAAGACTTGGCACCTAAGTTCATCTTATCATATCATGAGTTGTAGAACTCCAATGAATGAGTTCTTTACATGCTTGGAAAACTAAAATGGAGGATAACTACTTTTATGTTTTACACTTTTGGATTTGGGGCTTGGAATTATCAAAAAGAAAGCTTGCAAGTTGAGCAAAAATATGACTTGGAAGTACATTGGCAACTAAGGCAAGTTGCCTAGCTTGTGCCTAAAATCACTAAACTTTGTGATGCCATAACTTTTCACTACTTGATCAAATTAAGGACTTTTTTATATGCTTAGAAAACTTAGATCAAGAGGTATAACTTTCATGTTGTAAGAAATTTTATTTGAGATCAAGAAACCCATGAGGCCTTGGTTGGAAGTTCTTGCCAAAATGTTGCCCTAGGTTTTGCCCTACTTTGACCTCCACTTGCAAACATCATAGCTTGAGTTCTAAACATAATCTTGAGGAGTTCTAGATATCAAAAGAAACCTAAGGAGATGATCTACAACTTCCATGTTGATGACCAATGCAAATTACACTTGGAACTACCTTGAATTTGGCCTTGAAAACCCTTTCAAATGTTGACTTTTTAACTTAGAAAATTTCCACCGTGAAACCCTAATTCTTGAAATCTCTTTATTCTATTGTTCCATATTGAATTTTGATGATCCAAACATATAAAATCATGGGCTAAGACCTCCAGATCTTTAGGGTTGACCAAAAACTCAAGAGTTGACTTTTGTGATGCCTTAGTTAACTTTTGAATCAGATGAAGTCAATGCCTCCCATGTCCACTTAAGAAACTCTTGACTTGGATTTCTTTGGACCAAATGACCTATTAGGGACCCATGAAATGTGTGAGGACCTCCTTAGTTTATTTCCCACTCAAGTCATGATTGATTAAAGCTTACTTCTCTTCTCCACAAAACCCTAATTTCAACAAAATAAACAAAACAACAAAGCCTAATGATATGGGTTAGTGATGCAAGGATGATTGACCTATGATGCTCATGCAAATGTTGATGACATATCAGGGGTAAAATTTGGGGTATAATAGTTTCCCTTATTTAAATATCTTTCTCGGATGACGTGAGCGATGAAAATCCTCACAAAGTCAAAGTGAAAGGTATTTAAATATAGCAAACCAAAATTTTTGCCCTTAGATGCAATGTTATGCTAAGGACGACAAAAACTACGTAAATGCTGACATGCTATGAACTCTATCATGATGAATATAATGACATAATGAATGCAAGAATGCATACGACAACAAAAGCATACAAGGATAGAGTAAACACAACCAGTAACCACTCACTAGGGAAAGACAACAACACTGGAGAAACAGACAAAAAACTGGGGAAACATAAAGTGATCAACACAGGTTCAGACATGACCAGAATGTTATCCTAGAAGAAAATTTTCCACCGGAGATAGAACCAGGAAAACGGTCTCCGCTGGGGAAAAGTTGAACAAAGAGTTTACTTCCGACAAGAGCAAAACAAAAATAATCTTCTGACAAGAGACCAGACAAAAAAAAGATTTCCTTAAAGCAAAAAGTTCAAACGGGATCTTCAGGAAACGATAGGAAAAGTAAAAGATAAGTCTAAAACTGAAGTATGTCAAGTGAGTTGGACTTAGAAAACTACCCATAAGATCTGGACTTCACGAGGAATGTTAATGACAACCAACAATCAAACTAAAACAACCAAAGGAGGTTTTAAGGATATGCCAATTACCATTGGACTTTCAAGAGAATGCCAATCACCATTAGACTTTAAGAAATTCCAGTCACCACTGGACTTTCAAATGATGCCAATTACCATTAGATTTTGAGCAACGCCAGTCACCACTAGACTTTCAAATGATGCCAATTACCATTGGATTTTGAGCAATGCCAGTCACCACTGGACTTCAAGAGAATTCCAATTGCCATTGGACTTTAAGCAATGCCAGTCACCACTGGAATTTAACGGAGGTTGCTAGTGACGATTAGACTTCAAGGAGAAAAACTAGTAACGATCAAGGAAATAATACAATAGCAGATGGATCCAATTAAAGGTGTTAGTAACAACTATACTTCAAAGGGGATACGGGTGACAACTCACAACCATAAAAAAGAGTCAATAAAAACTGAGGTAGAGACATTGGTGACAACCAAGGACCGAAAAGACAAAGAATTCCCGCGACAACCAGACTTGATAAACAAGACGCTGACACCAAACTGGGATTAACAATCACGACAGAGGTAACAACCAGAGAGCCTAAGGCAATATAGATGCACATGATATATCATGATGAAAATGATTAATGATATGCAAGAGCTGATTCTAATGAGAGACAAAGAATTCAGAGACTCGGAAGGGAAAGATAGATAAGCATATCTATCTCGCTAGGGAAGAAAAGAATCACACTGAATTTAAAGAACAAAAGTATTCAAAGGCTCGCTGGGAAATAAAACCACTCCATTTGGGGAAATATAAAACTTAGGAAAGCTTGCTGAAAATGGCAGTGTAACTTCAATAGAGACACTAGATGACTCCAACTAAAGATGAGTGTTCCACTATCAAAAATGTATCTCATATAGAATACTGGGGAGTCAGTCTTCAATCTTGGTAATCATACATGACCATAGGAATGACCCAATAAATTAATTCAAACTGGCGTTTCAATGGGGGAAATGTATTGAGATTGCACATCAAGGTTTCTGCCACCTTAAGACTTCCTGGGAAAAATATGATTTTCACTGAATCTTTCCACGAGCCGAAGCAACTTTATGTTTTGTTAAGTTTTCAAAAACTGTTTTTAAAATTCAAAACCTTTTGCTCTCAAAATCATTATTAACCAATAAACGATGTTTTGCATAACAAATAAAAATAGGGAAAACAATAACTTGCAAACAATTGAATGGTCCAAAAATCTGATTTTATTCAAGAATGGCAGCTTGCAAATGACAAAGCTTCATGGAACATTTATAATTGAAAATGGCAACAGGAAAAAAAGTTACATTGAATCCAATGACAATCTATCCCTAATGACTAAGAGTCCTCCAAAACGTCGCTTCTGACAAGAGTGGTTGAAATGAACTTCTCGTATGATCTTATGCAGAGGTGACAACCATCTGATACAGTGAAATGCTTTTGCCCCTAATTTTTGCCTGGATCGCCCTTTCGGGTTTTCAGTCCACTGGAACGCTCATTTTTGCCTAAGCCACCCTTTCGGGTTTTCAACTTAGCGAGCTCATTTTTTATTTCATCCCTAACTTTTTCCTGGATCTCCTTCATAGATTATGATCCAGCGAGATACCCATTGTTGCCTAAGCCGCCCTTGCAGGTTTTCGACTTATCGGGTTCTTTAGACATAATATTTTCGTACTGCATCATAATTTACTAGGTGGGTAAGTTGTTCTTCATCCATCGTTGTGAGAATTAACGAGCCTCCTGAGAAGACTATTTTTACAATAAATGGGCCATCATAGATAGGCATCCATTTCCCCTGTATATCTTTGTGAAGTGGCAAGATTTTCTTGAGTACAAGCTCCCCTTCTTGGAAATCTCGGACGCAAACCTTTTTGTCAAAAGCTATTTTAATCCTCTTTTGATATAACTGACCGTGACACGTCACAGTCATGCACTTCTCATCAATAAGGTTTAATTGATCAAATCTTTCTCTCACCCATTCCACTTCATTAAGTTTGGCTTCCATTATGACTCTTAAAGAAGGTATCTCAACCTCAATGGTCAGTACTACGTCCATCCCATAAACCAACGAAAAAGGGGTTGCCCCAGTTGAAGTATGCACAGACGTTCTATACCCATGTAAGGCAAATGGCAGCATCTCATGCTAGTCCTTATAGGTCTTCATCATTCTCTACAAAATCTTCTTGATGTTTTCGCAGCTTCGACAGCTCCGTTCATCTTGGGACGATAGGGAGAAGAGTTGTGATGTTCAATTTTGAAATCATCGCATAACTCTTTCATTCTCTTGTTATTCAAATTGGTTCCATTATTTGTTATGATTCGGCTTGATATTTCGTACCGGCAAATAATCTCCCTCTTGATAAAATGGGCCACCACTTGCTTAGTGACATCGGCATAAGATGCAGCTTCAACCCACTTTGTAAAGTAATCAATATTGACTAGGATGAATCGGTGTCCATTGGAAGCTTTCGGCTTGATTGCCCCAATCATGTCAATGCCCCCACATAGAGAATGACCAAGGTGATGACAACATGTTTAGAAATGTTGGAGGCACATGCACCTTGTCCGCATAAATTTGGCATTTGTGGCATTTTCTAGCATATTGGATGCAATCGGTTTCCAAAGTCAACCATTAGTATCCAGCTTTTAGAATCTTCTTAGACATGGCATATCCATTGGCGTGAGTGCCAAATGTTCCTTCATGAATATCTTGCATTAACAAGTTCGTTTCCCGTCTGTCGACACATCTAAGCAGGATCATGTCATAATTCCTTCTATAAAGTACATCATTACTAAGAAAGAATTTGGATGCTAGTCTCCTCAAAGTTTTCTTGTCAAGAGGTGTAGCGTCAACCGGGTACTCCTAATTCTGAAGATACTTCTTGATATCATAAACCCATGGTTTCCCATATGTTTCTTCTTCTACCATTTGACAATAAGCAAGCTCGGTTTTCCTCTCAATTCGGATGAGCGTCACTTCATTAATAAATCCGACCTTCCACATTGAGGCTAGCATAGCCAATGCATCAACAATGTGATTTTCAGTCCTCAGGACGTGTTTGAAAGTGATCTCATCAAAGTGCTCGATCATTTCAACAATGTATGCTCTATATGGGATCAGATTCTCATCTCTGGTCTCGCATTCACCTTTGAACTGATAAATCACCAAGGCTGAGTCACCACTCACTTCAAGAATTTTGATTTGAAGGTCAATCGCTGCTTTGAGGCCTAAGATGCAAGCTTCATACTCGACAATGTTGTTGGTACACTTAAAACATAATTTGGCTGTGAACAGAGTGTAACCACCATCTGGATTCATCAAAATAGCACCTATACCATGCCCATGGTAGTTGGAGGAACCATCAAACATCATATTCCAACGGGAACTAGGCTCGGGACCCTCATCTGGCCCTGGTTCTTCATAATCCTTCTTTATCAACATGATGTCTTCATCGGGAAAGTCAAACTTCAACGGTTCATAGTCTTCCACCGGTTGATCCGCAAGGTAATCTGACAAGATGCTACTCTTGAGAGACTTTTGAGCAACATATTGGATGTCATATTCTGATAATAACATATGCCAACGGGCGATCCTTCCTGTCTGAGCAGGCTTCTCAAAAATATACTTTATGGGGTCCATTTTTGAAATCAATAAAGTAGTATGACAGATCATGTATTGCCTCAAACGTCTGGCAGCCCATGCCAAAGCACAACAAGTTTTCTCTAAAAGTGAATATCAGCTTTCATAATCAGTGAATTTCTTGCTCAAATAGTAGATGGCGTGCCCTTTTCGTCCAGACTCGTCTTGTTGACCCAACGCACAACCCATTAATCCCTCGAGCACAGTTAAGTACATGAAAAGAGGCTTTCCAATAATAGGAGGAATTAAGATCGGAGGTTCTTGAAGGTAACCCTTGATCTTATCAAAAGCTTGTTGATAATCTGAGTTCCAAACAACATTCTGATCTTTGCGCAATAGCTTAAAAATTGGCTCACAGGTAGGGGTCATATTGAAAATAAATCTGGAGATATAATTCAACCTTCTAAGGAAACCTCTAAATTGGTTCTCAGTCTACGGAGCCGACATCTCTTGAATCACTCAAACTTTATCCGGATCCACTTTAATCCATCGTTGACTAACAATGAAACCAAGCAACTTCCCAGATCTCACCCCAAAAGTACACTTGGCAGGATTTAGTCTCAATTGATATTTCCCAAGCCTCTTAAACAGTTTCAATAGATGATCCAAATGGTCTTCTTTACTCTGAGATTTGGCTATCATATCATCGACATACACCTCAATTTCTCTGTGCATCATGTCATGAAATAATGTGACCATAGCTCTTTGATAAGTGACACCATCATTCTTCAGACCAAAGGGCATGACCTTATAACAATAGGTCCCCTAAGGAGTGATAAAAGTAGTCTTTTCCATATCATTTAGGTCCATCTTGATTTGATTGTAGCTAGAAAAACCATTCATAAATGAGAAAACTGCAAACTGGGTCGTATTGTCTACCAAAGTGTCAATATGTGGCAAAGGGAAATAATCCTTCAGACTATCCTTGTTCAAATCCCTGTAATCAATGCACATTCTGACTTTTCCATCTTTCTTTGGAACGGGTATAATATTGGCCACCCATTCTGGATATTTGGACACTGCTAAGAAACCTGCATCAATTTTCTTTTTGACCTCATCCCAAATCTTGAGAGCCATGCTAGGCCTAGTCCTTCGGAGCTTTTGTTTGACAGGAGGAAATTCTGGTCGAAGCGGTAGTTTGTGAACCACTATGTTAGTGTCTAAACCAGGCATATCTTGATATGACCAAACAAATACATCAACATATTCTTCAAAAAGCTTCACTAGTCGATGTTTGATTTATGCCTCAAGTGTTGCCCCATTCTTGACCTCCTTCTTGTTTTCTTCAGTGCCAAGATTAATAACGTCCACTTGTTCTTTGTGAGGTTGAAGGTCTGTGTACTCATGTTCTGCCATCTTTTCTAGTTTATTCGGGATCTCAAAATCTCCATCTTCATCTTCGGCTTGGTATATGGGTGAGTCGAAGTCATGAGGAAAAATAAAGACATTGGACTCAACGGGTTTTGGGGGTTTCACTGCATGTTTGGAATGGTTTAATTTATTAAAACACACAAGGACAGATGCAACAAGAAAAGAAAATAAATATTTTTGGTTTTTAAAATATTTCCATTTTCTTTAAAAGTGAAAGCAAAAAAAAACAGTAAATGAAACAATAACGAGGAGTTTAACAAAACATCATCATTAATCATGATAATCTTTGAAAGCACGGGGCCCTACAAAATGATCATGTAGCCTTGGGCATGGCTATAGAAAATTGAAAACAACAAAACAAAAGAGAACAACAATAAATTACTTCAGCATAAAAATGATAACAGGAATCTCAACAGCTTCCCAGTTGTCCAAGACAGCTTCGCAATGATACACCAGGTGATCAACATTTTCATCTTTAAAATCCTCCTCAACAGTGTTGATTTGGAAACCCCCACTGATAAACACCTCTTGAATGGTCTTCGGGCATCCTTTGGTTGAATTTGATGTCCCATCACGAGTTGATTTGTAACCCAACCCTTGGCGACCCAATCTTGCTTTTACTTCGATGACCTCTCCCCAACCTGCAGGAGTACCCTCTTTCAGCATAGACTTCATGCTATGAGCAGACACAAAAGATGGACCACTCTTAGATGTTGTTTCTTCTATAAAACAACATTGGCTATCTTGAGCGCTTGAAAATAAGTTTCTAGCGCATCTTCATCTACTTCAATGTACCTAAATGACGACAAGTTACTCACCATTAAGTATTCTTTACCATGCATGATTACCAATTTATCATCCACAACAAATTTGATCCTCTGATGTAAAGTAGAAGTCACCGCACCAGCTGCATGAATCCATGGTCGTCCCAACAAGAAACTATTAGTTGGATTGATGTCGATTACTTGAAACGTGATGTCAAATACATGGGGACCTATCATAATTGGAAACTCTACCTCTCCAACACCAGTCCTTCTTGAACCATCAAAAGCTTTAACAATCAATGATGTTGGCCGCATCTCTGCCCCTTTGTACTCTAGCTTAGTAAGGGTCCTTTTGGGCAACACATTCAGTTAAGAGCCGGTATCAACTAAAACTCGTGCCAAAGAGTCTTCCTGACACCTAACAGATACGTGCAACGCACGATTGTGATTACATCCTTCTCTTGTAAACTCCTCATTATTGAAACTTAAAGTATTGCAAGCAGTAATGTTAGCGATCACAAAATCAAATTGACCAATTGTTATATCTTTCGTCACATGCGCCTGTGTTAACACTTTCTGCAAGGCTTCCCTATGTGTGGGATAGTTCATTTGAAGAGGCAAGATTGATATTTTTGAAGGAGTTTGATGAAGCTGATCGACTACTTTGTAATCACTTTTTCAAATAATTCTAAAAAATTCCATGTCTTCTTCACTTGGTGGCGTTTCTTTATCTTTGGCAGTCACAATAGGAATGGCCTCCTTTTGGGGGACCACCGTTATCTTGGGTTGATAGATCCGACCACTACGGGTCATTTTTCTAGCTCCTGTAATGTTTGTCACATCTGATTGATTAACCTTTATTTCTTCATTCTGAATGACTTCCCCTGATCCTTGATCAATCACTGTCATATCATACCTCCAAGGGACAACTTTTGTACTCTTAAAATGGAAAGGACTTGGATTTTTAATTATAATGGTATGGGTTAACCAGATGCTGATGTAGTAGGTTTGAGGACATTGAAAACAGTTTTAACACTTTTGAAGATTGGAACTACTGAATTAGAATCGGGCACATTAAATACGAGGACCTTTTCACTGTTCTTTGGTAAGTTGAAAATAGGCTCAATCACTAAAACTTCCTCCCTTTTCATCTTGCTACAGACTTGCAGAAATCTGTCATCAATCAATTTTTACACATTCCTCTGAACCACCCAACATCCTCTGGGATTAACAAAACATTCTTCGCAATCAGTATGGCCGCCTTCAATCAGTCTTGCCTTTAATAATATTTCATGAAGAAATCGTAACAGAGCTTTGATCTTTGATGCATCACAGATTATCCACTCATCTGATGCCTCCTCTATGGCATGAACTCCCTCATGGTTCGACAACGGGTTGTTCTTAACATTGAGTTGCACATCATCAAAAGACAAGATTTTCTTTTCCATAAGTTCTCTGACAAGATGTTTCAGGGCAAGACATCCCTCTAAGGAGATGAGGTGTATGACGGTGGCCCTAACGATCGAGTTGTGATCAACTCTTGTTGTACTAAGGAAGGGTACAATTCAGTGTAGGTCATTAGGATCAGAGGAATAGAAGGCCTCCCTACTGGTCTTCTATTCTGAAAGTTTTTTCTGGGCGTTTGAGCCCGAGGCTGTTGGTATTGCTGATAAGCTGGAGCACTGGGTGCTTGTTGATACCCCTATTATTGTACTAGTTAATACATAGGCACCTGTTGCACCGCCTGGTAAGTCAGAACTGAATTGCTAAATGTAGGCATTACAACTGCCACATACGACTGTTGTGTATATTGCATGGGATTGTTGAATATAGCCTTGCTGAGGTTGTTGATACTGTCGGTAAGGCTGTTTCTAGGGCTGGTTCTTCTTACCTACTGTTATGGCGTTTGTCTCCCCTTCTTTCTTTTTGTGGAAGCTGCCATTAAATTTCTTGGCATTGCTGTTGTTGGAACTACTGGAAGTATTGGTCCTCCTTCCTTTCTTCATCCCCATTTCTATTCTCACACCTACAACTATTATATCAGAGAAGCTAGCTGTCACACTACTAATCATTTTCTCATAAAACTCCGGCTTTACTGTGTCCACAAACCAGTTTGTCAGCTCCTTTTCAGTTAGAGGAGGCTCCACCTAAGAGGCAGTCTACCTCCCTCGTTGTGAATATTCCTTGAAAGATTCAGATCTTCTCTGCGATATACTTAACAACTGTCTTCTATCAGGATCTAGATCCATGTTGTATTTATAGTGCTTCACGAAAGCATCATCCAAATCTTAGAAACTGTGGAAACAGGATTGATCCAAGCTCAAATACCATTTGGCAGATGCCCCCTTCAAACTATCTTGGAAATAGTGAATCATCAGTTTATCGTCTTCCACATATGCATCCATTATTCTATAATACATAAACAAGTGTGTTCTTGGACAAGTAGCACTAGAATACTGATCAAAGTTAGGAGTTTTGAATTTTAGGGGAATCACCAACCCAGGTATTAGACACATATCCCTGGCATCAATACCAAAGATATTGTTTCCTTCCATCGCCTTGACTTTCCTTCCTATCATTTCCACACTTTCCTTCAGTTTTTCATGACGTCCACTTCCCTCTTTAGACCCATCAAGAACTTCATATACTTGTTGATGATTATGAAAAACAGGATGCACTTGAGTTTTCACAAAGGCTGGAGTGTAGGTTGGAACAACTTGAGGAATCTCTGCCCCCAATGGAACTGACTGTTGATTAACTGACACTGAGAAAGGCGAAGGTACAAACCCAAAAGATAACCCATATGGTGGTACATTTGTAGCAGTGACTACTATTGGAGTTGGCTCCACAACTATGTTGGTAACTTCAGAGACCACAGTAGCTTGAGTGTCCGTTTTTGCATTGATGACCTGCAAGACCTCCATAAACTACCCCATGCTTCCACGCAGATCTTCAAGTTCATTATTGACCCTGTCTAGTTCCAAATTTTGTTCGGCCATCCCTTGACGAGCTTGGGCTCGTGTGTTATACTGGTGTCGAGAACTCAGTGTAATCGGCTGCAGATAAGACAACGAGATGAGCTACATAAAAGAAAATGCAAATGCAATGCTTCATGAATGCAAATGAACATGCAAACCAAACATTCAAGGAATCTAAAGAAAATGTTTACAAACATTATAATAATGGAGATTAACAAAATAGCATATCGTCTTCATAAGTTACATAACTGAGAGTTTTACAAAAATCAAATGCATATTCAAAGCCAAAGTAGAAATACAAATTATACAGTGAAACAAAGGAAACCGAGGTCTTAATTATTCTGACAGGAGGACCCTTCTTGCCAATTCTCTCCCTTATCTTGATAGAGTTGTTTATGAAGTTCTTCATTTTCCTGCACAACCATGAAATATTTATCTTTCCAAGTCTTCACTCCCCTTTCAGCTTTAGCCAATGCAGTTCTCAATTCCTCAACAGAAGTAGGACCTTCTGGAGTTATATGGATTAACTCAAAGCGGGTGTAGAACATCTTCAAAGCTCTCTCCTTAACCCATAGTAAGTAAGATTCTGAGACAGAATAATCAGGGTATCCTAACGCAGTCATTCCCTTTGTGCGAATATGACGCCATGCATACACAATCTGAGCTTTGAGAACTCGATTCTTTCCTTTTTCAAAGAACAAACTCTTCAAAAAGACTGGGTCAGGCTCATCCTTCATCAGGTATCCCAGCTGACGACGAGCTAAGATAGGATTATAGTTGATACATCCTTTGGTGCCAAGAAGAGGCACATTAGGGAAATCTCTGCAGCTATGGATCATGACAATTCCTCCATACACAGGATCATGCCATTTGATGTCCGAATGCTCGAGTGACAAAGTCTTTTTTGTCCACGAGAGTCCGCTATGCATATCCCAAAGCAATGGTGACTTTGGCAAGTACGAAATAAACTACTTGTACAAGAGAGCGGTACAAAATACAATATGGCCTTCTCCGTGATGGTTCTTCAAATGAATAGAAAAATACACGTCAGCCAATAAGGTGGGTACCTGATTTTTGATCAAGAACAGGTTGATTGCACTCTCATCAACAAAATCATCAGCAGTTGAAAAAAAAAGAGTCCATAAATTAACAATGCTAAGATGGCCTCGAATGCTTCAAAATTCTTCGACTCAGCATAATACTGAGCTTTTTCAAATAGGAACACAATTGGTAATCCATAGAAACCTCCCTTGACAGTCATGTGAGACTGTACTTCAGTTATCTCCAAATGCGTAGCCTCTGCAATTACCCTTTCACTAGGAGTCCTTTCTCTTCTAGAAAATGGTTTAGGAGTGACACCTAATCCCATTAGCGTAGAGTATTCTTCCAAAGTTGGCAGCAGTTGGTAATTTGGAAACGTGAAACCGTGATAGATTGGATCATAGAACTGCACAAGCGCCAACAACATCTCTTCATCCACCTGAAGTCTTATCAATGATAACACATTTCCATACTTGTCTTTGAACGTCAATGGATCTTCTACTAAACCTCCCAGCTTCCTTAAGTCTTGCAATTTTAGACTTTAGAATGTATATTTTGATAGTACTCTCTTTCTAGAATCCATTTTATAATGTATACAAAACAAAATTAAATTCCTTGAATGGTTAGCAAAACATGAATGCAATTTGAATGCAATTGGTTTTAAGGAACTCAAGATATAAACTGTAAAGGGAAACACTTTTAAATGAAAGTTCAGTTCATTAATAATAGGAGAGATTACAACTTTGAAGTTCAAAACAAGAAACTCAAAATACAAAAGAAAGCCAAAAAGCCCAAAAAACCAGCAACATATCCTATCTAAAAGGGTCAAATCCCACGCATCCTCTGCTGCTTCTTCAACTCGGTGTTCTCAAACACGAGCTTGTTAATAATCCCCTTTCAAGCACCAGATATAGGAGGAATATCTGAATACTCATAAGTATTGGGAACTGGCTGTGTGCTAGAGAAAAATAAACTCTCCTGCACAACATGTCTCTCTATTACATGCCTCTCGAGTAGCTCGATCAAATCATCATTTTCCTTACTACTTCTTCATCTCCATTTTCTCAGCAAAGATAGGAAGGTACTTTCCTCCCCATGTGTCTCGTTCTAGCTTCATCCTTGCCAATGCTTCTTGGTATTCCTCCATACATTCAATAAGAATGGTTGATGACCACGCTACAACGGGTTATGAAGGCTTCTCAAGGAGATATGGCATCTTTAAGTCACGAGCTCAAGATCGAACCTACTGGATGACAGGCTCAAGAGCTATACAATTCCTCTTCCCTAAATTATTCTTGGTCCCCTTATGGATTGTATTCCAAGCACGTAAAACTTGATCCTTAGTTTCCGACTTGGCCTCATCATTAAGATAGAAGAAACCAGACAATAGGATACTACTAGGCATTTCCTTCATCGGGAACCCAAATTGACGCCTTGCCAAAATAGGGTTGTAGTTAATTCCCTCTCAGATACCAAGAAGAGGTATGTTAGGAAAAAAATCACAACTATCAATGATAACTCCTTTGTCGTAAGCTAGATCATACCAATGCACATCAGTGTGAGTGAGAGACATAAGCCTTTGAGAGACATAAGCCTTTGTCGTAAGTTGCATAAGTGGTTTATTTCGCACATCAGTCTGAGGTAAGTGCGAAATAAAACACTTATACAGCAGAGGAGCGCAACACATAATGGTCTCACGTCCCCTAAGGGTCCTATGATGAATGGAGTGATAGGTGTCACCAAGCAATGTAGGTACAGGGTTCCTACTTAGGAAAATCCGGATCGTGTTGACGTCCACAAACTCTTCAACATTAGGGAACAACACCAACCCATAGATAAGTAACTCAAGAGTATCTTCGAAGGCATCCAAACTATTAATCTTAGCCAAGAATAAAGTTTTCTCTATCAAGAACTTAGAGGATAGACCTTTGATCCCTCCCTTGGTGGTAAGATTATATTTGATTTCTGACATCTCCAAGTGAATGGCATCTGCAATATCCTTAGGTGATGGAATCTTCTCTAAACCACTGAAAGGCTTCTTATCCAATATCGGTAGGCCAACCTAATAAGAATACTCTTCCAAAGTTAGGACTAGCTGATAGTCGGGAAAGGTAAAGCAAAAATAGAATGGATCATAAAATTATACCAAAGTATCAAGAACTCCCTCTTCCATCCTGGTCTTGACAATACTCAATAGTCTTTTATGGCGTTTCCCAAAATCATCAGGAGACGACACCAAAGCTCCTAACTTCCTCAATTCTGCTAAATCAAGTTTCTTGAAATTAAACTTCTTACTGTTCCTCTTCCCAATATCCATGATACCTAGGATTTGCAAAGGAAAGACAACTGAGTTCCTTAAAACCAAATGATGATGGTGTATGCAAGGATGGAATGCAATGCACAAACATAAATATACATATATTCATACATTCACACATATGTATAAGCAAATAGGCAAAGGCCTAGGTTTGAAGATCACGAGCATGGAGTCATGGTCTACCCATCCCAAAAGGTATGTACTATGGGTATGTTCCTACACAACAGGTTCTAACAAGCTCTTAGAATCATCAATAAATCTTTCGGATATTATCAGCTTAAACGACTACTCGTGGGCTAATAATATTCTCAAGATAATCTCGTCTGAGTGTAGTATCGCATGACAACCATCACAGGTCTACACTTGGATAATCACTGCACTACGTCCTAAAAGGCAAAGATGGGTGAAGGGTAACTAAAGGTCCTCAGCTTCATGGACTCACAGGTAAGAAAAAGTAATGCCAATACGACTACTCATATCAGACATTAGTAATCCCAAAGGGGTCTCCACTGAGCATGGTTATCATATGCTAGACATGTTAAGACTACTCCCAGCAGCTAACTATTGATTATACCACTATCCTATCATATGTGTACTCTCAAGTCCGGGTTAGGACTTATCTCACCACTCAAAGTAACCACCCTGCATACAGAAAAACCCAAGCACAACAAATATTCACAAATGTACAGATATACAAGCAAGCAAACATATAACAAACAGAAATACAAACAAGGTGGGCTTAACCCTCTTAGGGGAAGTGGTTCCCTAGTGAAGTCACCATTTCTGTTGCGGTGAGAATCTGATATCAAGATATTAATTAACTTGAATCACAAATCTATGAAATTCACCATCGAGCTTTGATTTATCCAAAGGAAAGGGTAAAGATCGAAAGAAAACCCTAAGTGCGCTATGTAACAACACAACTAGAGATGTAAGGTTCGGAGGTTGGTTATACCCAGGGAAGGTGTTAGCATCCTAAGCATCTGTAGTACTATACAGGAACCTCTTGTTAGTATTTATGTTATGATAATGTTTACTTGCTAAGGGAGAAGTGCTAAGGTAAAGATCTAGGGTATATACACTAAGTATGCTCGCCAAGACATTGCATCTCATGCCTACGTATCCTGACTAGGAAAAGAATCAGAGCATTCGTAGTTCTCCTAACTAGGGATGACGAACTCTTGACTATGGTCAAGGTTCCAAGGGGAATAAGTATACATAACAAAGATACTTATGTAGAGTTAATAAACTATCTAAGTCTAAGTTGAAAGACTAACTGAGGGTTTCACTTTAACAAAAGTCAAAAGGGGAAATGTGAGTACCTATAACAATGGTAAACACATAGATTGAACAAACTTTAGGCCTAAGTTCTAAGTTGTAGGACTCCTAACAAGGTGTGCTAAAGGTTTTGACTTAACAAAGTCAAGGGGATGAGGTTCTAAACCTAAAACTAGGTAGAAGTTCCTAATGACTCTAACAAGGTCAAAGAGGTGAAGATAAATGAGCTATCTATGACATTGAGTCAATAGAGAGACTTTCCCTTGGAATAAGGGACACAAGACAAACTTTAGGATGAAAGCTAACAAGCTACGTCACTTGGAGAGAAGCAACTTAACAAAGTTGGAGATCATGATAGAAACAAAAAAAAGTGATATTAACAACATTCAAGCATGATATTAAAATATATGGTAACCAAACATCATGTGATCACACACTTAAAAAAGTGTCAAAACCAAGGTGGCAACAAGAATTCATTGTTCTAAAACATGACAAAAGACTTACATGAGTTGCAAATGGTTCAAACTTGTTCATATATACAAAGAAAAACAAAGGAAACAACCAAAAAGTCAAAGTGATTCATAAGAAAATCCAAAAAAAACACATACTCCAAACATGCATAAGTGACACAAAAATGAATAATTTTGGAAATTTCTTGATACCATAACATAAGTTAAGACATTGCAAAGAATGGATCAAAAAGCATAAAAATGGAAGAGTTAAGACATTGCAAAGTTGTGAAGAAAATAAATAAAATAATTCACCAAAGTAAAGGAAATGGTCCTCAATGGGGTTTGAACTTGCTCCCCTAGTTTCAAGTCTAAAACCTTAACCAACTTATCCATCTGAATGGCTTGTAAACATAACATGCGTGCTGAATAAATGAAAAAACAAATTTAAGAATGCCTAAAGCGTAAAAAACACAAAAAGGTTATCACCAAGGATCGAACCCAAGACAAGGCAATTACAAGACACGACAAGGCTATGGTTACGCCACTGGGGTGGCCTATTACATCCAAACAATACATTCTTCTAATTTAATATATTTAAAAACAACACTAAAATGACCACCTCAGCACCATGTCATCTACACCTCAGCTCCACCTCACCCTTCTTCTTCCTTCGTCCTCTCAAACTCTCTCTCTCTCTCTCTCTCTCTCTCTCTTGCATGTGAACAACAACAAAGCCAGAAGTTCACCCCCACACGTCCCACTCAACTCTCCATAAAAATGGAAGATTCCAAAAACAAACTTGTTATACTTCTCAATAGGAACACAAACGTGCACTTATCACACCCTAAAACTAAACACACAAGCCATAAAAACTGGTCAAACTGCATGGTATCACCACAACATCATGTATGAAAAGCCAAACATTTTCAGTGTATACAAGACATGTAGTGATATAAACAATAAGTAAACAACATAATAAACAATCTTATTCACATGAGCAATAGAGATAACGTGAGTGCGAAGAGTTTAAGGGAATATATATTTACCTCTTAGAGAGATCCCAATGTCCCTTCGAATGGTCTTACAGAAGTAGGAAAAGATATTGCTCAACCTTGTTAACCTCTAGAGAGTAGTAATGAATGGCTAGCTTGCTTGTGAAGAACTCACTTTCAAACCCGATAGCTTGTGTAAGGTAGAGGATGAAAATGGTGAATGATTATTGAGACGTTATAGTTTGTGTTTTATGGTTGGAATCTGCTTAAGTTGATGTCTAATGAAGGTTTTTGGAGTTGTTTTTAAGTTCAGACGAGTGGAAAAGGTTTTTTGAGTAGATTTATGCAAAAAAATAAGTGGTTATGTGGCTTGCTCGAAAATGAGGTTTCTTGGTGTTTTTTCTCCCAGTTTTTTCCTCTCCCCTTTCAGCTTATCATGCTCTCATTATATCTTCTTCCATCTTGTAGGGTTTTGGAGAGATCCAAGAAAAGATCCCCCCTTGGTCAAAAGTCATAGTGACCTATGTGGGGCTGCTCAAGTCAGTATGACTCAGGTTCTTGGGAGATTTTATTTTTGGAGTGTTGTGGCAACAAAACACAAACAAGTAGGTGAGGGAAGTCCAAGGCAATAGCTGCAGGTTTTTTGATCTTTCAAGTATGCATGCTAAGCTCTTTTTGTGCATTTTGTTGGTTTAAGTGATGGGAGCTTAATATGGTAAGTTTTGGGATTAAGAATTACAGGTTCGGTGCACAAGAAATAAGGCTTTGGATGCTGAAATAGTTTGTCATGTTTGGTACAAATGTTGGTCGTGAGACTTGGCAAGCTTGGTATGACATGAACATGTGCATGATGCTCACTTTGGGACACCATAACTCAATGGTTTTTGACTTAAATGGTGATGTCTTGTGCTCTTTTGAAAGAAGGCATGGAAGTGAACAAGTTTCATGTTTGGAACTTCTTGAGACAAGGCTTGGAACATGTTGAAAATTGAACATGAAAACTGACCCTACACACTGGCCTAGGGCTTAGCACGCAGGCCTGTTCATGACTTGGGCAAATGGTTTCAAGACTTGGCACATAAGTTCATCTTATCATATCTTGAGTTCATCTTCTCCACAAAACCCTAATTTCAACAAAATAAACAAAATAACAAAACAAATGATTTGGGTTAGTGATGCAAGGATGATTGACCTATGATGCTCATGAAAATGTTGGTGACATCTAAGAGGTAAAATTTGGGGTATGACAGATGTGATTATGGTCTTGGTCAGGAAAGTGGATATTGTTTCATTCTTTATATCTGAAGATCATCAAAATAGGGTTTTGGTGCCAATTCAAGTTGTTTGTTGAAGTCAGGTCGCATAGTTGTCATACCCCAAATTTTGACTCCAAGATTCCATTATCATTCTAGTAGCATCAAGAATTTTTTCATAACCCTAACCTTGTTTCAAGTTTGTTGTTGTTGAGGTTCATCTGAATTATGGTTTTACGCTTATGGAATCAAGAGGATGATTGCTTGATCAGTCAAGGTTTTGGATTGATCACCATCAAATAAAGTCCTCATACATTCAAGAAGCTTATTTTCAACAAGATTCAAGTTCTAATTGATCACACTACAAGTCAATTGAAACCCAATTTCATCTGGCCCCAAATTAGGGTTTTGTTAGAAAAAGTCAACTGTGCCTTTGACTTTTGATCCAAGCATGATCCTAAGCCTTGGAACATGATTCAATATGTTCATACATATCTTTGGAGCCTACCTATGATTTTTAAGAAGTCCCAAGAGGCAAATTCATTGAAAATCACACAGTTGAATTCATTTGATTCAAAATTCATATGACAAAGTCAACTCTTTGACTTTTAGGGTTTTTGGTTTGAATTGGAGCATCCATGCCAAATTTTATCAAGATAAGTTCAATCCATGAGTTTGATTAAGAGAAATCAAGGTTTAAGAGGTTTCTTGCAAAAGAAGAAAACTTGGATAAACTTAAAACTTTTCTAAGTGTGGAAAAGCCCTAGTTTTGGTGCCAACTTTGAAATGCCATAACTTCCAATCCACACATCCATTTTGTGAGTTCCAAAGATCAATTTGAAGATCTCCTCATGAACTACAAAAGTGTCCTAGTGACCTATGAGAAAAATATTCTTAGAGTTTGAGTTATGAAGCTTCAAAGTTTATAAGAATTTCAAAACACTTAGAAACTTTTCAAGACAGCTTTGTTACTCCAATTTTCAATCAACTTCGAGGTCAATTTTCACCGAAATCCATTTGGATTCAAGAACTCCTCAAAACATGAAAGTTGTAGGGCATATTTAGGTCTTTCCAAAAAGTACAAGAAATCCTTCATAGCATTTGTGAGCTAAGAGTTTCAAAGAGAAGAAGTTGGAGTCCAAAACTTTATTTCTAGGTCATAACCTCATGAGTTCAATTTGCAAAACCATCCAAATCTCCAAGATCTCATTTGGAAGAACCTATTACTTGTTAAATTAGCTTAAATCAGATGAGTACACATTGCTTTGGTGCATTATCCAAAAGGTTAAAGCTTGATTTCAAGGATTTTTCCATTTTTGGCATAAAGGCATGACTTCCATTTTGATAAAGGTAACTTTATGCACAAAACCAGCTTCTTAAGCCTCCAACTTGTCCTCTCTGCACTCAAGCACTTTCAAAGTCAGAAGAAATATCTCAACCACTCAAGATCTCATGGTACTTTGCCTTGAAAAACCACAAAACTTCAAGTTGGAATTCAACCAAACCATAAAACTACCAAGTTATAAATTCTGCATAACTTGATCTCAATACTTGCCCTATAAATAAAGGTGCAACTCATGCTTGAGAAAAAGGAGAACAAGAGTTTGAGACTAGAGAAAATACCCTTAAACCAGCATCTTGCAAATCAAACACCATATGTGCAAAAAAAACACCACTTTGCACAAAAGCTCTCAAAATTATTTCCAAACACTAAACCACCAAACTAATCATTCTAACACATCACAAAACATATGTTAGAAGTGTTCAAATCATCTCAACCACCAAAATACCAGCAAATCCAAAAGTCAACTTTCAAACCTCATTTTGTTAGCCTTTTTGTATTTTCAAAGCCAGAACCATATCCAGTCCATTTCCAAACCTTAAAACACTTCAAGCACACACCATAAATCATCCTCGAACTGTTCCAAACCTGGTTTTCCAACTGTAACTTCATTCACCTAAGGTTTCATTTTGGTCACTTTTCACATTTTGCAAGAAGGAAAGGATATTATGTTCCAAGTGTTTCCATTTGGTTCCAAGCACTCAGAGAGGTCCTTGAAGGTATATTAGAGTTGTTCAAATCAACAAAGCACTTCTGTAAGCAATTCTCTTGAAGATTCCAAGTTTGCTCCAAGAGGTATGTTCACTTGAACTTTTCAAAACCATGTTATGTTTTGATGTATATTGATCATAGACTTATTTGATATGTCATATGTGATGTGTTTGAACTGCTATTTGATACTATCCATAATGATATGATGTTGTGATGTTGAAATTCCAAATTCGAGCTCTTTGAAGACTTACTATCAAGTTTTCAAATTGAAACATTATTAGCAAAAACAAATGGCACCATTAAATTCCTTGTGAAATTTTGAGTGAGATTAATCTTTGAATCATCCATTTTCATGGAGTATTGAGAGAGTTACAAATGCTCTTGCAAACTGGTTTTGTTGAAGCCAAGGTTCAGCCATGGCGCCCTTAGGTAAGGCTTCAGGGCATGTTTAGGTTTATGTTTTAATTTGGAGAGATGATACAATGGATGTATTACCACCCCAGTGGTTTACCATGAGCGCTTTAGAACCTTCTTGCCTTGCCTGACCTGGGTTCGGTCCTGTTGATCAACCATTTTATGGCTATTTTTTACATTTTTAAAGCTGACTGCATATATTGACTTACTTCCATTAGTAATTCACAATGCACGTGTGGTTCAGTTGGCTAAGGTTTGAGCCTATAGCCTTGAGTGCGTGGGTCCAAACCCCTTGGAGTGCATTTCCTTATTTTTAATATCTAATTTTTATGTTTTTCTTCACAAATTGATTTAATCATAACTTCTTTGATTTTTATCATTTTGGTCCTATTCTTTTTTATAAATATTCATGAGAATATTTATTTTCTATCCATGTTAAGAAAATTACAAAAAGAATCATTTTTCTTGCTCTTGTGCATGTTCAAAGTTTGTGACCTTTTAAGGTTTCTTAGGCTTTCTTTTGATCTTTGTGATTGATTCCTTTGATCCTCTTTGCTTGTATGCACCCATTACACTTTGTATGAACCTCACTTGATGTGTGAATTTGCATACTCTTGTTGTTACATGATGGTTGTTACCTTTTTCAAGTTTATTTTCACACATTAATGCATATCTTAAAACCTTGGTTGATTACCTTACCTTGAGTTTTCTCATACACTTGTTGTTTTACTTTGAAACATGTTCAAGTATGCATAAATTTTATTTGATATGGTTCTCATTATTATTTACAAATCCATGATTGAATCCCTTTTGCATGTTTGGTTGTTACCTACCTGTCTAAAATGATTCACCACAAATCACATGATTGTTGACACATATGTCCCACACATGTTCAAGTTATTTTGGTTGTTACCTCTATTTGGTTTATATCTATGATAAGTAATGTCTTGACTTATGCATGATCCTACTTGACTTCATAAGGATGAGTAATATTTTGACTTATACATGATTCTATTAATTTGTATCCATGTTTAAATATTGTTATGATTTTTGCATGTTGATCTTTGAACTTTATTATAAATAATTTTTTGACTTATGCATGATTCACTTATCACTTATGATGTTTGGTCTTGTAAGAACCTTATTTCATACCCTTTTAGATGTTACAGCATCTATGTTTACCTTTGGTTGTAACCATTTGGTTTGATTCTTTAATGGATATACTTGGTTGTAACCTTGTTATTATCTTCACTTTTCTTAGTTGCTATCATGATTTTTATATCATCATGTTTGAATGAATGTATATGTATGCTTAAACTTTGTTAAGTTTCCCCCAAGTGATGTAGCTTGTTAGTTCTCTTCCTAAAGATTTTCCCCATGCCCCTAATTCCAAAGGAAAGTCTCTCTATTGACTCAATGTCATAGATAGCTCATGTCTTTTAACCTCCTTTTGACCTTGTTATAGTCATTAGGACCCTTTTTTAGAGAACTTTATCCCTTTTGACTTTGGTAAGTCAAAACCTTTAGCATACCTTGCTAGGAATCGTACAATTTAGAACTCAGGCTTAGATTTTGTTAACTCTGTGTGTACCATTGTTATGGGTACTCACTTTCGCCCTTTTGACTTTTGTTAAAGTCAAAACCCCAATTAGTCTTTCAACTTAGACTTAGAGAGTTTGTTAACTCTATATAAGTATCATTGTTATGGATGCTTATTCCCCTTGAACATTGACCATAGTCAAGAGTTCTCTCCCTAGTTAGGAGAACTATGATTGCTCTGATTCTATCTTTGTTAGGATACGTAGGTATGAGATGCGACGTCTTGGCGAGCATACTTAATGTACAAACCCATAAGTCTTTACCTTAGCATATGACCATTAGCAAATAGACATTAACATAAACACAACTACCAAACAAGAGGCTCCTATAGAATACTACAGATACTTAGGGTGCTAATATCTTCCCTTAGTATAACCAACGCCGAACCCCCTGATCTCTTAACTTCGTTGTTACGTAGCGCACTTAAGGTTTTCTTCGATCTTTACCCTTTCCTTTGGATAAATCAAAGCTCGGTGGTGAATATTTAAACATTTGTGGTTCGAGTTAATTAACAGTTTGATATCCGATTCTCACTGCAACAATAGCCATTAAAGAAGTCCAGACAGTTGATACATTTCAGGTTATTTGCAAGTCCTGATTGTGTGGTTCAGGTTTTCGTCATTGGTCTGAGGATTCGTCAGATTTGTCGTTCAATCAAGATCATTTCGAGATGAATTCAAAGTTGTGATGGTGTTCAGGGTTTTTGGCGGTCGAGTGCATTTGTCGAGGTTTTAGGCGTTGTTCAAGTGCGGAGGCGCATTACCATTACCACTGCCTGTTCCCGTAACCATGCACTTTTTTATTTATCCATATCAACTTATCCAACTCCTAATCCATATCCATTCACAAACCACTTTCTTAATCCATTTCATTTATATCTTAATTCAATTGTCCAATTATCCATATTTTGTCCAAACCCAATTCTTTTAGATCCATTCATTTTTTTTATCCATTTCAAAATCCATGTCCATTTCTAATTATCCAAATATCACTTGTCATAATATTAATTCATCCATTTTTTCTTATTCAACTTTTTCTTCTCATTGTTCTCTTTATAATAGAACTGTAAAAATAAAAAAATGTGTAAGTCCATCACATTGAGAAAAAAGTCTTCAATAAAGCCCAAGTCATATTACAAAGCCCATTTACTCTAACTCGTCTTATTATAACAAAAAGGGAAAAAATAATAGAACTCCATTCCAAATCATGCCACAAAATCGTACAACAAGCCCAAGAGAATCGTACGATCTGCACAAAACCAAAATACACCTACCAACAACTCATGAACCACAAACAAAACCTGTTAGCTGTAAAACCAACACACCAGACATCCTGCAAAACCTGCAACATGAGCCAAAACAACATGAAAACAACAATTCCAATCAAATTTTGTAGCTCTAAGATAAAAACCATGTTCAACAATAACATTGCTAAAAGCCAGGTGACACACAACAACCAACAGATCTTGCACTTGAAAGCAACATAACATAAACAACAACACAAGAAACATGTACCATGTAACTTAGAGGGGAAGTTTGAGTTGTTTTAAAAGAACAGAAAAATCATGAAGGGGGGGAGAGCAAAATTAAAACACAAGAATAACAAAATCTCCCTGCAATCTTCTGCAAACCCAGCCATCATCTTCAATAGGCTTACATTCTGTTTGTTTCCATTCCAATCCAACTCATGATAACCGTAACACCATATGAACCGCTTTGTTCTTATACACAAAACACTGATTGCAGGAACATACATGTTTATGGAGTGAGAGAGGAAGAAAAGTTAGGAAGAAAACCTCTTGAAAATCACCACTCCTCTCAGTCGTGACTTATCCTGTATACAACAAGCACCAACTGTAAATTCATTCTACACATACAATCATTCTCCTCTCTCAACTCAACAAACAGAACCGCCATGCTTTTCAAAACTCAACCTACGATAACCTTCAGTCAACATAATCCCACCGTAACCACCAGGTCTTCAACCGATCTGGCAACTTCTCCACTCACACACTCCCTCTGTTAATCACGAAAATAGCTTCTCAGCCCTTGATTTTTCATATTCTATGATCCATCAATCTTCAAACTTTCTTTTTCATTCCATTCTTCAAACAACTTTCAAAGTTTCTTTTTCATTCCATTCTTCAAACAACTTTGCAACAACCGCAACAACCATCTTCGACACAACCTTCATGCCATTGCACGATTATGACTAAGTAATCAGCCGCTGCGAACTACTCTTATACAAATACTAAGACCACACCATCATGCTAATCTTTAACCTCTCGGACCTCAACCCTTGCCATAAACCAACAACAACGTACAACCACCTTAAAAAATCTTTGATTCTAATCCTCTCCACCACCATAACCGATCTGCCGCCGTGAGAAAGAATAAAGGAAGAGGTTGATCGCGCGAGTGAGAGAGATGGAAATGCGGAAGCGGAAGCAGAAACCGCGAGAGAGATGGAGCCAAGATTGAGAGAGATACGAGAAAGAGGAATGAGAAGTTGAATGTGTGAATAGAGGAGTAGGTTTGCTGCTAAACTTTCATAACATTTTTTAGTACGAATCTTTAATTTATTGGGCTTCTGAGCCCACGTAATTGCTTATCACCACCCTATAATCATTCGTTCCATCCTCCTTGGACTTTTCTTTTTTATTTTATTCTCGTTTAAATTTCTTTTAGTTTATTTATATTTTCTCTTAACTTAGTTTTGAGAGTTTGATTTATTTTTATAATTAGGTTTTAACATTTTTTTTAGAATTGTTAATTAATATTTTGATTATTTAGATTAGATGTTTTCAATCAAATAAAAAAATCTCAAACATATTTTCTTAATTGGCTTTTGTTATCTTTTCAATTTTGAATTTTGTTTTGAATGTGATTTTTTAGGATTTATTATTAATCGTATCGATTTTAATTTTCATTAATTTTCTTAACTCCTAACTTTTGTGACCAGTAATTTAGTTTCCTTTTGCTTAATCCCGTGACTTTTTATTCTTGTTCTGACGATTCTCCTGTTCATATCTTGTGCTCATCATTCATCCTTTATGTGATTGTTTTCTTCAGTGTTTTAGGTTTGCTTTCTCTTAATTAACTCATATTGACGTTTGAGTTATACCTTGTTTATTTGCTCGCTTGTGAATTTGTAAGTTCCTTTAGGATCTCCTCGTTCGACTTTATTTTTGAGTAAGTTCGAAGTACGATAGACATTAGGTTCTCAATCCAAGTATGACAATGTTAGGATAGACTTTCCCCTTTTCCCTTCAATCTCGAATTTAGGATCATCATTGTATGACAACATTTAGGATTCAGTCTCCCATAGATTTTCCTTTCTTTTTGCATCCAAAGGAAAGGATCTTTGATGTTGACTTTATGTCATATCTTAGTTTAGCCTAGCCTTACCATCCCCTTTTGACCTTGTTAAAGTCATTAGTCCTTTCAACTTAGCCATAGGATCGAGTTTGTAAACTTTATGTATGTGTTATTGTTATGAACACTTACCTTCCCCTTTTTTGACCTTGCTAGAGTCATTAACCTTTTCAAATTAGACTTAAGTTAGAGTTTGTAAACTCTATGTTAGTGTTATTTCTATGAACACTTAATTTTCTTTTTGACCTTGTTAGAGTTATTAGCCTTTCAACTTAGACTTAGGTTAGAGTTTGTAAACTCTATGTAAGTTTTATTGTTATAAACACTTACCTTCCCCTTGGAACCTTAATCACTATCAATTGTTCTTCACCCTTGTTTAGGTGAACTACGAGTGCTATGATTTCATCTTTGTTGGGATACGTAGGCACAAGACCGCGAAATCTTGGCGAGCATACTTGGTAAAACCCCTAGGTCTTTCCCCTTAGAAAGATGAAATAATGAAAACCCTAACTCAAATTGGAACTATTAAGCTTTACTATGTGTTAGTTGGTAAAGTAAACAATGCGTATTGATGGATTGTTGGATGAGAATGCAAACGTAAAATCATAAATGCAAAAAGATCTTAAGTTAAGTACATTTAATAATATTTGGTATTTGAATCGTAACATGTAGCAATGTATTGGTTATAGTAAAAACCTATAGTATAGTTATCACTTGGAACATGTTTTCGTCATAATAAAAAAATATAATTTAATTATGCATGACACATGAGCTCAAATATTAATTTACCATTTTTAAATAGGTGTGCCAATGTGATCTTTGGTTTATTTATTATGGTCCACTTAAGCCAGTCGTGAAAAACATAGGTCTTATTAGTGGTCCATGCTTAGGGTTTCCAAACATTGTATTGTACTTGAAACTCGGGTGGAAGGTCACCACAAACCCTCTTATGGTTGGATATCTTATTCAAGTAGCAGGTACAGTTTCAGTTACTCATATTTATTATTCAAATAAATTTCTTCAATAATATACATTGTTGTCTTGTTTTGATAATGGTTTTTGTTGTCATCTTTGTTGACCGGTATGTATGTAGTAAATAATTAAGATTTGTACACAAATGACCTAAGTAGTTAGATAAGTTTGTTTGAAAAAAGTACATGCAAAAACAAATTCATAGTAGGTGTAGTAACAATGTTCCTCTTTTGTGTTATGTGTTGTTTAAAGAAGATGTGTGTGAGTTTAAAATTTAAATACATTGTGTATACATATTTTTATATTTCATCTAATGATGAAAGTGAAGATGGCCATGATATCTTACACGTTGTAGAGAAAAAAGGAACAACAACTTCGTATCATGGAAGAGTTAATTAGGAAACAACAGAGGTGAAGGAAACTGAGAAGACAGGGGAGGAAAAACATAACATTAGTGGTGTTTATAACAAAATCGATGAGAATGAGAAGATGTACATGAATATTTTCCATTGGGAGAGTAGGGTCAATAGTACAAAAACCAAAGGAAAAAATGTGTTGGTACTACATTTGTGGTCATGTCTAAGTTATTGTTTTTATTTAGATTTATGTTTTTGTTAGTTAAAAACATAATGTATGGTTTGTATTTTTATGTTGCAGCACTTCCTCAAGGAAATCGCCAGGAGCGTTCCTAGGCCAAATCAGAAAGACATACATAAGTATGATATTCAAAGGTAAAAATTTTACAACTGCAGAATTCTAACAGCAAAAAGGAACAATCCTGATGTTGACAAGCATGAAAAGTACATAAGAGTTGAATGGTATAAATACATAAAGACACACAAATTTCGCAATGGGGATGTGTTGTCTTTCAGGATGTGTAAATATGTTGATTTGATCTATGTTCATCATAGCAACAAATGATGTTTGGGAATGGAAGTTTTTGTTTTGAAGCTTGTGTTGGATGTGTTATAGTTAATGTTATTTTGGATGGTTTGTTTAATGTAATGTTTGGATAATTTAATTATTTTATTGTAATTAATATTTTATTTGGATAATTGTGTTGTTGACAAAATTTATGTTAAAGTATAATTTTGTTTAATTTTGCTATCAGTTTTGTTAGTTTGTTTTAGTTTGTAATATATGGTAAATTACAATATTATTGTACGAAGGAATACGTAAGCATAGGGCGGTGATGTCCTATCGAGTCTCCTTTTTCTTTTCCACCCCCGTTTAGCAGTAGCTTTAAGATAACTCACCTTTTTTGATAGACAACAAGTGTGGATCTCATTGAGTACAACATACGTGAGGGGTGCTCATACCTTCCCCTTGCGTAACCGACTCTTGAACCCAAGATTTGGTTGCGATGACCTTGTCTTTTCCCGTTCTTCAAATTTTCTTTGATCGTTTCCTTTTCCTCTCTTTGGGATAAATAACGTTCGATGGTGTCTCTTCTGTTTGTTTCTGTCGACCCTTTCCGTAGTTGCGACACATGGCATTGGCTCTCGAGACATGGGATTAAGGTAATTTTATGGTTCGAGGTTTCCCTTTATTGCAAGTTTTTAGAAAAGCAAGCATCAGAGACTTCAGCACTTGTTTTGCTCAGCAATCGAGCATCCGATTATATTCTTCGACAAGTAATTTTGAGCGCAGGAGGCAATTCACAAGTTATTTTAGGAATTTTACAGATGTAATGTCAAAGGATAAGTTTCAGAGGCTTAATGGGGATCAGAACAAATGACAACATGTGGTTACGCAAGTTTCCCTCCACATGGCGCCAAATTTGGCAATTTTTGAATGTGGTAATCGGTTATCACATATGGGTAATCGATTATCTCTGGTGTATTTTGCAAAATTGGTTCAAATTTCAGCACTGCAGAATTTCCATTCACTTTCAACCCTTGATCTCACATGGAAGGATCTATGATTGATTCATTTTCACCATTTCCCTCCAAATTTCAAACACTTCATTCCTAATTCCACTTCTAATTTCCATTCCAAACACTAACCCACACTCTAAACCATATTTTGATTCATAACCTAAGGGTTATTTAATCCATTTCACTCCAAACCTCTCATAACTCGCTATTTTTCTGATTTTTCTACACATCTCACTTTAATTCTCTCAACTTTTCTCTCATTCCAAAACCTTCCACCAAAGCTCCATAACCAAAAGCTTCACAGATTATGCATTGAAATTTGTGAATCCTTGAGCTAAACCTTCATTGCATATTCATCCTTGGATCAATTCTAGTTTTGCAGTTCATTTGGATCTTAAATTAAGTTATTGGAATCACTTTTGGAAGAGTTTTTGCTTATTTGTGGATTCTTGCTTGGATCTTCAAGTTTTCTTGTTAAAGCTTCATAGATCCTTGGATTTCTTGCTTGGATATGTTAATTGCAGCTTAACAACACTTACCAAAGCAATTCTCGGCTTTGTTGGTTAGTAATTTCTAGATATAGCTTTGATATTGCTTAATCTTGCATGTTACAATGTAGATATTTGGTTTGTTGTTGATGTGTGATCCATTTGCTTTGATTTGATCTTTGATCTTGTTGTTTGTTTGATGCAATTGGAGTTTGTTTGCTATGATATGACCTAATTTTTGTGCATAATTGATTACTTGTTCATTTGGATGATCAGATAAGTCGTTTGCTGCTGAAAAAATGCTTTTGGAAGCTGATTTTTTGCCTCTGCCTCAGTGCTAATCGATTACCACTATCAGGTAATCGATTACCCTACCTATTTTTCACGTTTTTTTTGTCATTTTTCGAAGGGGTAATCGATTACCTGATCATGGTAATCAATTACCAATGGGACATATTGCCTTTTTCTTGCATTTTCAAGCTTGTCTGAGTTCTTTTTCATCCTTAAACCTCATAGATTGATGTGGTGTATTTATGTGGATTGTTTTTTACCTTTTCCATCATTCTTGATAGCATGCTTGTGTTTCTTTGACACGCGACTTTTGGTTTTCTGTTGATGAATGATTATGATCATTGTGTTGCATTCTTGGTGTGTTGATCATATTGCATAATCATTTGCACATTGTTGATTGTTAATGCGTATCTTGCTGAATGTGTATCGTGTGCTTATGTTTGCTTCTGATTCCGTAATCGCTTAATTGTTTAAATTCATTAATTGATGTTGAATGCATGATGATCCTGTTGGATGTTTAATTGTACAATCTTGTGGAATTTGTTTGTGCTTAGTCTTGGATGTTTGCACTCTAACTGTTTGGTTTGGCTTGTTATGCATGTTTATTGATGATCGTTGCTTGCTTGAGGTGTTGTTTTAAGTGTTCATGTATACTTGCTGCCCGCACTTTCGCACCTGCTATTCTGGACTTTGACATACTGTTAATTATGCATCCATGTTGCCTGCTGTTTTTTACACATGTTTCTGCCTAAAAACATTTGCTATTATAAACTGTCTTGCTTGTGTGCTGGATTTTACTGTTGTTTTGTGCTGGAAGCGCCGTTGTAGATGTTGTTTTTGCCTTGCTTTCCTTGTTTTTTTCTTGTCTTTCCGTGCTCCCTTAAGGCCTTATAGTCCGACTTAATTTCTGATTAAGCTTGGAGTAGGATAGACGTTAGGAGTTTAATCCATGCATGATAACAAGTAGGCTAGTCCCTTTTAACCTTAACCTTAGGTCCATCTTTTGCATGCTAACATTAGAATAGAATTTCCTTTCACATCCTGACCTTATGACCACTTTACATGACAACGTTAGGACCGAGTTTCCCTTAGACCTTCCGTGCGTCTCTCTTCTCATCTCAAAATAATTCAAAATACTTAATAAAGATGATTAACTTTGTGCACCACGAGCCTTAAGCATATGGGAAATGATGAGTGAGGGGTCTCCTCTCACTTGTCTAGAGTGTTTAGCGTACGTCCCGTCTAGGGGTGATATGCAAAACATTTGTTCCTATATCATAGTCTTTAGTGCAACGTAAATCTCAAAGTAAACTAATTCATTTCACTAAAACTCACAAATAAAAGTCAAACCTTTTATCCTTCGGGATTTGTGTTTCAAACTCATTTTCAGAAAAGAGTGCATTACTTTTTTGTTCTACCGCAAACAGGCATCGTTCCTAGCTGCTAGAATGTGAACTTAACATCGCTCATAAAAAACACTTAACCAACCTGTGGTTTCGTAGTTACCCGAACTAAGTTTGCTCAGATTTCTCATACCAGATGAGGATACGTAGGCACAAGACGACGATGTCTTGGTGAGCAACCTTACCCGTAATTTTCTGAACTACGTTGGCTCTGACTTTCCCATTGTACGAGGGAATATGTAGGCATAGGACGGCGATGTCCTATCGAGTCTCCTTTTTTCTTTTCCCTCCCCCGATTAGCAGTAGCTTTTAGATAACACACCCTTTGACTAGACAATAAGCATGGATCCCGTTGAGTACAACGGACATGAGGGGTGCTCATAGCTTCCCCTTGCGTAACCAACTCCTGAACCCAATATTTGGTTGCGATGACCTTGTCTTCTCCTTTCGTTTAGGTTTTCTTCGATCGTTTTATTTCCCTCTCTTTGGGATAAATAACGTTCGGTGACGACTATTCTGTTTGTTTTCGCCGACCCTTTTCGCAGTTGTAACACTATGCAACTACACATTTTGTTGTGTATGACAATATTATTCTCTACTATTCTTACTCAAAATAGGGGTTACTCCCTCTATTTATAATTGAGCTACCTTGTTCCCTAAGGTAAAAGCCTAAAACACATAAGCCCAAAATTTCTATTTTGGTTAAGTCAAAATCCTGTGTCAAGCAACCTGCTTTGACACTTCGACATCTAACCCTATTTGACACACATTACACCAGGCTAATTTCGACACATCACTATTTCTGTCGAGCTACACCTGCTTCGACACAAGGAATTACATTCTCAACATGTATCATATTATTATAAATCTTGTAAACACAAAATACCAAATTTATATTGTTTTAAATCTTATTTTCAGTAGCTTGTGTCATATTTTATACATAAACTAGAAAACATATGACAAAGTTGGAATATACCATATCATTTTAAAATTTGTATACACAAAATAACGAATTATTATTGTTTTCAAAATCAAATGTACAAAGTTACACTGTTCTCATCAAGACAAAATACACACATTTATATATTTGCACATAAAAATGACAATACCTCTATACATATACAAATTAAGATTATAACAACCAAGAAAAGCTATTGTTGTCGAGATTCAAAACAAGATAAGAAGGCACCAACCTAACGTGATCGAATGTCATATATCTTTTTTGAGTATGGTGTTCTATCGTTAAACTCCTATAATTAGAATAAAATTTAAATTATGATAAGCTAACAACAACAACATTACCTTAAGAAAAAGAAGAAAATATATATATATATATATATATATATATATATATATATATATATATATATATATATATATATATATATATATATATATATATATATATATATATATATATATATATATATATATATATATATATATATATATATATATATATATATATATATATATATATATATATATATATATATATATATATATATATATATATATATATATATATATATATATATATATATATATATATATATATATATAATGCTTCATCCATCCATTTATAATGCCTGAAGAGACAACATGGATCATATACCTCATAGCATAGTATCCATAAGAATAGTCATTGGGTTATTTTCACCACTACAAATCATTTTCATACATTTATAACACTAATATGAAGGATTTAAATGAATTTAATAGATACAAATTATAGCATATTATTTAATCTAACAATAATCAAGAATAATTAGAACGGTGTACCTTATAAGATTGAAGAGACGGTTGTCGGAGCTTGTGAGTATGAGAGAATTACTACCCTCATTGCCGTTTAGGATTTTCAGAGTAGTTTAATTGTCTAATAGGGAGACACTTAAATAGCTAAACGGCTGAGGGCAGAGACCTCTCATTGGGCTTAACTTAATGGTCCAACCCATTACGGTCCATTCAGGCACAAAATCCAATCAAACAATTCATCTATTTAGTATTTAATAACAATAGACCATAATATAATTAATTAATAATTAATTATGTCAATCCATATTTGATTAATTAAATAATTAATCTAACAATATCCCACTTGGGTGACAATAATTAATTATTAAAAATATTTATTCTAGTATTAGAATATCAATAATGGTCAAAACACCAATAATTCAAAAGAAGTAAATTTCAACGCTGCAGAAATTGTATCTGATAGGGAAGACAAATCATACATGTTAAAACTCACAACTTTATATAAAAAATAATGACTTTAGAGTAACATATTTAACTTCAGAGTAATATGTTATAAAGAATGGCCCAAGCATATGAAAATGCTATTGATAAACTCTCATTAACCCAAAGTATCATAAGACTTACTCATGTGTTTTAGTTTATGGTTAGTGATTATACTAATGAGTTTTAAATTATAGGTTGTTGTGAATCAGATACCGTTAAACAAAGTATAAATGGTTTCTTATCAAGAAACACACAAGGGTTAGGGTTAATAAAGAAGAAAGCAACAAGGAACAACAAGGATTGGTTATTAAACTGCTATTCTCTCCTTTCTCTTAGAACAAGATTACAAGTATACAAGAATAACAAAATAACCTTTCTCCCTTGAAATTAGGATTTTATCTTCCTATTTTTCCTTATTCCAAGATTGAGAAACTAACATCCTATTTATAAAAAAATAGCACACTAACCTAATGGGTTTTTTTAACAATTACCCATTACAAGCTAACTTAGGGTACAAGCTAACTTAAACAATTGGGCTTACAAGCAAGACCCAATTCAACATGCTAACAACCCTAGCAATATTGACTAATGCATGTTAGAACAAACTTCGACTATACTAGAGTTCGATCCAATATCTCACAAATCTCCACCTTGGATCTAACTCTATAACATCAAGAAACTAGCTTTCTTCATGCAGCTTTATTAACTGCATACAGTGGAAAAACTTGCAACTGGGCAACGTCTTGGTGATCATATCAGCAGCATTATGATTTGTCGAAACCTTCAGCACTTGGACTTCTCCACGCTCGATTACCCCTCTGATGAAATGTAGCCTCACATCAATGTGCTTGGTTCGCTCATGATAGGCTGAATTCTTCGACAGGTGTATTGTACTTTGACTATCACATTTAACAGTGATAACTCGACCTTGAAGTTTTAGCTCCTTTGCAAAACCTTCAAGCCACAATGCTTCCTTCACAGCTTTAGTTAGGGACATATACTCCGCTTCAGTGGTTGATAGGGCAACGACCTTTTGAAGTGTTGCTTTCCAACTGATTGTTGTCCCAAACATAGTGAACACATATCCAGAGATAGATTTTCTGGAATCCATACAACCTGCATAATTAGAGTCGACATATCCATCGATTGCTGCTTTACTATCTTCACCCAAGGCTCCACCATAAATTAGGACTCTATTCAGAGACCCATTTATGTACCTTAAAATCCACTTCAATGCTTGCCAATGAGCCTTTCTAGGATTCGCCATGTACCTGCTTACAAGACTTACTGCATATGCTATGTCGGGTCTAGTACAGACCATATCATACATCAAAGAACCTACTATTTTAGCATATGGAATGCTATTCATATAAGTTCTTTCAACATCATTGCTGGGACACTGATCTATACTCAGCTTGAATTGAGGGTTTGTCGGAGTCACAACAGGCTTTGAATTCGACATACCAAACTTTTCGAAAACCTTCTGTAGGTATGCCTCTTGAGATAAGCATAATTTCGAATGCTTTCTATCTCTCTGGATGTCAATCCCAAGAATCCTGGACGCAGCTCCCAGATCCTTCATTTCGAACTCTTTATTGAGTTCAGCCTTCACCCTCACTACCTCTTCGACATTGTTGCTTGCTATTAGAATATCATCCACATAGAGCAACAAAATAACAAATGAATTACCCGGTTGAAATCTGAAGTAAACACAGTGGTCGAACTGGCTTCTGATGAAACTTATGTGTGCCATGAACTTGTCGAATCTCCTATTCCACTGTCGAGGAGATTGTTTCAGTCCATATAAAGATCTATTCAGTTTGCACACATAATCTTCCTTCCCCCTTGCAACATACCCTTCAGGTTGCCTCATCAGGATTGTTTCGTTTAGATTACCATACAAGAACGCAGTCTTCACATCCATCTGTTCCAGTTCAAGGTCGAACTGGGCCACCACGGCAAGCAACATTCGAATGGATATGTGCTTCACAACAGGAGAGAACATATCATTGAAGTCGATACCTTCTTTCTGAGTGAACCCCCTAGCAACCAATCTTGCCTTGTATCTCTTCGACGTTACTTCTTCGATTCCTTCCTTAACTTTGAAAATCCATTTACAGCTGACTAACCTGGCTCCAGTAGGTTTCTTGATTAGTTCCCAAGTGTTGTTATCATGAAGAGATTTCATCTCATCATCCATGGCCTTCAGCCATTCAGTCTTCTTTAGAATCCTCATAACTTTCTTATAGTCTCTAGGTTCTTCATCTAGAACCTCACTAGCAGAGATTAAGGCATAAGCTATAAGATCTGCATACCCAAGTCTCTGAGGTGGCTTGATGACTCTCCTCGACTTGTCTCTTGCTAGCAGGTAGTCATTATCAATCTCCTCATCTTCGACGGCATCTTCTGCGTCTTCTTCGACTTCATCTGGGGTAAGCAATTCAGCATCAACATGCTCCACCTCAACAGGAATCTCTCCTTGTTCCAGCTCTTCGTCAGCATCATCAGTTTTCTTGAAAGCCATCTCTGCTTCATTGAAAACTACATCTCGACTGGTGATACACCTTCTGTGACCTGGCTCTAGGCACCATAGCCTATAAGCTTTGACTCCTTCAGGGTATCCCATAAACATGCACTTCAGAGCTCTAGGTTCGACCTTGTCTTGCCTAATATGAGCATAGGCCACACAGCCAAATACTCTCAGTCTGTCGAGACTAGGTGGATGTCCCGACCAAACTTCTTCAGGTGTCTTCATTCCCAAGGCAGTCGAGGGACATCTATTTATCAGGTAAGCTATTGTCGAAACAGCTTCTGCCCAAAACACCTTCTTCAATCCAACATTAACCAACAAGCATCTAACCCTTTCAAGGATTGTTTGATTGAATCTCTCAGCTAAGCCATTTTGTTGAGGAGTACCTGCTACAGTCTTATGCCTTGCAATCCCAGACCCAACACAGTAACTGTCGAAAGCTTCGTTGCAGAATTCAAGGCCATTGTCGGTTCTCAACCTCTTAACCTTTCTGCCAGTCTGAGTTTCGACTAGAATCTTCCAACTTTTGAAATTCTCAAAAGTTTCATCCTTCGTCTTCTGAATGAATACCCATAGCTTTCTGGAATAGTCATCAACGATGGATAGAAAATACCTTGCACCTAAGTGTGAAGGATTCCTTGCAGGCCCCCAAAGATCAGCATGAATGTAATCCAGGGATCCATGTGTTCTTTGCTTGCCTTTGTTAAACTTCGCCCTACAGGATTTACCAAATACACAAGATTCACAATATTTCAACTTTTCGACTTTGTCACCTCCTAGCAGGTTCTGCTTCCCCAATTCGACCAGGCCTCTTTCGCTGACATGGCCCAATCTCATGTGCCATAATTCTGTCTTCGACATAAGTTTTGTGGATGCAACATTTGTCGAACCACTTACAACCTCAGCCTCAAGGGTAGACAAGCCTTGTTTCTTCACGCCTCTCAAGACTTCCTTCGACCCCTTCATGACTCTTAGGATACTTTTCTCTCCTTCAAAAATGTATCCTTTTCTATTGAATTCACCAAGAGAAATCAAATTTCTCTTCAAGTCAGGTACGTACCTGACTTCAGTCAATAACCTTATTGACTCATCATGGAGCTTGAATCTCACAAATCCAATACCTGCAATTTTGCAAGATTTGTTGTTTCCCAGCAGCACAGATCCACCATCTTGATCACATAGCTCCTCGAACAAATCTCTGTTTGGAGTCATGTGCCAAGTGCAACCTGAATCCATAATCCACTCTTTCCTCGAGTCACCACTTGAAACCACAAGAACATCAGATGAGTCGAAGTCATCTTGAACAATGGCTGCATTGCCATTACCTCCATGATCTTTCAGGCGTTCAGGGCACACCTTTCTTATGTGACCCTCCTTCTTACAGTGATAACATCAAATACTAGATGTTTCACCACTATAAGATTTATGTTGAATTTTACCTTTCTTCTTGTCGAACTTACCATCCTTTCGCAAGAATTTTCCCTTAACGGTCAAACCTTCGCCCACCGTTGGCGAAGGTTTATGCTCCTTTCGTTCGTTCAAGTCCTTAGAATACAAGGTTGATTGAACTTCTTCAAAGGTCAGAGACTCCCTCCTATAAAAGAGAGTTTCTTTGAAGTGAGCATGTGTTCTGGGCAAAGCACACAGCAGCAACAATGCTTGATCTTCATCATAAATCTTCACATCAATATTTTCAAGATCAAGAATCAGCTTGTTGAACATATCCAACTGCTCAGCCAACACTTTGTCTTCACTCATCTTGAATGAATATAAAGCTTGCTTCAGGTAGAGTCGATTCACCAGACATTTGGTCATGTATAAACTTTCAAGTTTCACCCATAATCCCGATGCTGTAGTCTCCTTTGATACCTGTCGAAGAACCTTATCACCAAGGCTCAACAATATTGTGCTGTAGGCTTTCTCGATCATGCCCGTCTTTTCTTTTGCCATTAACGCAGCGTCCATGGTTGCCTCACCCTTCAACGCTTCTAAACAATCCTGCTGAACCAATAGGGCTTTCATCTTCAAGCGTCACAGACCGAAGTCGTTCACTCCGGTAAACTTTTCAATCTCATACTTTGTTAAAGACATCTTCTCCACGCTCACCGCACCAATTTGTTGTGAATCGGATACCGTTAAACAAAGTATAAATGGTTTCTTATCAAGAAACACACAAGGGTTATGGTTAATAAAGAAGAAAGCAACAAGGAACAACAATGATTGGTTATTAAACTGCTATTCTTTCCTTTCTCTTAGAACAAGATTACAAGAATAACAAAATAACCTCTCTCCCTTGAAATTAGGATTTTATCTTCCTATTTTTCCTTATTCCAAGATTGAGAAACTAGCATCCTATTTATAATAAAATAACACACTAACCTAATGGGCTTTTTAACAATTACCCATTACAAGCTAACTTAGGGTACAAACTAACTTAAACAATTGGGCTTACAAGTAAGGCCCAATTTAACATGCTAACAACCCTAGCAATATTGACTAATGCATGTTAGAACAAACTTCGACTACACTAGAGTTCGATCCAATATCTCACATAGGTCATAGAATATCCACATAGGTCTAAGAATAGTAATTACATATAGGAATACCCTATTAACAGAGTAATTACATTTAATTATAAGTACCTTCATAGCACAATATCATACTCGATAGGAGTATTGATATTTACTTGTACTTTCATATTATGACCTGACAAATGTGGACTATTGAAGATATAATAACACAATATTATTGCACAATAAAAAATTATTGTGTCTTTTCAATATCAACTTAAACATCAAATTATGATGTTTCCTGAGATTAAGAGAATAATATATATCTCAGTATAACAGAATAAGACTTTTTATAATTATTTTATATTTTGAAGTCCTTTTAGAATATGTCATATTTACAGTGCGCGCAAGAATATATGACACTATGAGAATAATAATCCAAAATTTTAGATTATATGATTGTGTTCACATGCAATCCACTCCCACTAATCCAATATGATAAGGATTTATCAGAGGCCATTAATATTAAATACTCTGATTGAACAACGAGGGCGCTAATGTTATTTTTAGTGCAAAATTATACAAAGAAGTGGTTCTATAATGTATCATCAAACTCAACCACATATTTTGCACGTCAATAGAATATATCTTTATTTAGATAATTTACATGAAAGAATATGATGGTCCTATAAAAGATTTACCATCTTTTGAGTGAGATCAAATTCATAACTCGCTCAAAACTCAAATGCTATAAGTATAACTACACACATTTGAGAAACATATTACGTTATACGCAGCGGAAAAATATGAGACTTTAATCAAATTTAATATTGAGGACATAACATAAGACTAAAATATCCTTAATATAAGTCTTTATAAAATAATATTATATACTAAACAAATAATATTTGTTTCTGAAATCTATATAATTGACATGTTAAATTCTCCCACTTGATAGAGAATAATAGTTGAATTATTAATATTAGAATTTTAAAATATTTAAACAAATATCCAACTATTTTCTGTATCACACAATAATCATTCAGGTAACGTCACACCGATATAGTATGTCCATCACTCACATAATACATAGAGAATTGAAATCCATTTTAATAAAAAACAAAAAATTATTGGATTTCATAAAGTATTACATGTCTTTAAAAAATATTTCCGCTGCGTATAACGTAATATGTTTCTCAAATGTGTGTTAAAAAATATTTCCGCTGCGTATAACATTTGAGTTTTGAGCGAGTTATGAATTTGATCTCACTCAAAAGATGGTAAATCTTTTATAGGACCATCATATTCTTTCATGTAAATTATCTAAATAAAGATATATTCTATTGACGTGCAAAATATGTGGTTGAGTTTGATGATACATTATAGAACCACTTCTCTGTATAATTTTGCACTAAAAATAACATTATCACCCCCGTTGTTCAATCAAAGTATTTAATATTAATGGTCTCTGATAAATCCTTATCATATTGGATTAGTGGGAGTGGATTGCATGTGAACACAATCATATAATCTAAAATTTTGATTAATTAAATGATTAATCTAACATAATACACACAAATAATATACATAAAAAAGCACAAGTAATATACTTACTTTTGGGAAACATACCAGACCAATGGAGAACACGAGGTTACAAATTAACTGTCAGATTTCACCTAGGAAATGCAAACGAACTCAAGTACACTTGAATACCTTAGGGGAAAACGCCATATCCTAAGCTACAAACCTAAAACCACACGTCTGGAAAAAAAACTAGCGAGATATTTCAATGATGGGAGAGAATTTATTGTGCTTATTCCCTATTGCTTTTGTAACTGTTCCAGGACCTTCCTACATCTCATTGTGCTTGAACACAATTGTCAAGGGCTGACCGCTACTTTGAAAAGCTTTCTAACTAGTACACATCTAACAAGCTTTGGGGGATAGGGATGGCAACGGGGCGAGTCGGGGGCGGGTTTTACTATACCCGCACCCGCCTCCATGTAATACACCCGCCCCCGCCCCCAAACCCAATCGAGGATAAAAATTTACTGCCCAGACCCGCCCCCAGTAGAGAACGGGTGCACCCGCCCTACCCCCACCCGGAAAAAAAATAATTTCTTTTTAATTGCAATAAAAATTAATAATCTAATTAAAAATTGATTATTTTAATAAATTAATTATTTATTTAATTAAAATTTTAATTAGTAAATAAATATTTTTGTGATCCTCACTTTTCACTATACTCATCTTGGACTCTATAACCAATATTTTAAAAACTGGATCGAATCGATTGATCTAATCGATTGAATCGAGAACCAGAAGGGTCATTAGTCTAGTTTGATTGTTGGATCAACAATCTATTAAACCAATGAGAACTAACCATAACCAGTAAAAACCTAGGAACCATCAATTTTGAAAAATCAGCAGATTAAATAATTTTTTTTAGACAAAACAACATTGTTTTTTATAATATTTTTTTAAAAAATATATAAAAAGACTTTGTTCAAAACAACCTCGTTTTTATAATTTAAAAAATATTAAAATATAAAAAGACTTTGTTCAATACGTATTTGAATCAATCCCTTATTGAAATTAAATTTATTAATACTGTTAGTTATTTTGGTATTCAATTTATGTTGCATGTATATTTTGTTTAAAATTTATTTGGATTTAAAATCTGTTCAATTTTTATTTGGATTTGTATTTTATTGTGTGTGATGACTATGTTTAGAATTTGAATTTAAAGAACGAACTTGTAAAATTATGATATTTTAAAAAGTTTAAATTTTCTAAGTGTTGTGATTTTTGTAGAGATCAAATCATTCAATTTGATTAATTTAATAATTATATAATTTTGTTATCGATACCAGTTTATTCAATAGAATTAATTAGTTTAACATGATTTAGCCATATTGTTCGACTAATGACCCAGTGGTTCAACAAATGAACCAATAATTTAGTACTCTCACTGATTTAATTATTTGTTCGGTTTTTAAAACACTATCTATCACTAATTTAAACGTTGTAGTGATAACCTTACATGTCCATCTCATGCCACCGAAATCAACATCACTAACTCCCATCACACGTCATTGACCAACATCAACTTTGATTCTCCTAAGGAAGAGAATAAAAGAAGTATTTTACTATCCACTATTAATTAATAAAATATTTTAATAAATACAATTTATTTTACTATTCAAATTTATTTAAAAATTACATATTATTTTAAATTATAAGTTACTTTATAAAAAAAATTATCCTAAATTATAAGTCATTTTACATTTTTAATACAACATTAATGATATTTTTCTCAATATATCTTTAAATATTTATTATTATTTATTTATTTTAACTCTTTTAAATATCTCATTATTTATATAATTATGAAAGACATTACTATAAAGTTATACATAAAATTAAAATTTTAAATTCTCATAAATCCTCAAAACATTTTATAATTTAAGAAGGATTGGTTACAACTTAAATAAGACATCAACTAACTCCCATCACACATCATTGATCAACATCAACTTTGATTCTCATAAGAAAGAGAGTCAAAGAACTATTTTACTATCCACTATTAATTAATAAAATATTTTAATAAATACGATTTATTTTACTATTCAAATTTATACAACTCTAATAATTTATTTAAAAATTACATATTATTCTAAATTATAAGTTACTTTATCAAAAAAAATTTCTTAAATTATACTCCCTCCATTCCTATATATAAGCAAATTTCTCACATTTCACACATACCAATAAACCTCATTAAAACTCAATGAATTATTTGACTTCTATAAAAATTAGTTATGTATTGACAGCAATACCCTTTACTATTAATTAAAAAAAATATTTATAGTAATTATTAGCCACCCTAATAATAATTATCTGCATTAATTGGTGGTGTTTACAACACCATATTTCCATCTCTCTAACGTGTTTCTCAAATTTTTCTTCTCTTGCTTCTTTCAAAAAGTTTGCCAAATTTTCATTCCAAATTTTTGTTTTGCCGCCTTATCTGTTCTTTAAATTGAAAACTAAAATGAAGTTATTTTCCTCAATTATGAACATGCCTCTAAATCTTGATTTAAACAAATTTCCTAAAGAAATTTTGGATGATGAAAGTAATACAGCTTCCATGAATTATTCTTCAAGTTTGATTATGGATAACAACCAAGCAAATCTGAATATTTTTTATGAAGAACACATAACAACTTCCATAAATCATTCTCCAAACTTGGCAAATGTAGCAGCTTTAGACTTTGTTGAAAATGGAAATGTAGTAGCTTCCATGAACTATTCTTCAAACTTGGAGATGGATTACAACACAACAAATCAAGAATTGGTTGATGATTATAACATGTACCATCCTTCAAATATGAATGATTTATTTTCCGATGAAGATGACAGTAGAGAAGATGAAGAAATCGCTCAGATTATATCTCAAGAAGGTATATCAATTTTTAGATTTTTATGTTATTTTTCTAAAGATTATTGATTTGTTTATGTAAAAGATATGTGAGGTCAGCAAATAAATTTTTGGAGCTTCCTAATGAGCAGCAAATCAGATTATTTCTGCCGGTATCTCAAATTATTTAGATTTTGTTTATGTTACTTTTTTTGTAAGATTTGACAGTATCTCAAATTATTTATTCTGATTGGAGTATTGATTTGTTTCACATTATTGCTTGTTTCTTTATATAAAATTGATGTTTTCTTCCAATGTTATAGTTGCACATTTGTTTCTTTATATAAATGTCACGTTTTTTGTATTCAAAATTTTGTTTTTTTATACAAAATCTTTTAATTAAATTGATTTTGTTTGATTTTTTTTAGAAGGAAGCACCAATATTGATGAGACGCATTCATCCGGAAAAAATCGTCATTTCCTGAACAATAATCAAAGAAAATTAATTTCTGAATTATTGATGCATTCAAGTTTTGATAGGAAACTTGAAAGAGGGACGGTTAAAAAGGTGGATACTTCATTTTCAGTATCTATAGATGTTATCTATCGGATTTGGAGACAACTATGTGAAACAGGAGATGTTTGTCATAAGAAAACAAAAAATTGTGGGAGAAAAAGAGTTGAGATTGATTATGAGAAAATGTGTGATATTTCATTATCTAAGCGTAGAAATCTTTTATCTTTATCTCGTGCGTTGGGAATTAGCAAGACATCGTTGTTTAGATATGTAAAAGAAGGAGTTTTGCGTCGTCATTCAAGCGCATTAAAACCACACTTGAAAGATGATAATATGAAAGAACGACTTAGATTTTGTTTGTCTATGCTTGAGGAAAGTAGCATTCCTCATGATCCAAAGTTTAAGTCCATGCACAACATAGTGCATATTGACGAAAAATGGTTTTACATTTCTAAGAAATCTACAAACTATTATCTTCTTGCAAATGAGGCTGACCCATATCGTACGTGTAAAAACAAAAATTACATTGGTAAAGTCATGTTTTTAGCTGCGGTTGCTAGGCCTCAATTTGAGAATGAAGGTAACGAGATATTTTCAGGAAAAATAGGTGTGTTTCCTCTTGTTAATAAAGTACCGGCAAGAAGGTCAAGTGTTAATAGAGCAGCAGGGACACTTGAAACTAAACCGATAACTTCTATCAATAAAGAGATTAGTCGAATGTTTTTGATTAATAAGGTTCTACCGGCCATCAAAGAAAAATGGCCACAAGAACAAGCTTCAGAAACAATTTACATACAACAAGATAATGCACCTTCCCATGTCTCTATGGATGATGAAGAATTTCGTCGAGTAGCTTCGGAAGGTGGTTTTGATATCCGTTTAACTTGTCAACCTCCGAATTCTCCTGACTTGAATGTTTTGGATCTTGGTTTTTTTAATGCCATTCAGTCTTTGCAACAAATGGAAGTGACTAATTCAATTGATGAGCTTATTCAGGCCGTGCAGAAATCTTATGACAATTTTTCTAGCAAAGCTTCAAACAAAATTTTTCTCACACTTCAATCGTGTATGATTGAAATCATGAAGGTCAAAGGATCCAATAATTATAAAATTCCTCATGTAAATAAAGATGTCATGTTTCATCAAGGAATACTACCTGTTGAACTAAAATGTGATGGTGAACTAGTTCATGAAGTTATGGAGTATTTAGCGAATTAGATTGTTGAATTACTTTGGCATACTAGGTTGTTGAATTACTTTAGTCATGTCTTAGCTTGCTATAGTTTTATATATATGGAATAACTTTGTCATTGCTACTGATGTAAAATTAAAGTTAATCAAATTGAAACAAAGTTATCCATATTAATACAAACATGCTTTTGTCTTCGTGTACCATTTCTGAAACCTCATTTTTTTCAATTCCTTTGGTAAAATGTTGGATTATATTATGAACATCATAATCTAAATGCCTTTGATATAAAAAATTGAATTATAATGAACCTTATATAATGAACCTCGTATTCTAACGTGCATGCAAAATAAGAAAAAGAAAAAACACCACCAGAGAGCTAAAAGTAAGAATGGTTATGACGTTGAATGAATAATTATTCTTTAACATCAAATGAGTATTGTAATAACATTCAAATAATCAACATTAACATAGAGACAAAATAGCATCAACACATGGAAACCATTCATAACAAGAAATATGAAGACATTAAAAATAGGAGAAAGAACTTTCCTTAGAACATGAGAAAATACAATCCAAAATGAAGACACTAAAAATAGGAGAAAGAACTTTACTTATAACAAGAAATATGAAGAAACTAAAAAGATGAAAAATAAGCACTTGTTCTCAATACAACTCAAAATGATGAACATGAGACAAAATCTTAATCATAAACTCTAAGATGAATACTAATATATTCCTTTCATTTTTGAGACACACCTAATACAAAGTGTATAGTAAAATCTTTAACATGCCATAAACCTCTTTTCCCAACTCTTCATTCTCTAAGCCAAAGACTAGCCCCTCATATGGAAATTTATTCAGATCCAAAACAGATTTGTTGAGGTCGAAAAATGCTCTATCAAAAGGTTGAACAACTTGGTTATTCACACTTGAATTCTTTGCATCTTTAGAGCCTGCATTCACTGAGTACACAACTTCATTAGGGAGGTTGTTAAGGTCAAAATGTTGCATAGACTTGTCTATGTTTGCAGCACCTTCATCCTTCAAGTCATCATCAAAGCCTAGATCAAATGAAGGACCATTGAAGAGCTCTTGTGAAACATCCATTTTTAATACTCCTATCAAAATAGATTTTGTACGGTAAATATTCTTAAAGAAGTGAATGAGTATAAAATGATGGAGTAATTACTTTTATATATAATCATGTGACCTTTGGTATATCCTACTACCAGTACCACTACGTATCCAAGCTATTACTACCACTAAAGTGGTTTTTCCACTAAAAGGCATTGAAAATTGTATAGATAATTAATGTTATAGAAACAACAAAAACTAATGAATAATGAAGGGCATTATTGATAAAATAATATTATATATAATTAATATAGTCAAATTTGCTTATATTAAAGAACAAAAACTTATGTTATTTTTTGCTTATATATAGGAATGGAGGGAGTAAGTCATATTACATTTTCAATGCAATATTAATTAATGTAATTTTTTTCAATATACTCTCAAATATTTATTATTATTATTTTTTTAAATTTTTTTAATTTCTCTTTTTTATCTATAACTATATATAAAGGGGATACAAGTTTTTGGTGTGGCTTATTTTTGTTCCAAAATTACCCTTATTTAATTGTAATATTTCCATAATTATCTATGCAGTTTGTTTTAATTACAACCATGTGTGAGTAAGAATCTCAGCCGTTCAACCAAAACGAAAACCGACGTCACAGACATTTAAATGTGAAACAACTGCTCTTCATTTCAATAGGAAAACAAAAGTAATTGCAAAACTTGGTAGAGAATCCTGAATAACAATGGAGTAGACTCTTATCGTTTTTTTTCTTATCTACATATTATCCTTTCCTTTCTCCATCCCTCTAATCTATTTTTTCATGTTTTCACTTTTTAATTTTCTTTTAGATATGTTCTTAAACATGATAAGGTCAAAATATATAAATCATTTAATATTATCACTTTTGTATATGTTCATGTATGTTTTATTGGTTTATTCAATTTATTTTAATTTTGTTTTGTTCTAATGTGTAGCTTTTGATTTTAGTGTCTGAGTAAAAATACATTGCTCTAATTTTACAAGTTTTGATGAGATTGTCATTTTTCTGTGACTAATAATTTAAGAATCATATATATTTTCATCATTTTAGTGTTAATTTATGAATCATATATATTTTCACCATTTTAGTGTTAATTTAGGAAATCATATATATTCTCACCATTTTAGTGTTAATTTAATATTCATACATATATTTTCACCACAATTACTCAGTTTCTTTCTTGGTCAATCTCTACCTTTTCTCCTTCTGCATTTTTCTTTCCGTTTTCACAATTACTCAGTGTCAATCTCTGTTATGGTTAGTTTTATGCATTTTCATTTTGTAGGATAAGCGGATAATGTTACAATAAAACCATGGCAAAGATCAAAAAGATTGATGATTAATTCATGGACATGAGTGAAGTTAATATTTGTTTTGGTGAACATGATAATATATTTTGATATGTTAGCATGCATTAAATAGTATTAGAATTGACCATTAAAATCTTTTTATGAAATTGAATGCATTTTTCTAATTTTTTTTTTAAATTTCCCTTACAAATTGTAACTGCTTCTAACATTGTTAACTGTTGAAACTTAAACTGCATAACTCTACCATTTCAGATGCACGACATTTGTTTCCATGTCTTTCATTTCCAAACTCATGATAATAGTAACTTAATGCCACTGTAAATCATTTTTGGATGTTTGGATGCTATATATATTTTTTTCAATTTCACATCAACTGAAGGCATAGATTATATATTCTGCATTGTTCAAATTATTTGTGTTTTCCTTCTCCACACATGTAAGTCATGTTTGTTTATCTATAGATTAGGTGTGGTCTGTGTCAACTTGGATGCTATATTTACCAAAGTATGATATGAGAACTAACCATTTACATTGATGTCTATGAGGTGAATTAAATTTAATTGAATTGCGTTGCAGAAAATAGTTTTGATTTGATATTACAGGAAGTGATTGAAGAAGAAAATTTATGAGAAATCATCTTCTGATGATATATCGGTTTTCAATGAATTACTTTTGTAATGATGGTTCATGGATACCCAATTTAACCACAATACCACTGAGAAAATGTAAAAAAAAATATAATATAGAGATAATTGATTATATTTCTTGCATTAAATTATGTGTCTACAATATACACAAAATGAAAGGAGTTGTATTATGTCTTCTCATACAATTTTTTTTTTAATTATAGGGATTGCTACAACTATTTATTAAAATAAGACCTATAATTTACCAATATCGAAGGTTACGAGGAAAAAAGAAAGTATGTTTTTGTTATCCTTAATGGTATTTATTAAGAAAAAAGGTAAGCTTTTACTTGCTACCCTTAACAATAGTAGTTATTACATAAGACCCTCACTATTTTTTCCTACAAGTACAAGTAGTAATTGCAAGTATGTTTTGTATTATATCAAAAAGACAAAGGTAAAATGGTTCATTGTATCCTTTTATATCTATTAATCATTTAAGAAGAGAGCGAAAACTTAGAAAATATTAGAAACTTTCTTATTCTTGCTCAGTAGACAATAATATTTTCGTAGTTTAATTATCATCAGTTGCCTTTATGGTATATTGTTATTAGTTTTTAAAACTTCTATTATTTTTACTGTACTTTTTATTCTATTAATTATTATTATTTTGGTTTTTTTTAATTCTTTTCTATTCCCTTCTTATTTCCTTTTTTTCCTGAATTTTTAATATAGTTTAATCCTTTTTTTTTCTTTATATGTTGCGAAGGAATTGTTCATATTGTTGAGGTATTTTTCAATACATTTTTTTTTTACCCTCTATCTATTATATTTTTTTAAAACTTTTTTACTATTGTGTATTTCAATTCTTTTGTTTTGTCTTTTTTTTTTAATTATATATTTTTATAGTTTATACAATAATGAGAAAGAGAGGGAAATTTCCAGATTCTTTAGGAATTTAAGAATTGTCATGCAATTTTCATGAAGTTGAATTTTAAATTTGAGATTTCTTTTCATTTATAAGATTAAAATTAGTTTAATTATGTTAGAATAGAAAAAAAAGTTTAAAATATGAGGTGATCATTAGTACAAAATAATAACCATTATCATATAATAAAGATTAAAAAATAAGTCATTTATGTGCTAATCATAACTACAAAATAATGACAATGATTCATTGTAGTAATAGTTTTTTTTTATAACAATCCTTTTTTTTCTTTAACAATTATATTAAAGTTTTAATTGACAAGGTTGAAATAGTATAAAGATAAAGACTAGGATTTTTTAACCAAATCACCCCTCACTAAAGGTTTTGTATATTTAATGTGTAGAGTCAATGTTAATCTAATATTTTCATGTCTAAAACAAACTTTTTAGAAATATTTCATTTTACAAGTACATATACATGAATATTTATTTTAGAGACATATATGAATATTTATATGTGAGAGAGATAGAGATAGAGTCTAAATAATATCACTATCTTTAGAAAACACACTGGTGAGGTTTGATATTTTTTTTAATACTGTTAATATTTTCAAACATTAATACAATTGAAAAAGCGAACATGCAATGTTTATCGCAAAGTTTACACATAAAAATATCGGTTTATACATTAACCCTTGCGTGTACTAAAAAAACGGACAAACAGACACGGAAGTGCCCGTTTGAACGCTAGGGGTTTGGGTTCTGTCGTGGACGTATGGAAAGGATAAGCTCAAATCTTATAATGTGTAACCATGCGAGAAGATTCAATTACGACAAAATAAACCAACAACTAAATTGACAAGAAACAAAATATAAATGGGTAAACTCTAGAGGTAGAGAAAACTTTAAGAGTGTCACATAATTTGATAAAGATGGACATAATATATAGTTAATTCACTAAAGTATTTTTAGTATATATACATTTATCATCCTGATTTTAAGATTACTTGAGGATATCTAAAAACATTATTTTTAATTAATTTTAAGTATGATAAAAACTTCATACAAAATATACACACGTTTAGTTTCCTATGCTGTGCGCATTAAAAAAAGTGGACAGACGTGCACGGGAATGCCCGTCTGGACGCTAGTACAATTATAAAAGACATTATTATAAAATTATACATAAAATTAATTTTTTAATTCTCGTAAAATCCTCAAAATATTTTATAATTTAAAAGGAAGAGGTAACAACTTAAATAAGAGAAATTTTTTCAGCAATGTCATGTTTTTAGACAATAAATACTAAAATGCCACACATTTCAAACTTAATATCAAAATGCCATCTTTTCAAACAAACTTAAAGCACTGCCGCCCTTTCAATGGGCGGTTATGTTGTTTTTAATAGGCACCCGCCCTTTCAATGGGCGGTTGAGTTCATTTCAGTTTTTTTTTCGTTTTATGTTATTTAATTTATTTAGTATAATAATAATAATTAATAATAATAATAATAATAATAATTATTATTATTATTATTATTATTAATAACAATTATTATTATTATTATTATTATTAATAACAATTATTATTATTATTATTAATTATAATAATTATTAATAATAATAATTAAATTAGAAATAATGTATTTTAAAATACTTAGTTTTAATTATTTTTAATTTAATTAGTAATAATAATAATTGATGTAGAAATAATGTATTTAGTTTTAATTAATTTAAATTAATTAGTAATAATTATAACTGAATTAGAAATATATAATAATATTTCTTTTACGCTGACACCCGTATTTGCAATGGGCGGCTGTGCTTATCTTTCGCTGACACCCGTACCTTGAATGGGCGGTTGTCTTCAGACAGAATAAATGCTTTCCAGACACCCGTTTTTGGAAAGGGCGGTTGAGTGTTAAAGACTTTGACCACCGCCTATTCAATGGGCGGCTAAGTTTATTTTGCTTTCACGTGACTGCATGGCTGGTTCTACTATTTGCATCTTATAAAATTTAATCATACAATTCCAATTCTACTATCTCAAATTCTACTCAAACAATTCCAAATAATTCTACTCAAACAATATTTTTCTTCTACCTCTATTACTCCAATTCTACTATCTCAAATTCTACTCAAACAATTCCAAATAATTCTACTCAAACAATATTTTTCTTCTACCTCTATTACTCCAATTCTACTATCTCAAATTCTACTCAAACAATTCCAAATAATTCTACTCAAACAATATTTTTCTTCTACCTCTATTATATAATGTCTAGTGCTCAACAATATATTGTTAATGCCCATTTTAATGGAAGTGTTGTTGTATCAGATGAAGTGGGTTTGATATTTGAAAACACTGACGTAATTCGTTTCGCTGTTAATAGAAGCTCATCATTCCAACATTTTAAAGAAAGAGTACAGATGAAGTTGCAAGCTGGATCAGTGTCACAGATGACGTACAAAAATGTCGTCCGTTTCGGCGACAATCGCTTTAAATTTGTTCCACTGAAGATTCGTGACGACGAGGATGTTGAAACGATGTTCTCGAATCATGAATGTTGTGGGTTTCAGCACATTGATTTATATATAACATTTGCACAAGTTCAAGAAACGCAGACTTCTCAGGTGATCAATCCATCCATAATTCCACACGAAGATGTTGAAGACGGAGACGGCGAAGAAGAAAACGAGACACAAGTTGATGATTTATATACTACCTTGTTTGAGGAAGGGATCAAAGTCAACATAGATGATCAATGTGTTCCAGTTGAAAATGTATTCATCCCACCAGCGCATATGACAACCCTGCCACTAAGCGTAGAAGGAACATCATTTGATTGGCCACGAAATCCTCGTTTTCCCGCGGAAGGTGACATAGAAGTCGGTTACCAATTTAAAAATAAAGCTGACTGTGTCGCTGCCATTAAGCAATACCACATGAAACACTGTGTGGATTACAAAGTGATAGATTCCGACAAAGTGAGAGAAATCAAGGACAGGAACCTACGGAAAAAAATAATTAACATGGGTAACTATATTTCTTAATATTCATTAAATTTTGTCAATAACATATATTATTTTGTCAATATTTTAATTTGATATTTTAATTATTTAGGATACGCTTTAAACCAGCCAACATTTCATTACTATCGGTCAGAGATTAGCATGGTAAATGCAGATGCTTTGAGGTGGATTGACAATATTCCAGCCGAAAAATGGACAAGGGCATTTGACGGCGGTCGACGTTGGGGTCACATGACTACCAACCTTGTCGAGTCAATGAATGCCGTCTTTAAGGGCACACGTAATTTGCCCATTACGGCATTGGTAAGGGCAACGTATTATAGACTAGGATCTTTATTTGCTGAAAGGGGTGGAAAGTGGAGTGCTGTGTTGAATTCTGGCCAAGCATTTACAGACAACTGCCTCAAGGTTATGAAAGAAGAAACAACAAAATCCAGCACGCATCAAGTCAGAATTTTTTACTACAGGAACAATGTTTTCAGTGTGCAAGAGACAATGGACTATGGTGAGGGGAAACCTATGGGACATTATAAGGTCGACCTCTTGAACGGATGGTGTGACTGCGGAAAGTTTCAAGCATTTCGTGTCCCTTGCTCACATGTTATCGCTGCATGTTCGAGTGTGCGCCACGACGCTTACGCTCTTTTGTCCGACGTTTATAGGGTTACAAACCTATTTGGGGTTTACAGCGCAAGCTTTCCAGTGATGCCATGCGATGAATATTGGCCTGTTTATGAAGGAGATCAAATTTGCCATAACCCAAGAATGGGGAGGAACAAGAAAGGTCGCCCTGTAACCACACGTATTACAACAGAAATGGATAACTTTGATAAGCTTGAGAGGAAATGTTCCATGTGTCGTCAAACGGGACACAATCGCACCCGGTGTCCCAATGTGGGAACAAGTAGTCGTTAGTCCTTTTATTAATCATCATGTATTAATTAATATTAGTTAATAATTTCAATCAATATAAGTTATGTCTTCAATATATAAATTTAAATTAATATTAATAATAGTGTCACATAATACATATACTAATAAATACTAATATTATTAATATTAATGTATATTAATATTATAAATATTAATAATATTAATTTTAACATATATTAATAATATTAATATAAATATATATTATTATTAATATTATTAATACTTATATTATTAATGACATAAATATTAATATATATTAATATTAGTAATATTAATATATATTAAAATTAATATTATTAATCTATTTTGATAATAATATATATTAATAATAATACATATTAATATTTAAAAATATATATTAAGATATATTTATAATAATATATATTAATACTTATATTATTACTAATATAAATATTAATATTATTAATATTAACATATATTAAAATTTATATTATTAATCTATTTTTAAAATACATTATTTCTAATTCAATTATTATTATTAATAATTATTATAATTAATAATAATAATAATAATTATTATTATTGTTATTAATAATAATAATAATAATTATTATTATTATTAATTATTATTATTATACTAAATAAATTAAATAACATAAAACGAAAAAAAAAAAAAAACTGGAATGAACTCAACCACCCATTGAAAGGGCGGGTGCCTATTAAAAACAACATAACCGCCCATTGAAAGTGCGGCAGTGCTTTAAGTTTGTTTGAAAATATGACATTTTGATATTAAATTTGAAATGTGTGGCATTTTAGTATTTATTGTCTAATAACATAGCATTGCTGAAAAAAATTCTAAATAAGACATTCCGTAAAAGTAACAATAGTTATTAAAAATCACAATAAAACAATATTCAAATCTAGATTCGGAATCGAGACCATCGATCTATGCGAGTCGCGACTAGCTGCGGTCCCATCTTCACCAATAAAAAACTAACACATTTTAAGACCTCAAATCATCTCCACAACATATGATAGAAGAAAGCACATTTGTCACAATCTTAGCCTCTATAAAAAAAACACCGTGTACCACCGTCCAATTTTATCGAATTTAATAGTACTCTTTATAATATAGTTACATTTAATGGAAATGCTATAAATTATAAAATTAAACACTATTTAAAGTAATTTGTTAAGAAATGTTTGTAAATCTATATATGTGCATATAAATTCGTAATTTGGTCTCTTTATATATATTTCCTTAATTTATTTAAATTTGGTTATTTATAGTTTACGTAATTATTTTATATAAAAATAAAATAAAAATCACGTAACAATACTGTTACTGGTACACGAGTGCAATTATAGCTTACGTTCTTTCCTTCTCTCTTCAAATCAACAACCATCACTGATTAATCGTACCAGATTCTTCCTTTATTTCTGTTTCCTTCAAAAACCAGCAACACCCCGCGCACGATAGCTCATTCTCTTCTGTTTCGCTGCCGTTTAGCGGTTACCATCTCCATTTCACCACCGTTTCTTTCATTTTCGTTTCAAAACCCAAACTTTCTCTGAGATTTCTCTCTCTCACACACATCTGAGAAAGAGAGAGCTCTGCGATAGATCGGAGCTCTCTGTTCATTGGTGCGTAACTTTTCATTTCATTTTCTTCTGTTACTATTTTTTTCATTCCAATTTTTATGTTTATTTGATCTCGATTCACTTCGTTTTCTTTTTTCTGCTTCGTTAAACAACTTTTCATAGATTCAGTTTAATTTGCGTATTCATAGGAAAACAGAGGAACTTGCGTGTACTTGTAGTATCAATTATCAATAGAAAAGTTTCTGCAGTGTGTTCTGTAGTAGAAATCTGAATTGTTATTTTATATATTTTGGTTTATTTATTTTAAAGGAAAGTAAAGAAAGAAAGTTTGTTATTGGCTTTTGATATTGTTTGTTTGTGATGCTTGAACCGATTGATTTGTAGAATAGAAGTGTTTCTAGCGTTACTGTGAATCTGTGATTCATTTTTAGCGATTTTGTATAGATTTGTAGGATTGAGCTTATAATAAAGTGATTTGGAAGTTCCATGAGTTGTGAACTTTGTGGGAATTTGATTATGATAGTGAAACTGTGAAGTACTATAGTTTATAGGTAGTTGGTGCTGGCATTTTGGGTTTTGGAGTGCTTGAAACATCTCCAGCTAGTTTTGCTTTGGTAGAAGACAATTATGTGTATGCATGTTGGATTAGGATGAGAGTATTTTTAGAGCTTCTTTGGCTCTGATAGTGATAACTAGCTGTTACCGCATCGAATACCTGTAAAAACTAAGAAAAGAAGAAATAATAAAACACACGAGGTATTATGATTTTAGTGGAAAGAATAGCTGTTGTTAGATGATTATTTTGCGTGTGTAGTACTTGCTTGAATGACATTGAGCTTTGAGTTTGGATAGAACATGGTTCTTTAAGATTTTAATGCTCGCTTCCTTCCTTGTTTCCTATTTTCATTTTCACTTTGATTAGTTAGCACAAGAGAATGAAGATCAAGTAATTGCCCTCATAATTTCTTTTACGATTTATGAAAATAGATCTAACATTTTAAAAAATTGAAATTGACAACATTGTTTCTAAAAATACATTCTTTTTGGCTTGCATTTCATATTCTCTTTGTCACAATTGTTTATTATATGAGTCTTCCATCTCTTTGTTGGTAAATTAACATGAACATGGATTTTAGAAAATAAAAATTGAAAATGTTTTTAGAAAGTAAACATGCCAAGTTTTCTTCCTTGTACGGTATATACTTTATAAACAGAATTGCCTTCAGAATTGGGAGACAATTTCTTGAATTGCTGAGGGAAAACTGTATTTGATTACGATAATGATCTAGAAATGTATCTTGCTTCTCAAAGATAAATATATTTTTTAGCTCAAGTTGTTTTTTAACTTGACTTCCTAGAGGACACACAGTATTGTTGGTGTCTTACAAGACATTGATGTATTAAAATTTGATTTTGCTCACTTTGCTGAGCTTTCATGTAACCTTTTAGTTATATTTTTTTATTTACACAGATAAACTGAATCTTTTCAGTTAGGCTGATTTGGGCAAGCTGTCAGGTGAAATTTAGGCATGTGGGGGCATTACCGTGAAAATTCCTTTATGTACAAACGTACTCCTACAAAAGATAATTCAAATATGGAAGAAGACGTGGAAGAAAACTCAGGTACCTCTTCGTTGAACATTTACAAATGTACTTCAGGTTCTGTGACAGTATTAACTAGTTCCTATCTGTTGTGAAGTATTGCATCTAACCTGAATACCTCCTCAAGGAAGTACCCTGTCTGTGAAATAATTGCTACCTTTCCAGCATAATCCTTTCAAAATTTCATTATTCAGAAGAAAAGCAAATCATCTAAATCTTGAAAGTGATATGGTTTTCCTAGTTTCATTTATATGTTATTGCTCGTCCAGCTGTCCTTATTTTTACAATCAACTGCACTGCAGCGCTGAAAATGATAATTGAAAAGATGTCATTTTAGTGATGTACTGCATATTTTTGATTAGTTCTTCTATCATGGTAACTACTAACCATTGCTGTTTTATGTGCCTAATAGATCTTTTAGACAACTGTATGGGTAAGGAAACATCAAATCCTTCTTGGAAGCGTTCTTTACCACATGTACTTGTGGCGACCATTGCTTCATTCCTATTTGGATACCATCTCGGGTTTGTGCTTCCTTAGTTTCTATTTCTCCATACCCTTCTCTTGGTTTTCTTGCTTTAATTGGGAATCCATTAAAGACTACACTTTTAATCCTTTGATTTTTTGGGTTCTACAGAGTAGTTAATGAACCACTTGAGAGCATTTCTTTGGATCTTGGATTCCATGGAAATACCTTGGCAGAAGGTGAAAAAGAAGATTTCAAAACCTATACTTAATTTGATATCATGTTAAAAAAAATTTTTATAATAGATTTTTTTCGGTGTTGATTTCAAATGAAGGCCTGGTGGTGAGCATATGTCTTGGTGGTGCCTTGTTTGGTTGTTTACTGAGTGGCTGGATTGCTGATGGAGTGGGGCGACGCAGGGCTTTCCAGTTGTGTGCTTTGCCAATGATAATTGGTGCTTCAATGAGGTTATACTTTCATATTCAAATATGTTGTTTGATTCGTTCTATTTTTTTGAGGAATAAATGCGAATTTTCTTTCCAACTTTTTTTGCCCCTTTTGCATTTGTGGTTGATGTGTTATAAATTACTTTGAAATTTATATGTCGTACCTTTGCCAGAAGCATAATTAGTATTAGTCTTTGAGGTTCTTTCTATTGATAAAGCAAGTTTGTCCTTGTCAATTTCATGCCACTATAGTATAGCTAAGATATGTCAATATCAATTATCCGTGTGATCTACTTAACTGGTAGGGTTAATGTTCTATGAATTTATTCACGTGCTCGTACTAAAGTTTTTATTTATCGATTTTCTAGTTTTACTGTTGATCTCTTAGCGACTGTGGAAGCATAAAATATTTTATTCATGTGTTCTATAATGTGATAAAATATTTTTACTTCTTTCTCCCCCATCCCTCTTGTACCTCATTGCCAATTTTCCATCTTATGGTTTCCTTAGGGGCTCACTCTTCTTCTATTATGATATTTGCATGTTACTTTGCTAGCTTTCGAAAAGAACATATGTTTTTCATCTTTCATATATTCTGAGTATATCCTATGATAATAGATTAACAACAGAGAAAATCACCTGTTTTGAGTTTCAAAATCATAGGTGGAAAGGGTATTCTGTAAGGTGACCCTTGAGTTTGATTTTAAGGTGCACCTCTTAGATATCTTTACAAAAGTTAGTATATGTATATCATAATAGAGTTAATATGATTTTTAAGTCGCTTTTACCGAAACATCTGACCCCTGTATGTATTTCAGTTTGGTCAGTGGTAGTTTTTACCTCTATGTTTTCAAGTATAAGTTCTTAGGGAAAATTTTCTCATTCATATTCTGAACATTCAGTGCAGCAACAAACAACTTGTTTGGCATGCTTGTTGGAAGGCTAATTGTTGGGACTGGCCTGGGCTTGGGCCCTGCTGTTGCTGCTCTGTATGTGACAGAGGTATGTAAATGGTTGCCTCTGTTTCATTGGCAAGGATTAAAGTATAGTGGTTATTCATGTGATTTCTATACTGAGTGATAGGTTTCTCCTGCTTTTGTGCGTGGTACCTATGGGGCCTTCATCCAGATTGCAACATGCTTTGGTATATTGGGCGCATTATTTATTGGAATCCCTGTCAAAGAAATTTCTGGATGGTATAATATAAATCTTAAATTCATATTATCTGATATTTATACTTTACCTTTTCTCAAACATGCCCTGAATTTGTTCATTTAGGTGGCGGGTTTGTTTTTGGGTATCTACCATACCTGCAGCTATACTTGCTCTGGCTATGGTCTTCTGTGCAGAAAGTCCACATTGGTTATACAAGGTTGACACCTAATACTATTTCATATTAGACATCATCTCTTTTTATAATTATATTTATAACTTCTTGCTCCTAGATTTGTTTGAATCGCTTGAAATCTCTGTTAATTAAGCTGTTACTATGTTAAAGTGCTCTATGTGTCTTTTATACATTTACAAATAAGTGCAAGCTTCGTTATTTAGTAATCTAGTGTAATGATCAAATAATCTTGAAGATAAAAAAGCCTAAAGGATGAGTATGTGTTTTTATGTTGCATGTTTAACCAACCCATGCTGATTTTTTGTAGTTTTTTTTTTTTTTTCTGTTGACACAACAACCAGCAACCAAGCCTTATTCTACTAAGTGTGATCGGCTACATGGATCAACTTCTGCCATAATGAAGTAAAACCAAAAGCAAATAGTTATCCTACACTCTTTGGTTTGCATATTTTATTATTTCCCCTCTCCCCAGCCCCACCCACTTCGTTTAGTCTCATCATATTTAGTCCTATGATTGGTCATCAAAATTACTGAGGAATATTCAGACTGGGTTTATAGTTCTTGAAGGCTTCTACTAACTTCTATGCATATCCTCATTTTTCTTATTAATAGAAGACTGGAGGGATAGTTTTAACTGTTTACATATTCTCCAAGTCTCTCTCTAGCCATCTCTGGCATGATTTTTAATAGTTCTTGGTTTTTATAAATTAGCAAGACAAATGTTCATCCTGTGTCGCTTCTATCTACCATCCTTTTGACAGTTCTCGATCATTTGTCTCTTTTGTCATATAGCAAGGAAGAACTGCTGAAGCAGAAGTTGAATTTGAAAGGCTTCTGGGTGTATCCGAAGCAAAGTTTGCAATATCACAGTTATCCAAGGTAGATAGAGGTGACGATACTGATAATGTGAAGTTCTCTGAATTGCTTCATGGTCATCATTCTAAAGGTATAATTTTTTATGTCTATCTCTAGGATAGTCGTGTCATTGTGTGTTTATGTCATTGTTATTAGATTGTCACTGGTTTCTTTAGGTATCCAAAAGTCATTTTTTATTCACGAGTTCGTTTTGCAGTTGTTTTTATTGGATCAACCCTATTTGCTTTACAACAGCTATCTGGTATAAATGCTGTGTTTTATTTCTCTTCAACTGTTTTTAAAAGTGCTGGAGTACCATCGGATGTTGCAAATGTGTGCATAGGAATTGCTAATTTGACAGGTACGGTTTCATTTTCATTCTAATAGCATTGAGTTGTTGTATTCTCAAATGCTAATTTTCTCTTCCTATTTATCTCAGGATCTATCATTTCAACGGTTTTGATGGATAAACTTGGAAGGAAGGTTCTACTCTTTTGGAGTTTCTTTGGCATGGTAAATTATGCATAGATGTTCCATTATATTTTTTTCTTAATAATCCAGTCGTAGCATATCATCATATTAAAGGTGATTTTCACACACATCACAATATGGTACTCAGGAACAAGTTATCCTTTTGTAAGTCCTGACTTGGTGTTTATTATAAAATTTGAAAAATATAAACAATTATATTATTATTTTTACAATGAATATCTACAATTCTGAGACCTAGTTGGATTTCCTCAAGATTAGGAACAAAATAGTAACAGCTAAACTATATTCAGAAACTATATCTAAATAATAATGAAGTAAAAAGATAAATCGTAATTATAATTACAATCAAAAGTAACGAAGAGGGGAAATATTGTTTGGCATGTGAACCCATGCAAGCACACAACATTGCAAAACTGTGGGAAATTTCCTTTGTTGCGTTATGATGTTTTAATTATCTTATCTTGTTATTGTATATAAAAAAGATTAACCTGGTCTTTAATCAGAATTTTAATATATTTATATATACAATGTATAGGCGATATCAATGATCATTCAAGCCACAGGAGCAAGTTCACTTTTACTAAACACGGGAGCTCTGTACTTATCTGTTGGTGGCATGCTAATGTGAGTATGCTGTAACTATGAATACGGATCTTGATTCTTGATAGATGCATCTGTAGTGAAAATTATGAGTGAAACTAAATTCATAGAAATAGTGACATGACATTTTCTTAGCTGGAGAGAAGTTGCTTTTATTAATGATTTAAGGTCACTAGTGGATGATGTTTTGAAAAGAGAATTATTGAGGATGTCTTGGATCAAAAAAACAATAATAATCATTGATGTTACTTGGAACAGTCACGCCATTAAAAAAAAAAACTTGGAACCATCACCTTGGCTAGGGTTGTATGCAGTGCAGGCAGACACTGCCAGAAAATGAACACTGACATTTTTTCTTCTTTCATGCAGGTTTGTCTTTACATTTGCTCTTGGAGCTGGTCCAGTTCCAGGTCTACTTCTAACAGAAATCTTTCCCAGTCGAATCAGAGCCAAAGCCATGGCATTCTGTATGTCCGTACATTGGGTAATTTTCTTCTGTTTGTTTGTAATTTATGCTCTGTTCTATTACCAATTAGTCAACGTTACATCATCTGCACATCATTTAGTCTGACCAAGTTTGATAAATTTTGTTACATTGTTCCTGAATTTTACCATGGTTGAATTAAGAAAATGAAGGCTTCTAAAGTTCATTGCAATTTTGTACAGGTCTGTAATTTCCTTGTTGGGTTACTGTTCTTGCGTTTACTGGAGAAACTTGGTCCACAACTGCTTTACTCAATGTTTGCTACATTCTGCATGATGGCAGTAATTTTTGTAAAAAGAAATGTGGTGGAAACCAAAGGGAAATCACTTCAAGAAATTGAGATAGCACTTCTTCCTCAAGACTAGAGCTTCTCACAAAAATCCATTCGCTGCAATAATTTTGCATAATTTGGGAGCTATCATAGTTTTGGTTATGAGCATATTGTGTTTTATCCATCTTGTCTACCTTAATAGTGCAAAGAGAAACTCAAGGGTGTAACTCTGTATTGTTTTAGTGTAACATTAATACAAATAGGCTTAGTATTTTGATACTAGCATCTCATGTTTGGGTTCAGTGATTCCATGTGCACGTCCATGGATAGAGAAATCTGTACAACGAGAAAACTAATGGGCAAATCTACTTCCCATAATATTTGCCAACGTGCTGTATCTAATATGTAATATAGAATTTGTCTGATACTATAATTGCTTGCATTTTGTTTTCAAAATCTCAATATCTGTTTGAAAGGTTGCTTTGCTGTTTCAAAAAAATAAAATCAAAACCACTTTATTTGGCGGACTGGTGGTCCCCCCCTCAAGATAACAAATTAGAAAGAGGAGAATTTATCTGGCCAAACTCCATCTCATCCCCTATTTTGTATAAATAGATAATACGGCGTTCACTCATTTTTCAAAATTCACCTTTCACATGCATGATTTTAAATTTTTTAGGACTGATATCGAAAATTTTAATTGGTCTACCGGAAATTTAAAAAATAGTATGTTTTTTTTTTTACCATAAATAAAGTTAAGACAAATGTATGTTTTCTTGTGGGGATAAAATTTCTCAAAATATACTTTATATGTTATGATAAAATAACAGTTCACATAAAACTTCTCAAAATAGTACTTTTCAAATACTTATCTTCTTAATAGCTATTAAGTGAGATTTTTTAGGATTTGATTGGAAGTGAGCACGTAAACGAACACTAAATAAAATGTCAAATTTAGAAGCACTTAAGTATAAGAGAGAATCTACCATATCTCTGTATACCTTTTGCTCTACCTTAGCGCTTACCTTATCCTTCTCAAAAATACATGTAGGATGCATGAAAGTTTTAACTATTTTGCATTCTGACATGTCAATCTTTTTCAGAAGTTTTTTGGTATATTTACTCTGATGGATATATGTTTCTTCTGGACTTTGATTAATCTGAATTCGCAGAAAGAACTTAAGTTCTTCCATCAAACTCACCTCAAACTCTGCCTACATAGACTTAACAAATTCCTTGCACAAAAGAGCATTAGCATAACCAAATATGATATCATTTACACAAATTTGAACAACAATAATATTATTTTTGAATGTTTTACAAAACAAGGTTGTATCAACCTTCTCTCTGGTAAAATTATTTTCTAAAAAAAAATTGTTTAGTCTTTCATACCATGCTATAGAAGCTTATTTCAGACCATACAAAAATTTCTTAAATTTGAAAACGAAATTTGGATTTTTATGATTTTCAAAACAAGGAGGTTAGTGTACATACACTTCTTCAGTCATGTAATCATTCAGAAATGCATTCTTAACATCCATGTGATACAAGATGGTGTTATGATTAACACCAAAAAAAATTAAGAGATGAATAGACTCTAATCTGAAAACTAGTGCAAATGTCTCAGTATAGTCAATTCCCTCTTGTTGATTATAGTCTTGTGCAACCAGTCTGACCTTGTTTCTTACCACCTCTCCTTGTTTATTAAGTTTGTTTCCGAAGACCCATCTTGTCCCAATACAAGAGTTCCTTTGGGTCTGGGCACAAGAGTCCACATATCATTTTTGAAGAATTGATTCAGTTTTTGTTGCATTTTCAGAATTCACTCAGTGTCCAGAAGGGCTTCATCAATAGATGTAGTTTCCATGAGGGACACCAAACCCATAAGCGTCTCTTCAGAAGGTTTGAATGAGGATATGCTTCTGACTGGTTCAGTCTTATCTCCCATAATCAATTATTCAAAATGTGAGGATCTTTGTCTGTGTTTTCTCAAAGGAGTCTGAACTTCAATAGCTACAGGTTGAACAATTTTAGATTACTTAGTCTCAGATTCCCTGTCTTCTGATTCTTTATCTTTAGAGCCTGAATCAGTGATTTCCAGATCTGCAAACTTCTTAACTAACTTTAACTTTTCAGGGTCAAGCTTATCATCAAATCTAACATGAATTGATTCCTCAACAATTCGTGTTTTTGTGTTGTATACTCTATAACCCTTAGAACGTTCAGAGTATCCTAACATAATACACTTTTGTGCCTTAGAATCAAACTTATTTTGATTGCCCTTAGTGTTTAGAATAAAACAATCACAACCAAAAGAATGAAAATATGAAATGTTGAGCTTTCATTTCTTCCAGAATTCATACGGAGTCTTATCCAGAATAGGTCTTATAGAGATCCTGTTCTGAATGTAATACGATGTGTTGACTGCCTCTGCCCAGAAGTGCTTAGCCATATTAGTCTCATTGACTATGGTTCTTGCCATCTCTTGCAAAGTCTCATCCTTTCTCTCTACAACTCCATTCTGTTGTGGAGTTATAGGGCAAGAGAAATCATGGGAAATTCCATTCTCATCAAAGAGTTTCTCAAAATATTTATTTTTCAATTCTCCACCATGATCACTTCTAACTTTAACCATTCTAAAGTCTTTCTTGTTTTGCACTTGAGAGCATAAGGTAGCAAACACAGAATGTGACTCATCCTTGTGTCTTTGAAACTTAATCCATGTCCATCTGCTGTAGTCATCTACAATAAATAAACCATACTTCTTGCCATTGAGAGAAGCACTTTTCACTGGTCTAAAAAGGTCAATGTGCAAAAGTTCCAAAGGCATATATGTAGAAATAACATCCTTTGCTTTGAAAGAGGTTTTTAAAAACTTGACTTTCTGACATGCTTCACGAAGAGCATATGAAGAGAACTTCATATTTTGGAGACCTCTGACTAGATTAAGCTTATTTAACTTAGAAATCCTCTTTATGCTAACATGGCCCAATCGTTTATGCCAGACCCATTTTCTCTTTATTAAAGACATAAGCCATTTTACATTCTAATTTTTAAGGTCAGGAAGTCTAATCTTATAAATGTTATTCTTCCTCTTGCCATTGAAAAGGATAGAACCATCTTTCTGACTAACAACTTTACAGGACTTTTGATTAAAGATTATATCATAACCATTGTCACTTAATTAACTTATGGATAATAAGTTATGCATTTAATCCTTCAACTAATAAAACATTAGTAATATAAGGGAGATAAATGTTACCAACTATTTCAGAGCCTATGATTTTACCTTTCTGATCACCTCCGAAACCCACGAAGCCACCTGGCTTAAGTTCCAGGTCTTGGAACATATGCCTTCTTCCTGTCATGTGTCGTGAGCACCCAGAGTCCAGGTACTATGACTGGTGTTTCAATTGAGCTGCTAAGGATGTCTGCAACATATATTATCTTATCCTTAGGTACCCCTTTTTGGGTCCTTTCTTATTAGTTCTCCCAGAGTTCTTAAAAAACTTGGGTTTATGTGCAGAATAATAATTTTGTGTGTGAGCATAAGGGAAATGAGAGTTCAGAGCTTTTGGTTTTGCCTTAGATTTTGAAATAGGGTTTTACTTAAGCACATGACCAATTCCCCTTCTTTCATTTCTTCTAACTCCATAGACCATTTAAGCCATCTTTCTTCTATCTATGTTTCTAGTCAGAATTGTCTGAAACGATTTGTCATAATTCTTTATGACAGCTTTAGAATCCACAAAAGCTTTTGAAAGGATTTCTTTTTCAAGTTTAGAACTTTTACTTTGAAAAGCAGAGTTTTCATTTTTTAGAATCAAATTCTCTTCATTAAAAATGGAGAAATATTTCTTAAGATTACTATGTGCTTCATATTCAGATACATGGAGTTGTTTCAGATCCTTGTATTTGTTTTGAAACTTCTGATACTTTTTCAGAATTTCAGAAAGGAAAGATTCTAATTCAGAACGAGATAAGTTAGGGAATACCTATTCAGAGTCAAACTCAAATTCTGATTCTGTTTGAATCTTTTCATTAGGTGCTTTTGTGCTTGCCATAAGCGCCACATTAGCTTGCTATTCCTTAGAGTTATCTCTTGATGATTCAGAATCATCTTCAGAAGTTATCAGACCTTTTTTCTTTCCTCTGAAGTCCTTCTTTGGTATGTCTTTTTTCAGCTTGGGACACTCATTCTTTTAGTAACCTGACTCCTTGCACTTGAAGCAAATGATGTCTTTGTCAGCACCTGACTTCTTCAGTCCAGATGTAAACTCAAAGCAAGTATCTATCCTTTTAAAGCCTTAGGACTTGCCTTGTCTTTTATTCCCAAGTTGATTAACTTGTCTGGATATAAGAGACAATTCATCTTCTTCTTCAACTTGAAAGACTTTGGTCTTTTCAAAATTCCCCATGAATTTCAGAGCCACGAACTTAACTTTTCTTTGAGGCTCACCGCTTCAAGCTCTACCTCATGAATTCTTAAAGAAATTACAAGTTCTTTAAGAGTTGTGTTGTTCAGGTCCTTAGAAAGTTTCAGCGCAGTTATAATAGGCCTCCATCTCTTGGGTAAACTTCTAATCATTTTCTTCACATGATCTGTAGTTGAGTAACCTTTGTCCAGAACCTTCAGTCCTGCAATAAGAGTTTGAAACCTTGAGAACGTGTTTTCAATAGTTTCATTGCCTTCCACCTTGAAGGCTTTTATACTTCTGTATCAAGGAAAGTGTCTTGGTTTCTTTAACTTGAGTGTTTCCTTCATGAGTCATTTTCAGAGAATCAAATATAGACTTTGTTATATCTCTGTTTATGATCTTTTCATACTCAGTGTATGAAATAGCATTTAACAAGACGGTTCTTGCTTTGTGATGATTAATGTAGTCTTTCTATTGTTGATTAGTCATCACTCTTCTTTCCACCTTATTACCACTAGCATCAACAGGATGAATGTAACCATCACCTATCATATCCCATAGATATTCATCATGACCAGGGAAAAAAATTTCTATTCTATCTTTTCAGTAATCAAAATTTTCTCCATCAAAAATTGGAGGTTTTGTACTATAGTGATCTCTATTAGCAGGTGCAACTGGTGGAGGGACTCATGCCATTGTGTTTCACAAACTAGATCTTTATCTGGCACGGTGAAGTGTTTGATAAACAATCAATACCAAAATGTCAATTGAAGGTGAAGAGAAACACAAGAAAATAGGAGGGGTTTTGAATTGGGTTTCTAAAAATGACACTTTTTCAATCCAACACAACAAATAGAGAACGAAGAATAAAAATAATGAAACTATTATTTTTATATTGGTTCACTATAACACAAGTTACCTCTAGTCCACTTGCCAAGGTGATTTCGCCTTATTAACAAGGACTTAATCCACTACAATCAAACTTGATTACAACACAAATACCAATAGTCAATGTCTTCTTTAGTATACAGACTAAACCCTAGTCACTCATGGAACAAAAAAATACAGTCAAACAGATTGATACAAAGTGTTTACAAAATAATTCTAAGAAAGCAGAATACACAAATGATATACAAGTATATCACATAAAAGATTTTCAATGAAGAGTATGAACAAAAGTTCTTGTGTGATTGTTTCTTTTCTCTCAAAGTATTCACAAATAGAACTGTTCACGTAGGATAATAACGTAGTAAAATTCATGCTTTTCAATTCTTCCAAGTCTTTTGTATATAGGAAATGAAGAGATCAGTTGGAGGGTATAATTTGAATACCAAAATGCAGTTGTATCCTTGCATAACGGTTTGTGAAAATGAAAGACAAAATGGTACAGTAGTACAATCCTTAGCCCACAAAATCAGTGTAGTGGAAGGAATATTTAATCTTGTACTAAGTACTATTTTCTCATGTAAAACCTTTTGATATTATCTTCAATATTCAGAGGCTTCTGATGGATAGGTGATGAAACGTGCATAAGAGAAGAGTAAGAATCTGGTTGAGAGAATCTTCAGAAACTCGGTCTTTAGAGTCTTGATCCAGTTTCTCAAACCTGATCTTCAGAATTTGTTTACACAATTCAAAGTAGAGTTGATCGCAGGCTTCAGAGCGTAATAATTTTAGAAGCTTCAGAGTATCAAAATCTTGGATAACTAGATATCAGAAGCGTTGAGTACAAAATCTAGAGCTTGATCAACTTTGTAAACACAGAATTCAGAGTCAGAGTATACTAGCTTCAGAGTTCGATGACGTCACACATCCTATAATTAGAGTCAAAACTTGTATATAAAATCTGCACACTGAATAAAATTATTAGGGCACAAAATTGTTCTCTAAAACACTATGTATTGTTATCATCAAAATATAAGGCCATATGCAGAACCAAATCTTGATCTAACATTATTATGGATAACTTCATGGATTTGGTAAGTCCAGATGATAAGATTTATATTGGATTATCTTGTGCTGCAGACATAGCCTGTGGGGGGCATATTTAAACATTATTGTTACCTTTATATTTTATTTGTATATTACTTGTAACATTACTCAGACATCTGCATCAAAACTTTTTATTAGATAATATTTTTGATCTTCCATTGATACAACATCAACATAAATTAACATTTGATAATAGATTATATAACTTAAAAAAAAGATAATAAATAAGAAAACCTAGACACTACCATATGATTATGGACATTTCATCATCTTAATTATGTCGTCGGCAGACCTTGAAATCTTAACATTTAACTCGATCGGCCTATTTGTTAACCTACGACGAAATGATCTCCACATATTTTCACATCTCCATCGGTTTTCAACTCAATAAGGTTGTATTTCACCCTTCCGCCAGGATCAATCCAATCTTCACGAAACTCGATCTTTCTCATATTTTTGTTTTCGGTATTAGATAACAAATCATTCAACTTGGACGTCAAGGCGACGAAAGATGTGGTGCCTTCTAGAAACTAGAACTCTACGGGAGGTGAAGCTTCGCTGAAGTACACTTCTGCCTTAATAAAAAATTGAGGAAGAGACATTTTTTGAGATGTTATCAAACAACAGGTGACCCCTTATTTATACAACTTTGTATTTATTCTGAACCACACAAAGTTGTCAGTGCAATCACAACCGTTCAAACCTGTCGACAAAACTCCGAGTGTTAAAAATTTCAAATAAATAACACTATCGAAAATTTTACTTTGGTTAAAATTTCCGAAATAAAATGATAATTTTAGAATTTTTAATATTATTTGTAAATTCACGAAAATTTCATAAATTTTAGTATATTAAAAATTTATAATTTACTATCAAAAATTTAATTTGTATCGGAAATTCTAATTTGTCTACCAAAAATTTTGTATTAAAATTCGATTTAATTTTTTGTCAAAAACTGCTTTGAAAATTTAAAATTATGGAAGGTGTCAAATAAAACCGGAGGGTATACTATACTACTACAAAAAATAAACAAAAAAATCCAACCGCAGATTTCACAAGTCAAGCAAATAAATCACCCACACTTCCCAAAAAAAAAACCAATTGAACAACACAAATATTAGCAAATTTGATTCCATGAATGATGCCCCTTGAAATCATATTAATAATAAAATCTTATATACTTGTAAAATTGACATAATTTGGTTTTGATCTATTTCTTTTAGTCCTCATCCTATAGACTGAAAAAACAAAACCTTTTGAAATTTTAAGAACATTAAACAAATAAAATTTCTCTTTAAGAACAATAAACAAATAAAATTTCACTGAAACCAAAATCAAAATCAAAATCACAATTCATTTCATTGTTACCACTCAGTAAAACTAAATCATCTTATTATTTTCCATTTCTGATGAAAGGAATCACAACTGAGAGAAGTACTTGTCATGAAGCAACTCCGCCGCAGTGGCTCTCCTAGCTGGATCATAGCAAACCAACTTTTTCACCAAGGAAACTTCACCATGCAAATGATTCGGCATGCATGCTTCAATACCAATAGGGTTTTCCACCTTAGGAAAAGAAATTCTCCCATAATCAGGAAGTTTAGAACAACCACTCCAAGCTTCCTCATTGAGATTACCCAAAACACTGATGATTCTACTAATCTGATCTATATCACCTGTTCCAGGAAACAAAGGCTTCAATGTAAACAACTCAGCAAAAACACATCCTAATGACCAAAGATCAACCTCTAAACCATAATTAGTCGATCCATAAAGTAGTTCCGGAGCCTTAAACCATCTTGTTCCAACACATGATGTGAGAAAACCAAGCTCCTCATACACTCCTTCTTCATCTGCTTCATACGGCAAAGAATTCTTCCAAATATCATCGTCGTCGTCATTGCTAATAGTGCATGTTGCAAGGCACGAGTTGTTACCGTCGTGCGTGTTTGTGTCCTTATCATCAGTATCATATGTGTGACTCTGGATTTTCAACTCATCTAATACTCTAAAATATTCCTCATGACTAATTCTTTCCTCCTCCTCTAGATTTTCAAATCCAATCTGGTCTGAATTGTCTGATAAGGGAATAGCATCATGAGGATGTTGGGATGAATTTTCGCTATTTGATGCATCAAATCCAGACTCCATAAGCATCCTTGCCTGAAAAAGTAGTCAAATCAAACACATTGCCATCCATAACTTTTTAAGAGAATATTCATATCAATCACCTATCTTATATATTATTCATTTAACTTATGTCTAGTCAAACCTAACTCTTCACACTTAAATTCTAACATATGATCATATGTTTCAATGTTGTTAAATAGCTTCTAAAGCAGCACTATACCGCTATAGCGTATCGTAACAGACAAATCGCTATTATTCCGCAATACACTATTTAGTACAAATGTTGTCAAATAATCTATATAACGGCACTATAACACTATTGCAGGGCAGACTTTGAACCATCCACAATGGACTAGATTGGTATGTTTGGATTCATATTTAATTTGATGGAATTGCGGCTAATAACTTATTTTGACAAAAGATACACTTAAGAAACACAGACATTGCACATGACACCGGTAATAATTTGAAGAAAAAAAAAATTAAATATAATCACAAATGTCAGTGAAGTATCGGTGTCAGTGTTCAGTGTGACACTGACATGTGATGTCAGTGTCGGTGTGACACCGACAAACACTAACACACTTTTTCTCTCCAAAGTGTCAGTGCTACATAACAATTTAGAGCTTGAATCAAACTCAACCTCAACCCAAAAGGTTCACTAAAATTGCAACATTAAGTGGAAACGATAATCTAATTCAAAAATTCACTAAAATTGCAGCATTAAGCTAATTATACAAAATTGCAATAATCTATGATTGATCCGTATCACATTTACACAATCAAATTGCAAAAAAAAAAAATACTCAAGTGATTCACAATCACAATCAAGCAAACAAGCACTCATAAAAAAGCCAAAAACAAAACAAGAAAAACACAAAAAATGAAGTAAAATTAAAAAAAAAATCAAAACTTTATCCACAAAACCTGTCCAAAATCTGCCAATTTGAGAACCCCATCATCCGAAATCAAAAAATTCTCCGGCTTCAAGTCTCTATGCACGATCATATTCCGGTGACAAGCATGAACCCCACTAAGAATCTGCACCATCCACCCTTTAACCTCTTCAACAGCAAGACCCTCCCTTCCACCACCAGCAGCAGCCTCCTTAATCACAGTAGCGAGATCGGTCTTCAGAAACTCGAGAACGATCACAGCATCTTCGTCTTCTCGCCAGAAGAACTCATACATAAAAACAACGTTTTCGGAGCCCCGAAGGATCCGCAAAGCGTCGATTTCTCTCGACGCTGATTGATGATCATGAACTTCTTTAAGGGCTACAATTCTCCCGTCGTAGATTCGCCGTCCACGGTAGACGTCGGCGTAGGTTCCGGAACCGATATGTTCGAGGATTTCGTATTGGGATGTTATTTCGGGTCGGGTATGGATGCTCCAACTCTTTGTTGGAGGATCCATTTTCAATTACTAATTTCTAAATATTAAAAAATAAAAATAAGAGAAGAAATTTGAGTTTTGAAAAATGAAAATGGTGCGTGAATTTATGCAAATTGATTTGATTTCTCTTTGGGTATTCAACTCTTTATGTTAGTGTTGTCTTTCTTAGTGGCAATGACACATTTATTTTTAATCTTTTTAATATTTTTGATTTTCCTATTATAAAATTGGTAATGCAATAAATATTTGGTCAAAAGGTAAATATGAGAGTTTTCTCTCTAACACTCTAAATTTTACTTGCCACCTCTATGTTTCAATACTATTCATGTTGTCTTTGTAAAAATTGAAGCTAAAAATTCAGATAAAATATTCAATAGAACAAATTAAAAAGTCTTGAATGTTTAGAAAAATTCGGGTTAATTGGATTTTTTTAAATATCCAAAATTTTGATTAATACCTTTTTTTTTAAACATCAGAAAGTTATTCAATATTTTGTCTATGAGTAAAAAAATTGATAGTTATAAAAAGAGTGAAAATTGAATGGTTGAGATTTTGCCAAAACTTTTATACGACTGTGATTGCACCTACTGTTTTGTGTGGTTCAGAATGAATCAAAAGTTGTATAAATATGGGTCATCTGTTGTTGAGAAAAATAGTTAAGAATGTCTTTTTCTTAATTTTTGATTAAGACAAAAGTGCACTTCAATAAGGCGAAATCTCCCGTAGAGTTTTATCTTCCGAAGGACACCACGTGTCTCGCCATCTTGAGATCAATGTTGAATAATGTTTTGCCCAACAACAATAACAGAAAGGTGAGAAAGATCGAGTTTCATAAAAATTAGATTGATATTGATGGAAGGGTGGAATACAACCTTATTGAGTTGAAGATCGATGAAGATTTGAAAGCTATGTGGAGATCGTATCACCGTAGGCTAACTAAGGGATCGATCGAGCTTGATGCGAAATTTTTTAGATCTATCAACGACATAATCAAGATGTTGAAACGTCCAGAATCATTTGGTAGTGTTTATGTTTTCTTATATATTATTGTACCATATGGTATGACATAATTAATCGTACCATCAGTGCCTCTGGTCTTCACTGAAAGAAAAAAAAATTAAACTACCAGACATTTCAAAAAATCGGAAAACTTTGAATTTTTCGTATTATTACAAAAATGTGGTAATGATCATAAATTTTTTTGCCTTTTTCAAAATATGCGGTAAAAATGCATATATATTATGGATTTTTTGAAATGTCCGATTGAACGTATGCATTTTTTTTCAGATCTTTTTTTGAAAAATACAGAAAATATTATGCATTTTTACTGCATATTTTGAAAAATCTAATAAAGTGTATGCAATTTTACTGATTTTTTCAAAAAGCGCGGGTGGAGTAGGTGGGAAAGTTGATTGTAGGTTGAGGGTATTGATAAGGGTTTAAGTTCACTTATAATAGTGATTTCTTTATTGTTATAGGTGAATGATATTTTAGTTATTGAAAAATCAACCAGAAGGAGACCAAGTGTTCACAATCATTCCATTCCTAAGATGACATATGCTCCTTCAATGGGAAGCAAGTAGAAGGGTATAAAAATAGATGATTTTGCAATGTGATATGAACTTGGGGGAATAGTCTAGAACATAATAAGTGATAATCATTTTTCACCATTACTTAGATATTGGATATAGATTTGGTGGGAATTTTGAGATATTGGGTTATGTGTGGTTGGAAAATATTGTGAATGTTGCCAGTGTTGATGAGAATAATAACTGATGAGCCATCAAGTAATCCCTTAAATTTTAAGGTTCTTGCAAAGACACTATAAGTTTGGTGATAAACAATCTCTACTTTGATCGATAACCAACATCTAGGTAATTAGTCTACATTCACATACGACTTAATGATTAAATAAAATCATGTTGGTCAAACCTAATAATATTTTGTAGTGCTAATTTTGTAAGGGAGACAATCTTTCCTAAGTTAGCTTTGTTATACATAGTCGTCCCCAAGCCCAGATAAAAGGAGAGGTTGTGCTAGGAAGTCAACAACCAACTTAAAAATTTGCCAAATCTCTATGACATTGATTCAACTATCTCTCAAGCCACACAATTTAAATATCTTGGGTCCGTAATACAAAATGCTGGAAGAATAGAAAGGCATGTAAACCATCAAATTAAAGCTGGGTGGTTGAAATGGAGAAGGACATCAAGTGTTTTATGTGCTGCAAATGTACCGCTAAAGTTGAAGGGAGAGTTTTTTCAGACTGCGGTAAGACCTGTGATTTTGTACGTGACAAAATGCTAGGTGGCTAAGAATCAATACGAGAATAAAATAACTGTACTAGAGATGAGGATGGTGCGGTAGATGTGTGGTAAGACTCAATAAGATAAAATTAGAAATGAAAATATTTGAGAGATTGTCGGGGTAGCGCCTATAGTGGAAAAGATGGTAGAAAATAGACTTAGGATGTTTGGGAATATAGAGAGAAGATCGATATATTATGTAGTAAGGAGGGTAGATTAGATGAAGAGAACACAAACAATTAGAGGAAGAAGAAGACCTAGAAAGACTATTAGAAAAGTTATTAAAAAAATATCGAGATTAATAATTTGGATAGAAACATGATCCTTTATAAAACATTATAGCAAAAATTGGTCCATGTAGCCGACCCTACATAAACATGGAATCACTTGAACCAAACACTAAACCTATTACTAGTACTTCTTCCTTAACGCTTCCTAAACTTTGTAAAAAGACCAATTCTCATAAAATATAAAACCTTATTGAGTATCATGTACCAGAAAATGCTCGAATTTCCTAATCAATACCTCCTCTATTAAGTCAGTACAACATCTTTAAAAGACAAAGAAGTGTTACCAGATCCATTTGAAATCTTATCTCTACAAACTGCCCTCATATGAAAGAATACGTCCAGTCATCTCGACTAGACCACTGTAGCCTAAGAGCTACAAACCAAGAGCAGTACGTAGATCTGGTGATTCCCCAGTATCTCATAAATCACTAGAAGACTGAAAGATATACAACCTTATACTTTGGGGCTGCCTGGCTCATCTTTTCTCTTCATGGAAGGAAGAGCCAACTTATCTTTTGAAAAATAGCTCTATTGGACTCAAGTTACCTCCACTCTGAAAAATTTGTGATATGAACTGTTCTAACCACATTTCATGCAGGAAATATTATCCTCACCATTTTCCCAAACTATAATGTAAGTCTTAATGATAATACTTTATCCACAAGACTAAAAGTATAGGTCCAGATCACCGGATCTGACAAAGTGTTAAAAGCCATGTCAGCTACCCTCCATCACTAGATAATATATTGCATAGTCACTCAATAGATCTGCCTCTCTCATGATGTTCTTTTGATTCACTATTGGTTGTCACCAACAGAAAGGAAGACATACCCTCTATAGTTCAAATCCCAATAAGGATTACAAGGGAAAAATTAACTCAGCTAATTCCCCTTGAATGGATAACCAACTATGAGAGACCCCATGTTGACAGAAGACCTATCCAATCCCAAGAGGATACTTTCAGAAGATCCATTGATAAGATGGTTAAGACGATTTTCAAAAAGCCAAACAAAAGGTCGAGCTCAATGTCTTCTAGTCTAGAAGAGGGGACTAGTGGGTTGTCCCAAACTTAGAAGAGGGGGCTTGAAGCTCAAAAGAGGGGGCTCATGGATTCAAAAGAGCGGACCGATTCTAGAGAGAACCAAATATTGAGTTAGTACCACATGCATATGCATAAAGTTGCACAGTTGAGTTCCATTGAATAATGAGTTATATGCATAATTGTTGAGTTGTGAATGATTGATGAGTCTGAGTGTGAGAATGTATTGTGATATACTATGAATGATATTGTGTACAATATGTTGTATAGATATCCTACCTTGCAATATATACCTGTAATTATTGTTTGTGATTTTTCACCCCTTTATTGTTGTTGTGGTCTGTGGGCCTCTTCGGAGTACATATATGCAGGTAACTAAGTAAATGCTTAGAATGAAAGGATGGCGAGAGGCTGCTACTTATTCTTTTCTTTCTGCATTTAGTTTACGTACTTTGATATGTAACACATATGGAAACATTTGTAATTTATCTTTTATGGTATTGACTAGAGAGTTAAAGTACAATCTCATGGTTGATGTTTTGAGGTTCTGAAGAGATTACATTTATGATTTCATTTATGTTATAAAGTCTTTGAAATTAAATGATTTATTAATTGTATGCTTTGCTGATGAGAACTTATGTGGCGATGATACCCTAAGTATATGTAAGCATGTGAAGGCAACCTAAGAGAATGTGTTGATTATTGTTACTATGTATTAAAGTGTTACAATGCATGTATATTTTGAAAAGAGAATGTGTGACATCCTATTTGATTGTGTGAATACTTTCATTTTATTATGTGATCTGACCTGATCAGAAGGGGATCACGGGATGGACACACGCTGTTGGACTGCTACCTGTTCACCGATGATGAGGAGGAGAGGGGGGTGTACCTGCAAGACACTCCAATGCCAAAGTAAGGAATTGGGCAGAGTGAGAGCAAAGTACAGAAAAAGGCAAGATGTGAATTACCTAACCCTCTTGAGGAAGAGGGTATTTATAGAGAGACCCCAGCGCTGGGCCAACGGTCATTTGAGGTGGGATGGATGGCCAGGCCCAACCCTAATGACTGCTAGGGCTTACATGGCGTAGTGAAGACCAGGACGTGGTCTTCGCCTTAGTCCAACTGCTCCTTGATCTCCGGAAAGTGGGTTTGACCTGCTCTTTCGGAGGTGGGCAGTTGGTTGATGACGTGTCCCCGCGGAGGGGAGCACGTGGAGAACGTGCGCCGGACACGTTGTTCTCCCCGCGGAGGGGAGCTCGAGGGACTCCCTGAGAGCATGTTGTTCTCCCCGCGGAGGGGAGCACGCGTGGACGTGGAAGAACCAAGGGTCTTGCTCGACGGACCGGGGGTGCTCTGTTCGACCGACAAAGGGGGCGTTGAGACGCTGCAGGACGTGTCGTCCATCCCGGCGGGGTGCGTGCCCTGTCCGTCCCATGGTGGTGCGTGTGCCCGGTCGGGCTAGTTCACTTAATGGGCCTTGTGCGTTATTGGGCTGGACCGCGAGGCTGGGCCCAGACCAGAACATTATTGTCGCTACTGCGAAAATCGGCGCCGGCTGAATAGAAGAGTCGCCATCGTGCGTTATTTATCCCACGGGAGGGAAAGGAAACGCTCAGAGTAAACCTCACACAACACGGGAAAGGTATGGTCGTCGCAACCAAAACCTGGATTCGGGAGTCGGTTACGCAAGGGGAAGGTATTAGCACCCCTCACGTCCGTCGTACTCGACGGGATCCACGCTTGTTTTCGGGTATGGATTGTTATTCTATCTATTCTACAGGTCAGGGGTTAAAAGAAAATAAAATGACTCGGCAAAGTATCGCACTTTATGCCTACGTATTCCCGTCTGGAACGAGAAATCAGAGTCAACGTAGTTCGCCTACCTACGGGAAAGGAGGGGAAGGTTGCTCGCTAGGATATCGCATCCTATGCCTACGTACTTTCATACAACATGAAAGATCAGAGCAAACGTAGTTCGGGCCACGTACGACACAAGTTTGTCTTGATTGCTTTTATTCCTTCTGAAAAAGGTTTTTTCTGATTAGCAGTCCAAGCGGACAAAAATGACGTCTTGATGAGTTCACATTCTTTTACGGAAGAAGTGTCTTTTATTGTGTTTGAAATCTTATTGTGTTTTTCTGTTTGTTTTGAGAAAGAAGAGACAACACTCTGACCTACGGTTGCAAAGGGAATCAAACTAACCTAGTGTTATCATGCCTGGGTTAAGGCCTAATGTCTATCATGTTCCTCTCTTGCACAGAGAGAAACAGAGATCCTAGGGGAATAGACGGAAACAGAAACAATAGCAAATATATACAGCAGAGCAGTAAAATGCATGGATGCAACAATACAAGCGAGGCAAGGGAGTCCCACTCAACCTCGAACCTAGAAAACAATAGGCAAGAGTGAACAGCATTCACTTTCAACCCAACAAGGTTAAACAGCAAGCAATACAGTCAGGAAAACCAATCAATACATCAGAAATGAATACAGCAAAATAAACAGCCACAGCAGCTCTGCATCAACATCTGTCTTCAAGTCATCTCCAATCTGCTACAAGCTTCTGGCAAGCCTCAATCTCCATCTCCACAGCCTTCCAGCAAGGTCTTGATCATCAATCTTCCATTTGCAATGGCTTTTCTTCCAGTCTCAATCTCCAGGATGAATATCAGTCAACAAGATGAAGTGAATGAATGTTAGACAGTCAATTACCTACCAAGGGTGGTTCATTAACTGTTAACATTATATGGACAATTTTCTCTCAAAAGTTCTATCTTTCAAATACATTCACTGATCCTTCCAAAGGAAGGAGGTGGATATTTGAAAGAGACTTTGAATCATAGAGAAAGGATGGATGCAGACAAGGCATTCCATGTTTGAGAAACAAGCTTTCTAATCTAGAGTTCTGCCTAGCTCCTAAACCCTAGTCTCCTCAACAGATGCTAGCAAGAATCTCCTCATCAACTCTGGAAATTGATCTTCAAACTCTTGATCTCCAATAGCTTCATCATCACAAGTCTTCAGCTCTCCCAATCCCCAAGCAATCCCAATACCCACACAGACAAATCATAATCCCCAGAGAGGGCACACCACACCAGTCAAACAAATACAGGCAGTATTAATAGAAGTAGGGGAATCCTAATATTTTCTAAGGGATCTAATAACTACCCCTAATCCCTATAGTCCCATACCCCAAAGATTCAATTTCTAACTCCTAAGGGAAATGAACTTATTCACCTATGTTGTCACCTAAACCCTAATTTTATTCATGTTATTCACACCTAATCAAATCACCTAAAATTAAGTCCTAAAAATATGAACTAAATTGTATATACAAGATAAAGTCCTAAACTAATCAACCTAAAAAGAATGAGCTCTAAAGCTAAAGGGAACTATTAGAACAAAAATCAACAAATTTAAGTCTCAAACTAAACTTAATAAAATGCTATTTACAAGAAAAATGCATGAAAAATATTAAAACGAAATAAAATGCCATTTTTATTTTTTCATATTTTTCTAGACAGAATTACTGACCTAGAGAAAAAAGAACCAATTAAAACTAAGCTATTTTCATTTTTTTATGATTTTTTAAAGATGAGAAAAAATATTAAAGAAAGAAAATCACAAAATAGAAATAAATGGGGAAGGGGGTCTGAATAGCAAGGGCGCCCAGTTCAAATCTTGATGGGCTTGAAAAGTGGGGGGCACGCATAGCAATGGGTGCTAAGCCCAGTTGCACTCAGAAAGTAAACAAAAAATAAAAAAAACATAAAACGGTGCAGATAGTGATTAATTTAGGCATAATTGGGATTGGGCCTTCATCTGGGGGTGTTAGTAGCAAGGGGATTCAAAGCCCATCAGATTCTTTTAAGTGAAACGGTGCGTTGCACCATTTGAAATCTCCCTCCGTTTTTCTTCTTCAACCACGACCGTTGGATTGAATTAATTAGTCAAATAACCAGGCTTGATCCAACGATGGATAGTCATCGTCCCCAACTTGAAAACCCTAACCTGCAACTCCTCATGCCACGCACAAATCTTCCATCCCCTGGTTCTTCCTCGTTTCTCCATGAAAACCAAAAATGTAAACACCAAAATTGCTCCCCTCCTCACGTAGAACACAACTGTATCAATAGTTTTCAGTATAACAGCCTAGAACTTCAAACCCGATAGGCATAACAATTCTGATCCACCATTTCCACCTGTGATCAACCCTCCCAATTCTCTCTAAGTCTTGCCCTAAATTAATCCATATCTTGCACTGATCATTACAAGCTATTCATTCAATATTATCATGCAATATCCTAATAGTTACAAGCTTCAACAGTTCTTGCACTCCATTAACAACCTTCATGAAAACTCTCCAAACCTTGTGAAATTCATCATCTAACCTAACTTAACCATTCTATGCTAACAAATCCCTAACAGGCTAGCTAAACCATGCAATTCGAGCAGAAATACCAACCTGGTTCAAAATGAAGAAACAGCTAAGGAACTCCTTGATCCAATGCTTGCAGTGACTTGAAACTGATCCACACACTCCAATTTTGATTCTGTATGCAAAGATCCTGACTCAACCTTCTTGTATCTTGTGATTCCAACTTCTTGCACCTTGGATGATGGAACTTGTATGGCACGATCCTTGCTCAATTCAGCCAAATTCTTGTGAGAATTATAATCTATGAATGATGGTGATGAAGATCAGATTAAGAATGGTGAAGATTGGTGAAGATTTGAGGTAGTTTGAGAAGCTTTTGCAAAAATGGAAGATTGGTATAAAACTTGTGTTTTGATCAATATGATTCACCAACCATGGCATGAAGCCACTCAATGCAATATATACATGAACTTAGAAAGCCCTAGAAGTTTGTAGAACCTTCCCATACACAATTTCCCTTGGATTTGAATTATGTAACTTTCATTATAAGTAACCATGAATAACTTTCAAAACTTGAACCAAACTCAAAATTCCACTTTAGCCAATGTTCTCAAAATGTTTTTTTCATTCAAAATGACCTATAATTTCACCTCATTTGGCCAAAATATGAAAAATCTCATTTTTTAGGTCATTTTTATTCATTAAATCCACCAATTTTGAAACCTTGTGCTATGAATCTTTCCAATCTCTCATGGTCACTTTTCTAGACTCAAAATGTCATTTGGAACAAGTTTGATGTTGTGAAGTTTTCCATTTGAAGCTTCCTTGTATGAGTTTTGGGCATAGGTTAAGAATGACCTGTAATCCTCAGATGACCAAAATACCCTTTGCTTGCCAAGACCATAAGTAGAGTTACACAAATCATATGAAGTCATACTATACCATTATAGAAAGATAAGACAATGAGGAACAATTCTTATGTTGACCAGAAATTCATTTGAAATCTCCTTGAGGGGTAAAAATTGCTTGGAAGTCAAGTCACTTTCACAGACAAAATTTCAGATACCTCAGATGACCTGTAACTTGCAAGGACCATAACTTGAGTTCTATAAATCTCCTTGATGTCTTCCACAACTCAAATTAAAGTTCTTGAGATCCTCTACAAGTTTCATGTTGGCCAAGGATCCATTTGAAGCTTGCATTTTGACTTATCTTGCTTGGAAATTTGACCTAAATTAGGGGATTTTACACAGAAACCCTAATTTAGAAACTCCTCTTCTCCTTGATTTCTCTTGAATTCTTCTTGGCATATCACCATATCCTCTTCTACATGTAAAATGATGAACCCCACATCTCTCCAATAGCCCTTAATGCCTTTCAATCAGTCATTTGACTTAGAGTTGACCTAGAGTTGACCCCAGATGAAACCCTAGTTGACTGTCTTCAACTGCAGTTCTTGTGATCACACCAATGACTTGTATCCTTCTCCAAATGACTTTATAAGTATTTCATGATGTCCACATAATCTCCATGCTCAATTTACAGCTCACAACTCTTTGATGATCCTCAGATACCCTCAGATAGGAGATGGATGCACTGCTTGATCCATTGACTTCCCAGCTTTCAAATTCTTTCTGATGACTTGAATGAGATTGACTTTGAATAATAACCTCTTGATAGGATCATAGAGATGAGAATAATGCTTGGTCCCTGTTGGATGATTTGCTATGCTATGCTATGTAGATGATTAGGCTATGTACATGACTCTATATGCAAATGCCAATGATATTGAAATATAAACCAAGTGAATAAGGTTGAGCAAATTTTAGGGTGCAACAATTATGTAATTATGTGCAGGGGGAAAATGGTGTTACATAGTTTGTATCAGAGTAGGTCAATCCATTCGGCTAGGTTGTTTTAATGTTGTTTGTTCCTTGGTATGCGACATTTGTGTGAAACACTGTCAATATTGTTCTTTTATTTTTCTAGCCGCTTGTCTATAGGAGTGGGATTGAAACAAGTGGAGGAGAAACTTTTACTTCTCTTAGATGTTTCAAGTGTGGAGAGTTGGTTTATCGTATCCGACTCTGTTTACTTAAGATAACTTTTGAGAGCGAAAATCCTTTAAGTGGGAAAGAGTTGTAACACCCCAACTTTTTTGTTTAATTATTTAATTAAGTTAATTTGTGCATTTGAGTGATTTAGTATGGTTATATGATTTTATATATTGATTTAAATTGAACATTTCTTTTTGTGTGTGGGGTGTAACGAGATGGTTAGGAAGAATAAAGTAGTATGGTGATAATGTAGAAGTGGTAGAATAATTAAAATAATAGTGTTTTAATTAATTAATGAAATAATATGAGTAATAGCATTTTTAGTGAATTTAATTATTTTGTTATTAGAGATAAAATAATAGAATAAAGTAATTAAATATAGAAAAATATAGTTTTATGATAGAAATTATTTAATTGATTAATTAATAAAGAAAATAGGAGTTAGTAGAGAAATAAAGGGTAATGAGGATATTTAGAAGAATAAGTTGGGAGCTAATGAGGTAATTAGAAGAGAACGTGTAGAAAATCCTAGATATATATTCTAAAAGGTGAAGGAGAGTTAGGTTTCATCCAATTCTTAGAGAATTTAAGAAAGAGGCAAGAGGAGAATCCTAGAGTTAGTAGAGGAGAGAAAAACCATTGCAAAAGAGATTATTTATTGGAATTCTAAGTTAACGGGAGAAAAGAGCTTTCAATAGGGCTTATGCATGAAGGGTAGGGGTAGAGGAGTCCTTAACCTCCAATAGGACATTGAGTTTTGATTTAATTATGTAAATTGGTATTGATTTGATGATATGTGATGTGATTGTTGGTAAAATTCGTGTACTTTATGTCATACCCTAATTTTTATCCCTAAGATCCCACCTTTTTTGAATCATCTGCATAGCCTATCATGCATTTCGTCTCACCTAATGTCCATTTTATCAACTATAATAAAATTGTTGGATTTACAACCAAACCGGTCAAAATAAAACTGCTGGATTTACAACTAAACTTTCCAGATGAAAATCTTAGGATCAAGAAAATTCAACAATTTCTTGGTATTATCAATTATATCATAGATTTTCTACCAAAACTGGCAAAGTATAACAGTCCTCTATCCTAATTACTCAAGAAAAATCCACCACCATGAGGACAAAGAAAACTAGATCCGTTAAGACTTTAAAGAAGATTGCATAAACTTCTCATGCCCTGAAAATCCCTGGAAATGGCAAAATAATTCTACAGACCTATGCCAGTGATCACTATTGAGAAGCAGTCTTAATAAAAGAACTTGAAGGGAAAAAAAATACTATTGCGGTCATGCTAGTGTTGCACCCCAAATTTTGACCTCTTAGATCCTCACCATCATTGTAGGATCATATTCATTCGATTAACTAACCTTGATCCAGTTCAAGTTTATCTTTGTCAAGATGCAGATGAATTAGGGTTCCGTACCGTCAAAACCAAAACTTCGAGGGTTTGATCAATCAATGTTTTGGATTGATCCAACTTCAAACAAGATCAAGAATGAAATAGGACGAATGAAATAATTAAGTCATATATTTTTTGTTGATTATATTATTAACTATTTCTTTATTTTATTTTGACATAGGAGAAACTTATCATGAATCCACTGATTGCTGCTGCTTCTGTTATCGCTGCTGGGTTGGCCGTCGGGCTTGCTTCTATTGGACCTGGAGTTGGTCAAGGCACAGCTGCAGGGCAAGCTGTAGAAGGGATTGCGAGACAACCGGAAGCAGAGGACAAAATACGGGGTACTTTATTACTTAGTCTGGCTTTTATGGAAGCTTTAACTATTTATGGGCTGGTTGTAGCATTAGCGCTTTTATTTGCCAATCCTTTTGTTTAGTTTAATATTTATTCAAAAAAATACATATTGATACATTGGGCCAAGAATGAGCACAATTTGAGGCGGTCACCCAGGGTTCGAGAACAGTGCAATTTGAGACACCCGATTAGGGTTTTTGACTGGAAAAAGTCAACTGTAGTTTGAATTTTGATTCAAAGAGTATTTCAATGATGGGATCAAGGTCCATTAAGCTCCTATGGCTTAGTAAAGTCCATCCAAAGAGTTTCAAGTCCTCAGAATGTCCGGATCACCAACGGGCGACTCGGTAGACACCGATCGATCGAAAAGTTGACCAAAAAGTCAACTCTCCAACAATAAGGAATTTGACTTCAAGATGTGAACGAAAAATGTTCCTTATATCATAATACACCTCCCCATAAAAATTCATGACCATTGGATCAAGGGTTAGGAAGTAATTGCAAAAATCGGGAATTAGGGTTTCGAAAGGGGCAAAACCATAATTCCTCAACCACACATCCAATTGAGGTGGTTCTAAGCTTGTTTGAAAGGTCTTGACAAACCCTAAAAAAGTCCCACAGTGGTCCATATTCAAAAAATGAATGGAATTGGAGTTATGGCAAAAATCATTTTTCAAGGGTAAAGGACTTAGTGAAATTTCACAAATTCTAGCCATACAAACCACTTTTTTCAGAACTTTGAAAGGTTTTCCAACCTAGTTCCATCAAGAATTTGGAAATTCCCAAAAAATGAAAGTTATATAGCTACACAAGGGCTTTCTAAAAAGTGCAAGAACTCCCCAAGGAGATTTATGAGCTAGGAGTTATGGTGCCTTGAAGTTGGGTCTGTCACACTAAAAATCCACTTGGCCCAACTTCTCAAAATCAGAAATTTTCATCTCTAACCACTCTCCACCCTTGGATCATGCTACCAACTGATAAAGAGTGACTTGGATGAAGAGAAAACCAGAAAAAGAGATTGGGATGAGGAGGGAAGCAAGTTGTAGCCACTTGTCATTATTTTATTCTTTTTTGAGGAAGAGAGAGAAACTTTTCCTTCCCACATGTGGCAGCTGCAATCCTACCATGCTAGACCCTCTCCAATCACCTCATTCCATCTCTCACACTGTCATTGGCTTGCCTAGAGCCTTGGAATTGATTTGAATCAAGGTTGTCCCAAAGATTTGGAAGGATTTTCTTCCAAACTTTCCCTCCCAAAATGATAAAGTTCAAGCTACCCTCATCCTCATTTCTCCTATAAATAGAGACCTTGTCTTCCTCTTCAAACACACCAGAGCTATTCAGAATATCAAAGTATCATAGCTCTCCTCCTCACTCTCTCTTTGCTTGTAAGTGAAGAAAAGTTCAAAAACACCAAAATTGGTCATTTGGCATATTTCACACCATTTTCATTTCTACCCTTTTCAACACCCCCACAACCATCCATACACTTTCTAAATAACATATAGAAGGTGTATAATCCATCAAACCATCAAAAACCTCAAAAAATCAAAAAGTCAACCTTATCCCCACCATACTTTGACCAAAGCTACAAAAATCACCAAACTTTGCTCCAAGCCTTTTCTTGAGGTCTTGGTCATTCATACACCTCATAAGTAACATCTCTCAACTGTTCAAGCACCTACCAACCATTATAAACTCACATCTCTTCATTTGGTATTGAAAGTGCATTGTTGCTTAAAGTTGAAGAAAAGTTCAAAGGCAAGAAAGTGAAGTAAAGGATCTCTGGTTTTCTCAACTATTCTAGCACATTCAAAAGGTTCATCAAGAGGTATGTGACTGGTTTCTATTGACTTTTGCACTAGTTCTCATGAATTGGCATTTTTTAGCATTATGTTTAATTTTGAAATATGAGCATTATGTGCTTTTCATGACATTTTGTTGTTGATTGAATGTGGTCATTATGTGTGTCTTACTGTCAAGAACAATTTTGAGATGATGATTATCATTCACATTGCCATGATTGTGGAATTTTGATTTGTCTACAATGTTTAGCCTAGGTAGAACATACTGTCAAGGAAAACCTTGTCTTTGGTATTCACTTGTTGCTTCTGTTGAAAAAAAATACCTCAGTTTCTGATACAGTGATGATTTGAGATGTGTGTTCCAAATATTTGGACTTAATTTATGCCAGTTTCCTACCAAGATCTCTTGGCAGCAGTGTTGCTTCTTGGAGAGATTAGTGAGTCTGTTTAGGCATCATTGCAGCAAAAGACCTCTGGTTTAAATCTGTTATTTTCAAATTGATAATGCTTTATCATGCTGTGAAAACAAAAACTTCATATAACATTAAAACTATTTTGAAGAGCATTTGAATTAGGGGAAAGCATTCAGTTTTGTAATTTATCATTTTGATTCCACTTTAACTTAGCTGTTTGGTGGGGGAGGGTATTAGTTGATGCTGGTGATTTAGTAGCAGACCTTAAAACATGCTAGCTTAGACTAATTTCATGCTGGAGTTTGTTTTGGTGGGTGGTGGTGAATTAGCTGTTACACATTCATAGCAGGAGGCTATATGTAGGTTTCATGATTTGTGTGATTATTGGTTTTGTGTTGATTCAACTAGATGGTTTTTCTGTACTAGCTGGTTCTTGGCAGATTCCATTAGATTCTAGGTTGACATTAATGTGATGTGCATATGTGAATAAGAGAATCATGGTCATCAAAGTTATGAACATCATCAGCATACTGTATTTAAGTTGAAGTTGTGTTGGTTGGTCTCTCAAATTTGCTGTCAAAACATACCATAGCAGCTGAACTTCACTTTTTGCATAAGGCATTAAAACCTTGATTTTAGCATCTAGACATGTTTCAATATGCATTTGGAGTATGTTGTGTATTTACCTTGCTCTGTTTGCACACAAGTTCATGATTCACATCTTGCCACAAATGCTTCAAATTCATCCAGTCACTCAAAATGCCACTTTTTGCCATAAATTCTTTTTTTGCATCAAAACAGCATTGGAGCACTTCATAAACATCATTTGAAGTATGTTAGCATAATTACTTTGGCCTCAAGACAGCTGTCTCAAAATTTCATGCTTCAAGGCCACTTTTCACATACACACTCATGCAACTCTCATGCTACTTTGTGCATAAACTTACTTTTCACTCAAACCACATCACACACACTTCATATTAACCATTTCTAAAATGTTGGCATGATCATTTGCACTAAAACTCTCTGCATCAAAATCTCACTTTTCAAAGTGCATGATTCTTCACAAAAGCAACACCTCACATACCACTTTCTTGCACAAACTTATTTTCATCAAAACCACTTGCTGTGCACCTCAGGTTGATCATTTGAAGTATGTCTACATCCTTACTTAGTTCATAAACAAACTGTCATGATCTATACCTCTCAAAGTGCATTGCTACCATTTTTGCATTCAATGTGCCATTTTCACAAACTATGTACAGTGAACTTGTTTTAAGCATCAAATCTCTCAACATCTTGTGTATATGCTGTGTGTGTGAATGACTGGGCCAGAACATGTGTAGAACTAGAAATGCATTCTTCATGCATCATTACTTGATGACAAATGCAGCTAGGATACCAAATTCCATGACAGTTAGAACTGAACCTTCTTGCATGCCTAGTTTCATTCAAAAGGACATTTTGGATGTGTGTGTGTGTTTGGCTCAACATCTTTGTGTTTTAAAACTGAAATGTCATGATACTTGCTCATCATGTATGCAAATTTGCATCTTATATGTCATACCTTTATGCAACATGACTTGATCACCAGACACCATATGAATCACCTCCACTTCATCATTACATTCCGTTTGTATGATTGGATTGCCTCAAATTTGATTAAATCAAACTGTTCACCTCTAAATGCACTCCAACCTTGCATCTTACCATGCCATATTCCATGTCTGTTTGAGTCAAGTTGTTTTGAGATAACAAGATCATTACATATCATGTTTGAATGTTGTGTGTACATTTAGTGTGGCATAAGGAAGCTTGGAATACTTGATAAAACTGAAAATGCATTTTCACATACACATGAACAAAAAATCACCAAAACTTCAAAACAGTCAGTACCAAGCTTTAATTTTTGAATGAACTCACTCATTAACTTGTGTTAGAGGTGTGTGAAATCTTGTTGTGATCAATGTTTGCCTTGGACTTGAAATGCTTAATGTTCATGCATAATCTCATGTCATCTTGGCATCTTGCATGTGACTTTTCACAAACAACTCATTTTTAACCACAAATTCAATTTGAATCCACTCATTATCATTCATCTGAGGTGTGTGCATGATTATTAGGGTTTGAACATGAGTGTATGAGGCTGCAACCATGAAAATGCATTTTTGAGCCTAAAAGGGAAGCACTATCGGGTTTTGCACTACATTAGGAATTTTGGAAAAATAAAACCACCATTATATTCCTTGTTCAATTCTACCCCAAATCCATATAAAGTTTGTTAAAAAATGTTAAGCAGTTAGGGAGATACGGTACAAAACGTAAATGCATTCGGTTATGTGTTTTTGCCTAGCTAGGAACCAACTTACCCTTATAATTAATTAGGGGTGGCTTCATCAATGGATGTATCGCCACCCCAGTGGTATGACCATGCGCCTTTCATGCCTAGTACCTGAGTTTGACCCCTGAGGAGGGCAACTCTTTTGTACAATTTTGTGATTTTTTTTGCCAAACTTCAAAAATTCGTATCTCACTCATTTTTCATCGTTTTTCGTCCGTTCTTTTTTCATTGTGTTTATATTTATGTGTACTTTAATGTCATGTTTTTATTTTTTATGATTGCATATTTTATCATCAAGTTTGTTTATGTGCAAGTTGTGCGTGTTTTCACGATCGTTTACGTAGTTGCAGATGAATGTTTATGTAGTTCTTCATGATATTTTTTTTGCCTTTCCTTTGAATCCATGCCCATACATTTTAGTTAACATGCTAGGATTTATTTCTCGGTGGTTACCATTTTCATCTGTTAATTTTCATTAAGTACGAACTGTTGTCACAGTATCAATTATTTCATCTGTTAAACTGTTATCATCATGTTTTCTCATTATTTACTTGGTTGTCACCATGAATATGCTTTACCTTGATTGTCATCTTGTTTATCATTTATTTTCTTTTCCCCCCAAGTGATGAGGCTCGTTAACTTTCATCCGGTTATTTCCCCAGTTCCCCTCCAAAGGAATGTCTGTCCACTTGCCCTTCAATGTCATGGACAATTCAATCACACTCTTTTGGCTTTGTTAAGTCATTTTCACCCTAGCTTAGAAACCATTAGACTTCGCTTTAAGTCTAAAAGACCCACCCATACTAGGAGCGTTCTTCAACTAGAACCCTAGGGTAGAGTTCGTCAACTCTACGTAAGGATCATCGTCATGATCTCTTACTCCCCCTTGAGTGCATAACATAGATCTAGAGAGTTTTGTTAAACTCTATACAAAAATTGTAATGTTTGTTTCCCCGTGAACCTTGATCATAATCAAGTGTTCTTCATCCCTTGTGAGGTGAACTACGATTGCTCTGATTCTATCCTAGTAAGGATACGTAGGCAGAGGACGCGATGTCTTTGCGAGCAAACTTAGAAACTATCTTTAGGTTTTAACCTTCACCCTTTACCCAACCCAAACTTAGCAAACATTTACCAACTTATTATGCAAATAAACAAAAGGTTCCTGTAGAGTACTACAGATGTTTAGGATGTGAAATACCTACCCTATGCATAGCCAACCCCCGATCCCCGAATCTCTTAGCGTTGTTGTTACATCGCAAAAATGGTTCTTTCTTTCTTTAGACCTTTCCTTTGGATAAATTAAAGTCCGGTTGTAATCTAAGAATTAAAGATTCAAGTTAATTCAATAGCTTGGTATCACGATTCTCACCGCAACAGCTAGTAGCCAATTTAAGAAAGCTGAAAAACATTATCACACCACCTACAAGGAAGCTCTTGCCATAAAAATGGGAATTCAAAAATTTGACTTCCACCTACGAGGCTACCAGTTTGAAGTCCAGATGGCCAATCCCTCTTTTCCTAAGATCCTTGAATTCAAAAATAAGATGTCACCAGATCCTCAAACCCTTCACCTCAAAGATTGGTTTTCCATATATGATTTCTCTATAAAACACATCAAATGGGCTCGAAATGTGATCCCTGATCTACTATCCCAACCTATAAAACCTATCTAGATCATCACAGCCAAGCACACCTCCCCTCTAATTCTTATGGTCAAGCCACTACCATCCCATGCATCCACAACCAAGAATCTTCCTCCAGGAATAACAATATCCTTTTCACCGTCACAACTCAAGCAGTATGCCAAGAACAATCTTTTTTATTACATGAAAAAAATCATAAGAAATAAGCTCCCGTATCATAATCCTTATTTCGTTGACACACCCTTTCTCTTACCAATTTTAATAAACCCAAATGTTAAATTCACAACAAAAAAAAATGATTTATATTTTATGCTTGTTCTTATTCCCATCAAAGCCATGTATCAACACATAATGGATCCCAAGAAAACATGTCCTTGATTTGGACTAATCTTGAATGGTACTCTCGATTATAATGGTGGAAAAATTAATTAAAACCAGTCCTAGTCGAGGTCAAAGAGCAAAGATTAGCCTTAAAAGCTATTAGCAAACTTGAGATTGTTTTCTTTCTACACATGCTCTATCAAACATATCCTGCAACTAAGATACTTGATTGTAAGAGTTATATTCACCTATGGGAACATATAATTAGAGAAAGAGAAAGTGTTTGAAGAGAGATGTTCCGTTAAATCAGTTTAGTTGATAGTTGTGTAGGAACATCAAACTCTAAAGACGCGATTTCAAATTCGCAACATCTCACTTATTTACTTTTAAAAGGTAAAATTTCAGTCACTAGATTACTTAGTTCAAAAGAGTGTGACTATTTATCTAGAAAATCTAATGAATATAATATTTTGTTTTTAGTTTGTGTTTTTTATACAAAATATTGATGTCCCCATTTTCCAAATTATTAATGACACACCAACATCATATCAGATTTTGTAGGGTTCTTAAGTACTTATCGGCACGTGGATGAGACATAATTCACAAAGGGGCTACACAGGAACTGCAATGAAGCCAAGATATCATCACATGGGCTTCTGTTAATTAGTGATTGCCAAAAGCCCACATCTACCTTTCAAGCCACAAAATATGACTATTGGCAGTGTTTGGTAGAATGCATTTTAGGAAATAATAAATACATGTGTAGTAAAATATATAATTTTGTTGATATTAATTTTTTTTTAATTAAGTGCAATAGATTATCTATTGGATGTGTGATAAAATTAAGATTGAAAATGTGAAGATTTGAGAGAGAGATATTATAACACTTATAATAGAACATTTATGCATAGAGAAAAGATATGCGATCATATAGAGATAGTTAAATCGAAATTCTAAAAAAAGTATAAAAAAAATTTAAAAATAAAGATATAGAGATTAATAATTTGAATATATATATATATATATATATATATATATATATATATATATATATATATATATATATATATATATATATATATATATATATATATATATATATATATATATATATATATATATATATATATATATATATATATATATATATATATATATATATATATATATAACTTTTGTAAAACATTAGACACAATTAATGTATATAATTTGATAAGATCGAGTAAATTTGATTTTTTCATAAATTAATTTTTTTTAAAAAGAAAAACAAATTGAATATAAAATTTTTGTTTGGCATGAGATATTTTAGATAGAAGATGCACTTATTATATAAAATAACTTTACATCGCCTATAATAATACAACACATATTCCACCAAATTAATTTTTTATTAAATTTGACAATAATACACTTATATTTTGAAACAACTTGAATAATTTAGCAAATTAGTAATTTTTTATTAAAGTTGACAATAATATGACACATATTTCACCAAATTATACTGATATTTTGAAACGACTTGAATAATTTAACAAATTAGTAATTTTTAAGACTTGAATAATTTAACAAATTAGTAATTTTTTATTAAGTTTGACCATGCATATTCATTAAACTCTTGATATTTACATAATTAGTTAATCTCAAGTAAAATTGATTTATACTTTCTCAAATAGATTATACTTGAAGCTATATATTACTACCTTCTTCGTTCCTTTATATTCCTTTATATAAGAGATTATATAAGAAATAATTCAATTTTTAAGTTCCTTTATATTCCTTTATATAAGAGATTATATAAGAAATAATTTAATTTTTAAATTCACTGAATAATCAATGTGTTTGATCAATTTAGAGGCTAAATACATTGATTATTCAATAAACCTATAAAATGAATTGTCTCTTATAAAAAGTAACGAAAGTACTATATCAGATTCTCATCATAATTTTTGTACTGAAATTTACTATTTAATTTTGCAAAAATTTATTCAAACGGTAAATTATTTTATCTATAACTCCCTATTAATTGGAATCAATTTTCCATAAGCAATTAACTTGAAATCGACTTTATTCGGAAAACCAATAAAAATCAATTTTGATTGGAACACTGTCAAAATTAAATTTATACAGTAAAGAATAGGAGTGACTGTGAGACTATGGCCACATGAATTCCACATGATAGACCTAAAACTCACATGTTTAAAAAAATATGCACATTCATGTCAGTCCTTGAAACATTCTCCATGTTTCATTTTCAACAGGATTTGTATTCATACAGTGACAATACAACAATGTCATAACTCATAACAACCAACACAACACAGCAATTGAAGAAGCAGCTACCAGCCAGAAATGATAAATTACCTCCTTATCCTTATACACATTTCTTATTAAATGACATATTAACCTCTTGTATTTGTTAGTTTTTCAGGAAATAGATATCAAACAAACCATCTACCTAAATAAAGATCAGTCAGCATCACAGCATTCTAATTATTCCAGTTTTCTGAGATGCTGACAAATCTTCAACCGGTCAGCATCTCAGAGTACTGGTTATTCCGAGTTTTCTGACAAATCTTCAACCAAAGTAGCAATGAAGCATTTCAAAGAAAAGAAATGAAGTTCTCTTAACTTAATGAATTGGTTGGTAATAATATTAATAGTACAAAACATGGTTGGTAACAGCTGAAGAGAATGAAAAATTCCCTTCAGAATCCAATAGGGTCTTTTTGTTAACTGAAAATAGATATACTAACAAACAAGCATAAGCATAATCAGATACATTTTTAGACATATAATCACTTATGAGATGTCAGAATTCCACATTTGACCTTTGAAGCTTTAGCAAAATAACATCCATACCAAAAATAATTGATGTGTGTATTAAGCAGCACATCCTCCACAAACAATACCTCTGTCACATGATAAAGAAAGATACATGTTAACAACATAAATTCAAATGTAACACGTGTTTGATTCTTTTCGATGCGGTTTGGTTTTTTGTTTTTCTAATAGTTCTAATATTTGTCTGAGTTTTTGTTTTTTTTATTTATAAAAACAGACCTAATATCAGTTCATAATAGCAATTAACTGTTCTGTTCACAAAGAATCAGGTAGGTTTGAAAATGAACAATAGAGAATTTTGTAAAGGTAGTTATGATTCGTTCGTAAGAAGGTAATCGGTGCACCAAACCACCATTAGTCCGGCTTGATTCGATGCAAACCGTTAACAATTTGGTTCTGTTTTTACTGAACTTGCAAAGGCCAATGATTTGATAGTAACATTCTAAGCCAAGAGGTACTTACACAAATGAGCAACCGGATCTTCTTTGCCTTTTCTTCCTCGGCATTTCTTTCCTCCTTGGAGGTTGAAGAACAACCTTAATCGCAGTATCAAAAACTGCTTTCACATTCTAAATCACAAAAACACATAAATTAGGTTCTATCTATCATATTCTGCAAAGAAAAACCAACATACATCATAAAAGGCATGACATTATTCGATTTTTAAGACAAATTTAAACCGATTACCTGTTGTGTCTTCGAGCTGCACTCAATGTACGCTGCAGCGCCAATTTGTTTTCTTAGTTCTTCTCCCTATAAACATTAACATCATTTAATAAAAGCGCTTAAGATATAATACAAGTTTTCAATCCAGCGGCGAGTTTCATAAAACTTGTACTCGCCTATTCGGTAAAACAATAGAGAAAAAACAAACAGAAAGAATCCAAACCTCAGCAGATGATATAACATTGGATCCCATGTGAGCAGCTAAATATCCCCGATCTTCGCGAAGATCTAAAACCAATAGTTCAATACTTTATGTCATTAGTTTCTTCTTCTCCTATTCATTTAAAGAACCAAAACAAAATTTTGTATGTGCATTAACTTACCTAACTTTGTACCAACAAGAACAATAGGAACATTTGGGGCAAATCTTCGTAGTTCTGGCATCCACTGAAACAGATCACGATAACCAAGAGTTAAGGTTTAGGGTTTAGGGTTCAGATTTAACCAATCATTCAGTCAAACTCCGAATTACCGAGGTCTCATTCCTCGAAAACCGAAGGGTTAAGATCAAAAGATAACATTTTCATTTCCTCAATTTATCTCCAACATGGCAACAAAATCTAAAGAAAAAGTCTCACTTTTTGAAAACAGGAATAAAAAATAGAAACAAAAGAAAATAAATTAAATTAAAATGAAAAAAGTATATCATAAGGGAAGGTGGAGAAATAGGTATGAACCTTCTTAAGAACATTCTCATAGCTAGCTCTACTAATCAATGAAAATGCTAACACAAATATATCTGCTCCTCTATAGCTCAATGGCCTCAACCTACTATAGTCTTCTTGTCCTTCAAAAATTGAAGAAAAAAAAAAACCAAATATTAAGAGCAATAATAATTAACAACAAAAAAATTTATTTTTTAAATTAATCAATAAATTTTCTTTTTTACTCCAAAAAAAGACATATACATATATACCTGCAGTGTCCCATAGCCCCAAATTCACAATGCTTCCATCCACAGCTACATTAGCACTAAAATTATCAAAAACTGTTGGTACATAATCCTGCAACCAAAAAAACAAAAACAAAAAATATTTAAAAAATTTATAGAAAAGATCAGAAATTATAAAAACTGCAAAAATAAAAAAAAAATGTGAAATTATTGAATGGATGGTAAAAGAAGAAAGTTTACGGTTGGGAATTTGTTGCTGGTGTAGCAAATGAGCATGCAAGTTTTTCCAACAGCACCATCACCAACAGTGACACATTTAATGAACTTGGATGCACTCATAATGAGAAAATGGAAAGTGTAGGGTTAGATTGAAATTGAAGAAGGAAAAGACAGGCTTTTTTGTGTTGTTAATGTAGAAAGAAACAACCTCAAATGTTTGATTATGTTTTTGAGGTTGAAAGAGCGTGAAGAAGAGGGTTTCTGGATTTTGGTGTGTGAGTTTGCATTAAAGAGTGTGAGAGTGTGATAAATAGTAGAGAGAGAGAGAGAGAGGGACTTTTCATGGTTTAAAGAAACTAGAGATGAAAAAACATTGATTAAAAAGTTAGTTAATTTTTTAAAAATTTTATTTTCAACATTCGGTCTACACACTCTTTTACTTAATGAAATTTATGTGAATATGACTATTTTAGGTGGTAACAATTTCCAAAGCAGGACTCACATAAATTAGATTCAGTAAAATAATCAATGTTACAATAATTGTTAAAAAATATTTTTAACACTTTTCATTTATAAATTCATATTTTTTTTTGTTTTTTTTAAGTAAATGTAATTTTTGTTAAATTCAGTTAATAACTATCAATTAAATAAATTAATTTTAATTATCTAATCTATTTTTTTATGTATAAAAATTGTAAAATTGTTTTAAATTATAATTTAATAGTTAATCTAGTGTGATTAATCAAATGTATACACAAGTTAGCACTATCTTTTAATAAATTAAAAAAATTAATTATATTTATAATAATGATAGGAGGAAATATATTACTAGTACATGAAACAACATTTACTATATCATGATAATAATTAAAAATTGTGTATTGATTTTAATAAAAATACAAAATTAATTATTTAATTTTTTTTAATATAATTTTTTTTATAAATGAGTTTTTAACTTGTATTTAAGAAAGACAAGTTAGTATTATCCTTTGTTAAATTATTGAAATATTTAATAGTAATGAACAAATATGAAATCACAAATACTTAAAAAATCAATTTTCATGTAATATTAGTTTATTTATAAACTATCAATCCATCAAAATTATTCTTCGGTATTCAAAATAAAAATTAAATATTTTAAAATATTTAATATCTATGTTTGATTATGTACCATCAAATTATATCAATTAATTTCAATACTTAATTAATTATTATTTATTATTAAATATTGTTTTATCAGTTTTATTTAGTCGTTGAGTAGTACTACAATAGTGGTTGGTCTTGCTATGGAAGATTGAATAAAAAAGAGTATAGTTAGAGAGAGAAAGTGCATTAGTGGATGGTAGTACTTGTAGTCAAAGTGTGAAACACTTTATCGTTCCACTCAATAAATTTCAAATCTAACAGAAATATTTTTTGAAATACTGAAATGGGCCCACTCTCAAACGGCACCTATATCTTAGGCACAGCCACAGTCCAAATCCTTCATTTGTTTTGGTTTCCAACTATCACTAAATTGTCCATTACTTGTTCTCCAATGCACTCCTCTAAATTAATCATATTTAAAGGTTAGCAATGTTTCTTTACAATGATATTTCAATGTTTTTGAGGTGTATCTTTGGCATAACGGTGAATAATATCATCAAATCATTTGAATATTATTAGATTAACTTTATGTAAGGATCAAATCATTTGAATATTATTAGATTAACTTTATGTAAGGATGATTGATGCGAGATGAATAAAATAAGAGAATATATTTTTACTCTGCAAATGACAGCTATAATATTGTAAGAAAGAATTATTTAAAAGTGACATTTACCACTAGTTAATTTATACACAAAAAATTAGGGTAACAAAAACAACATACTAAAATACTAAATTACTCTCTAACAAAACTTGGTCACTAAATTTTGTAAAATATAAATTATTTCTAATAATATCCCTTAATTTATATTTATTCAAAACCGACAACACCAATTTCATCTTTTAAGCGAAGAAATTGATCGGTCTTGATAGCCTTCGTCAGAACATCTGTCACTTGTTTCTGGGTGCTACAGTGCACAACTTCTAGCACTCCATTCTGAACCTGATTTCCCAGAAAGTGATACTTAGTCTCAATATGCTTGCTTCTTCCATACAACACTGGATTTTTGGCAAGATTGATTGCAGACTTGTTATCAATCATCAGCTTCAGAGGCTTGTTAACTTTGATCTTCAGATCCTGCAGTAAGTTCAGAATTCACACAGCTTGACATGTAGTCACAGCGCCTGAGATATATTCAACTTCACAAGTTGACACGCAACAACAGGTTGTTTCTTGGAACACCAAGAAACTTAAACAAGTACCCAAAAGTACTTTTTTGTCAACTTTGTCTCCACACCAATCAGAATTTGAATAACTCAGAAGTTCTGATTCACTCTTTCTTCTAGAATAGAACAACACTCCATACATCAGAGCTCCCTTGATATACCTCAAAATTTTGATAGCAGCTTGGTAATGAGACCACTTAGGTTTACTCATGAACCTACAAACCATTCCAACTACATAGCAGATATCAGGTCTGGTATTACACAGATACCTCAGAGAACCAACCAATTGTTTGAAGGTTGTAGTATCCACATCCTCACCATCAGAATCAGAATTCAGTTTCTGATTTGTATATGCAAGAGTGATAGCAGCCTTAAATTCTGCAGCTTAAATCTCTTCAAGAGCTCAAGTTCATACTTCAGCTGATGCGAAATGATACCCTTCTCAGAGTATATAAACTTCATCCCTAGAAAATATGTCATTTTCTCGAGATCATTCATTTCAAACTCATTCATCAACACCTTCTTGAACTTAGCTATCTCTTGTTCAGAACTCCCTATCAGCCGTATGTCATCAACATACAAACACACCAAAATCATATTGCCTTCAGAAGTATGCTGAATATAAACATTGTATTCCATCTCACATTTCTGAAACCCCTTCTCCATGAAAAATGAATCAATCTTCTGATTCCAGGCTATATGCGCTTGCTACAATCCATACAAAGCTTTATGTAATATGTATAACATTCATTCCTGATTCTTTTTAACAAATCCAGGAGGTTGTGACACATATACCTCTTCTTGTAACGAACCATTCAGAAATGCAGATTTCACATCTAAATGCATCATAGGCCAATTCCTGTTAGCAGCTATTGTAATCACCAGTCTGATTGGTTCATGTCTCGCTACAGGTGCAAAAACTTCAGAACAATCCAGCCCATGTTTATGCAGAAATCCTCTTGCTACTAACCTCGCTTTGTGTTTTCCATTTGATCCATCTGGCTTTAGCTTCTTCTTGAAAACCCATATGACCCTGGTGGCTTTCTTGTCCTTTGGAAGTTCTGTCAGCTTCCAAGTCTTATTCCTCTCTCTGACATCAAGTTCTTCTTTCATGGTTTTCATTCAGACTTTCTGCTCAAGAGCTTCTTCCGTGCTTACAGATTAAGAGTCTACTAACATGGAAAACTAAATAAATTATCCTTCAGAATCTACTTCAGTATCTTGTAGCATGTCAAATTCTGCAAATCTTCTCGGAATGTTTCTGATTCTCTGTGGCCTCTAACCTCATTCAGAATCGCCTTTGGATGCTTGGACTCCAAATGTTATATCTTTAGAAGCTTCTCCTTTGGAAGCTCTTATTTCAAAAGTTTGACCTCCTCCAGAACCTTGACCACCTTCAGAGTCTGAAATATTCCCAGAATCTAAATCACCACCAAAATCTGAATCACCGCTATAATCTAGATTAGAATCATCTTCACCTTCTGAGTCAAAATCACCATCAGAGTCTACTCCAGCTTCAGAATCTTCTCCAATTTTTGACTCATCTCCAGAAACTTCTAATTTTGAACTTTCTTTAGAAGTTCTCACATCATAGTTCAATTGAGACTTGTTTTAATCCCAAGTTTCTAATTCCTTTACAATGACGTCTCTGCTGAATTCAACTTTATTAGTTTCTGGACAATAGAGCTTGTACGCACCTGTATTGTGGTATCTCACTAGTAACATTACTTTGCTTCTATCATCTAGCTTCTGTCTTCTAGCTTCTGGAATATGTTTGTAACATACAGAACCAAATACCTTCAGATGGCTAACACTTTTCTTATATCCAATTCACTTCTGAATAGGAACTATTTCCTTCAACTTCTTCGTTGGACATCTGTTGAGCACATATGCTATGGTGGCAACAACTTCTCCCTATAAGGTATGAGGAAGCTTCTTCTCCTTCAACATGCTTCTCATCATATCAAGCAAAACACAATTTCTTCTATCAGCAAAACCATTGTGTTGAGGAGTATAAGGAGCAGTAACCTCATGCTTAATTCTATTCTTCTCACATAACTTTCTGAACTCAATGGAGTTATACTCACCTCCACCACTGGTTCTGAGAATCTTCAGAGTCTGGCCACTCTGATTCTCAGCCTTCATTCTAAACTTCTTGAATTCAGCAAGCGCCTCATGTTTGAAATTTATAAGGGATACCCATATCATTCTTGTGAATTCATCAACAAATGGCACAAACTATTTATTCCCTCAAATCGATGCTATTGGAAATGGACCACACACATTAGAATGCACTACTCCTAAGGCATGCTTTGCTCTTGGAGCTACTTTTGACGCAAATGACAACCTTGGTTGCTTTCCTTCCAAGGACACTTTGCATGACTTCTCATACTTCTTAATTGTAGGGATTCCAAGTACCAGCTTCTTCGGAATCAGATGCCCTAAGCTTCTGAAATTCAGATGACCAAATCTTTTGTGCCACAACTCACTTTCCTTCATAACACTTATTGCACTAAGACATTCAGAGTCTGCAGTTCTTACATTCACCTTGAATATTCTATTCCTTCCCTGTTCTGACTCCATAATCAACTTCTAATTACAGTCATACAACTTCAGAAGATTTTCCTTCATGGTAACTAAAAAACCTTTCTCAATTAGTTACCCCACACTCATCAGATTGCTTTTCATGCCAGGTACATACCACACTTTCTAAATCAATGTTGTTTTTCCATTATTCAGAATGACTCTGACATTTCCCATACCTTCAGCATTGAGGTATTTATCATCAACACATCTGATCTTTGTCCTCTTACCAGAGTCAAAGTCAACCAGCTATTTCTTATTTCCAGTAAGATGATTTGAGCAGCCAGTGTCCATATACCACAAGTCTGTCAAATCTGGCACAGATTCATCATCATAACTTCTAGCTATATCTGCTTCTTCTGACTTCCTTTCCTTGTTTGATCAACAATCAGCAGAAAAATGGCCAAACTTCTTACAACAGTAGCACTGGATCTTCTTCTTGTCATACCTCTCTTTTTCCTTCTGAGCGTTCTTTTGCCTATCAGAAGTTGAGGTTTCTGACTTCTGAACACAAACAGATCTTCTCTTAGATTCTAACCAAGACTGTTTCTGATGCTTCTTACTAGAAATTATTTTCAGAGCTTGTTGCTCTACTTCCCTTTTAGAAGTTATTAGTCAGACGTAACTCTTGTGCCTCTAGACTAGTTTGCAACTCTTCAATTCTCATGGTGCTTAAATCTTTAGAGTGTTCTATTGCTACCACAATGTAATCAAACTAAGGGGTAAGGGATCTAAATACCTTCTCAATGATTACTTGTTCAGAAAGAGTTTCTCCACAAGCTTTCATCTCATTAGTGTTTAGAATCACTCTGGAGATGTACTCATATACCTTCTCATTATTCTTCATGTTGAGATTCCCATACTTCTTTCATAGGGAATGAAGCTTCACCTTCTTCACTTATGTGTCACCACCATAACACCTGACCAGTGTATCCCACACAGCCTTTGTCGTCGTTGAATCAATGATTTTCTCAAACACATTTGCATCCACATATTGATGGATGTAGAACAATGCTTTCTGATCTTTCTTCCTCGTATCTTTCTGCGTGTTTTTTTGTTCCTCTGTTGTATTTGCTGCTACTGGAACGTAACCTTCAATGACAAGATCAAGCACATCTTGAGCACAGAGCAATACACGCATCTGAATCATCCAATGAGTCCAGTTTTTCCCATCAAACACTGGAAGCTTGATGCTCAGACCACCGTTTCCGTTCATCTTCAACCTTGTGCAATCACTCAGATCTCACCAAACATAGTGTTTCCTACCCGCAGAATCAGAAAATGTGATTTTGTTACGATTCCGTTCAAGATTCAACACGAATTCAAGAAACAAAATCAACCACACAACGCCTCACTGGAGCTCTAGATACCAATTATTGATGCACAAGATTAAAAGAGATGAATAGAATGAGAGAATATATTTCTACTCTGCAAATGACAATTACAAAATTGTAAGGAAGAGTTACTTAAAAGTGACATTTACCACTAGTCAATTTATACACAGAAAACTAGGGCAACAAAAGCAATATACTAAAATACTAAAATACCCTCTAACAAAACTTAGTCACTAAGTTTTGTAAAATATAAATTATTTCTAACAAGGATTTATGTTTATTCAATTTTACGAATTATTTAATTTAAAAGTGATAAGCAAAAGAAAAAAAAAGAATATTTTCTTGATTTGAAGAATTTGTCTCTTTAGTTACGCAAAAGAATATTTGCACTAATTTTAGATTTTGTTTAAGGTTTAATTGTTATGAACTGACAGTGTAAAAATATTTTACATTGTCATCTAATAGAAATATATCATTCTACAATGTCATATAATTAGCTTAAAATTTTCAGTATGACTTAGCAGAATGCATGGTCGTCATTGATTGACCGTGTAAAATAAATGAATATTTAAATATATATTCTTAAACGATATGGATGCGAATGTAATAATTTTCAATAACCAAAAATATCTGTATCTGTTTATAGATTAAAAAATTATTTAAATTTAAATATAATTAGTTTCTTTTCATCTTTAAAAAAAAATGTTTTTTTTAAAGTTTTCTGTAAAGAAAACATTTCACATTTTATACAAATTATATTTACCCATTTTATATTTAAGCTTCATCTATATTCTAGATCTTCAACAATTTCACCTTTAATCAACTAATGTCTTCTTTTCTACTCATTCATTGCTTGATCTTCCACCATAAGAATAATCACAATATTTTTTATTTGTTTTGCTTAAAAGTTAAATGTATAGATATTATGTTTGGACGTTATCATGTTTCAATGAAAAAGAAAGAAATTACGCTATGAAATTTTGTTGTTAAATTAAAAGCAAATTGTATAAATGTCATGTGATAATAACTTGTGTCTTTAAGATAAGTTGAACATATTTAAAAAATAATAATTTTAGAAAGAAAAGTTATCCATGAATATCTATAAATATTTGAAGATATCTTAAAATACACGGATTATCCGCTTAGCAGATATCCACACGAAATGGAACGGATACAGATATCATATTTATCAAACATGGCAGACACAAATATCATATTTATCCAACAAAACATACACGAATATCATACTATCTGTCTCCGTGAATATCCCTTTATATCTCTAATTTTTTGATTGAATAAAGAGCATTCATATCCATAAAACTCTTCGATATATTATCTAATTAAATGATAAAACTTTCAGTTCTTGTAGTGGATTTTAGGGCTTGATAATCGGTCGGTTTGGATCAGTATCTAGCTTAAAACTTAAATTCAATGGAAACCGCGATTTTATTCTAAAGGTTCAATTTTAATCGATAACATTTTAATTTTTGACAGATTCGATTAAATTGATTTGGCAAATAAATCGAATCAATTTAGCCGGTTTGATATTTACTAAGCTAAACCCATAAAATAGCTAATTTTTTTTTATAAAACTCACACATTCATTTTTTAATTTTAAAAAAAAATTTAGAATAGACCGAAGAAATATTTTTTTATCGAAAAAATTTGATTATTACATTAATATTTTCAATATCATTTGATATTAATTTGATCATCATAATACTTTAAATCACAAATTAAATAACACTCGATTTCATATTATATTTTTGTGAATGCATTATATCATAAAAATGATAATAACTTAAAACATTATGAATTCCATTTTTATGATAGATTATCCTTATAGTATTAAAAAAAAATTATTAGTTGAGTTTGGTCGAATTCAATTTCTAACGGATCCAAAATAAATATTTGAATTTGATCCAAACAACTTGATCAACTCGATGTTCAACTCAATTCAATCTATTTACACACAAAAAAGACAATGGATCGAGCTATTCAATTTGTGGTTTTTTTACCCCACTACCCCTTTTGAAATAAAATATACCATATTACCTCACTTTGAATTTTTTTTACCAATATACCCCTTTTTTACAACGAGCTCGTCCATTGATTGGACCAACATGTATGATCCAGTACAAGCACGCCCATTGGAAGGACGAACTAGTGGAAAAAATAAAACTCAGTATGAGCTCGTCCATTGAAAGGACGAGCATGTGAAAGTGTTTTTTTTTTTAATTTTTTTTATTCTGAGTTTTATTTATGTATTATTGGAATTATTTTTTAAAACATTAAATATTTATGTATTATAATTAATAATAAAATAATAATATAAATTTTAATAAATAATAAAATTTTAATTTTTTTTAATTCTGAATTTTATGTATATTTATTTTTTAATACATTATTTATTTATTTATTTATGTATTATAAATAATAAAATTAATAATGTTAATTTTTATAATTAATAAAAAATAATTCCAATAATACATAAATAAAATTCAGAATAAAAAAAATTAAAAAAAAAAACACTTTCACATGCTCGTCCTTTCAATGGACGAGCTCATACTGAGTTTTATTTTTTCCACTAGCTCGTCCTTCCAATGGGCGTGCTTGTACTGGGTCATACATGTTGGTCCAATCAATGGACGAGCTCGTAGTAAAAAGGGATATATTGGTAAAAAAATTTCAAAGTGGGATAATATGGTATATTTTATTTCAAAAGGGGGTAGTGAGGTAAAAAAACCTCAATTTGTCCATCCTAATGGTTTCCTTGGCAATCTTCCTCTGACTTAAAGTGACTTGCAGAACAAGAGATCTGCTCTTGAGACATCTGTTGGTGTAATAAAGCTGCATAACAGAAACTAACGAGACAATGACAAACAAAAGTACATGTTAATATTAGTTAAATGTGGTATATAATGTTACTTAGTACATAGTACACTTTTTCAAATTTTAAAATTTGTTATGGAATGAGTTTGCTAAACTCAACTAAACACATATTGAGTCTTAACGTAAGTGTTAATATGAGTTTTTCTTTTTCAATCTAAACACATATTGAGTCTTAACGTAAGTGTTAATATGAGTTTTTCTTTTTCAATTTCTAATAGTGTATTAGTAAGTTTACTAAATACTGTATTAAATTTGATTTTCTAGACATTTTAGAATACATAATCATAGTGTAAGTTTTGGAAAGTCACTAAATGTATCATAAGTGTATCCTACTCATAGCTACTATTCCTAGCTCTTTTTTTTTCACATCAAAATTGGAAGGTTTGACTTGAATGCCACTTTTCTAAAAATTTATTTTCGCTTTGTCATCCTCTGAAAATTATTTCTCAATATTAGAGAATAGAAAGTAGTTAGAATAAAAGATATTTACAAAAACATAACTAATTTCAATTCATTTGTATAAAGTAAACAAAGCTTGATCTCTCTCTTGTCAATCTTCACAGTAAATATACTATTTTATATCATAAGAGTTTTCTCATCAATCATGGTATCATACGTTTAAGAGGACCATAAACTTTTCCACTGCATCATTCTGTCATTCATATCATCATCTCCTTGTTCATCATGTTCAATAAAGAGTTTCTATTTTAGAGAAACTGAGTTCATCATCGCAGTAAAAAACTGCAACCATTCTTCATCGGAGGTCTTAGTTTCAAGGAAATTAAAGGCATAGTTGCAAGCAAGAACTGCAGTCAAACTGCATCGACCAAGCTTCAAAGAAGCTTCCTTTTCAACATCGAAATCAAATCTTCATTGGAATTCATAAAATCCAAAATGGTGAATCTCGAAGCCTCACCACAAGGTGTGCAACATGAGGTTCAAGCTTCACAAGCTCTCATGGCGTTTACAGGTTCGGCCAACACGTTTGCTTCAAAATTTTCTATTAAGCTTCGAGAAAACAACTTTCTGTTATGGAATTGTTTACTAATGTTTTGGTAAACAAATCACAAGTTTTAGTTCACTTAAATAATTAAACTCAAAAAAATTTTAAGAACATTTTATACAATATGTTTGAGAAATGTGTATGTGCCTAAAGGTTTTATCTTTGAATATATAGAACTTAATAATAATATAAAGAAATAAAATGAAAAATGGCTTAAAGGAATAAAGTAAATGAAGAAAAAACAATCAAACAATTTAATAAAAAATGTTTTAGTTAAAGATGGGACGCACATTCATACATTTCTCACAAATCCTTTAATCTCTATAACTTGGATATTTGAATTCTATAGAGAACAATAATAAAAATTGCGAACCTTTGTTACAGAGATCAAATCAACTTATATACATGTACATCGATAACCGTTGACAACGGTTAACTCTCCATCATTCGATACATACACTATTATGTGGCATTTTGCCCTCTGTTTTGCTTCGCCACATCTTTAGTTCTTAAATTGTTGCAAAAATGCTACTGTTGTCGAAAACAACTTCACATCTACCAACTGCCTCTATCGATAATCCTCCATGTCAAACCTTATGACTTTGGTGTCAAAAACATGATTTAGCTTTATGTACTTATCCTGCATATTTATCTCACCTTCAGTCTTGTCAAACATTCTGATTCGAAAATCTCAGGCTAACAGATGCTTCCAAAAATGTCACTTTCTATCATGTTTGCAATATGGAAGAAAGATGACATTTTTAGTATACTTTTGACACTGTTCAAAACAGTCTGCATACATCACCGTTATCATGACTACTTTCACCTAACTATCACGTCAATGAACATGTGTGCAATCTCCATCATGGTTCCAACTTTCTAGGCCATCATGAGCCACAAGATTTAACCACATTAAAGTAAAATATAAAATCATTTAAATTTCTAATTATTTTCACAAAAACCAAAGTCAAAACATTAGTGGGTTTGAACTTTAGAGGGAGAAACTAATAAGTCTCATTTCAAAAATGATTATATAGTTTCTCTTTCACTTATTACGTCTTCTTCATAACATTGCTTTCTCATATGAATCCTATAAGCTTTTGTTTTCCTACAACTTTAATTTTTATCACTCTTTCTTCCACTCATGTTCTAAGAACAACGACTTCTTCTAGCACGAAAAAGCAACTCCCAATTCCTTCTGCAGGTGACCTTTACAGTCCGATCCTTATCAAGAGTCATATCTATGTTGTAGAACCTCTAATGGAGAAAGAGAAAAATTCCATTTGGGATTCCCATGTGTCAACCCTCTTTTCTATTACAAGTAATGTTCATGCATTTCTCATCTATGAAACCAACCAAACTAGAAAAATTTTTCCCTGTTCACCATCACGAAAATCCCAATGCGTTTGAAGATAGATATTTTGAGTTAGGGTTCATGGAACATCCCAATAACGTGTTTCGTTCCTCCCCTTCCACCAATTATGATTCTTATCTTAGTTAGTTGCAAAAAATATAAAAGAAGAAAGAGCAAACTTGGAAAGATCAAGGTATTTTTGCTTGATTCAACTCTCAAAAATTGGACCCAGCATAACCCTAACATGGTTATAGCTACCATGTGTTTTTGGGAGTCTTCGACTAATACTTTTCATTTACCATATGGAATGGTCACTCCCGCTATTTTTTACATTATTGTTATCATGAGATCAAACCCAATTTTACCTTCGACCATCCTACCTTCAACAACTACATCAAAGACCATCATGAAAAAATTGAGAAAGTCTTCGACTATGAGCACATTGCTTTCCTCACTTTATGGCTATCCCATTTCATTTTTTGTTCTAGATCCCTCCAAGTAGCCAAGAAATTTATACCTCTTGCAACTCATATTCATGAGAAAAAGTGTAAGAACAAGATTTGGTTCTGCATCTGGCCTTTAGTTTTGATGATAACAATACGTTGTTTCTTATAAAACAATTTTGTACCCCAATGGTTTTTTCTAGTGTGTAGCTTTTGCTAACAGGTTATGACTCTGAAGATTTGGTGTGTGACGTCATCAGATTATGGACTCAATAAAGTTTGACTCTGAATAAATACAAAAGTGCACATTACAAGATTACGACAATGCTCTTAGATAACGGTTCTAATGAATGTTTGTGCTAAAACTTCTGACTGTGACTCTGATAGAAGAGCCTTTAAAGGTTTATTAAGCTCTCGAGATTCTAAAGACCAAATTATAAAGACTTTGAAGATCAGGTTTGGAGAAACTGTGTCAAGACTCTGAAAAGAAGGTTCTGAAGTTTCTTTCAACCAGACTTTTGATCCTTCTAAACACGCTTCAACAACATTTATTCAGAAGCCTTTGGAGATTAAAAGATAAGATCAAAAGGTTTTCTGTGAGAAACATTGTACACAATACAAGATCAATATTCTTTCCACTATGTTGATTTTGTGGAGTAGGGATTGTACTATTGTACCATTTTGTCTCTCATCTTTGCTGACCGCTATGCAAGTTGCCAACTCATTTGTGAAGATTTTGATTCTACCCTTCAATGGTCCTTTTCATTGCCTATATAAAGAAGACTTCAAAGAATGAATGAAGCTGCTAATATACGTTATCTCATAACACTTTTGTTGAATGTAATATGATTGTGAATATAGAATAAAAACACATAAAGAGCTTTTATTTATTTTTGTGTTATAAATTCATTGTAATTAAACTTTGTGTAATCTGCTTTCATAGAAGCAACTCTATAAACACATTTCTTGTATCTCATTATGGGAGGATCCTGAGTATTTTGAATGAAAAGATGGATCTGATGACAACTGTGACTATAACTCAATTCTACGACCCATCTCTGTATTGTTTCACCTTTTCTGACTTCCAATTAGCTCCTACTTTGGAAGAGTTTGAGAGGATTATATGTCAAAATTTGAGGGATCATGATTCATTTCCCTAGTTTGATAACACTTCTAAGAGAATAGATTCATTTTTGGGTCTGGATGTCCAGTTAGTTATAAGTAATTGGGATAAGAAGGGAGTCTTCCGTGGTTTTTCTAGATGATTTTTGGAAGAATAAGCTATGAAGTTGGATTAAGCTGGAAAGTGGAAAGCATTCTATGTTGTGCTAGCTCTGTTGGTTTATGGAATAGTACTTTTCCAAATCTTGAGATTTTTGTGGATTATGTGGCCGTAAGAATTTTCCTCTCTAGTAATCTAGTACCTGTTCTCCTAGCTGATATCTACCATGCCCTCCATGAGCGTCATGAGAAGAAAGGGGGAACTATTTTATGTTGTGAACAATTATTGCATGTTTGGTTTGTTAGACGAAGACGAATTGTCTAGAGGGGGGTGAATAGACACCTAAGCCAAAATCACCAAATAAAAATTTGGGTTTTAAAGTTATTTAAAAAAGAGTGCACACGAAAGGTTTTGGTGTGGATCGACAAAAGTCGTCTACATGAACCTAGTTATTGGAACTCGGATAAGCAAATCCAATTATGGAATGACAAACACAATAATCAAATTTAACATTTAATAGAGTATCACATTATTAATCGTTTAAACTAATTACTTAGTAATGTTATTTCCAATGATAATATGCAGAAACTATTGAACCAAGCAATTTATCAAACACTTGGTGTGCGAACGAATTTTCAGGATTTCCTTTGAGTTATTGTTGATATGAAAACCACTTATAATCAAAAGTGATTATAATCTAATCAACAACCAATTTAAAACAGAAAGATCACAGGAAAACTCTTACGAGTCGATCGATTAGTCATTGTTATTTGACAAATTACGTAATGAAAAATAAAGCGAGTAAAGAGATAATAGAGAGATTGACACGAGGATTTGTTCACCATGTTCCCCACTTTCGCCCTCGCGTGTGGGTACACCCGTGCCTAATTTCTAATATGAAATTAGGATACTTTCTTACTATGCAAAAAGCTGATTTACAAGAAAAGTGTTCAAGAACAACCATACAACCATTACCGGTTCTGATGTTGATTCAACCCTTTTTTCTTCTTTTAATCTTGAGTAAGCCCAAAACAACAATGGATGTCAATTGAATTGTAGATATTGCAACTCCTTTGCGTTATTTATCTCCAAAGCTTTCACGCATGATCAATTGCACTGATTACATACAAGCTTATCATAAGAGTTCACATGAATTTACATACAAGCTTTTCAATAACTATAATTTTCTCCCGTGAAAATTGGAGCTCTCTTATAGTCCCTTTTAGGTTCGTGAGCCATTTTCTAATAAGTATTTTGAAGACATAATAAACCGAGCTCGGATACCACTTGTTAGACGACGACTTGTCGAGAGGGGGGGGGGGGGGGTGAATAGACACCTAAGCCAAAATCACCAAATAAAAATTTGGGTTTTAAAGTTATTTGAAATAGAGTGCATGCAGAAGGTTTTGGTGTGGATCAACAAAAGTCGTCTTCACGAACCTAGTTATTGGAACTCAGATATACAAAACCAATTATGGAATGACAAACACAATAATCGAATTTAACCTTTAATCAAGTATCACGTTATTACTCGTTTAAACTAATTACTTAAGTGTTTTCAAACATATAAATATGTTAGACATTCAACAATGATTCACACAAGATCAATCTTACAAGAAAAATCAAGTATCATGTCAAGAAAGTTCATGAAAATCAAAGAAAAACCCTAAAAAGACCATGTCATTCAAGTGGACTAAAGTGTTTCAAAAAAAACAATTTTTGAATTCCTTCTTCACACATTGAAACTAGATATATTAAGGAGCATAATTCAAAAAGAGTGGCATCAAAATGATAAAAATCAAAGAATTGCGGTTGAATCCTGCAAAGTGCACCTTTGAAGTTTGATCTGGTAAACTATTGGGTTTTATTGTGAGTCAGAAGGGCAATGAAGTTGATCCTGACAAGGTTCGGGCGATTCAGAACATGCCGCCTCCCAAAACAAAAAAAGAAGTTTATGGCTTTCTGAACCGACTTAACTACATTTCCATATTCATTTCTCATCTGACGGCTACCTGTGAACCAATATTCAAATTGCTAAGAAAAAATCAATGAATCTATGGGATTTTCTGTTGCGGTGAGAATAGGATATCAAATTATTAATTAATTTGAATCGCAAATCTTTAATTCACAACCAGTCTTTGATTTATCCGAAGGAAAGGTCAAAGAAAGGAAAAACCTACTTTTTGCATTGTAAACAATGCGGGGAGAGATCTAGGTAAGGGGTTAGTTAAGCCTAGGGAAGGTATTATCACCCTAAACTTTTGTAGTACTCTACAGGAACCTCTTGTTTAAAGTTTATTATTTTGCTTTAATTATTTGCTTGCGGATATATACTGAGCTAAGGGTTAAAAGGGAAAAGAGACCTAAGGGTTAGTCTTAAGTTTACTCGGCAAGATTCGTATCTTGTGCCTACGTATCCTGGGTAGGAGATGGAATCAAAGTAATCGCAGTTCCCCTTGAAAGGGAGGTTAGAAACGTCTTGACTGTGGTCAAGGTTTCAAAAGGGAATAAGCGCTCTTAAGGAAGCGCTTACGTGGAGTGCGGCGACTCCTATTTTTACGTTGAAAAGAGTTGAATTAAAAATTAGGGTTAACTAGGTATCCCACGGCGGGAAACCTAAAATGGAGTGCGGCAACTCCTTATCCTAAGGCTAGGGTGAAGGATAAAATTGTTCACGGCGGAATGCCTAAAAATATGAGTACAACGACTCGAAATTCTCTAGGTTGTAAAATTGAAATGAATTTGAAAAGGGTAAAGTAGGTATTCCATGGCGGGAAACCTAAAACGGAGTTCGGCGACTCCTTAACCTAATGCTAGGGTAAAGGGTATTTTCGTCCACGGCGGGACACCTAGTCAATTAGGGTTTTGAAATGGTCAAAGGTTAGGGTTATTGACTCGGCGGTCAAACTGTTAGACCTAATCCTTCGGAAGGGGATTGACGGTAAATAATAACGAAAATAATTAAGCGGCAGTACGAAAATATGGAAAAGTAAGAAAACGGTAAAGGATGTAAAGCGACGATAACCTCGCGTAAATTACAACCCTAAAATGTAAGAATAAAACAGAATACAAGCGACGATTGCCTCGCGTAATTACAAACATGGAAAAGCAAAAAAAATGACAGAATATAAGCGACGATAGCCTCGCATAATTACAACCGAAAAATGAAAATACAGCTCAACGGGAAATTAGTAGCCACGTGCAAGGAGTGTGAGATGACAAATAGCGGGAATGTTAATCATTTTTTACTTTATCCTTTTTAGGTTAGAAGTTTAGTAAAAAACAACAAAATTTAGGATTAATGGAAAATTAATTTTTATTTTTATGTTTTAAAAGGTTAGTGATTTATTAAGAAAAGAAATTTGTTGTTGGAGAAAAAATCACTTGGTTAATATTTTTTAAGAAAACGGGTTAGAATTGAATTTTTAATTAGAAAATTAATTAAGTTTTTTTCTTTGTTAGAAAAAGTTAAGTTTTTAATCATAAAAAAAAAGAGTTTTAAGTTTATTTTATTTGAAAAAGAGTTAAGTTTTTAATTATAATTTTTTTTTAAAATTTTAACTATAAAAAAGGAGTTTTTGTTTTATTATAAAACAGAGTTTAAAAAAATGGTTTAAATAGCTAAAAATAAATTAAACTAACTAACTATTATTATAGTATAATTACAATTTACGTACAAAAATAAGAAAATAAAATGATAAAGTAAAAAAATAAAAAGAAAAAGAAAAATGGAAAAAAAGAAGAAAAAAAAAATTAAAAAAAAAATAAAACAACAAAATAAGAGGGGAGGGGCGGTAATGTTGTTGAAATGTTTTTAGGGTTTAGAAACCCCTTTCTCTTTCTCGCCGCAGCGGCGCCTCTGCCATGGTTGAACCGTTGAGCTTTTCTTCTTCTTGCTTTTGCATGTTGCTTCATTCGTCTTCCCTTGTTCTTTTCCTACAAAACGAACAAACTTTGGTTAGAATCTGCTGCTTACCTCTTTTGAGATTGGAAGCGGCGGATACGGTGGCTATGGTGTTGATGATGGCGATGATGATGGAGGCGAGAAGGGTCTCCCTGAGCCATTGAATATTCTGGATGCTTTAATGTTTTTTCGAAAAACTTCCTCTTCTTCTTCTTTGTGGCTCGCGGATGGTGATGATGGTAGCGAAACCTTTTTCAGGGAGGCGCCGTTTTTGATGATGATGAAACTCTTTTTAGGGTTCCTGAATCCGTTCACTTGAAGCCCCCTTCTCCAGTTTCTTCTTCTGAAGATGATGATGATTTTTATATGCAGATTTGTGGGCTTGGGTCTCGTTCATATTGTTACGAATTTTGGGTTTGATTTGCAATTTTCCAGGAGCTATTGTGCTGTTTTGTTCCAATTTCTTGATGGTTTGTTTTGGTGTTGCAAATTTGCCGGAGGTTTTTCTAGAAATTTGTTTGTGGCTGCGGAAATATTGTGATTTTTCCTGGAAATTGTTGCTGTGATTTAGACATTTTTCGGAAATGTTGTCGTGATTTGTTGTTTGACCTTGTTAGATCCGTTGGATTTGGAACTTCTTTTGGGATTGTGTTTATGGGATGTTTGGCAAAAATGAAAAAAACCACTTTTTGGAATAATCACTTTTCTCAGAAGCGCTTTTTCGAATAATCACTTCTCTCTCTCTCTCTCTCTCTCTCTCTCTCTCTCTCTGTTGGATAACTTGAATAGGTTATTGCCGGTCTTGTGCCGAGGTTGAGAATAAGTCGGGAGTTGGCGACGGAATATTCTGTTACCCTCCCGACGTACCCGATGATGACACTTGATCTGAGGGTATCGGATCGAAACAAAACTCTAACCATTAAGCATTACTCGTTTGTTGTTGACTTGCAGGTTCGAAGAAAAATCGGAAAATGAACGGTCGGATACGAAGACAAACTTTAGAAATATTAGGAAATTTAGAATTTAGGAATTAAGGATTTATCTTGTAATAGAAATTAATCTTGTAATATTGTAAACAAAAATATAGAATAAATAAAATTCTATCTTTTCTATTATCTTGCAATAACTTTCCCAATTAAATTTCCTGAAATTATTCCTCCGAATAACTTTATCTGAATAAATCCGACTTGCTCGATTAAATTCCTCAAATGATATTTATCCAACTTCCAACTCCGAACTCGGAAATTAAATATTTTGTATGGTTTAAATCGGCAGTAACTGAGCTCAAACAAATCATCTGGAAAATTAAGTTGTGGCCGATAATAAAGTCAGTGAATATGGCCTTGAACAGATAAGCAGAGAATCCACTTTCCTGCAAAAACCAACAGACTGAACAGCTGGTTAGCAGTTAATTAAAATGCCATGCAGAATGAGATGACGTGCGAAATGAACCTAATAATCTCGGGGCAAAATTTGGGGTATTACATATGTGTATCGGAGAAATGAGGACAACACCAAAAGAAGCTTTTGACAAAATAAAAAAATATTTACAAGAACCACCGTTCTTAGTACCTCTGGTTCCTGGTAGGCCTTTAATCATGTATCTCACTGTTTTTAATGAATCTATGGGATGTGTATTGGGTCATCATGATGACACTGGCAGAAAAGAGCATGCAATTTACTATCTGAGCAAGAAGTTCACTGATTGTGAGACTAGATACTCAATATTGGAGAAAACTTGTTGTGCTCTAGCTTGGGTTGCTCGACGCCTAAGATAATATATGATTTGTCATACTACTTTATTGATATCCAAAATAGATTTGATAAAGTACATTTTTGAAAAGCCTGATGTCTCTAGACGAAGTGCTCGATTGTAAATGTTGTTAACTGAGTATGACATCTAACATGTTACCTGAAAAGCGATAAAAGGGAGCGTCTTGTCTGACTACCTTGCTCATTAACCTGTGGAGGGTTATCAACAAATGAAGTTTGAATTTCCCAGTGAGGATGTTCTCTTCATCAAATATTATGAGACTACATACCTTGATATAGTAACTGAACCAGGGGCGCAATGGACACTCGTGTTCGATGGTGCTGCGAATGCTAAAGGTCGTGGAATTGGTGTTGTCCTTATTTCTCCGACAAGTATTCATCTTCCCTTCACCGCCAGATTATGCTTTAAATGTACCAGCAATATAGCTGAATACGAAGCATGTATCTACGGAATTGAAGCGGAAATTAACATGAGAATCAAGATTTGTGAGGTCTACGGAGATTCTGCTCGGGTGATTGGCCAAGTCAGAGGAAACTTTGTGACTCAGGATTCCAAGTTGGTTATGTTCCAAAAGCACATCGTGAAATTGATTCCCTATTTTGATGAAATCTATTTTCATCATATCCCTAAGGAAGAGAATCAACTAGTTGATGCTCTTGCCACCCTGGCATCCATGTTCAAAGTCAAGTGGAAGAACAAAGCTCTTTCTATATGCATTGATCATTTGAACGAACCAGCACAGTGCTTAGTAATCGAAGACGAGTGTGATGACAAGCCTTGGTTATATAACATCAAGAGATATCTAGAAAAACAATAATATCCCGAGGGTATCACTATCACTGACAAGAAAGCCTCAGACAGCTCTGCGCCAAGTTCTTCTTAAATGGTGGTGTACTATATAAGAGGAATGATGATTCTCTTTTCTCAAATGCGTGGATAGACACGAAGCAAGCACAATCATAAGGTCCATACATGAAGGCTGTGAGGGTGTACATGCTAAAGGGCATGCCATGGCTAAGAAGATCCTTCGAGCAGGGTATTACTGGATGACAATGTAGGTAGATTGTTACAACTTTACCAAAAGATGTCACAAGTGCCAGATCTACAGTGATAAGATCCATGTACCACCAACTCCATTAAATGGTCTGACTTCTCCTTGGCCTTTATCTATGTGGGGTATTGATATGATTGGAATGATCGAGCCGAGAGCTTCCAACAGTCATCGCTTTATTCTGGTTGCTATTAACTACTTCACCAAGTGGGTTGAAGCTGCTTCTTACACAAACATTACACGACAAGTGGTTTCCAGATTTATCAAGAAAGAGATAATTTGTCGCTATGTCTTCCTAGTAGTATTATCACTGGCAACGCCAGCAACCTGAAAATAAGATGATGAAGGAGTTGTGTCAAGAATTTAAGATCGAGCACCACAACTCTTCACCATATCGGCTCAAGATGAATGGTGTCGTTGAAGCAGTAAACAAAAACATCAAGAGGATTATCTAGAAAATGGTCAAAACTTATAAGGATTGGCGCGAAATTCTTCCTTTCGCACTACATGGATACAAAACTTCAGTTCGTACTTCAACTGGGGAAACTTTATATTCGCTTGTGTATGGTATGGAGGTTGTTCTACCCATTGAAGTTGAAATTCCTTCACTCAAAGTCATCATGGAGGAAGATCTCAATGAAGCTAAATGGATCCAATCTAGATACAACCAGTTGAATCTTATTGAAGAAAAGCGCCTGACAGCTGTTTGCCATGGTCAACTGTATCAGAGACGTCTCAAGCGAGCTTTTAACAAGAAAATTATCCTTTGAGCATTTCACGCAAGCGAACTCATGCTCAAGAGGTATTCTCCTGTTAACTTGGATCCACGCGACAAGTAGACTCCCAATTATGAATGACCCTTTATTGTCAAGAAGGCATTCTCAGGCGGAGCCCTGATCTCACCACCATGGATGGGGAGGATTTGGCACTACCCGTAAACTCCAAAGCACTCAAAAAATGTCATGCTTGAAAAAAATGATGAATAAATAATCCGCTTGATTGACATCCGCAAGGAAAATCTAGGCAAAAATGGGCATCCCGGTGGACCAAAAAAAGAAATGTCCATGCAAAAGTTAGGGACAAAACGAAAAAAAATATTAATAGCCCGCTAAGTTGAAAACCCGAAAGGGCGACTTAGGCAAAAATGGGTATCCCGGTGGACAGAAAAAAAATAGAAAATGTCTAGGCAAAAATTAGGGATAAATGCATTTAACTGTGAACACTTGAGCCTATCCTCATCATAGCTAGACCTCAGACGGTAAATGATCAATCAAATTATCATCAGCGGACACACAGTGTTGGAACTAAGACTTACAATGAATGCTGGCCAATTTTATAATCAGTTTAAATTGAATTTCCCATTGCCATTTACTTTGCTTTTCAATTTATTGTAAATTTCCTCACCAAGGATTTTTGCATCCTTGTACGCATCTTATGTACAAATCTTTTCATATTCAAAAAAATTCATCATTTGATTTCTCATTTGTCTCTTTTCAGTATTTTGTTTGCAAAATGAACAATCATTTGTAATCACATAATACTATAAAGTGTTGAGAATAATAAAAAGCTAAATCAACCAGGAAAGCATTAGGCATTTCATGTTTTACCGGAAATCCTTAAGGGATGATCAGTAGTCTCCATTGCATGCTTGATCTTTAGTATGTATCATTGTAGTTCTTTGTAAGGGTTGTTTACCTTTCATTTCCCCAGTAGAACCGTAATTTCCCCCAAGCAGAGACATGTTTGCTCTTCCCCCAGCAAGAGCAGGGTTCCTCACAGCATTCCTAACAGATCGAAGCTACCATTTCCCAGCAGTGGTGGTGTTCCGGTTTTCTTTTACCTCATTCTTCCCTAATAAGAGTCGGTTATTTGAAGATCACTCATGGTTTCTTCATTCCCTAGACAGAGTCAGCTACGGTTGGAAGGTTCATTCATCTCCAGCAGCAGTATTGGTAATAGCCTGAAAGTCTGAGATCTCTAGGCTCTTTCCTCAGTAGCGTCATCATCATCTATGGTGCACTTTCCCCAGCTGAAGATGTCGAGTTTGTTTTGCTACAATCTCTGCCTACCTGTCACGTAACATCTCAACCTATAACGTTGTATAACATGATATCAAGCATCATGTAAGATCAACCATATATAGCATATGTATCGAGCATACTGCCCGTTGACTGATTCATCTCCACAACAGATTTCAGTCAATTCCTCACCTAATCAAAATCTTTACACTTTCACTTTACCATCTTTTGTCGTTGTCGACCAAATTTTCAAGCTACTCTTTTATTTAATCCTCTTCCACCTCGAATAATCGAAGAGCTGGCACAATTTGAACATTCAGGTCCAAGAGGATTAAATAGGGGCAGTTGTCGTAACCCGAAATTCAACCTCCCTTTTTGCCTTTTACATAAGCATGTGCATTTGCACCGCTGGCATACCCATTCGCACTTTTTTCTGTGGTTTTTGTTGCAGGAATATTCAGGTTTTTCATGCCCGATTAATCACATCTTCGCAAAGACATCACATCATTAACACAAGCAAAAAAAGCAAGGGTTTCTATGCCTATTAATCAAAGCAAAAGGTTGAAAACCGGAACCATGGCCATAACACCTTTTTTCAAGCAAATTGGGAAAATTTTGGTTAATCGATTAACCATTTGCTAGTGCAAATAGGTTAATCAATTAACCCTTGTAATTTGGCAGATTTTGCTGCATTTTCATGACAATAACTTTTCCTCTACATTTTTTAGGTTCACTTGGTTCTAGCATTGCGTGGGACATTTTAGACATCTCTAGACACTTCAAGATATTTCAAGAGTTCACTTACATTTATTCTAATACATCATTTCCAATCAAGACCACCATGTAGCTTCACTTCCAAGCATGTGGGCCATTTGATTTGAACTTGCATTGGGATTGCTATTGAGTTAACTAACTAACCAAGTCAACTTTCGACCCAGTGAGTCAAGTGCAACTAACTTCAAGGCTAGTTCCAAAGCACATTCCAAACCTAGCCACTCCAAACCTCCACTCTATATAAACAAATCTTCACCATTTCACAAAGGACCCTTGATCATTCTCTCAATTTTCACTCTTCACTCCCACATTCTCTTTAAAGTTTCTGCAACTTTTTCTCACATTCATCCTCATCTTCTTCCCAAACCACACTAGAGCTCAAATTCACCATTAAATAGTAGAAATTTTCACATTGAAAGTGATTTTCTCTTGAGCTTAACCTCCATTATCTTGCACTTCTACTTGGTTTTCTGGAGTTTCAATAGCTTTTGCTTCAAATCAAATGATTATCTCAAGTTTCTTCAGTGCAAATTCGTATTTGGAGATTTCGTCGCATTTTGCTCGGTTTCGCTACGATTCGTTGTAAATTTAAATTTCTCTAGTTTTCTTTGATTATATTCATCATAATTCACTTGCAACAATCACCAAGGAAATCATCTGCCTTGTAGGTTGGAATTTCTCACTTAATTTATTGTTTTTGATCGCTTTCTTATTGTTTGCGATGTAGATTCGATAATTTTTATGTGTGCGAATTGATTATGCAATTGCTTGATTCTTGTCCTTGATGAATTAATTGATTCATTTGGTGCTTAATTGTTGATATTGAACTTAATTTTCATGCACAAATGTTTGCCCTAACATGTGAGTGGTTGCATAATTGATAAGTGGCTAAAAGTGCTTTTGAAAAACCAATTTTCTGCCACTACTTCAGTGTTAATTGATTAACACTTTGCTAGTGTAAAAGTATTAATCGATTAACACCGCCTTTTTTTCCCATTTTTTCTGCTATTTTTTAAGATTTAATTGATTAACCACTTTGTACTGACAAATGGTTAATTGATTAACACTGGACCAGATTGTCATTTTTGTCTATTTTCAAGCTTGTTTGCTATTCTTTCCTCATTTAGCTTCCATGGCTTGATATGTTTGACATTCATGGATGTTTTATGAACTGTATGACCTCTGTTTGAAGCGTGTATGCAAACTTTCAATGTACGATTTATCAATTCTCGATTATTTTCAATTTTGACACTTGTATGATCATTCTTGCACATTTTGTTCACATGATAACATGATTAATATTGCATGATAATTGATGTTTGTTGTTGCCTTGCCATTTCTTCTTGATTTGCATTAAGTTGTTCTTCATTGAATGAACATATTCTTGTGTAATCAATAATCCACATGTTTGCTTTGACGGTCTTTCGACTTGCTTGAATGATTGTTGGCTTGTTTACTACCTTTTGATTAATTGATCAAAACCTTGTCTCGATTAGTTGATCTTCCCTCTTTCTTCTCTTTAGAATCTTTTAGAGCCTTGTTCTCTTGATCCCCTGCTGAGTCGAAGATTTGTAATACGTTGGAGCATTATACAAGTTTGCACCGTTACGCTGTCGGTTCCGATTCCTGCATTATACTTTGGTGCTAGAGAAGGAATGAGAATGGAAAATTCCTACACTCATTCTGATTATTTTGGGTAGGGGACGAATGACCCTGTGCCTGGAATAATCGCCTCTATCTTCTTACTGTAGTGTCTTCTGATTCCCAGCCGAGTCGATCCTTGATTACTTGTACCCTAACCGTTTATCTCCTGGATTTAGCTTCCTCATTTCAATTCAACTCCTTTATCTTTTGGCCAATCATATTCTTTGATTCCCTAGAAGATTTGTAATCACTCCTTCTTTTGGCTAATTAATCCTTCTTTGGTTTAAGAAAAATTATTTTCTCCTCCACCAAAGTCAATCATTTTTCTTCAGTTAATCACATTCTATATGTTAAATACTGAGTCCCCAGCAGAGTTCACAACTTTCTCTTAGTTCCTGCTCCCCGTTCCTTTGGTTAATCACTGCCTATCAGTTAAAACACCAATTTGCTATTGTCCTCGGTTAATTATAGCCTGCCTGTTAGAATCGATCACCCTTTTTCTCAGTTAACCACAGTGTCGCTACTGCAAAAAAAGGTACCGGCAATGACAGAAGAGCCGTCATCGTTCGTTATTTATCCCAACGAGAGGGAAAGGAAACGAGCAGAGAAAACCTGACGAAAAGGGATAAGATCGGTCATCGCAACCAAATCTCGGGTTCGGGAGTCGGTTACGCAAGGGGAAGGTATTAGCACCCCTCACGTCCGTTGTACTCAACGGGATCCACGCTTGTGTTGTTTATCAAAAGAGTTGTTTATCTATCTAACTAAAGGCCTGGGTTAAAATAGAAGAAAAAGGACTCGACAAAGCGTCGCAGCTCTGGGCCTACGTATTCCCTCGTGCAATGGGAAAGTCAGAGTCAACGTAGTTCGACTAACTACGGATAACAGATGGGGGAAGGTTGCTCGCCAAGACATCACATCTTGTTCCTACGTACTCTCAACAGGCATGAGAGATCAGAGCTAACGTAGTTTAGGATAAAAAGAACACAGGTTTGTTCGTCTGTTTTATCCGAGTAAGGTTAAACTACAATTCCAGCAGTTAGGGACGACGCCTATTTGCGGTAGAACTATAGTTTAACAATACTCTTTATCTGAAAATATTTTCCTGATTAAAGACCCCACAGGGCAAAAGGAAGTTTGATGTTTGTGTTGAAGTCTTTTATTAGAGAAGTGCTTTGAATGAATATTTGTAATTCATATTGCACTAGAGACTATGACTTAGGAACGAATGTGTCACATATCGTCTGAAGGACATATGCTAATACTCTAGATAATTGAGAGGCAACCACCCAATCATCATTTCCCAAGTAGCTTAAGGCTCGTGACGCACAATACTCATTAGCCTTTATTAGGTGTTTTATTATTGTTTGAAGATGAGAAGAGAGAGAGAGGACTCTAAGGGGAACTAACCAAAACCCTATTGTTATCATGCAAGATGGTCCTAAGGTTGAGTTTAGAAAGGGAATTCTATCCTACTTGTTATCATGCAAAGGATCAATCCTAATGTCTATTATCACCATCCTTGAACAAGGCTGTGAGAATCCTAAGGGAACATGTCAATGGAAAGAAGAAATAGAATTCTAAAGTCATTAAGCAGATGAAATATAAGTGTGAATGGATGCACATGCAATGCAACAGTACAAGCAAAGGGAGGACACCTCAACCTTTAATGCATACAAGCAAACACAAAGGGAAGAGAAACAATCAAGCAAAGGGAGGAAACCTCAACCTTTAATGCAAACATGGACTTAAGAGAAAGAATGCCTACACATGCATTTCTATCCTAATGCACCAAATCAAACAACATGCAGGGGAGGGGATAAACGAGATGATGGGAAAGTAAAAGGAGAACTAAACTCATCAAGTTTAATGTGTAAAGACACAGGAGTCTACAAAGGTTCAACTTCTTTATGGAATGCCCTTAGTTCTACCAAAGGAAAAACCGGGCTCTCACAAGAAGGACCCTAAGATTGTAGGACAGAGAAGGAGAATATGTGTACAAACACAAGAGTCCATCAAAGGCTCAACTTCTTATGGAATGCACTTGGTTCCTCCACAGGAATAACTAGGCTCTCACAAGAAGGATCCTAAGATTATAAGACAATGAGGAATTAGAAGAGAAGCACAGTGAGAACCAAAGGAACCCACTATGTTCAATGTGTATCAACACAAGAGTCCATCAAAGGCTCAACTTCTTATGGAATGCATTTGGTTCCTCCACAGGAGGAACTAGGCTCTCACAAGAAGGATCCTAAGATCATAGGACATGGAGGGATTAGAAGGAGAAGATGTGGAAAAAGAATAAGCAAAAGAATCATGTAAAGATGGAAGTTATTCAAGGGTATCCACAAGGAAAGGCTAAAGGAAAGGTCCTAAAGGAAGCCTAAGTTAGGAGCAAGGTATGAACATGATTAAGACTTGAAATTCATCACACAAGTGGCTTAAGATGTCTACAACATGAATATGTAAGAGTTGGATGCACAAGCATTGCAAAAAGATCACACAAAATGCAAACTAGGCAAGATGTAGAGTTGGAAACACACAAGGATAGGCCAAATGAAAAATGCCTAAAAAAATAGTAAAATGCACCTAAAAATTCTAAGAACATTCCTAGGGGACCCCTCTGGTATTAGGAACCAGGGGTCAAAATTTGAGGGCAAAATTCTAAACCTAGCTATGCCAACAGAAGGCAAAGTCCTAGGGGTGTCCTATGAACTATGCAAGAGAGAAGGTTCTAAAGATTCAACCTAAACCCTAACCAAAAGGCCTCAAAATACAGAGATAAAAATATCCTAAAATCAATTAAGATATCAACAATATGCACACAAAAATGCAGGAATTTATTTGAAGTTTTAATTAAGAAATAAAATCAAGAAAGAGTAGTATGCAATTTTCTTATTTACAATGAACACTTAAAAAGAAAATGCAAAGTTAAATTGGAAAATGATGAGAAAATTAAACTAAAAATTTGTAAAATTGGATCACATGTGAAAGTATGAAAAAATATTTTTCTATGATTTTTTGGATGTATTAAAGTATTTTTTTCATGAATTAAATTGAAACAAAATTAAAATGAAAAAATAAAAGAAAAAGAAATGAAAATGAATAAAGTTGTCGTGAGAATAGCAGTCCAAACACGTTTATTCTATGGGCTCAGGTGCGTATGGGTGTAAGTCGCAATGGCCCAATCCAACATCTAAAGCCAGTCAACCAACGAGGCCATATCTCAGCCATTCAACTCAATTACCAGTCAAACATCCAAAGGCTAATGTGAGGACACGCAAGCATCAGCAATTCAACACAAAACGGAATCGAATCTCAGCCACTCATCTTAAGACTAGTCAATCCATCCAATGGCCAAGATACAAGCTGCAATACACAGAGTTCCATAATCCTGGCCCTACATTATGGATGAGGTCAAGATATCCTAAGGCCATGAGCGTGCCACGCAGTCGTCTGAAATTCAACACAAAAATGGGAGTGAATCGTGGCCGTGTGATGGGATGAAAGTCAAGTCTTCAAACATAATCCAAGGGTCCTCCTTATGCCACGCCATTAACTGATTTCAAAACATAAAAGGAGGGAGATGAACCTGAAGGTGGTCGGAAAAGCTCCGGTCATCTCCTACTTTGAGCACGCACTGTAGAAAGTTCACAAATGTTCACGAAACTCAACGAAACTTATATCAATCAACTCGTCTTGCTTAATACAACATCATGCCATGGTTTGTTTGACCTAATTGTCTCTAAATCGGGCAAACCGCAAGCAACAAGTTCAAAGGTGTCATCAAGAATCATCACAGTCAGTTATCAAACCAATCCTAAATCCATCTATGGAGTATGAGGATCGCAACTACATGAGAATGGCGTGAAAATTCTTCCTAATCAGAGAGCATTGTTGAAAAATGACTTACTAGTGGAGTGTTTCCACTGAGCCTTCAAATGGTGATGAAGCTTGATGAAAAGCTTCCAGAAATGATCCTCGATCCTCCATAGAGCTGTTTGAATGCTCAATTTGGACTGAAACTTGAGGAAAATGAAAACACGATTCTCACTTTTCTCTCACTTTTTCTAACTGTTTTCTGAGTAAATCTTGATCAAATTGTAGTTATGATGGATTGTACATGATCCTCAGAATATATACAATGGATATGAATGATGAAAAAACCCAATCATGGCCCAATTAAAATCCAAAAATTCTTGGACATGAAGCTTCCAAATGTACACAAAAACAGAGCTCAAAACCTTCCAAATTGCTTCATTCATGTTGCTGGTGATGTGAGGAATTCAATGGTTGTGATTAATCCCTTGCTTGGATCTCAATGGTGTGATTTGCATTTGTTACTTTCACTTGAAATTACATGGAAAATGGGATGGTTTTGGGACCTCAAATCTTAATTCTAGTTTTGCCATTGTGTTTAGAATGATTTTGGCACTCAAAATATGCACACATATGACCAAAATGGATTCATCATGAATTAATTTGATTTTTATGCTTTTAATGCCTTTTTAATGGATTTTCCTTCATCAATCCTTCCATACAAGTCAATTCCATGTCACTTGATGTTTGATAATGAAAATGACCCCATTTGGAGAAAGTTTGAAGTTGGAAAGATTTCCATTTGAGATGTGCAAATGGTGAATTTGACCTATAATGAAAAGTGGCCCATAATCTTAGTTTCCCAAAATACCCCTGCCTTGCAAGCTTTATATCTTGAGCTTCACAAATCAGCTTTAGGACTTCTAGTACTTTTTAGAAAGCTAAGATCATAAGGAAAAACTTTCATGTTTGGGTCAAAGTGAGGAGAAACATTCTTCTAGGTCAAAAAATGTCTTGGAAGTTGGTTGACTTTCATGGACCAAAATCACATTCATCTGATGACCTGTAACTTGTCTGCTTCATAATTTGAGTTCTAGAAACCCCATGAATGACTTCTAGTAATCAAAATAAAGCTAGAAACATGATATACAAGTATCATGTTGGAGTCAAGATGATATGAAACTTGTATCCTGAGTTATGTGGTCTTGAAGTTAGGCACTAAACAGGGGATTTTACACTGTCAAGCTTAGAAACCCTGGCTTAGCAACTTCTCACACTCTTGATTCTTGATGAATTGATCTTGAAATGATATATTAGAAATCTCAACACAACATTACATGATCATAAAGACTTGGAATTGAGTCTTAATCTCCTTCAAATTCACTGTTGACTTAGGGTTGACCAGATGAAAACCCTAACTGCACCACCTTTGACTGTGGCTTCTTGCACTTTGAATAATGACTTGCACAAGCTCCTAAATGCCTCTAAAGACCTATCATGAGCTCTATAAAGGACTTCTACCCATATCCATGGACTTGTAAACTCTTGATGACTTTCATTAACCCCCCAGATAGGAGGTAGGCAAACTTGTATCCATCCCTTTTCCCAAGGAGCTTTGACTTCTTCATGAAGGCTTGTTGAGGATGATAACTTGACTATAGCTTCTTGATTAGCCCTAGAACCTTTGGTAGCCTCTTCTTAATAGGTACATCTCTTGATCCCCGGCATAAATGACAATGCAATACATATGTTAATGCTACAATGAATGCAATGAAACATAAACTAGGTAAAGAAAAAGGTTAGGCAAATTTTGGGGTGCAACACACAGTCCGTCTGTTAACGTAATAATTTTCACTTGAGTTAATAACCTTCTCTTGGTTAATCACTCATTCTTTTCGGTTAATCACAATCCGTCTGTTAAACATCGAATTTCCTGCAGTTAGCAACCTTTCTTTGGTTCAAACACTCGCATCTATGGGTTAGTAACCTTGTTTTGGTTCAAATACCCTTTCTTTCGGTCAAGTATTGCTTGTTCAGTTAGTATACCGTCCTTTGGGTCATAACCTTAGCTTGGTTCCACATCCGTCCTTTCGGTTAAATATTACTTATCAATTAACACATTGAGTTCTCCATAGAGTCAAATACCTTTTCTCGGTTCAATACTCTCCTTCTGGTTCATCACAGTCCGTCTGTTGACACTAACCTTTTTGCTTTCTCCATAGATTCGTGCTCTTATCTTTCTCCGGTTAATCACTACCTACCAGTTAATGCACCGAGTCCCTTGTGGATCTTACCTTTACTTCGACTCTTATCCTTTATTCCTTTATTCTCCTGGTTTCAACACCATTTTTTCCCTCCCCAGTGGAGTTAACACTTTTTTTCTGTGTTCCTCAGCAGAGTTTTACTTTACCTTCCCTTTCTTAGTTTTAACACCATTTATTTTGCATCCTTAGTGGGGTATTGCTTTTTCCTTTCGTTCTTGGTTTTGACACCATTTCTGTTTCCTTTTCTTTCTCTGTCCTAGTTCCCCGAACTACGTAAGCTCTGAATTCCTCGTTGCACTATGAGGATACGTAGGCACGAGATTATGAAATATTGGTGAGCCACATTATTCCACCTTCTCTCTCTTTCCCTGGTTCCATGAACTACAGAGCTCTGATTTCCTCATTGCACTATGAGGGTACGTAGGCACGAGGGCCTCAAGCCTCTGCGAGCACTTCTTTCTCTTTTCCTCCTTCTCTCTTTCTTTCTCTCTCTTTTCTTTTCCTTTTTTTTAGCTAGAAGCCTTTAGATAGATAACTCATCCAAGTCTATAAGTAAGCAAAATAGTTCCCATCGAGTACGACAGATGCGTGAGGTGCTAGTACCTTCCTCTCGCATAACCGACCCCCTTACCCGTTTCTCTTCCCTTGGGTTTTATCGATATTTTCCCTATCCTTTGGGACTAAATAAAGCGGTGGCGACTCTATTGTATCTTTAAGTGTGCGATTCACTCACGTATAATCCCGCTAGCCTCAGGTCACACACATAAGGATAGATTGATAAGAGGTAGAGTAAATAAGGAACACCGTAAGGTACGGTTCACTTAAGTAAATGTATAACACCTTAAGGTACGGTGCATTTAAGTAGAATACGAAATATGGTAAGGTACCATTGTTTGCGATGGAATTTCGCAAACAAATGCGGTTTTATATTAATACTTAAGGGATCAAACTCGAAAATCTCCCAGATACATTTGTGTGTTGTTTTTCATTAAAAATAAGGGTGGTCGTCAAAGCTAACACAAACTTCTGGGATGATGTTGTGATATCTCGAGAATAAAGAAACGTAATGGAAAGACAAGGCAAAACACAAATAAAATGTAAGGTAAGATAAAGTAAAAGGCATGAAGTTAAAATTCGGAAGAAGTAAAGTTTGCTGAAAAGGTAAATGCAAGGAAATGTATAGGAAATCGAAATAAAGAATGGTTTAAATACATAAAAAGAAATACTTTTTAAGATAAAAATGTTGGAATGTATTAAATTGGTGGAACGCATACAAACATTTTCCTCACTCATTTCTCACAGTGCACGTACTTTTAGTGTAGTGGAAATGTGTACAATTTGCAGACCCCTTACAAAATAAATCTAAGTTTCTATATATACAAGTCTAAAATAATTGTACAATACTACTAAACTACCTTCATGATGGCACGTCTTTAGGTGATGTGTGGTTTTCTCCTCGACGTGTCCCACGTTCTAACTAACCGTTGACTCTAATGTAGTAGTTCCTATCTTGTTCCTTCTTCTGAATATTTCAACTGCTTTGCTGGCGCTAAGAACTAATGACCCTCGTCGAAACCTTCAACGTTGACCATGATAAGGTAACATATCTCGACATATCATCCATTGTAGTGATGAACTCTATGCCAATGTGATATAGTGTTCAGTTTCATTACATGGCCAGTATAGCATAGTATTCCATTTCACTAAGTCCCTGTACTTTTTATGTTTTTTGACCATACCACCTTCGACTAACATCACCTTGGATGATTTCCGACCTTGAGTCATGTTGAATCGTTCTATTTTTATCTCCCACGTGGCATATTTATGGCTAGCCTCATGAACACTTTCCATTTATAGTTAAGTCGAAAAATTCAATGTAACAACTACACGCTTAAGTGACATGTTGTACACCATCAGATATGGTGTGCGTGTACTTAAGTAGGGTTTTTTTTTAACTTACAGCCCACACAAGTGGTTATATAAATAGAACCCTTATGCAGAAGCATTCATACTTGATGAAAATTTGCTCTGTGAAACCCTAAATGCATATTCCTTCTCTCTCTCTCTCGCTCGCTCGCTCAAAGCCTTCAATCATAGTTGCTAGCATTAAGATTGAAGGAATTTGTTCGTGTGGACTGAGTAGAGGCGTTGTTCATCATTTTACACTCGTGATCACTCCTTTGATTCAGCATCAAAGGTTTTATCACCACAAGAGGTAATTGTTTATATCACTGATCATGTCCATTCGTAAGGATCACTAAAGGGAAAATTTTAATTTCCGCTACATTTTAGATTGTGATTTACCTTCAATGGTATCAGCGCCACTTACGAAACCATGCATTTGATCGCTATTTTTTTTGTGCTTTTTGTTTTAATTTAATTAAAACGTATAAAAAATTAAATTATAATCAAGTAATTGAATTTTGGCATCAGAATGTGTATGATTTGAATGATTGATGTTGACTATGCTTTAGAATCCGACATTAGTATGGTGAAGCAGCGATACATCGATCGTCCTTAAGTTACACAAATATGATCGATCAAATTTTATATGTGATATAAGTAACTCTGGTGCAAAGATGGTATATTGGACATATTGTTTCTATTTCATCCATTCAATCACGTAATGATTATTATTCTTGGTATATTGGACATATTGTTTCTATTTCATCCATTCAATCACGTAATGATTATTATTCTTTTGAGCGATCCATGTTCATTTGCTTCAGAATCCGACGTTAGTATGGTGAAGCAATGGCATGTCGATCAATCATACTGAATTATTGATCATGGTGTTTTTACGGTATGAAGTTGTTGCATTAGGGTTAATGGCGACACAAAGGTTGTATTGTCAAAAAGGTATGTGATGACACAAAAGTTGTGCTTTAATGTTTATGGAATGTATCAAGTGTTGACCGGGTAGCGGAACCCCTGACTACTCTGTGTAGTGTGATCATTTGCTGAAATTTAATTTGATTTATTTAATTAACAGGATTTAAATTAATAATAATAAAATACATTTATTATTATTCTCGTGTGGTGATTAGTTATGACCTTAGTTTTCCTTTATTTTGTTTTGGGATTTTAAAATACGACCTGTGTGTCGTGCGTCTCTAATCTCTTGATGTAACTTCTTTTCTCATCTCACTCCCTCATATGTAAAACGAGTATTCTTTGATGTAATGTAATGTTATGAACAAAGAGAAGAATACAAGACCAAAGGAGGACAACCTTTCAAATATGAGATCTTGCTTGGAGAAACATAAATATGAGATCTCATTTAAAAGATTGAATCGTTCGATTAAATCGAATTTATTACTTATACAAATTTATTATTGAAACTAAATTATGTGATTTATCCATTCGATTTTATTGAATTTTCTATGTAGATCACAATGTGATATTGATATTTTGGTTTGACCTCTAACTCTTTAACCGATTAATTAGTTCGATAAGTGATATTAGCTCAAAAAGTTTTTGTACTATTTCAACTTAAAATACATTAAATTATAGGTCTATATTAATATTGTCTCTATATATATATATATATATATATATATATATATATATATATATATATATATATATATATATATATATATATATATATATATATATATATATATATATATATATATATATATATATATATATATATATATATATAGATTAAACTTTGAATCACATTTACTGCGACTATCAAATCTGAATATTAAATATTTTAAATTTTTTAATTATGGACTTTAATTTTAATTTAAATATACTACTAGCAACTTATATTTTTTAATTTAAATATTATTTAAATTAGTAAGATTAAATAAAACCTAAATTACTTTAAATACAAGGATGATTAAATTATTGTATTATTAATATTACAAAATTAAAATTAAAATAGAATTTTATTTAATATTGTGTTAATATTACAAAATTAAATTCAAAATAGTAATTTATTGATATTTAATATCAATCAACATTTTAACTTGTTTCATCCACTAATATTCAATTTTTTCTATTGAATACAAACTATATCGTATTAGAAAGATACTTAAGAGGCAAACATCCTTTGGATTTGTATTTTTAAAATATACCACGTACTTTTTTATTCTTATATCTTTTAAGGGCTTTATGGAGAACTATTATAATTTTTATTAAACATATTTATTTTAATTTATATGTTTAAAAGAATATTGTTTTTATTATTTTGAATTCTTTCACCCAATATGATATATAGTTTATTAAGTTATACACATTAATAATTCAATTGCTTTTTTCTTCAACAAACTAGAAAAAAGCTATAAATAAATTTGTTTAAATTTAATTAATATTAATAATTTTTAATAGTGTTGCCGAAAATAGTGAGAATAATTTTTATACACCAATTATAATTTTATTTGTTATTTATCAAAACATAAGTCACTAAAAAATGTTCAAGTGCATAAAAAGGTACACAATACCAATATTTATCATTAAATTATTAGTTAAAACTACTATTTTTTTAAATACTATTAATAAAATATCTAGAGCAATTATATGACTTTTACTATAATTTGATCATTTTTTTTGCTGTATTTTCTAAATACAAGTTGCTGAAATTTGTTTTAAAAAACATAATTCATATGTGGAACAATACCATGGCACTAATCAATTACTTAAATTTAAATATTTTAAAATATTTTACTTTTAAAAAGAAGTAATTTATAAAATATTTATAAACATAAAAAATACAACACAAATATTTGTCACTGATTAATATATGACAAGATTTAAAATGTTTTCTTGCGCGTGTTTATATATATATATATATATATATATATATATATATATATATATATATATATATATATATATATATATATATATATATATATATATATATATATATATATATATATATATATATATATATATATATATATATATATATATATATATATATATATATATATATATATATATATATATATATATATATATATATATATATATATATATATATATATATATATATATATATATATATATATATATATATATATATATATAATCTGACCGGATTAGAAGGGGATCACGGACCGGCCACACTCTATTGGACTGCTACGTGCTCACCGATGCTGAGGGGAAAGAAAAGGGGGTGTACCTGCAAAACACTCTGATGCCAAAGTAAGGAATTGGGCAGAGCGAGAGCAAAGTACAGAAAAAGGGGTAAGAAGTGTGTTACCTGACCCTCTTGAGGAAGAGGGTATTTATAAAGAGACCCCAGCGCTGGGTCAACGGTCATTTGAGCTGAACTGGATGACCAGGCCCAACCCTAATGACTGTTAGGGCTTACGTGGCGTAGTGAAGACCAGGACGTGGTCTTCGCCCTAGTCCAACCGCTCCTAGATCTCCGGAAAGTGGGTTTGACCTGCTCTTTCGGAGGGGGGCAGATGGTTGGTGACGTGTCCCCGCGGAGGGGAGCACGTGGAGAACGTGCACCGGGCACGTTGTTCTCCCCGTAGAGGGGAGCTCGGGAGGTACCCGGGAGCGCGTTGCTATTCCCGCGGAGGGGAGGAACCAAGGCCGTGCTTTGATGCGCCGGGGTCTGTTCTGTTCGGCTGGTAAGAGGGGACGGCGAGATGCTGTTGGACGCGCTGCTTGTGTCTGGTGGTGTGCTCTGCTCGTCTTGCGGGACACACGTGCCCGGCGTGCCCGATTCGCCCGTTGGGCCGTACGTGGTATTGGGTCTGCCGAGGTCGGGCCCACACCGGAACAGGAGCCCCCCAAGTCGAAGTTCTGGGGAGAGAGCGAGGACTTAAGGTCGCTGTGTCGGGGAGAGAGGTAGCAAAACGAGAGGTTCGTCGGGATTCGTGCGTGGCGGAACGGATGCTCGCGCGGGGATCCCCGGTCGTCGGCGGAGCGAGGGGAAAGCAGGCGAAGGGGCGCGACTGTCAGGTTGCCGCCACGTGTCGTGCGTTAAGCGGTCGTAGGGGCGGCTACCCTATGTCATTAATGAGCCTAGCGTCGCTTCGAATCCCGCACCGGGTTATAAATACGGGGGTCCCCGCTCACTCTCTACTTTTCACTCTGCTGTCTTACCTGCGAAGCTCTGATATCTTTGCTCGTCCGTCGTCTGCCGCCGATCGCCGCCGCACCCTTTGGTCCTTCCCTCCGTTCGCTGCCGTAACAAGTGAGTCCTCCTTTCTCTTCCCTTTTATTTCCGTCGTTTGATTAGAACGCGTGGTCGGGGCATGATGAATGCCCCGAGGAGGGACGCAAGATCCGTCGTATCTGGCGATTTTTCTGATGAGTGTCTCGGGGAGAATCAGTTGTTCCGATGAATGTCCCGAGGACGGGGGCTTTCTCTGATGAATGCCCCGGGGACGAGTGCTTTGTCTGATGAACGCCCCGGGGATGCACGCTTTTTCCGGTGAATGTCTCGGGGAGGCGCGCTTTTTCCGGAGATCGTCCTGCGGAGGGACGGCGGGTCGGCTTTAGACGCCCCGAGGAGGGTCGACGGGGAGCGCGTGTTTGCTCGCCGTTCTCTGGCCTTTGTCGCCCTTTCACTTGACCTACGGTGGAAGGGTGGATTTGATCCTGGCTATCGAATTCACCGTTGTCCTCTGCTTTTCAGGTGTAGATGTCGGCTTTGGTACCGGGGATAATGGTCGAAGACAACGAACCCGAGGTCCCGGACTTTGATGACGGGCGCGTCGCCCCGTCCGAAGAATGGGCGGCTGAGGAGCCGCTGTCTACCCCGTCTTGTTTTGTGGCCGATGCGTCAGACGTGTACGCCACCGTCGAGGATACGCCTATAGGGGAGCCGCAGCATTGGCAGGTGTACCGACCGAAAGAGCATCATCGCATTTGTTCGCGATACGGGCGGCGGATGTTCCCGATGCACGAGTTCTACTTTAAAGAGGCTCGGCTCCGGTTACCGTTCTCCGCTTTTCATCTGGGGCTCTTTGATTGGTTGCGCTTGGCCCCGTCCCAACTGCACCCCAACGCCTTGGCTTTCATTCGCGCCTTCGAGGTGGTGTGCTTCTACCTCGAGGTGGAGCCGACGGTACCGTTGTTTTTCCGTATCTTCCACTTACAGAGGCAGACGGTGAATGGCCGCCACGGATGGGTCTCATTTAAACAGTCGACCAAGCTCTTCAAGGCGTATAGTGATTCTGTCAAGGATTTCAAAAGTCGGTTCTTCCTCGTTAAACCGATCACGCAGCAGGGCTCAGATACTCTCTTCGACGAGGGCGAGCGAATGGTAGATGGCCAGCAGTTCCTCGCGTGGCTTCCTAAGATACATCTATTGTGGACCGCAGAGCATTTCAACCGAGGAACGGATCGTTATATCGTACGGGCGGGGACCCTCGAGGAGAAAGACATGGCCTCCTATTTGAAAATAGTCGCTTTTGTGCGGGCTCTTCCTCCGTCGAAGCTGGTGACGCCCGACGGTCGGTATATCCTCGACGCGCAGGGGAATGTGTGAACTAAGAAGAGACTGATTAATACCAAGACCCTGCTCGGTTGTGCGACCGGGGCGGCCGCTCTGGATTACCTAGGTAGGAATGTTTATTTTCTCCCCGTGGTCGGGGTTCTGGCTGTCGCTAACTCTTTCTTTGTTTTTGCAGCGAACATGTCTTCTGTCGAGGAGCGGGTAAAGCAGTTGCGCGCTACCAGGAATGCCGCGGTCCCGAGGGCGCGGGTGAGTCAGCTGGTCGGACAGGAGGTCGCGACGCCGGGAGGGAAGAGTTCGTCTTCTTCGCCTCAAGGGAGTCAGTCTCCTACGTCTCAAGGAGCATCGAAAAGGTAGAGGTCCGAGGAGCCCCGAGGTTTGGTAGATCTGACGGTCGGTTTGGCCGAGGAAGGTTATGTCGTCCTGCCCTGCCATCAGCACCCGGGCTATTTTCATGGTGCTCGTTCTCCTACCGTCTCCGCTGGGGAGGTGAAGGTTGTCCGCCAGGCCGATCGAGAGTCTCGTCGACGTGTCCTGGCGGAGGACTTGGCTGCAACGATGAGGACGTTCACGACGACTCTTGTGCTGAATGAGGAGGGCTGTTCCGCTGCCGAGCTGTCCAAACTGCAGGGGGACCTTACCTTTATGCAGTCGCGGTTGGCCAAGCTTACTGAGGAATTGGAGAAGAGTCAGAAGGATGTTGCTGAGCAGCGAAAACGGGCAGAGGGCGCTGAGGGGAAGGTGACCTCGCTGGAGGAGAAGTTGGGGGAGGCGACGGCCGAGGTGCAGGCGCTGAAGGTTCGTACGGAAGTCTTGGACAGCGCAGTTCGTCCGACCGAGGATGAGACAGATGGGGATCGACGGTTAATCACTCGTGCTGACCTGATTGCCCGTATCCGGGTGCTGGAAGGTGACTGTTTGGAGGCTGTCGAGGTCGGATTTAAGAACGTTGTCGAGCAGATTCAGGTCGCCAACCCCGGCGTTGCGCTGGTTGTGGATGGGATCGGGCCGTATCACGATATTGTTGGTGGGAAGGTGGTCGATCCCTATCTTGTTGTTCCTGAGGAGGATCCCGCGGCTGCTGATCAGGCGGATGAGGTAGCATGAGTTGTCGGGCCTGTGTGCTCGTTGTTTTTATGGCCTGCGTGCCGACATTTGTGACTTATCTTTCTTTGGGCCTGCGTGCTCTGTTTTTGTAACATTAACTACTGGGCTGGTGCCCGCTTTTTGTTTAATATATTTTTTGTGAATTTTCTAAGTGTGCGCTCGGTATTTGCATGATGTTTATGCTCGTTTTTCGTATTTATTTGTTTATTTGAATGCTTTTGACGTGCATGTCTCGATATGCCCTTGGTCTGTTCAGGTGTTAGCTCGACGACTTGTTACCGGTGGTGAAGGGAACCGGCCGGTTTGGCCGGCGACGTAGCCGGGCCGTTTCGGGGGTAGCTCTCCCCGGGGCGTGGACGTCCCATCGCGAGCTGGGTGTCCTGCCGATTTTGGTACGGCGGCGGGGATCTCGGTCGAGGTGTTCCTTGCCGAGCAAGACCGTCTGCCCGCACACACGAGAGGCAGGGCTTGCTTTTCTTTGGTCGCTAGTGGACGCGGGGGTATGCGGTGGTACCATGTCGCCCCCCAGTGGTCGGGACGACGGGTCGTCGCGAGCAGTGTTCTAGCTGTAGTACCGCTTAAGCTTCGCGGCGTTCCAAGGTCGAGCTAATTGTTCCCCGTGCAGGTTTTCGAGGTAATAGGCCCCGTGCTCCATTTTGTCCCGGACTCGGTAAGGGCCTTCCCAGTTCGCAGCCAGTTTGCCCTCGTGGGAGTCATTCTGGTTTCTGCGTAGAACTAAGTCGCCTGTTTGAAAATCGCGTTTTACGACTTTGTTGTTGTGGCGAAGTGTGACTTGTTGCTTCAGCCGGGCTTCACGGAGGGCTGCCCCTGAGCGGATTTCTTCGACGAGGTCGAGCTCTTCTCGGAGGGCGCCGTCGTTGTCGTCGGTGCCCAGGGGAGCTTCCGTTCGTCGGGATGGTTTGCGAATTTCGACCGGTATCACGGCCTCGGTTCCGTACGTGAGGCGAAATGGGGTTTCCCCCGTGGTTGAGTGGGGAGTGGTGCGGTATGCCCAGAGGACGCTGTGGAGCTCTTCGACCCATGCTCGTTTGGCGTCGCCGAGTCGTCGTCTGAGTCCCCTGAGTATGACTCTGTTCGCCGATTCCGCCTGGCCATTTGTCTGAGGGTGTTCGACCGAGGCGAAGTGGTGTTTGGTTCCGAGTTTGGTGACGAAGTCGCAGAAGTTTTTGTCCGTGAATTGTGTGCCGTTGTCGGTTACGATGGCGAGTGGGACCCCGAATATGGCGAGGATGTTGCGTTTGTAGAATCAGAGTATGTTGTGGGCGGTGATTTTAGCCAGAACTTCGGCCTCGATCCATTTGGTGAAGTAGTCAACTCCCACGATGAGGTACTTGTTCTGGTAGGAGCCTAGGGGGAACGGCCCGAGGATGTCCAGCCCCCACCAGGCGAATGGCCATGGAGATGAGAGGGGCGTGAGGTCGGTTGGGGGGGCGAGGTGCATGTCCCCGTGTCGTTGACATTTATCACATTGTTTGACGTGTTCCTTCTCGTCGGATTGCATTGATGGCCAGTAATAGCCTGCGCGTAGGGCCTTTCGTGCTAGGGATCTTCCGCCGAGGTGCTGCACGTTGATGCCTTCGTGGATTTCCTATAGAACGGCTATGCTCTGGGACTTATCTATGCATTTGAGGAGTGGGATTGCGAAGCCTCGGCGGTACAGTCGTCCTTCGAGGAGAACGTACGAGCAGGCGGTGCTGAGATAGGTGTGGAGCGGGGTCATCCAGCAGTCAGTATCCCCGACGAAGTTGATGTCGAGGGGGGGGGGTCGCGCTGGTACTTGGTTGCGACAAGATCTCTTGAATGACCGACTTGTGGCCGCCTCGCTTTTTGGTGCTTGCCAGTTTGGAGAGGATGTCGGCGCGGGTGTTCTGCTCGCAAGGGACGTGCTGAATCTCTGCTGTGTCGAAACCTTGCAGTTTTTCGGTGATGAGCGCGAGGTATTCGGCGAGGGTGTCGTTCTTTGCTTGATATTCGCCTCGGACTTGTGAAGCGACTAGCTGGAAGTCCGTGTAGATTCGGATGTCCCTGGCTCCCAGGTCGGATGCCAGGCGAAGGCCAGCCAGAAACGCTTCGTACTCGGCCTGGTTGTTGGTCGTCGGTAAGGCCAGTGTGAGGGAGACTTCGATGACCGTACCCTCGTCGTTGTCGAGGACGATGCCGACGCCGCTTCCCGTGGAGTTGGAGGAGCCATCCACAAAAATGGTCCAGAGGTGGTTCCTGGCGGTGGGGTCGGGCGGTGGGGTCATCTCGGCGACGAAATCGGCCAAGGCTTGAGCCTTGATGGCGTGCCGACCCTCGTAGGTGATGTCGAACTCGGAGAGTTCTAGCGACCATTTCAGCATGCGGCCGGCCATGTCGGGGCGGCCGAGGAGCTGGCGGATGGGCTGATCGGTGCGGAGCACGATGGCGTGTGCGGGAAAATAATGCTGGAGTCGGCGTACTGCTGTTACGAGGGCCAGGGCGACCTTCTCGATCAGCTGGTATCGGACTTCTGGACCGTGGAGAGCTTTGCTAGTAAAGTAGATGGGCTTTTGGCCCTCCCCGGATTCGCTGACGAGGACGGCGCTGACGGCTTCGTTGGCTACGACCAGATATAAGTATAGGGTTTCGCCCGTCGCGGGGCGCGTCAGCACTGGTGGTTCGGATAAGACGCGTTTGAGATGGAAAAGGGCTTTCTCACATTCGTCCGTCCATTCGAATTTGGTCTCCTTCCTGAGCAGTTTGAAAAATGGGAGGGCGTGTTGGGCCGACTTGGCAATGAATCGTGAGAGGGAGGCAAGCACGCCGTTGAGGGACTGGATGGCCTTCTTCGTGGTAGGCGTGGTGATATTGGAGAAGGCGTGGCATTTGTCCGGATTGGCTTCGATCCCCCATTCGGTCAAGTAGTAGCCGAGGAATTTACCAGCGCAGACGCCGAAGGTGCACTTCTCCGGGTTGAAACGCATGCGGCACGACCTTGCGGTCTTGAAGACCTTCCGGAGGTGTGCCGCGTGGTCGTCCTCCGTGCCATATTTGACGATCATGTCGTCCATGTATACTTCGAGCATGTCTCCGATTTCGTCGTGGAAGACACGGTTCATCATCCGCTGGTACGTGGCCCCGGAGTTTTTGAGGTCGAAGGGCATCATGTTATAATAGTAATTGCCCGACACCGTCATGAAGGCCGTGGCTTGTTTATCGTGTTCGGCCATCGGGATCTGATTGTATCCCGAGTATGCGTCCATGAAGGACAAGAGCTTGAAGCCCGCGGAGTTGTCGACGAGCTTGTCGATGTTGGGGAGGGGGTAGGCGTCCTTAGGACATGCCCGATTGAGATCAGTATAGTCAACACACATGCGCCATTTTCCATTATTCTTTTTAACGAGTACAACATTGGACAGCCAGGTTGAATATCGGGCTTCCGAAATAAAATTTTCTTCTAAGAGGTCTTTTACAGCTTGTTCGGCCGCTGCCGATTTTTCGGGGGATTGGCGACGCCGGCGTTGTACAACGGCCTTTGCGGTCGGGTTGATGGACAGCTGGTGGCAGGCGACCTCGGGGTCGAGTCCTGGCATTTCCGCGGCGCTCCAGGCGAAGAGGTTGGCGTTCTCGCGGAGGCAGGCTTGGAGCTGTCGTTTCGCGAGGTCTAGGAGTCCGGCGCCTATCCTCACGGTTCTGCTCGTGTCTTCCCCGAGGGGGACGAGTTCGAATTCTCCCTCCGGGATGGGGCGCGCTGGGTGTGAGGGCTGCCCGTTGACTTCGCTGGTCTTTGTTTCGTGGTCGAGCTCGCCGGTGAAGCGACTGTCGAGTTCAACGGATCCGACCAGCTCCGTTGGTTCGCCCTTTGGCGTTGTGTTTGAAGTTTTCTTCTTGGTCGCTGGAGCGATGGAGTCTAGGCCTTTCAGCGCGGCTTCAAAACATCTTCAGGCGTCCTCGATGTCTCCGTTGAGGGTCACCACGGCCCCCCTTCTTGTGTAGTATTTCATCTTCAGGTGGACGGTGGAGGGTACCGCGGTGAGTTCTGCTATCGTCGTCCTGCCCAGGATGCAGTTATAGAGGGATGGGCATTCGATGACTAAGAAACGGATGCTGATGTCCCTAGCTGTTTCCTCTTCTCCGAAGGTGACTTTCAATTCCACGTATCCCCAAGGTCTCGTCGTCGTCCCGTTGAACCCCTGAAGGTCGGAGCCTACGTAAGGGGGAAAGGTTGGATTCGTCGAGCTGGAGAGTTGTGAACAAGTGTGAGTACATGATGTCAACCGAGCTCCCGCCGTCAACGAGGAGGCGCCTGACGTCGAAGTTTGCCATCCGGGCACGTATGAGCAGGGGTATGTTGGAATTGGGGGATCCCCCGGGGAGTTCCTCGAGGTAAAATGTGATCGGGTTGGAGCGGCCTCGGAATTTGTCGAGCGTGCTCATTTTGCCGGAGTTGTTCGCGATGAGTTCGTCGAATTTTCTTTTCACGGATCCGATGGACAGACTCCTCGTGGCTCCATCAGAGATGACCATGGCTCTGGGGAAGTATTCCCACCGGCTGGTTGGTCAGATTGGCTCGTCGACTAGGTCGGGCCCTTCGGGGAGACCGAGTTCTCTGCTCGCGAACCAATCCTCGGGGCGGCTGACACACAACGCGACCTGGAGCCTGCTGTTGTCCTCTGGAGAGGAAAGTTCCTCGACTTTCTTGGCTTCTGGAGCCTCTGGCCTAGGTGGTTTGCCTCCTCGGGTGTATCTCTTCAGGTGACCGTCTTTGATCAGAATTTCGATCGCATCCTTGAGATGGATGCAGTCTTCTGTCACGTGCCCGTGGCTCCTGTGAAATCGGCAATATTTCGATTTGTCCACGTTCGGTTTGGGGGGTGTTGGTCGCGGGAAATGGACACCTCCCTGTATGAATTCTATTTTGGCGCATTCGGCCAGTATGTGCTCGCGGGAAGCGACTAAGGCCGTGTATTCCGTGAGGCGGCGGGGCCACGCGGTTCACGTTGTTCGCGGGGCTCGCGGGGGAGGTCTTCGCGGCGGCGGTCTCCCCCCGTCGATGGCTCGAGGCTCCGTCGTCTCGGTGCCCGCGGGGGGCCTCCCGGTCTCGGGTGTCTCGAGCGGAGTTGGCCGCTTGGGTTTCTTCGAATCGGATATAGTGCGCGGCCCTGTCGAGGAAGTCTTGGAGTGATGTTGGTCGGTGTATGCCTACGGCCTCGTAGAACTTGGAGTCGTGGCGCAGACCTTGCTCCATTAAGTAGTGTTTCATCTCGTCTGACGTCGTCACCTACACTGCTTCTCGAGTGAATCTCTCGATGTACTTCCTGAGAGGTTCGTCGGGGCTCTGGATGATCGCCCCGAGGACTGCTTCCGTCTTCGGGTGGCGTCGGGACGCCGTAAAGTGTTTGGAGAACAGGTCCTTCAAGACCCTCCATGACGTAACTGACTCGGGCTCCAGACTTTTATACCAGGTCATAGCGCCCTTCCTCAGAGTCGTCGGGAAGAGTCTGCACTTGATGGCTCCCTGGACGTTTCGGTAATCGAGCATGGCCTCGATATCCTCTAGGTGATCGTCCGGGTCGGTCGTGCCGTCGTACGTCGACAGCGTCGGGGGCTTCTCCATCCCTTGGGTATGGGGGCAGCCATGATTTCTCGGGACAGCGGGGTGCGGTAGTCGTCCTCGTCGCTGGGTGCCGGGGATCGATGGGGAGATGAGCCGTTCAAATTAGGCCCCTGGTTTCGGGTTCTCGTCCTCCTGCCAGGGTTGTCGCCTCGAGGATCCCCGGTCGGGATCGCCGCAGTGCTCTGGTTCCTCTCGCGAACGTGCCTTGCTGGGGATCTGGTGCGTTCTCGTGTCACCTGTGTGCGGTGCCTCTCTAGCCGCGGCCGGCGGTTTCTGGGTCGAGGTGAGGGGCTCCTCGAACCTCCATTCTGGTCTTCCCGCGGGGGGTACCTCGGAGGACCGATGCGTTCTAATGCTCCAATTCTCGCATTTTGTTGGAACAGCAGCTGGTTCGTCTGGTTGATGGCCGTAAAGAGGGCGGCCACCGTTGGGTCCGCTCCCGCCGGGATGGGAACGGGGTGGAATGCTGGCGGGCTCGGGGGCCGGTGGTCGACCTGAAGGGGCCGCTCCGCGGATGACGGTGAAGCGGTTTGGCCGTCCCTTTCGTCGGTTTCCGCCGGACGCGTCGTTCCTGTCTGCTTGTTTCCGTTGGTGGCGACGTTGAGCACGAGGTCGTGCGGAGTGCCGTCGCGGTGTGGACTAGCCATGATCGTGGAGGTTTGGTGAAACTTTTGGTTTTCTGCTCGGAGTAACGGAGAAGTTTCAGATTCCCACAGACGGCGCCACTGATCTGACCGGATCAGAAGGGGATCACGGGCCGGCCACACTCTATTGGACTGCTACGTGCTCACCGATGCTGAGGGGAAAGAAAAGGGGGTGTACCTGCAAAACACTCTGATGCCAAAGTAAGGAATTGGGCAGAGCGAGAGCAAAGTACAGAAAAAGGGGTAAGAAGTGTGTTACCTGACCCTCTTGAGGAAGAGTGTATTTATAAAGAGACCCCAGCGCTGGGCCAACGGTCATTTGAGCTGGACTGGATGACCAAGCCCAACCCTAATGACTGCTAGGGCTTACGTGGCGTAGTGAAGACCAGGACGTGGTCTTCGCCCTAGTCCAACCGCTCCTAGATCTCCGGAAAGTGGGTTTGACCTGCTCTTTCGAAGGGGGGCAGATGGTTGGTGACGTGTCCCCGCGGAGGGGAGCACGTGGAGAACGTGCACCGGGCACGTTGTTCTCCCCGCATAGGGGAGCTCGGGAGGTACCCGGGAGCGCGTTGCTCTTCCCGCGGAGGGGAGGAACCAAGGTCGTGCTTTAATGCGCCGGGGTCTGTTCTGTTCGGCTGGTAAGAGGGGATGACGAGATGTTGTTGGACGCGCTGCTTGGGTCCGGTGGTGTGCTCTGCTCGTCTTGCGGGACGCACGTGCCCGGCGTGCCCGATTCGTCCGTTGGACCGTACGTGGTATTGGGCCTGCCGAGGTCGGGCCCACACCGGAACAATATATATATATATATATATATATATATATATATATATATATATATATATATATATATATATATATATATATATATATATATATATATATATATATATATATATATATATATATATATATATATATATATATATATATATATATATATATATATATATATATATATATATATATATATATATATATATATATATTACAAGGCAAATATATAAATATTCAAAAAAATGACATATTTTTTTCATTATCCCATAAAAGAAAAACTAAATAAATATTTGAATTAGGAAATCAACACCCCTCGAATTTTAAATAGTTTTTTTTTATAATTTAATGAACATATACAAATTCAAATCATATTAATTAAAATCATTTTATTCAATTATTCTTAAAATGTTTTTTCTGTAAAAATAAATCTTCTATTATTTATATATTTAATTTGAACTATCAATTGTATATTATATTATTTTTTAATCAATTAAATATATTATTTTTATATTTTAATAAAATTTAACATACAATTATACTCATAATAAAACCAGCCCTATATTTTCCATTGGAAAAAAAAAGTAAATTTGTTATAAATAATTTCATTCTTTTCTATAACAATAAGAAAGAAATAATAAAAAACAAAAAGAATTTAAAAATACAAAATAAATAAAAAATAAAGAAAAATTATCTTGTATGAAAATCACTAATCTATAAATTTCAATAAAAAAATAAATTTTGAATTCCTAATTGCAAAATTCATCTGAGTTTCCGTGCAAAATGTTATCCCAAAATAATATGGGTAAAAATATGACATGGCCAAAAGAAAGATATGATTTCACTTTAATTTAGTTTGTTTTTTTAATTTTTTTAATATCTATACATATATAATTAAATTGAAATTTAAAAATTAAATGAAAAATGAACTTATTAACAAAAAAATCAATAAATAACACAAAATCAAAATTGATGATAAAATTTTTTTTAATTGAACAAATAATAAGCTATGTTGTATTTAGAGGTCTAGTGAACTTTAAAATTATTTGTTTAAATATTTAAAATAAAAATTTAGGTTGCAATACGCTTAGACCCTCTTGTTTTTCTAATCTTTTTCATTTTTAACCTCTTCCTTAAAAAACATAAGAGAATATCAAACATAATTTGTTTTTTATCTTTTTCTTTTTTAATGATGAAACATTAATTTAAATTATGAAATATTTTAGTCACATAAATCCAATAATATTTTAGATTTTTTTCATGATTCCTTCACTATACGCAATAATCTTTATAAGGATATTAAAATTCAAATTGATTCAAATAAAAATTACAAGTTATTTCAAAAATTTTGAAAAAAAAAACTTAATATTATTAAATATTGTTTTATGTCATTTTATAAAAATTGTTTGGTTCACGTTAGATTTCGAATTGTTTTACTTAACATGCTATGTTATGTTAATTTATTACTTATTTTATTTTTATTAAAATGCTATGTTATGTTAATTTATTATTTGATGATACTAACTTTCTTAATACTATTTCTATTAATTTAATTTATTCTATTTATTTTTATTATTTTATTTAATTCAATTATAATCAATTATTTCCATTTTGTAATATTAATTTTAATATGTTATATATCAAATCTATTAATAATCTTAATAAAAAATATTCTTGAATTTGAATATCTAAAAATTGATTTAAATTAAATCACATAAAATTGAATTGGATCGAATTTTTTAATCAATTAGGCAAAATTAAACTGCGAGTATATTACAAATCAGATTAAATCCATGACAATGTTACATATATCTGAAAGCAAGAGGATTGTTATTTGTGTGTATTTATTCATTTTTTTTTCATTTTTATTGATGTCAAACTTGTATTATTATTGATATAATATCATTTTATTTTCAATTAAAAAAAGAGAAAAAAAATATACTTCGACACTGTATTTTTACACTATCCAAATGAATAACATGTATCATAAATATTAATACAAGTTCGACATCAATAAAAATGATTGAATATTTGGACCATTAAACACAAAATGAGGAGCATTTTTATTGATTGAATATGTCGTATAACTATCTTTAATCTTATTTAAAAATCGCTATTGTTGCTAATTTTGTGTTTATTTTAAGTCAAATGCTCCTAATTTTGTGTTTAATGGTCCAAATATTCATGCCAATTGTGTTGAGTATGCCAAATATTGTGATTTAAATCAAAGCATTGGAAACTCCTCTTAATGGTTTAGATCAAAAGGATTAGGCCAAATACTGTGTGATTAAATACTTAACCCAACATTTCATTTGACTTAATGTGACATAGACACTTTATAATACCAAAGTACCTATCACAACACTAGCCTATATCAACACATGAAACAAGCAATTTTATTTCTCCATAATATGCAAAATATCATGTCCTTTTTCAGAGTACACAACATTACACATAAAATGCATCCATTATCATGTTCTGGATTCAAAGTTACTAAAAGAAACATTCATTAAGGGCTTCAAAGAGCCTTGATGATCTCTTCAGCACTTGAAATGGTGAATTCTCCTCCACCTTCAACATTTGCAACCTTCACCTTCAAGTCTTCCACCAAAAGAGCAAACCTCCTCGAGCGAATGCCGAGGCCTTTCTCAGAGAGGTCAAGCTCCAATCCAAGAGCATGAGTGTATTTGGCTGAGCCATCAGCAAGGAACTTGACATGCTTGTTCTCAGGGAATGTTTTGGCCCATGAATTCAACACAAATGGATCATTCACTACAAAAGTCATACGCAATCACAACAAGTTAGTCACTTAATAGAGAATTTATCTTCAACAATATGATAATCACCATCATACAATTAAGATATCAATGTAGATCTTCATTTTTCTAAAGAACTATATAGATCATCCAATCTATAGCCGATGTATTTGCCAAGCCCGTATCCAAGTCCCGGTAATAAAAAACATTTCACAGCTCAATCCTTGACAGCATCATTTAGCAAAATATGAAAAAGAAAAGCTAAGATGTGTTCAATCTTAATCATAACTTAAACAAAAACAACCCAACCTTATCCCAATTTCAACTACATGGATAAACTTCCACCATAATGCTATATCAGAACTAGCTTTTATCCAAATTGTTAATCTCAAGATCTTTCTTAATAGAATTTCTTATAGTTTTTGTAAGTTAAAAAATTACAAAATTCAAAACATTGTAAGAAAGCTTTTAGTTTTCTAGATATGTTAAAAACAAATCAACAATCAATAATCAAGTCCATACAATACAATACAAATCAAATAACAAGCCACATAGAATCCATGTCTAGCAAGAAGCCCCAATTTCGAAGCATTCGTGAATCTTAAACTGAACATGAAAGTTGTAAAAACTAAGAATTAAGAACTACATGTACATATAATTTTTTGTTAATAACCAATAAAACAATAATCAAAGATGGTAAAATCGTGATTTATGATGCCTAGAAACTTTACCACTGATGCAGATGATTTCATCAACACCCTTTCCTTTCAGTTCTTCAGCTCTCTCAATGAATCCAGGCACATGCTTCAAACTGTTCCAAAAGGAAGAAAAAAAAATCAGATCTCAAAAACAAAACCCTATAAAAAGTGAAACATTCACAACCAGGATGTTGCACACTATCCTTAAAATCTCCAAATTTTACTCGACAGAAATTAAATTAGAGCCAACAAAAATCAAAATCAACTAAACAAAACAACAATTTTGAGTGTACCCTATTTTAAAATCAATTGAATAAAAATGAAAACTTTATGTGAAAAAAAGGTGAATCGAAATTGCCCATGAATCTGATTCAGTTACTACGATTTTCTAGGGTTGCTATATGGAAGAAATACGATGAAAAGGGGTAAACCTGCAAGTGGGGGTGAAAGCACCGGGAACACCAAAGATGATGACTTTTTTGCCGGCGGAGAGGGAATGAATTGAAACGGATTGGGGTTTGTTTTCTTCATCGAGATAGGCTAAGGTACCATCTGGAATCGCATCTCCTACAGTGATTGGAGCCATTGAAGATGATTTAGAGACTGTAATTGAAAATTGAAAATTGAGAATTGAAATGAGACAAACGATGCGTTAATTCCGAAGGTAAAACCCTAGTTATATAGGCTAGTGGTGAGAGTATGGCTACAAACATGTCCTAGGCCAGAATGAACACGTGTCATTATTTTAATGGTGAATTTTAAATTAATTTTAAATTAAATTTTTTTTTTAATAAAGATCATGGAGAAATAGTAATAATGAATTGTTGAGATTTTTCACTTTTTTTTTACTAATAAGCATTTTTTTTAAATAAAATACAATTTGTTATCAATAGTCTGGTCAGTAATATTTATGTGTTAGAAAAGGTGGATGATAAAGATTGATTTGACAGGGTGGTTATTAAAATGATGGGAGTGGGAAGGTTATAATATTTTTATTTAATTAATTAATTAGAAATGTGTGCCATATTTAATTTTTTAAAATTAAATTAGAAACGTGTTTTATATTTAATTTTTTAAAATTTAATTAATTAATTAATTAATTAATTAATTATTATTATTTAAATTTATTAAGATAAATTTTTCTGGGAGTTATTTAATATTAGTCATAAAGACTTGAATATTATAGATTAGTGAAAACTAAGATATAATTTAGATCAAATAAATAAATTGTCCAACTTTTAATTAACAAATCGATTCAACCCGATAAAAAAATTACATCCTTACAACCTATAAAAACAAATAAAAGTATAGTAAAATATACTAAAAATAAAAACAAAACAAATAAAAACAGTAAAAATAACAATGTTGAAGCTCTTATCTTGCACAATATTAATTTTAATACTATAATATTTTGAATATAAGAGAGGAATGATTACCTTATCAAAAAGTGGAAGTAATTTGTGAAAACAAAAAAAAGAAAAGGATAATAAAATCTATCAAAAAATGATAAACTATAGTTTATGAAGAAAGAAAAATGAAAAAAGAATAATTGTAGTGCAAATTATATAGGGATTAAAGATTGGTGAGAAAGAGTGAACAGTGGAGATTGAATTGAGAGAGTGGAGAGTGGTAAATAAAATTATGGGAGTGGAGAAGTTATAATATTTTTAATTAATTAATTAATTAGAAACGTGTGTCATATTTAATTTTTTTAAAATTAAATTAGAAACGTGTTTCATATTTAATTTTTTGAAATTTAATTAATTAATTATTAATAGCTACTTATTATAATTAATAATTAATTATTATTATTATTATTATTATTATTTAATAATATAAATTTTTGTGAGAGTTATTTAATATTAGTCATAAGACTTGAATATTATAGATTTATGAAAACTAAGATATAATTGAGATCAAATTAAAAAATTGTTCAACTTTTAATTAACAAATCAAGTCAGCGCGACATAAAAAAAATTACAACCTTACCATCTATAAAAACAAATAAAATTACATTAGAATATACTAACAAATAAAAACAAAACAAATCAAAACAGTAAGAATACCAATGTTAAAACTCTTATTTTGAAGAATGTCCATTTTAATATTATAATCTTTTGAATATAAGAGAGAAAGATTGTCTTAATAGAAAGTGGAAGTAATATGTGAACAAAAAAAAAGAATAATAAAATGTACTCAAAAATGATAATCTATAGTTTATGAAGAAAGAAAAAGGGATAAAAAGAATGATTGTAGTGCAAATTATATAGGGAGTAAAGATCGGTTAGAAAGAATGGATAGTGAAAATTGATTTGAGAGAGTGGAGAGTGGTTACTAAAATTATGGGAGGGGAGAAGTTATAATATTTTTATTTAATTAACTAATTAGAAATGGATATGGGAGATTGATTTGAGAGAGTGGAGAGTGGTTATTAAAATTATGGAAGTGGAGAAGTTATAATATTTTTATTTAATTAACTAATTAGAAATGTGTGTCATATTTAATTTTTTAAAATCAAATTAGAAATGTGTTTCATATTTAATTTTTTAAAATTTAATTAATTAATTACTAATAACTATTTGTTATAATTAATTAATTAATTATTATTATTCATATTTATTAATATAAAGTTTTGTGAGAGTTATTTAATATTAGTGGTGGAGGTGGTTGGTATAATTATAGTTTTAATTAATTATTTATTATTATTATTATTTATTATAAATTATAAATTTGTAGAAGTTAAAATCTCAATTTTAACCTTAAAATTTTGGAGGAAAAAATTAATGGAAAAATTTATAAGATTATAATTTAGTATGATTTAAAGATACACGTGTGACTAACATAATATTAAAATTTTATTTTATATTTTTATATTTTTTGTAATTCATAACATGTTACAAGCATTATACTTTATCATATGAATTTGACTAAGTTATTATGACCTTTGACGGTTAAAATTTATTTTCTTCTTTAAAATCGTCTTTACTTGCTATTAAGTTTTTTATCTTATGTTTTTATATATCGTACTCATGCTTATCATGTTATTAAGTTTTTTTACTTAATGAAAGAAGAAAGGATATCACCACTCATGCGTATCGGAGGAATCTAAAACAAACAAATTTTATCAGAACACAATCAAGTAAGTGATTTGGTATTTATTTTTAAATTTGGTCTTCACCAAATTATTTAAGTTTAAGTAATACGATATCTTTTCCTTTTATCATCACTTAATTACATGATTTTAATTAATCGAGTAGATTGTTAGACGTCGACTCACCATATTTTATAATATTAAGTTATCTGATATTTCATTATTTGATTCACCGGATTACTTTTGTTCATGTGATCTGGTATGTTATTTTTTAAAAATTTAGTTCTAGTTATCTTTTATTAAGATATTTTTATTACTAGTGTGATATTGAGGACACAGTAGTAAGATCATTCAGCATGAACAAATAGGACGCAAATATTTCCAAGCTAATATCACAATTGATGCATAAAAAGATGAGAAATATTACAATTGATGCATAACAAGATGAGAAACACACACATAAGGATCAACAACATCAATTTTCATGAGGATCGTATGACATGTCTCTTTTGATACACTATGAGAATTATATTGCTCTTCAATTATAGTATGGAGAGGTAAGTAATTTGTTTTTATTTGTTTTCATAATATTTAATATTTTAATAGCTTAAAAATTTTTATAATGTATAATTTAAATTATTTTTAGGAACAAGGTCCAGAGAAAGAATTAAAGGTTGCAACACATGAAAAAAAAAAATTGATGAAATGAGTTCCATAGAATCTCTCACTTGTGATACTTTGTTGTTTGAATAGCTCTGGTCTAACTTCACTTTAAAAAGCCACTTTGAGGATGATTAATCCCAACTTTATCTAATCATTTATGGAAATGTAACATTCATAGACATTGTCATTTCATATGTCATTTCGTGAAATGACAATACAATGATGCATGCTTACTTCACCTTTCTATTCAGGGTGATTTCTATGATCATCCAGTGTGTATCAACAAAGAATTTACTTTTTTACTTACTATGAAGGTATTGGGGTGATCATACAAGAAGATGCGTAAGTGGTACATAGTTGTATGGGGTCTATTGCATGCTCTAGTGATTATATGCCCTATTTGAGACATCGAATCGTTAGTCAATTTGACTATATTGCGAGAGCTCATTTGTTGTTCCTGGTGGGATGCACTATTTTTGCAAACGAGAGTTTTACTCATTCGTAAAGGCAAAATAAATACCCATATTTTGGAATTTATCATCCTGGTTGTTGGGTGAGAATATGGACACAATTAGGTCTATAGGGTTGAATAGACATATCCTTAAAAAGACAATTTCAACAAAAAAAAAATCAGATCCCATAAAACAAAACTAGAGCTTTTAAAATACACGAAAAGTAAAACACAACACAAAGAGAGCTTGGAAGCATCTCAATGAATTAATCCAATAAGAGTATCACAAGATATCACAAAAGGCATGATTCTTTTGAATGCAAATCAATTACATGATAAACGAATTCGTTTTAAACTAAACAATTTAAAAATCATTACATAGAACTTCATTCAAAGCATAATTAGATTTATGATGATTCAATATGTTTGATGCATCACAAACCTAAGTTTACACATTAAATCGCAATAAGCATGATCTAACATAAATGGCATACAAACAATGCAATGATGCAATAGTTATAATGATGAATGCAGAAAATTAAAGGATATGAGGGAAGAAAGAAGAGTACACAGGGATATATATTGGTTCGGCGTTCGTTCTTGCTTTGCCTACTCCCATCTTCAAAGATGTTAAAACCATCGAAAACTAATCATGATCTTCCACTATTTCATATGATAATTTCCTCTATTGATGCAAATACTCAAATTGCTAACAACCACAAGATCTTTAATGATCTTGATCCAGTAACCTTGTTATCCATAATAACCTACTCCAAGTCTTTGTATGTGGCTATCCACCTTGATCAATATGTTATGGAGGGCACATTCTAAACCATTTGTAGTTACTTTAAGGTTGTAATAAAATTCCTTGATAAGGCTTGGATCAAATTTCTTGTTCAGGCTAACAAACTTCAATAGTTTGTGTTCTTCCAATGGTTCCAAAAGCTTAACACCTATCTCAGACTCAACCAGCTTATTCAAAAAATACTCAGACTTTACAGACTTTTTAAGGAATTCTTTGACATACCTCTGAAGTTGGTCATTATGGAGCAAGTGACGAACCATCTTACTGATAAGAAATGAGTCATGACTAGAGGTTTCAGGAGTCTTACTTGCATTTTACTTCTTGGGTGCTCTTACATAAGATGATTCCTTGCTAGCTTAAAATTTAGTTCTTGTCCTTTTAGGAATTTGAGGGATTGGATTTGAAGATGATTCAGGCCTTTTCCCTTTTTGTTTTATCATAAAGCTTCATTTGTGGGTTGCTTGAACTCATTTCGATGGAGCTTGAAAAGAATGAGTTTTGATGAGATGTGATGATGGTGGTTTATAATTAAAATAGGGTGATGATGAACGATGTTCTGAGAATAAATGAGATGAGTTTTCTAAGAGAGAAATTTCGAAAATGGGTTTTAAATGAGAGTGTGAATTTTTGAGAAAAAAATTGAAAAGAGTTATGATGAAGTGAAATAAAATGAGTGGAAAAAGGAAAGAGGCGCTAAAACACGTTAACACGTGGCTTTTAGTTTCATGATTTGAATCATGTGATAAGTGTGATTTGAATCATGTTTTAAAAAGTTTCAAGAAAAATAACTATGATTCGAATCATGTAGAAGTAATGACTCAAATCAATTTTTACAACGCCAAATCTCAAATTTTCCAAACCTTTTGATTCGAATTAGTTTATATTTGTGACTAAAATCATGAAGAAAAATTTTGAAAAATTTTAATGCATGAAAAATGATTTAGTGATATGAAAAAGTTTTAAATGGTTATTTTTTTAATGAAAAATATCTTTGATGCAAATGTCAAAATATTTTTAATCCTAGAAATAATGATAATGCATGAATGAGTGAATAATGTGAATGTAAATACTATGCATGAACGAGATAAAATTAAATTGATGCATGAGATGATTAAATCAATAAAACATGAGATCACACACAACACAACACATATTTTAGACAAACAACACACTTACGCACAAAGATGATTATAAACATCTATACAAAAAAAAAGGAGGGTTAGAACAATCATACCAATTTAGACAATTTAGGCTTAATTTGTTGCACACGAAAAACGATTTGTAATCAACAACAAGAATAATAATGCTAAAATACAATCAATCATAAACAAATTAGATACAACTCCTCTTGCACATCTAAAAATCACTATCAGACTATCCTTTATAAGGCTTCAGATGAACTTGTACGACAGATGCTCTGATTTTCCAATTCAACTATGTGATAATTATAAGCACTTTAAGGGACACTTTATAACCCTTAATCTTTGTTAATTGTTAAGAAACCGGAGAACATTTCCCAATGTCACAAACTGTCTTCACCTTCTTTTTACGATAACCTTGGAAGAGTAGGTAACTATAAATTTTTTTTTGCTTTTTCTTTAATCTTTCAAAAAATTCAAGCATGTTGACATATGTACGCATGTCCATATATAAGTAGGATTAATAAAAAAATAAACTTTAAGACAATCAATTTTCCGGTCACACTGCACATATCTCAAAAATGTTGTCAGTTCAATCCTGTTTGAATCAAAACTTAGATAGCATCTTAAATACAGTTGATGGTTGAAGAAAATACTAGTAAGACTTTTCTTTAAGTTAACATGTGTAACACATGAAATGAATGACCTGGCATTAGGAACTCGATTTAATATTATTGGGATTCATTGAATTGTGTAAGCTTCTTGTAACATCCCGATATTTTGTATACATTTAAGATATTTTTTAATATAATTTTACTAATTTATTACTTAATCAAAAATATATCTTATGAATATAGTTCAATTTTAATTATTTATTACTATCATTATATTGGCTTAATTGCAACTTTGGTCCCCCTATTTTGTGTTTTTTTTAGTTTTGATCCCCCCCATTTTAAAAATCATGATTTTGGTCCCTTTTTTAAGTTTCAAGATTAATATTAGTCCCCTTGTCATTTTAAGTCATGTTTTTAATGAGGTGGCGCTTTGAATGCTGATGTGGCATGTCCATGTCAATTAAAATGATTTTTTAAATTTAATTTAATTTCCATGTCATTAACTTAAATATTATTTCATTTTCACAAATTTAATAAAATAAAATTTAATTGTAAACATTATTTCAAACCCAGTAGACATTATTTCATCTTCAAATCGTTTAGGGTGAAGCTCGCTTCAAATCCAAACCTTCATCTTCAAACCGCTTCAGAATCCAGTTCATCTTTAAACCGCAGTTCATCTTCCGACATGTCCGAAACGAATTTATCTTTTTCCTCAACAAACCAGTCTGGGTCTGGTATAAGAAGAAGAGGTAATAGATGTTGGTGTGAGCTTGAGTCACCGTTGATAACGTCATGAACATACGATAATCCCGGAAGAAGATTTCATGGGTGTGGTAATTTTAAGGTGATGAGAAAAAAAGGATGTAATTACTTTCAGTGGGTTGATGAAGACATGAGCAGTCGTGCTAAAGATGTGATAAGATCTTTGAAAGACAAGAATGAGGAGCTCATGGATGTGATTAAGGACATCAAGAAAAATGAAGATTTGTTGAAGATGAAAATTAGGTTTATGTATTATTTTGTGGGGTTATGTTTGATGTTTGTCTTTTTAATTGTGTTTTCATTAGTTGCAACACATGTACTCAAATGATGTAATGTCAAGTGTTGTAGTTACTTTGATGTTTATGTAGTTTCCAAATGAACTAATTTCAAATGAAGAGTTATGATTGTCTGTGTTAATGAAGAGCTATGTTGTAGTTACTTTGATTGTCTTCAAATGATGTTTATTACAAATTTTTTGCAGTTTATTACAAATTTTCTGCAGTTTATTACTTTGATATTTATTCTACTGAGTTGGATTGATTGATGGTTGCAAATGGAAAGCAGTTGCAGCAGCGTAACGCGACTTGAATGTATTGATTAGTTAGCATGAAAACTGTTATGAATTGCAGCTGTAATGTATTGATTCAGTTAATTTGTTTTGAAAAGGTCATTTGATGTAATTAGTCATGACTGCAGCTGTAATTTATTTTTGCAGCCTCATTCGGTTCGGCTACACCATCATAATCTGAAGCTTCTGAAATATTGGACATGGCAGCTTGTTTTTACTCGTCCGGTGTGTTCTATTTTGATGATTACATTTCAGCTACTTGGGATGTATTATAATTTATACAGGGAATGGTGTTGGATGGTTTAGTAGCAGCTGGCGTGATTCAATCTCGTCATTTGAAATTAGACGTGGAGCACATTGAGGAAGCAATGCAGAATATTTTGGTTTGTTTTGAAAAGGTCATTTGATGTAATTAGTTATGAACTGCAGCTGTAGTTAGAGTTTATGCTTTGAAGTACTAGTCACATTTAGAGAAGAATTTGACACAGTAGTAAAGAACACTTCATAAGCTATCTGTTATAAAAAATTAACAGTGAATGTATACACTTCATAACAGCAGAAGTTCTGTTTTATCTCTTGCAACAGAAGTTCAAGACCGATGTATCATTACATTGACGGCATCATTACAGACAACATATTTTAACAAAAAGTAAAGCAAATCATATGTTATAGCAGCATCACAAAAAGTAAAGCAAAACATAGAACTATTCTTGCGTTGGTGGCGGTGCTTGCGACCCTCCGTCTACAACAGTTTCTCCCGCTTCCTTGCCCGACTTGTCACCATTTTTTTAGATTTTTGTTGCCACCTTTAGGAATCGCTCTCTCCGCAGCTCGCTTCCCTTTACACGTTCGTTTTTTATGGCCAAAACTCCCACATTTCTTGCACTTGACAGTTTGAAGAGTTCTAGGCAGTGTATTTCTTATCCTCGGTTCATCATTTGCCTTGTTACGATTCTTCTTAGGACGACCGATAGATCTTCGTATGACTGGAGGGTTGATTGGGTTAGTAACATTAACAGGCCATAGTTGTGGGCCATTGGTTGGCATGATGATATGGCTATAAGTAGCCAGAACAATAGATTTCCTAGATAATATGACACAATGATTTTAGTTAACGTACAAAAAAGATGAATGTAAATGAACATAATATACGAGTAGGTGATACCTATAGAATGATGAAACGTAATCTTCGGGCTCCTTCTTGTTATACCATATGCATGCAATAGCATGACAACATGGTATTCCACTTAAATCCCACTTCCTACAACCACATTTCTGTTGCCATGTTGCAATCCATCCTTCTGCTGCCCTCTTTGTTTTTTCCAAGACTTTTTGAATGCTAGGACTTGTAACACCTGTGTACCTAATTAATTTCTCCTTTTGAGCAGATATTCTCACTGTTATGTAATTGTTTGATTCCTTCAAGTAGTGAAATGATCGGCTTATCTCTATACTCCAAGATTACACGATTAAAAGCCTCACACATATTGTTGACTTGCAAATCACATTGTGTGTCTGTTTTGAAATGAGACCGAGTCCAACATGCAGCTGGGACATCCATCATGTCTTTCCAAGCATTGACATTGAACTCTTTCATATGATTCATTGCTCTTTCCCATGCATGAATTGTTGTGGCTCTAGCTGCCCGCCATAAAGCCCCCTTCATAAATATCCCCGAATATTTCTTTCTCCAATTGCCATACAAGTGTTTAACACATAGTCTGTGTTCAACATGTTGGCTTGTCTCAAGAATATCCGGTACCAATCCCTTAAATAACAGCATATATCAGTATATAATAGTTATAACAGCAACAACATATATCAAATTATAAGTACCACACCAACATTGTTATAATAGCAGCATATATCAAAGTTATAACAACAGCAACATTGTTAACATATATCAAGTTATAACAGCAGCAACATTGTTAACATATATCAAGTTATAACAGCAGCAGCATTGTTAACATATATCAAATTATATCAAGTTATAACAGCAGCATAATGTTTGCAAAATTGAAGTTCACCTTACTCATTTTGGTGTCATATTTTTTTGGTGTCATATATCAGCATTTAGTATTCATTTTGTATCAGCATTGTAGCATTAACATTAACATAACAGAATTGTATCAGCATTGTAACATTAACATTAACAAAATTTTGTACAACATTGTTAACATTAACATTAACAGAATTTTGTAATCAGCATTGTTAACATAAACATTAACAGAATTTTGTAATCAGCATTGTATAATTAACAGTTATATAGCATTAACAGAATTTTGTACAGCATTGTATAATCAGCATTGTATATAACAGTTATAATCAGCATTGTATAATTAACAATCTTAGCATTGTATATAACAGTTATAATTAACCTCAAAAATAACATCCTCAATACTTATTTCTTCAACTTTGTGCTCAACATAAAGATCAACTACCTTAAATCCTCTAACATCCTCCATTAACCTTAAGACATCATTGTCATTGTTAAGAGGCCGAAGTCCATGAGAAAATGAAAAATTAGGATTCCAATACCATAAACACTTTATATTATGATACCCCTCACTCTTGATCAAATCTTTAATTTGCATGTAGAACATCAAGTCCACATCCCAATCCCAATTCATTTCACTTACAAGCCCATCAACATACAACAGAACTGGATTCTGAATTAAATGTCCCCTATGGTGTACTCTAAATCTGACAGCTTCCGTATTAGAGGGCCTACAAAAAAAACAGCAGCTGGATTAAACCATATATAAAATCGGGAGTTGGTATTAACAATTCATATGCTATGATAGAACACAAACGCTATTTGCATGTTTAAGGTTTTTGTATTCAGAGGTGAGTTACGAAACATAACTCGACACGTAACTTCAGTTTGCCATTTCAGAGACGAAGGGAAGCAAGCTGCAGTTTGATTTGAAGCGAGCTGCGGTTTGATATAGAACTGGGTTTGGGTTACAATGGGAAGGAGATGAAAATGAAGGTTTAGGTTACAATGGGAAGAAGATGAAAATGAAGGTTACAATGATATAGAACTGCGATTTGAAGATGAACTGGATTCTGAAGCGGTTTGAAAATGAAGGTTTGAATTTGAAGCGAGCTTCACCTTGTTCGTTGTTTGAAGATGAACTGTTTACGTTAATGTGAAAATGAAATAATGTTTACTGGGTTTGAAATAATGTTTACAATTAGATTTTATTTTATTAAATTTGTGAAAATGAAATAATATTTAAGTTAATGACATGAAAATTAAATTAAATTTAAAAAAACCATTTTAATTGACATGGAAATGCCACATCAGCAGTCAAAACATCACCTCATTAAAAACATGACTTAAAATGACAAGGGGACTAATATTAATCTTGAAACCTAAAAAAGGGACCAAAACCGTAATTTTTAAAATGAGGAGATCAAAACTCAAAAAAACACAAAATAGAGGAACCAAAGTTGCAATTAAGCCTATTATATTTTAATTATTTATTGTATAAATAATTAACTTGATAAATTAGTAATGTTATAATCATACAATTATTTGTATACTTGTTATATTACAATAATTTTATATAAATTTATTGAATTTCATATTTAATGTTAAATAGAAATATTTTATATTTTCTAAGTACACTTGTATTTCAAAGTGAGTATTTTAAAAAATTAATATTTATAAAAAAAATGTGAGTAAACAAAATAAATAAGTAGTATATGTTTATACTAGCTGAGTTTAGTACTATATATTCAGAAAATGGTATACTAAACTTAAATTTAATAGAAATTAAAGGAAGTATTTTATTATTAATACTATATTAATGATTATCATGTAAGACTTTTAGAGAAAAGAAAAAATTAGGAGTAAAGAAAGTGTTGTACGTAGATTAAGTAGTAGTAAGAAAATAAGAATATGTCTTCTTAAGTTATGGGGTCAAATAAGTGTGGTGGTAAAACTTTGTTTCTCACTCTTAGCTATTTTAATTCCACAAATCAAGACACTACTTAATTCTCATTTTTCTAAGGACGATCTCCATATATTCATTATTCGATTTTTTTTTTTAACTATCTATGTATTGAAAAGTAATTACCATATAAATGCAGTTTTTAAATAAATTATAAAATCAACTATCATTCAGTAAACATTTGTCAGATGAATTGGCGAAAGGGGCAAAATTCTATTTTGGCCCAAATCCCATTTTGTCTCATTAGTCAATTTGTCTGGCGAATTGGTTACAAGTCCAATTTAATTTTTGCCTCATTCACCAATCTATCTGAGGACTGTCTGTTGAACATGTTGCTACTTTGGTAAGTTTTTTTGAAACTCTCATTAATTGATAATTTTTTTGCAATAAATGGCTAGTTTAAAAAAAAATCCCATTATTCTTTCAACTATGTGTAATATGTGAAAGTATGTCTGGTTTATTTTATGTGATTGATAAAGGCATGACGTATATTTGGTGTTGCAGTGGCTTAAATCTTGTACGATTAAAACTTGATTGAATAGTATAATAGAATATAATATATAACACTATCTAATATGTTTCAAAGATTTTGATTACAAGTAGGTTAAGAGGAGTAGTTTTAACACAATATATATAGTTGTGTCAATATGTATATTAAATACAATAATAGTGGTATGATGGTTGGAATCTAAACTAAAAAGTGGGTATGCAAGCTAGTTATAAGTCATAATTAGTTTTGATAGGATAAATACAAACACATTGTATATCAATATGTGAAATTTTACTTTGAAAAGCAAAGGGATTGATTGTTCAATATATTTAGAGTATTAGATTGTTATGGTTTTAAATTTATTTTATTTAGTTCAATTTTAAATTAACTTATTTTTAAATTTTATAGTATATTTTATCTAGATTTATAGGCTAATCTATTACCTCTTTGACTTATAGTTGTTCTATTTTATTTCAAAGCAAATAAAGTAAAAGAGTAATTTTCTTAAATTTATGTGGTTGCTTTTTAACGTTTAAGTTAGGTGCATGCATTGTGATTCTTAAATCTATGTCGGGGGATAAATATTATTTTACTTTCATGCCTTAGTGGCGGGTAAAATTTTTGTGTGGTTGCCTTAATGACATGTGATTATATATTTGTTTTTATCACGTATAACATGCCATATGCATTTTTGTGTGGTGCCTTAGTGACGGGTTATTTTCCCCATTTATATGAGATGAATTCTGTGTGGTGTCTTAGTGAATTTTCCTTTATTTATTTCTCTTGGACATGAAATGTATATTTATATTTTTCTGATTTTTAACTCTCGTTTAGTTTATTTTTGACATGGATTGTGGTTGATGAAAACTGACCCTTACACCCACTACGCCAGAATTGATTTTTAGCAGCGCATACAAAGACAGCGCTTTTAAAAAAAGCGCTGCTAAATAGTCAGTAAAAAAAAAAGAAAAAAATTACCTACCAAAGACAGCGCTTTTTTAAAAAGCGCTGCTAAAAGGGGACCCTTAGAAAGCGCTTTTTAAAAGCGCTGCTAAAAGGGGACCCTTAGAAAGCGCTTTTTAAAAGTGCTGCTAAAAGGGGACCCTACGAGAGCGCTTTTTTTATAAAGCGCTGCTATATGTCATTGCTAATGCACCCTATGAAAGCGCTTTTAAAAGCGCTGCTAAAGGCCTTTAAAAAGCGTTGCTAAAGGTATTAGTATAATAATTTTTATATACCCTCCAGAATTGTAAACGAAACAGAACACGCGTTTTTTCGTTTTCTTCTTCGTTTCTTCATTTCTCCATTGCCCTATCTTCCATTTTCGCCCTCCGTTGAAGCTTTCGTCGCCGTCCGTTTGCGCCGCCGTCTTCCATTTGTTTTCGCCGCCGTTCGCCGTTCCCTTTCGCCGCCGTTCACCGTTCGTTCTCCTCCACCGTTACGGTAAATCCGCGACTGTTACGGCATTCTTATGGATTATTGTCTTAGTATTGCATTTTTCTGGATTAGATGATGTTAGTGCTACTTCTTTCTGAGTTATTGACTTGTTTTTGTTGATACCATTGATGAGCATTACTCTTTTGATATTGGCTTGAGTTTTGTATGCAAGGTGTTTGTTGAAATGCCACAATGAATTTTGAGCATTATAAATTAGTTTAGAATAATTTAGTCCATTACCAAAATTTTTGAGAGTATGCTTTAATAATTTAGAATAGTTTAAAATCATATTAATGCAATAGTTTAGAATAGTTTAGAATAATTTAGTCCATTTCCACCATTTTTGAGAGTATGATTTAATAGTTTAGAATAGTTTAAAATCATATTAATGAAATAGTTTAGAATAGTTTAGAATAATTTAGTCCATTTCCACCATTTATGAGAGTATGCTTTAATTTAGTCCATGTCATTTTGAGCATTATAAAATAGTTTAGAATAGTTTAAAATCATATTAATGAAAGTATGCTTTAATAGTAGAATAGTTTATTATAGTATATCTACTTTTTTTTTAATATGATTTGTTTTGTTGGATTATCTAGTTATTTTGTTTTGGTTAATTATTAATATGATTTTAATAAAATGTATATATTGTCTGTTATAGGAGTTACCTGAGAAGAGCAAGGTTGTGATTGTTTCCAAGCATCCTACTGTACAACTTTCTTAGAAGTTAGTGATTTCTTTACAGGTATTCTCTGTTTTTGCCTAACTTTTATAGTATGGATAAAAATTGGATGTCTGTTAATCGATTGTCAAAAGAGTACGAGAATGGGGTATCGAACTTCGTTAAGTTTGCTGTTGAACACGCCAAAGACCCCAGTAGGATCACATGTCCTTGCTTAGGTTGCTGTTATGGGCGTCGAATTGACGCGGTTCAGTTGGAATCTCATTTAATGAGACATGGAATTGATCGAAGTTACACATGTTGGACATTACACGGTGAGATAAGTAACGAGAATGTTGAACCCCAGAACAATACGACCTCTACTTCAAAGGACAATGGTAGGGATACATACGATTGTGATCGAGTCGAAGATATTGCAGAAGCACTTGAAGAAGATCTTAAAGATTGTCCAAAGATGTTTGAGAGGTTGGTAAGCGATGCAGAGAAGCCGTTGTATAAAGGTTGCACTACTTTCACAAGATTGTCTGCGGTATTAAAGTTGTACAACTTAAAGGCGGGTAATGGATGGTCGGATAAAAGTTTCACAGAGTTGTTAGCCCTACTTCAAGAGATGCTTCCGGAGGATAATGTTCTTCCCAATCGAACCTATGAAGCTAAAAAAATGTTATGCTCTATTGGTATGAGCTATGATAAGATACATGCTTGTCCAAATGATTGCATTTTGTTTCGAAATGAGTATGCATCATTAAACGAGTGTCCTAAATGCGGTGTATCTCGGTATAAGAAAAAGTTGTCACCAGCAAAAGTCTTATGGTATTTTCCTATAATTCCGAGATTCAGACGCATGTTTCGTAGTGAAACAGATGCGAAACACCTTACTTGGCATGCAGATGATAGAATTATAGATGGGAAGTATCGACATCCGGCAGATTCACCACAGTGGATGAAAATTGATAATGATTATCCTGATTTTGGAGAAAAAGCTAGAAACCTTCGCTTGGCATTATCGACTGATGGAATGAATCCGCACGGTCTGCAAAGTATCTCCCATTCCACCTGGCCTGTAATTCTTATGATTTATAACCTACCTCCATGGCTATGTATGAAGCGTAAGTACATGATGTTATCTATGTTAATTTCTGGCCCTAAACAACCAGGAAATGACATAGACGTATACCTGACACCTTTAATCGAAGACTTAAAAAGTTTGTGGGAGAACGGTGTGGAGGTTTATGATGGATATAGGAAAGAAAGTTTTAATTTGAGGGCCATGTTGTTTGGCACAATTAATGATTTCCCAGCATACGGAAATCTATCGGGGTATAGCATTAAAGGTCAATGTGCGTGTCCTATCTGTGAAGAAACACAGATTGGACGCGGTTGGAATTTGGTCAGAAGAATGTCTTTCTTGGTCATCGTAGATTCTTAAGTTCTAATCATCAGTACCGTGGGTGGAGACAAGAATTCAATGGAAATTCAGAACAACGTAGAGCACCACCTACATTGACCGGCGATCAAATTTTTGCAAAGGTGAAAGATGTGAGTACTCAGTTTGGCAAGCCTTTTGCTCATACGCTTACCACGCGTGGGTGGAAGAAGAGGTCAATTTTGTTTGAGTTGCCGTATTGGAAGTCGTTGTATGAACGACATTTTCTTGATGTTATGCATATTGAAAAAAATGTATTTGAAAGTATTATTGGTACGTTACTCAATATACAAGGAAAGTCTAAGGATGGCCTTAAAGCAAGAAAAGACTTGGTAGCAATGGGAATAAGAAATGAATTAGGACCCCAGAAGAAAGGAAATCGCACTTATCTACCACCTGCTGCATATACTTTGTCTAGAAAGGAGAAAAAGATAATGTGTAAGTTTCTGAGTGAAGTTAAAGTTCCAGAAGGATACTCTTCAGATATTAGAAGACTTGTTTCTATGAAAGACCTAAAGTTAAAGAGTTTAAAGACACATGATTGCCATGTTCTTATGGAACACTTTCTACCAATAGGTATACGTTCTATTTTGCCAGAAAAAGTGAGAGGCGCAATAACAAAATTGTGTTTCTTTTTCAGATCTATTTGTAGTAAGGTGATCGATCATGCGATCTTACCAACATTGCAAAAAGATATAATTATTACTTTGTGTGAGCTTGAAATGTATTTTCCTCCGTCATTCTTTGACATAATGGTACATCTAGTTGTGCATCTCGTGAAAGAGACACAACTGTGTGGACCTGCATATATGAGATGGATGTATCCAGTTGAACGTTATATGAAAATATTGAAAGGGTATGTGAAAAACCGAAGTCGACCAGAGGGATGTATTGTTGAACGATACATTGTTGAAGAAGCTATTGAGTTTTGTACTGAATATTTGTCCAACGTTCAATCCATTGGCCTCCCAAAATCTGATGTTGTTGAAAAAGTAGTAGGTAAACAGTTAATTGGAAATAAAGTTGTGACAGTTTCAAGGGATGAACGGGAGCAAGTGCATTTATATGTTTTGCACAATGACATTGAGGTTGAGCAGTACGTTAAATTGCACAAGGACGTTCTCCGAGGTTTAAATCTGAATAGAAATGAAAATTGGATAGTACGTGAGCACAATCGAAGTTTTATAACATGGTCCAAAGAGCATATTTATTCAAAGTTTTATTCTGATCCCGCTTCAATAACAGAAAGGTTGAGATGTTTAGCATATGGTCCAACTTTGCATGTGTTTTCTTATAGCGCATACGCAATTAATGGATACACATTTTATACCAAGGAGCAAGATGATAAAAGTACAATGCAAAATAGTGGTGTCACTGTGCTTGCCGAATCAATGCACATTTCCTCGTATTTTGGGGTAATCGAGCGCATTTGGGTGTTTGATTATGAGAAGTTTCAGATTCCTATCTTTGGATGCAAGTGGGTTGAAAGTAATAGTGGCATACGTATGGATAAGTCAGGTTTTTTGCAAGTGGATCTTAATAAGGTGGGGTACAAAGATGAGCCTTTTATTCTAGCCACACAAGCTAAACAAGTGTTCTATGTCACTGATCCGAAAAGTACGAAATGGTTTATAGTTCTTTTTCCAACAAAGTAATCAACGATAACATTGGAGAAAAGGGGGAGGTTGATGTTGAGAATGAATCTTATGTTAGGGATGATCCAGATGAGAATATTATAGCAGACGAATCATATATTAGAAATGATCATAGCGAGGGAATTTGGATCAATCCATCCGTCCGTGTTGTTAAGAGACAAGTAAAGCACCTTCGAACTAAAAAAAGAAAAAGATGTTAAAGGTACTTGTAAAATTACATATTGTCTCATTCAATAAAATAACATATTATTTCTTATTTATACGTTTCTTATGTGTATATATATATATTTCTTATTTACATATTTGAATGTCATTCATTTGATACTTTAGTTTTCCTGAATTACAGGTATATTATGGCCAACAATAAAGATTAGAAGAAATTAAAGTAGAATTGTATAATTTGTGATGTTGAATTTCGAGTTAAGAATTGTATATAATTTGTGATGTTGAATTGTGAAGCTTTTGAATTATATATATTAAAGTGGAATTGTATATAATTTGTGATGTTGAATTGTGCATATAATGCCAAAGTGTTGAATTGTGCACATAATGCCAAAGTGTTGAATTGTGTATATAAAGCTAAAGTGCTGAAATAAAGGGCTAAATTATATAAGCAGGTATTGTAATATAAGCAGGTTTATTGAAAAATATATAAAAAATGCCATTAATCAGGAAATTTTTTTTTCAAAACGTGCACATTAGACAGCGCTTTTATGTATAAGCGCTGCTAAAGGGGACAGAGAAACTGCTAAAAAAGCGCTGCTATAGGTGGGGAAAGAGGGGTCTAAGACAGCGCTTTAATAAAGCGCTGCTATAGGGGGGTCTAAGACAGCGCTTTAATAAAGCGCTGCTATAGGGGGGGGGGGGGAGATTAGGCAGCGCTTTAAAAAGCGCTGCTAAAGGGGTAAAAAAGCGCTGCTAAAGGTGATGTCTTTAGCAGCGCTTTTTCCACAAAAAAAGCGCTGCCTTTACCTTTAGCAGCGCCACTTTAGGCAGCGCTTTAAAGCGCTGCTAAAGGTCTTTTTTGGCATAGTGACCAACATTTTAGGTACAAGTGAGGAGTACCAAGATTGACTGATGTGTGCTTTTCACATGATCGTGGGGAAGAAGGATTTTCAAAACCAAAAGATTTCAGTAGTTTATAAGTTGATAGCATTATTTTTTAAGTTATTTGTTTATTTTCCTTCAAATGAATTAGACATGCGGTGATTTACCACTTATGAATTTGAATTATCATTAAGTTTGGTTAATTTCAAAACCTTTTAATTTGTTTAAACAAGTATTAATAAAAATTTCTGAGTCATGTCTTGAATAAAAATCTGGGGCGTTACAATTGGTATCAGAGCAATAATCCTCAGACAAATATTTTTGAGTTGGGACAAGTTCGTTTGACACTTGCCGATGAATGATGCGTGAATGTTTTTTTTCTTTGTTGCTAGGCTTGATATTTTTTATCCATGTTATTATAGTGATCAAAAGTTAATTGTATAAATAATATGCATTGGTTTGTAATTTTGTGATCCATGTGTTGGTTATTTTGTTTAAGTTTTATGGTTGTAAATATAAAAGTGTTTATTATTGATTATTTTGAATTATAGCAAGATCTGCAAAAATAAAAAACCTAAACTAACAAACACAAGTTTATCTAACAATCCATACTCTAAAAATATTTATCTCTTTGGGAGTATGTAACAATCTCTAAAATACAGATGAGCTCATTAGTATAATTTAAAGAACATAACTTTGAGATGTTTGGATGTCATTCGCAGTGAAACATAGTGAATATATGTACCGAACCGCGTCATCGATCACTTATCCCTCCTTAAAACTCACAGGTCTTAAATCTTCCAAGAACCTTCTCACTGTCCACCGACTCAGTTTTCGTGAATCAACATCTTTGACAACCATCTCCTTCTGCGAAGCTGTGAAAAAACATAAAATTGAAAGTTAAGATTGTTAAGAAAAAAACCCTTACTGAAATTCTTCACGTTAATCGAAAATCACTGAAACATTTTGAAAATCCTAAAAACTATCTAAACACGAAAAAGCAACACCGAAAATCATGAAAGGTACTATATCTACGAAAAAGAAAAATAGATTCAGTAATCAAACATGCAAAGCATATATGAAAAAGAGAAGAAGAAGAAGAAGAAGAAGAAAAAGAAGAAGATCGATAGAAAAAGAAGATGAGGTGAAGAAATAGAAGAGAGATGAAGGATTTGAGAGAACAAACATGTAGAAGATGAAGAGAGAAGTGAGAGATTACACATAAACATAAAAATCACAATTTTGGGGAAAAGGATTACAATACTAAATTCATCGCCGACAAGATTCAAAACTCTTTCAGGAAAGCTCTGCTTATCTGATTTACACCTCCAAAGAAACATAATCATATGCAAAATAAATAAATAAAATAATTTTGATTAAAAGAGTTTCAAAAAATCAAATTCGAGAGATGAATCAGTGAGAGATGAAAAAGATGGAATTTTGCATAAGAAGAAAAGTTGATTCAGATTTGAGAGGTGAAACATATGAGATTTGATGGATGAGAGAGATGAGAGACAAAAAAATGAAGTGGAAAAATGGTTGAAGTTGAAAATGAAGGAAGAAGTTCATCAATAAAGAAAAGAAAAGATCTGAGTAAGCAAATAATGAAATATCAGTGAGTAGATATGTTTAATTTGAAAGCAGAAAGTGGGATGGAAGAAAGTAAAAGAAAAGATTTGAGAAAAAGTAAAAATCTGCTATGAAGATTTTTTAAGACAAAGTCATGAGTGGAAAAGGCAAGAAGAGAAAGCTGAGTCAGAAAAGGTTGGAAAAGACAAAGAAGACAAAGTTGAAAAATAACACGTGGCAGTCTAGTTGATCAGCAAAGATACCAAGGTTTTTTCCACAACCATTGATCTTCTTATATGATAGATATGGCTACTATCAAAATCTTTAACCCAATTATAATATTTACAATTAATTTTTATTTTGATTGCTTAATAAATTATTTTAGTTTGATAAATAATAACATGGCTAAATAAAGAAAAATCCAACTGATCAATTATTTCTCACTTATTAAAATAATACATATCAAATATTTTTTTGATCAAAATAAAAAAGTGATATCAAAACTATTAAAAGCAAAATAGGTGCATTTATTTTGTCAAGAAATCAAAATGAAGTACTTAGACTAATCTTAAATCATCATTCATCACTTTTTCATCAATTCAATTTCTAAATGATTAATTAATTGAGTTAAATAGATATAAGAAATTGTTTTAAGGTTCAATCGTCTCATGATAATATTTATTTATTTTTGTATATTGATATTTATAAATTAGTAATTTTTAAAAAAATTCTTAAGCAATTAAAATTACCCTAGATTTTTTTAAATTTCTAAACTATTAAAAGGCTTAAATGCACTTTTAGTCCCCTTATTTAATAATATTTAACGTTTTAGTTCTCTTTTTAATTTTTTCAGCCTTTTAGTCCCTCAAGTTGTCATTTTTTGAGATTTTTTTAGTCCCCCTCATGTTTTGATTATGTGGCACTCAAAATGGTGATTTGGAATGAGAAATCAGATGCCATGTCATTTAATAGTTGACCAATTTAATGACATGGCATGAAATTGGTATTTTCATTTTTTTAGTAAAATTTTAAAACTTGGAAATTTTTATTGACCGTGTTTATATATGAAAGGAACCCTAATCTCATATTCTCATTCTCTAATTGCTTAATCTCCTTCCATAATGTCATCAACTATATGCAAACGATTTGCGAAATCACCATGGAATATAAAGATCAAGCAAGAACGAAAAGCAAGAAACAAGTGAAATATTGTATGAGGTAAGTGCTTTTTTTAATGGAATTAGGGTTTGTGGTTTAGTATGCATGAGGTTTCCATTTCTGAAACATGTGGTCCCTTCTTCTTTTTGTTTATTCTGAATGTGGTCCCAAAAAATGTTATTTATTCTGAGTGTGGTCCCAAAAAATGTTGTTTATTCTGAGTGTGGTCTCAATTAATGTTGTTTAGTCTGAATTAGGGTTTATTATGAATGTGGTCACAAATATTGATGTTTATTATGAACCCTTCTTTCTATTATAGACCAAGTCAAAATCAAGGCATTATGATATGATTTCATCTTAAGGGAAAGTTAATGTCTGAACCTGTGAAGTGGTATGTTAATGGGGTAATTTCTGAAATGAACTGTAAATGGGATACAAATTATGTGTCCTATATGCAATTGGAAAAGTTGATTCACAATGAGGGATATACCAATATTAAAATGGTTTTGTAACGTTGGCTGAGGTGTGGTTTGAAATCATTGATGAAGGTTATAGCAATTGTACTGCAAGTTTGTGTTAGGTGGTGGAATTAAAACTACAGGCGGTTTTATGGTCTTATTCTTGAAGGAGGACCGAATATTGTGCTGCTCCCAAGTATGAGTGAGATCCTGCTTATTTTGAAATGGCGAAGCGTAGGTAGTTGTAGGTCTCATGGTTTTTTTTTTGATAATCTTGATGGGCCTTTGATCCTTGGTCCAAGTTTTTATTTTAATTTGAAATTGAACCATCTTGTACAACCTTGATGAATTATGGAAGCCCTTTTATTTTTTGCAAATGTAGTGGATTCTCATTATTTTATAATGATAAATACAAATGAGTTCTATTTTATTGAATTTTTGGCTTGTAGTTGGTAATAACAATGGACCCCCTTTATAATGGACTTCTTTTAGGGTTGTGTATAATTTTGCAATTCAAAATGTAATAGGATATTTTTTTGTAGTATGGGCTTGAATTATAATGGGCCTTGAAACAATATTGAATCTTGATTTGAAATATATTACGCTTGAATTGGATCTTGAAATGAAATCTTTCAAATTGAATCATTAACCAATAAAAATACAAGAATCCATCCTGAATCTGAACCTTGAATTTACATGAATCCACACATCACTGATATGAATTGCCACAAAACCCTAACTGAAATTTCAAGCACAAATCATTTGAATCGTGCATATCTTGGTGTTAATGCCCTTGAATGAAACTGTTGCCTGATCAGAACCAGGACTCACTAGATGAACCTCAATCAATATTGACCATACACCTGATGAGATACCTTGAATTCAATCTTGCACAAACTTGAACACCAAGCAGAAGAAACATATTCTTTCTTTTTTTTTTTGAATTCTCTGAATAGCAAATGGTGGGTATATGTACAAATGAAGGTGATACATAGGTAGGACAAATTTGGGATATGACACACATAATCTCATAGCACAAGCATATACATAATGAGACTCAATGCAAAACCCAATGCAAGACTCAAGGCAACTCATGCATGTGGTACCAAACATTTGTTATTATTTTTCGGTTTTTACATTAAATCGGGTCTGTTCCCTAGACCAATAATAACACACAAAAAGCCCATTCTCTAAGCTTTCAAACCCCGCTCTAGGTTTGGGACAAGTCACTAGCTCCCACGGAACTAACAAGCATTACCTCTTGACACAAATGATGTGTGTGCAAATTCACAATCATATGCAATTAAGACCATTCCCTAATCTTAATATTCATGCATATCTAAATAATTCATGGCACTTGTATCACACATTTGCACATACACACACATTTTCAAAAATCATGGCATTCTTACTTCAAACATCATCACCACAATTAGCAAGTAATCCACAAGTATCAATACAATTCAACCTCAATTCACAAAACACACATCACTAATTAAATATAAAATAATTAATCATCATTAATAATTAAAAATTTGATACTCAATAAATAGTCAATATTCAATAAATAATTCAATATTTTAAATAAATATTCAATATTTAATAAATAATTCAATATTCAATAAATAATTCAATATTCAGTAAATAATTCAATATTTTAACAAACAATTATTATTTAAATAAATAAACAATATTTAGATAAATAATTAATATTTTAATAAATGGGCAAGAATATTCAATAAATAAATCAATATTCAATATTTTCATAAATAATCAACATATTAGCATAGATCCAATATTTGAATAAAATTCTATATTTAATAAAATTTCAACATTTTAATAATAATTAATATTTGAATAATCTTCAATATTTTAAATAAATATTCAGCATATTTTAAATAATTATTTAGTATTACTTAGTATTAATAATTATTTAGTAATTAATAAACATTCTAACTTATAATTACACATATATATGATATAGTATAGGTAATGGAAAAGAAGATATTATATTACTCCTAAAATCATTCGCTACAGCAGTGTAAGAGTGGAAAGGAACTATATGACTTTCTTTGCCTATACCTTGCGCAACAGTACGCTAGTCTAGCAATAAAGGGGTCACAAGTTATTCCTACTATATTTTTGGATACAACATGAAGAAGTAATTAAAAAGAAAAGTTATATTTATTATTAGTTTTCTACCTGTGTGTCATTACAGACAGTGGATAGAAGTAAGGGGGGTACTCACATTTCATTCCATATGTTTTAGTTACTTTTCATTTTCCTGTTTTACGTTTTTCGGCTATTAAATGTAGTGGTAATATACTACATTACATTAATTATACCATGAATAATCATCATACATTTTATTAAAATATTAGTGAAATATAATAAAAGGTGCTAAGGGAGAAGAAGAATGAAAAAATACTACATTTCCTAATTCTCCTTTTTGCTACGGTATTATGAAAGAAGAAGCACATTGTCTTGTTCTCGTTTTATTTGTACGCTACAGTTGATAACGTATATTATTCTCATTTCTAATCATTTTCAATTGATTTTCAGAAACAGTAACTAAATACTCTAATATTTATCACTCTCAACCAAAATTAATTATCACATGTCAAGATTTTCATCAAAATCTAACAATCATAAAATCTGTTGGTGCAAAACTAGAATAAATGATGAATAGGAAAATATTCTATTAAGAGAATGACGACTACACACTATTACAAAATTGCAATGATTGTTATCCTATTTATAAGCTAACACTAGGGTTATTAAAATAAGATAAAAATACTAAAATACCCTCTAACAAATTTAGGGGTTAAGAAAATAGTACAACTAATAAATATGAATTACTTCTAATACCATTCCTTAATTCATATTCCATCAAAACTTGTAACACCAATTCCATCCCTTAGTCTGAGAAATTGATCAGTCTTGATAGCTTTCGTTAGAACATCTGCCAACTGTTTTTGAGTGCTGCAGTGTACAACTTCTAACACTCCACTCTGAACTTGATGTCTCAGAAAATGATACTTTGTCTCAATATGCTTGCTTCTCCCATGCAACACTGAGTTTCTGGCAAGATTGATTGCAGACTTGTTGTCAATCATCAGCTTCAGAGGTTTGTTTATTTTAATCTTCAGATCCAACAACAGATTCAGAATCCACACAGCTTGGCATGCAGTAACAGCACCTGCAATGTATTCAGCTTCACAGGTTGATAACGCCACAACAGGTTGCTTCTTGGAACACCAAGAAATGGGACCTCCCAGAAATTTGAACAAGTATCCATATGTACTTCTTCTGTCAACTCTGTCTCCACACCAATCAGAATCTGAATAACTCAGAAGTTCTGACTCATCCTTTCTTCCAGAAGGAACCAACACTCTATACTTCAGAGTTCCCTTGATATACCTCAGAATCCTGACAGCAGCTTGGTAATGGGACCACTTAGGTTTACTCATGAACCTACTAACCATCCCAACAGAATAGCAAATATCAGGTCTGGTATTGCACAGATACCTCAGAGAACCAACCAACTGTTTAAAGGTTGTAACGTCCACATCCTTTCCATCAGAGTCAGAATCCAGTTTCTGATTTGTATCAGAAGGTGTGACAGCAATCTTACAATTCTTCAGTTCAAATCTCTTCAGAAGTTCTAATTCATACTTGAGCTGATGCAAAATGATACCTTTCTCAGAATATCTGAACTCCATCCCTAGAAAGTATGTCATTTTGCCTAGATCAGTCATTTCGAATTCATTCATCAGAACTTTCTTGAACTTGGCTATCTCCTGTTCAGAACTTCCAGTCAGCAGTATGTCATCAACATATAAACATACCAGAGTCATATTGCCTTCAAAAGTATGCTGAACATAGACACCGTACTCCATCTCACATTTCTGAAAGCCTTGCTTCTTGAAAAATGAATCAATCTTCTGATTCCAAGCTCTGGGCGCTTGTTTCAGTCCATATAGAGCTTTGTATAATCTGTACACCATCCCTTCCTGATTCTTTTTCACAAATCCAGGAGGTTGTGACACGTAAACTTCTTCTTCTAATGGACCGTTCAGAAATGCAGATTTTACATCTAAATGCATCAGAGGCCAATTCCTGTTAGCAGCTATTGCAATCACCATTCTGATTGTTTCATGTCTTGCTACAGGTGCAAACACTTCAGAATAATCCAGCCCAAGTTTCTGTAGAAATCCTCTGGCTACCAACCTTGCTTTATGTTTGCCAATTGAACCATTTGGCTTTAACTTCTGCTTGAAAATCCATCTGACGCTGATGGCTTTCTTGTCTTTTGGAAGTTCTGTCAGCTTTCAAGTCTTATTTCTCTCTATAACATCAAGTTTTTCTTTCATGGCCTTCAGCCAGAGCTTCTGCTTAAGAGCCTCTTCTGTACTTATGGGTTCAGAGTCTACTATCATGGCACACTGAATAATTTCTCCTTCAGAGTCTACTTCAGTGTCTTGCAGCATGTCAAATTCTGCATATCTTCTGGGAATGTTTCTGATTCTTTGTGGTCTCTGAACTTGTTCAGAGTCTTGAGCTTCAGAGTTTCTAGCTTCAGATGATTGACTTCCTCCAGAGCTTTGACCATCTTCAGAGTCTGGCATATTTCCAGAGTCTGAATTGCCACCAAAATCTGGATTGTCATCAGAGTCTGGATCATCAGAGTCACCTTCATCTTCTGAGTCTTCTCCAGAGTCTGAATCACTATCAGAGTCAACGTCAGAATTTACTCCAACTTCTGACCTTTCTTCAGAAGTTCAAACATCAGAATCAGATTGAGACTTATCCCAATTCCAAACTTCTGATTCCTTCATAATCACATCTCTGCTGAATTCAATTTTATTGGTTTCTGGAAAATAGAGCTTGTATGCACCTGTACTGTGGTACCCTATCAGAATCATCACTTTGCTTCTACCATCCAACTTCTGTCTTCTGGCTTCTGGAACATGCTTATAGCAAACAGAACCAAACACCTTCAGATGACTAACACTTTGCTTATCTCTAGTCCACTTCTGTATTGGAACTATTTCCTTCAACTTCTTCGTAGGACATTTGTTGAGTACATACGTTGCAGTGGCAACAGCTTCTCCCTAGAGCTTCTGAGGAAGCTTCTTCTCCTTTAGCATGCTTCTCACCATATCAAGCAAAGTGCGGTTTCTTCTTTCAGCAAGACCATTGTGTTGAGGGGTATAAGGAGCAGTAACCTCATGCTCAATTCCATTCTCCTCACAGAACTTCTGGAACTCTTTGGAGTTATACTCACCTCCACCATCAGTTCTAAGAATCTTCAACTTTTGACCACTCTGATTCTCAGCCTTCATTCTGAACTTCTTGAATTCATCAAACACCTCATGTTTAAACTTAATAAGGGATACCCATGTCATTCTTGTGAATTCATCATCAAACAACACAAAGTATTTATTCCCTCCAATTGATGCTACTGGAAATGGACCACACACATCAGAATGTACAACTCCCAAGACATGTTTTGCTCTTGGAGCAGCTTCTGACACAAATGGCAATCGTGGTTGTTTTCCTTCCATGCAAACTTTGCATGACTTTTCAGGCTTCTTAATTGCAGGAATTCCATGTACCAACTTCTTTGAATTCAGATGTTTTAAGCTTCTAAAATTCAAATGACCAACTCTTATGTGCCACAGCTCACTCTCCTTCTCAGCACTTGTTGCACTAAGACATTCTGAGTCTGCAGTTCTGATATTTACCTTGAATGTTTTATTCCTTCCCTGTTCTAACTCCATAATCAACTTCTGATTGCAGTCATACAGCTTCAGAAGATTGTCCTTCATGGTAACTGAAAAACCTTTCTCAATTAATTGTCCCATACTCATCAGATTGCTTCTGATGCCAGGTACATACCACACGTTTTGAATCAATGTTATTTTCCCATTGTTCAGAATCACTCTGACATTTTCCATACCTTCTGCATTAAGATATTTGTCATCAGCACATCTGATCTTTGTTCTCTTTTCAGAGTCAAAGTCAACCAGCCATTTCTTGTTTCCAGTATGATTTGAACAGCCAGTGTCTATACACCACCAGTCTATCAGATCCATATTATCAGATTCAGAGGCCATCAATAGCACAGATTCGTTATCAGAACTTCTGGCTATATTTGCTTCTTCTGATTTTCTCTCCTTGTTTGACCAACAATCTCTAGCAAAGTGACCAAACTTCTTACAACAGTAACATTGGATCTTCTTCTTGTCATACTTCTCTTTTCCCTTCTGAGCATTCTTTTGTCTATTAGAGGTTGAGCTTTCTGACTTCTGACCACCATCAGCTCTTCTCCTGGCTTCTGACTGCTTCTGATACCTCCTATCAGAAGTTGCTTTCAGAGCCTACTGCTCTACTTCCTTTTCAGAAGTTCTCTCAGTCAAACGCAACTTTTGCGCTTCTAGAATGCTCTGCAGCTCTTCAATTCTCATGGTGCTCAGATCTTTGGAATGTTTTATTGCTACCACAATGTAATCAAATTGAGGGGTAAGGGATCTCAATACTTTCTCCATGATTGCTTCTTCTGAAAGAGTTTCTCCACACGCCTTCATCTCATTAGTGATCAGAATCATTCTGGAGATGTATTCAGAGACTTTCTCATTATTCTCCATGTTGAGATTCTCATATTGCTTTCTCAAGGACTGAAGCTTCACCTTCTTCACTGATGCGTCACCACCATAACATCTCACCAGTGTGTCCCACACAGCCTTTGCTGTCGTTGAATCTGCAATTTTCTCAAACACATTTACATCCACACATTGATGAATGAAGAACAATGCTTTCTGATCCTTCTTCCTTACTTCCTTCTGCGCGTTTTTCTGTTCATCCGTCGCATCTGCTGCTACCGGAACATAACCATCAGTGACAAGATCTAGAACATCTTGAGCACCAAACAGTACACGCATTTGGATCATCCAACGATTCCAGTTTTTACCGTCAAATACTGGAAGTTTGGTGTTCATGTTGCCGTTTCCGTTCATCTTCTACCTTGCACAGTACACTCAAATTTCTCACACAGTGTTTCCCAACCCACAGAATTAAAATTTTGATCAGATTTTGTTCAAGATTCAACACGAATCTAAGAATCAAAGTCAAACACACAAGACCTCACGTTCACTCGTGTTTCCCAATGAATCAGAACCGGAGCTCTAGATACCAATTGTTGGTGCAAAAGTAGAATAAATGATTAATAGAGAAATATTCTATTAAGAGAATGACGGTTACACACTATTACAAAATTACAATGATTGTTACCCTATTTATAAGCTAACACTAGGGTTACTAGAATAAGATAAAAATACTAAAATACCCTCTAACAAACTTAGGGGCTAAGAAAATAGTACAACTAATAAATATTAATTATCACATGTCAAGATTTTCATCAAAATCTAACAATCATAAAATCATAAAAATTTCAGGATTTATTCTTAAACATATTTCTACCAATTAAACTTTATCAAACAATCCCAATAATTATATAAAAACCCATCATTACCTTGATTTGGTGAATTCTTGAGTTTTCTTGAATTTGAGTTCCTCTTCTTCTCCACTCTTCCTTCTCTCTAGCTTCTTTTTCCCCTTTACCAACTTTCTAACCCTATTCTTCCTCTTTCTCAACTTTACTAACTCTCACAATTTTCTCATAAAACTATTGGCTCACTCAACCCACCATCATAATTTCTATTCACACCCTCCATTAAACCCAAATATTAATTCTAGCAATTATATATTATTCTACCAAATAGAATATATCAAATAAATTAAATCAATTATTTCAAATATGTTCAATAAATCAATTAATCCAAACAACTCAAATAAATCAAATAATTTATATAAATCTAATAAATCAATTAATTCATATAAATCAAATATTTCATATAAATTCAATAAATAAACTAATTCAAATATATCAAGTAAATCAATTAATTCAAATAAATCAATTAATTCAATTAAAATCACATAAATTAGTTAATTCAATTAGGTAAAAAATCACACAATTAATCAATCAATTAATTAATTAAATAATTACTAAAAATTGGGGTGTTACACATTGCATCATCATCCTTGGTTTGATTCTGATTTTGTGATTCATTTGGATCTTGAATTAAGTTAGTGGAATAATTTCTTGAAGAGCTTTTGCTTATTTGTGGATTATTACTTGGATCTTCAAGTTTTCTTGCTAGAGGTTCATAGATCCTTGGGTTTCTTGCTTGGATCTATTAATTGCAGCTTAACAACACTCACCAAACCAAATCTCAACTTTGTAGGTTGGTAAATTCTAGATCTAGCTCTGGTTATGCTTAATCTTGCATTTCACAATGTAGATCCTTGGCTTTTTGGTGATATTTGATCCATTGATTGTCTTGATTATTTATTTTGGTGTTTATTGGATCCAATTGATGTCTGATTGTTGTGATTTGACATAATTTCCGTGCACAATTGATTGCTTATTCATTTGGATGGTTGGATAATTGAGTTGCTGCTGAAAAGTGCTTTTAATTGTTGAATCTTTTATTATGTCCCAGTGTTAATCGATTAACCTCTTGGTGTTAACCGATTAACACTGCTTGCTACGTGTTTTTTGGCTAGTTTTCACAGTGTTAATCGGCTAACACCAGAAGGTTAATTGATTAACACTGTTGCAGAGTGACTTTTTCTTGCATTTTTGTACCTGTTTGGATTCTTTTTCATCCTTAAACTTCATATATTGATGTGATGCATATTTGTGGACTGTTTTTGAGTTGTTTCAACATATTTGATAACATGCTTATGATTCTTCGACACACGATGTGTGATTTTCAATTATGCATGTCTTTTGATTGTTATGTTGCATTCTTGGTGAGATGATCATGTTGCATGATCATTTACACTATGCTAATTGCTGGTTATTGATACTTATCTTGCTGGATGTATGTCCATTGCTTATGTTTGTTTTCAATTCCGCAAACGCATGATTGTTCGATTGATTAATTGATGTTGAATATGCATGATGTTCTTGATGAATGTTTAGTTGTGCAATCTTGTTGAACTTGTTTGTGCTTAATTATTAATACATGTTCATGATTGGATCCTCACCATGTCATATGCATGTGTTGAAATGTTGATATATGCATGATATCTGACTTTTTACACTTGTTGTTCTGGATTTTAGCATGCTGTTAATTGTGCATCCATTCTGCCTGCTGTTTTTTATACCTGTTATGTGCTGAAACATGAGCTGTTAAATGTTGTTTTGCTTATTTGCTGATTTTTTTACTGCTCTTCTAAAGCTGAAGCGTTGTCGTTGCTGCTGTTTTTGGTTCATTTTCCTTGTTTTAGTTTGTTCTTTCATGCTCCCTTAAGGCCTCATAGTCCAACTTAATTTTGGATTAAGCTTGGAGTAGGATAGACATTAGGAGTTAATCCATGCATGATAACATTAGGCTAGTCCCTTCTTAACCTCAACCATAGGTCCACTTTTTCATGCTAACATTAGAATAGAGCTTCCTTTCGCATCCCGACCTTAGGACCATTTTGCATGACAATGTTAGGACCGAGTTTCCCCTTAGACCTTCCGTGCGTTTTTCTTTCTTCTCAATCAAACAACTTCAAAACAATTAATAAATGCGAAATGATGAGTGGGGAGTCTCTCCTTACTTCATCTAGAGTGTTTAGCGTACGTCTCGTCTGGGAGCGACCATACAACGCATTCGCTCTTATATCATAGACTTTAGTGCAATGTGAATCTCAAACCAATTCAAATCACTTCTTTAAAACTCACAAACAAATTCAAATCATTTTCATCCTTCGAGATCATTTGTCAAATCATTTTTAGAAAGAGTACGTTATATTTCCATTCAACCGCAAACAGGCGCCGACCCTAATTGCTGGAATGAGAACTTAACATCGCTCATAAAAAAACACGTATCGAAGGAATATGTAGGCATAGGACGATGAAGTTCTATCGAGTCTCCTATTGTTTTTTCCTTTTTCGTTCTCGTTCCTGTTTAGCATTAGGATCTAGATAACACACTTTTTGATTATACAACAAGCGTGGATCCCGTTGAGTACAACAGATGCGAGGGGGTGCTAATACCTTCCTCTCGTGTAATCGATTCCGGAACTCCAGATTTGGTTGCGATGACCATGTCTTCTCCCTTTTTGAGGTTTTTTTGATCGTTTCCTTTCCCCCCGTAGGGGTAAATAACGTTTGGTGGCGACTCTTCTATTTTTTCCACCAGGTATTTTTTGCAGTTGCGACAATAATGTGGAGGGAGGAATAGGAAGTAAAGATGATAATGTGGAGGGAGAAATAGGAAATGAAGATGACAATATGAAGAGAGGGATATAAAATGAAGATGAAAATATGAAGGGATGGATAGGAAATGAAGATGACAATGTGGAGGGAAATGAACATGACAATATGGATGGAGGAATAGGAAATGAAGATGAAAATGTGGAAGGAGGTATAGTAAAGAAAGATGATAATATGGATGGAAAGGAACATGACAATATGGATGGAGGCAGTGATTCATTAAGTGAAGGTGATGATGAATATGTTGCAAGTGAAGGTGAAAATGATTCATCAAGTGAAGGTGAGAATGATTATGTTAGAAGTGAGGATGAAACTGATTCAATCAATGTGGATTGGACCACATTTCTACAAGGTAGTAAAGATATGTGTCAACCTGCTAAGAAAGAATGTGATGATGACTCTGATCAGCTACATACCCCTCCTGATAGTGGGGATGATGAAGAAAATGAGAAATTCCCAGCTTATAGAAGTGGTGAAGGATTAAAGTTTCAACTGGGTATGGTTTTTAACAACAAAGATTTAGTGAGAGAGGTTGTAAAGGACTATGCAATAGATATGAAGAAAAATGTCTTCATTAAGAAAAGTTATGCCAAAAGAATAGTAGTTAAGTTTAATGAAGGTTGTAATTTTTACATGAGACTTAGTAAAAGAGTTGGTAATCAATTCTGGCAAGTTGTTAGTCTTATAGATGAACATAGTTATTTAGAACACCTAAGAATAGGCAAGAAAAAATAGGTTGGCTAGCTAAGAGGTTTACAAATATTTTAAGACATATCCCTAATATGAAACCTGTGGGTTTGATTGCTGAGTCATTTGATAGATGGGGAGTGAAATTTTCCCATTATCAAGTATATAGAGCCAAAATAAGGGAAATTGATATGATTCAGGATAAGGCATCAAGGAAGTACTAGCTCTCTCACGAATCCAAGCCAAATAAGGATCATAAGCTCTGCTGTTGCTCTTACCAAGGAAAGCTTTCCCTCTCCTATAGATGTTAGCCCATGCATGTCTCAATCTGATCAAAACAGCCGTGTCTAATAAGCCCGTGAGATACAGAGATTCCTGTATCTCCTTCTCAATAGGAGCGTCCCTCAAAGCATAACCGAACTGTCGTACCAACAATGAAGGGTTATAGTTAATACAACCTTTTCGTCCAATCAGGGGAACATTCGGAAAACCACTGCAACTATATATAATATCAGTGCCCAGCATACTCCGATCAAACCAAATGATATTCTTAGCAGACAGTCCCATCAACCGGGAAGACCAATCCAAAGTATCAACAGCATCAACAAAAGGTCCTGTCTTCGGAAGATGCCCCTGGAACCACCTATATAAGAGAGGAAGACAGCAGGAAACATTCTTGCCACGACGTTTCTCATTCTTATAGTGAATGGAATGATAAACATCGCCCAAGAGAGTAGGAACTGGATTCTTCGAGGCAAGAATCCAGAAGGCATCTGAGTCGACAAAATCTGGCACATTGGGAAACAAGACAACCCATAGATGCAAACATCCAGAAGGGCACTGAAAGCAACCCAACATCCACTCTTCGCGCATTGTGTAGCCTTCTCAACCAGGACAGACAGGTGAAAACTATAAGCTCCGTTCAGCTTTACCAAGCCTCTGGGGAACTCAGAAGCGTCCAAACTGACAATCTCAACGAGTGTAGCCAACTCAGGCTCAACATCAACATGTATAAAGGGCATCTGGTCTAACACAGGAACTCCTAACATCGCAGAATACTCCTCCAAAGTGGGTGCCAGAACATAGTCAGGGAATAAGAAACACCTCAGCTGCGGCTCATAAAACTGCATCACAGTATACACCCCAGTCGTCTCGAATGCTGAAGGCCTATACAACAAGCTAAGCAGTCTCCCATAAGACACTCTGAACTCAGCCCTCACACTCTCATCTGCTAGAGCAACCAACCCCAGCAAGGAACTGATATCTGGTGAATGCAACCGGTAAGCAACAGTCTTCTTTAAGGACTCCATGTCTGGCTAGAGGATATACTAGAATCAGAGGGGAATGATCACCTGCAACATAAATACATGTTAATGAAATGCAATCATGAAAATGCACATGCATATGCAAACAAGGGATCAAGTGCAATGCTGATGAACTGTGCTGCTTTGCACTGAAGCCTGAGAACCATCAAATCTTCCAACCCTTCAAAAGAACCCTGCAACCAGATCTCACTGATAGAGATAAACCAGGTATTCTGAGGTCAAAGGTTTCCTGCAAACAACCCACCTACCCCTCACAGGTGTGAACTTAATTCGCAGACGAGGTACGACATCCTATGCGGGTTCAACGTCACAGACTTTCAAGAGCGACGATACGATACCCAGAAGGTGTGGCATCATCATCCCTTGAAGCGGCCTCACTTAGTTGAATCCCAATTGATAGGTCCCCAGAGTCGACAATCCTCGGGTCAGACAACTTGTCGAGCCCTAAGGGCCAGGCAAGAAGCATCAAAGAGAATCTCGTCCGAGCGTAAATTTCGCGGCTAGCTGGTGCGAGCTAAGCAAGCAGGCTAACCACTACTCTCTACTTCTACGTCTATGTGTAGCCTCAAGCCCAGGTCCGACTTATCTCTCAACAGATTACCCCTTTCCCTCAACAGCACTAACAGTATAAAACTGATAATAAAATGTGGAGAGTAAAGACAGAAAAGTAAATCTATACAACACCCACGACGGGAAAACAAGCGCTAGGATTGACTCGCATAGGGGATGTTCCTGTCCCCAGCAGAGTCGCCAGCTGTCGCTACTATGAAAATCGGCGCCGGCTGAACAGAAGAGTCGCCACCGTGTGTTATTTATCCCAACGGAGGGAAAGGAAATGCGCGAAGTAAACCTAACGCAAAGACGGGAAAGGAATGGTCGTCGCAACCAAATCCTGGATTCAGGAGTCGGTTACGCAAGGGGAAGGTATTAGCACCCCTCACGTCCGTCGTACTCGACGGGATCCACGCTTGTTTTCTAGTACGGATTGTTATTCTATCTATTCTACAGGTCTGAGGTTAAAAGAAAATAAAATGACTCGGCAAAGTATCGTACTTTATGCCTACGTATTCCCGTCTGGAACGAGAAATCAGAGTCAACGTAGTTCGCCTACCTACGGGAAAAAGGGGGGGAAGGTTGCTCGCTTGGATACGGCATCCTATGCCTACGTACTTTCATACGGCATGAAAGATCAGAGCAAACGTAGTTCGGGCTACGGAAGACACAGATTTGTCTGACTGTTTTTTATCTTTTTGAAAAGGTTTTCTCCTGATTAAGAGTCCAAGCGGACAAAAATGACACTTTGATGTTTGTTTTCAATCTTTTACGCAAGAACTGTTTTTTACGATGTTTGCAATCTCTGGCGCACTAGAAACTATGATTTGAGAGTGACTACGTTGTATGTCACCCTAAGGGTAACACACTAGGCAGTCAGATTACTGAGGAATGACCCTTCAGTAATCCTCTCTCAAATGGCTTAAGGCTCGTAGCGTACGACATCGATTATCCTTATTACTGTGTTTTGAATTGTTTTGAGATAGAAGAGAAAGAACTCTAAAAACCTAAGGTTTGAAATGGGAATAAAACTACCCTAATGTTATCATGCATGGATTACAACCTAATGTCTGTCATAATTCCCTCCTGCACAGAGGAAATCAGAGATCCTAGGGGATAAACGGAAAAGAAACAGCAGATATACAGTAAATAGTAAAATGCATGAGATGCAGCAGTACAAGCGAGGCAAGGGAGTCCCACTCAACCTCAAACCTGGGAAAACAATAGGTAAAGTGAAACAACTTCACTTCAAACCTAAGGGGCAAGCTGAACAAGCCAACAATCAATACAAAAAAAGAAATAAAACCCAACACCAGCTCTGACAGCAACACCAGCTCTTACAGCTACAGCTCAAACAGCAACACCAGCTCTTACAGCTACAGCTCAAACAGCAACAACTCTGACAGCTACAATTGATTAATAGCGAAAGGTTGACAGTAACAACTTCTCCCAGCAAGACCCCATTTTCACTCTTCAATGATCCCCAAGCTTTAGATAAGCCCTAGCTCCACAAATCTCCAAGCTCTGGCAAGCAATAAACCCCAACCAGTATACAACTTCAAACAGCAGCAAAACCCTAGTCTTCAACAGATACCCAGCTTTGACAGGCACAAGCTTCATCTTCACCACTCTTCAATGCACTTATTATCTTCAATAGGTCTCCATCTTCAATGAAAGCACTCCAGAAGAGAATCAACTAATGGATGAGGTTGGAATGTTAAGAGGCCCAGTGACAACCCAGGGAAATTACTAAGATATTAACATAGCAAGTGAAATATATACTCAAGGTTCTACCCAACCAAAGCCTGCTCTACATCCCTCCCAAGGAGAGATGTAACTTCTTTGAGGGACCTTGTATCATAGGATGGAATAGAGGCACAAGAAGCTCTCTATGTTTGACAGAAGAAATCAGTCTACTCTAAAGCTCTCCCTATATCTCCTATCTCCTAAGTCTTCAAAAGCCATCTTCAAGATTAAGAATCTCATGCTCCAAGATCCATCCTTTGTCTCCAATTATCTTCAAGCCTTCATGAGCTCCAACAAGCCAAACCCAAGCCCAACACCCAATTGAAATACCTAAAATCCAACAAACCAAACAATATCCCAGGAGGGAAACACACCCCTATCCCCAATTGCAAAAATCAAATAAAATGGAAATACTCATCATAAAATCCTAGATTAATTTCTAAGGGACCCTAGCTATGTACCCTAGACCCCATATAAACCCCAAGACCTAAATCAATCTTAAAACCCCAAAACTATGCCCTAAACTACACCTAAGTGTTATAAAACCCTAATCTTAACACCCTAAAGTTCATCATTCAAAACTAGCCTAAATTTAATCATAAAAATATGAGAAAAATCTCTAAGAGAGAATGTGTCTCTAATCTACTCAATCCAACAAGAATCAACTCAAAAACATTCACCAATCTCTCATACTAAATTCAACAAAATAAGGTATCAAACAAATGCAAAATAAAAATCAATAAAATGGTAAAATATGCCAAAAATATAAAATGCAAGGAATTAATATTTTTATTGTTTAATTAAATTCTAGGAACCCTAAGGAAAACAAGGAAAAAATTCTCATCCAAAAATGTTCATTTTTCAATTAGTTATGATTTTTTCAATTAACCTAAAATAATATGTGAAATAAGAGAAAAATAAAAGAAAATGGAAAAGATGCGTGTCAAATAGCAATCAGAAACAGTTCATCTCACCAACTGGGCCCAGAGAGGGGTGTTAATAGTCAGCGTGCATTAGGCCCAACATCAATTCAGAAAATCAAATGAAAAATCAAAGAAAAAAATGGAAAAAGTTGGTACGAATAGCAATGATTTCACATGTGTTTTCCAATTGGGCCTCAGAAAGGGGTGTTGATAGTAAAATATGTTCAAGCCCATCCCATGAAGTTAAATGAAACGATGCGTTTGGTCTTGGACTCAGAATCCTTCACAAAATAAAATGCGCTCGTGGTTGTTGGATGATCCCTGTTGCACCCTAAAATTTGCCCAACCTTAATTCACTTGGTTTATGTTTCAATATCATTAGTATTTGCATATAGAGTCATGTACATAGGTTACTCATCTGCATAGCATAAGCATAGCAAGTCATTCAACAGGGAACCAATCATTATTCTCATCTCTAGAGGCCTATCAAGAGGTTATTATTCAAATTCAATCTCATTCAAGTCATCAGAAAAGAATTTGAAAGGTGGAGAAGTCATTGGATCAAGCAGTTCATCTATCTCCTATCTGAGGGTATATGGGGATCATCAAGGAAATTATGAGCTGTGAATTGAAGGCATGGGGAGTATCTAGACATCTTAGAGGATTTAGAAAGTCATTTGGAGAAGAAAACAAGTCATTGATGTGGTCACAAGTATTGCAGTTGAAGACAGTCAACTAGGGTTTCATCTGGGTCAACCCTGGGTCAACCCTAGGTTAAAGGATTGTTTGAAAGGCATTGAGGGCCATTCAGGAGATGTGGGGTTCATCATTTGACATGGATAATAAGGATATGTTGTTATGCTAAGAAGAAATCAAGAGAAATCAAGGAGAAGAGGAGTTTCTAAATTAGGGTTTCTATGTAAAATCCCCTAGTTTAGGTCAAATTTCCAAGCAAGATAAGTCAAAATACAAGCTTCAAATGGATCCTTGGACAACATGGAACTTGTAGAGGATATCAAGACCTTTAATTTTAGTGGTGGAAGACATCAAGGAGATTTATAGAACTCAAGTTATGGTCCTTGCAAGTTACAGGTCATCTGAGGTATCTGAAATTTTGTCTGTGAAAGTGACTTGACTTCCAAGCTATTTTTACCCCTCAAGGAGATTTCAAATGAATTTCTGGTCAACATAAGAGTTGTTCCTCATTGTCTTATCTTTCTAGAATGGTATAGTATGCCTTAATATGATTTGTGGAACTCTACTTATGGTCTTGGCAAGCAAAGGGTGTTTTGGTCATTTGAGAATTACAGGTCATTTTAACCTATGCCCAAAACTCATTCAAGGAAGCTTCAAATGGAAAACTTTACAACATCAAACTTGTTCCAAATGACATTTTGAGTCTAGAAAAGTGACCATGAGAGATTTGAAAGATTCATAGCACAAGGTTCCAAAATTGTTGGATTTAATGAATAAAAATGGACTTAAAAATGAGATTTTTTTCATATCTTGGCCAAATGAAGCAAAATTATAGGTCATTTTGAATGGAAAGATCATTTTAAAGACATTGGATAAAGTAGAATTTTGAGCTTAGTTCACATTTTGGGAGTTATCCATGGTTACTTGTAATGGAAGATACATAAACCAAATTCAAGGGAAAGAATGCAAGGGAAACTTCTCCAAGTTTCTAGGAGGTTCTAACATCACCTATATATTGATACAAGATGGTTCATGCCATGGTTGGTGATTGCATTTTCTCAAAACCCCAAGTTATACACACTTTCTCCAATTTGCAAAAGCATCTCAAACACTCTCAAATCTCCACCAATCTTCACCATTCTTGATTTGTTCTTCATCATCATCATCCCTAGAACAGAATTTCATCAAAGGTGTGGTAGATTGAAGCAAGGATCGTGCTATTCATCATCATCATTCAAGGAGCACCAATCTTGGAAGTGAGTGATTCAAAGCCTTGGAATCATACTTGTTGCATACAGAAGTAATCATCCAGCTTATTGATCATTTTCCATTCATCACAAGCATCTGATTCAGAGATTTTAGCACCTGTTTTCAAGAAATTGCACTAGGTATGTTTTCCTTCGAATTAGCTAGCATAGTGATCATGGCATATGTTTATTAGTGTATTAGAGACCTAGGTGGTTAGGTGATGATTTCCACAGAGTTTGGAGAGGTTTTGTGAGGTTTGGCTATGGAGTGCATAATCTGTTAGAGCCTATAACTACTAAGATGAGGCACGAAAATCTTGTTGGATTAGCATGTTAAGATCAGCTTGGAATGTAGTTGAACTTAGGACAAGAATTGGTGAGTTTTGGTTGAGTTGATCACAGGTGCAAAGGTTGGATCCAGTCTGTTATCTCTATCGAATTGACTTATTGGCTGAGTTTTGGAAGGAGTCAATACTATGGTTGTGTAGAGGGAAGAAAGTAGATCGTTTTTGCTTTTTATTCCTTGTGATTCCATGGCGTATCGAGGGAGAACGAGGAACTCGAATGTTCATGCATGGCTGTGAACTCTGAAAACCCTAATGCTAATTTGGAGAAGACGATGATTTCACCATTGGATCCCTTCAATTTTACGACTTTTTCTGCCCATCCAACGGCTCATGTTCAAACTGAAAAACGGAGGGAGAGACTTAGGATGAAACGCCGCGTTTCATTAATTGAAACGTTGGGCTGTGGACTCAGATGACTATACACACCCCCGTTTTGAAAGGCCCAAATAAGTACACGTGAATGCATTGCTAAATACACCGAGACTTTGTTATTTTTCTGGCTTTTCTCCAATTCAATTTCTGAGCGCGTGTGGGCCTAACACAATTAATGTTCGCACCCCCCACTTCTCAGCCCACCTGGAATATGAACTGAGCGCCCTTGCTATTCTCACCCCTCCCCTTATTTTCTTTATATTTCATTTTTTTAATTTCCTTTCATTTCTCATGCATTTTCAAAAAATCATATAAAATGGAAAAAACATTATTTTTGGTAATTCTTTTTGCATAATTTTCTTTAAAGAGTCTAGAAAATTATAAAAAATAAAAATTGCATTTTATTTTTTATTTGATATTTTTCCCATTTTTTCCAAATAAATGCCTATTTTAAGTGTTTCATTTCATACATGAATTTGTTAATTTTTGTTCTAATAATTGCTTTGATATTTTTTTGTTCCTTCTTTTTAGGTTGTTTAGTTTAGATATTCAACTTGTACATGCAATTTAATTCATATTTTTAGGAGTTAATTTTAGGTGTTTAGCTTAGGTGTGAACAACATGAACAAATTAGGGTTTCAAATCAACTTAGGTGAAATAGTTTAATTCTTTTAGGATAGTTTCATTTGATTTTTGGGGTATGGACTATAGGGGTTATGGGTATAGGATAGATTCCCTTAGAAATCACTAGGATTCCCCTACTGCTATTAATATACTGTATATATTGGATTGACTGGTGTGGTGTGCCCTCTGGGGATTATTGCTTGTTCGTTTGGGTATTGGGATTGCTTGGGGATTTGGGAGAGCTGAAGACTTGTGATGTTGAAGCCATTGGAGATCCAGAGACTGAAGGCCAACTTCCAGAGTTTGTAAGGAGATTCCTGCTAGCAGCTGTTGAGGAGATTAGGGTTTAGGGGCTAGGCAGAGCTCTAGATTAGAAAGCTTGTTTCTAAAAACATGGATTGCCTTGTCTGCATCCATCCTTTCCTTATGATTCAAAGTCTCTTTCAAATATCCACCTCCTTCCTTTGGAAGGATCAGTGAATGTATTTGAAAGATAGAACTTTTGAGGGGAAACTTTCTGTTTAAATGTTAACAGTTAATGAACCACCCTTGGTAGGTAATTGACTGTCTAACATTCATTCACTTCATCTTGTTGACTGATGTTTCTCCTGAAGATTGAGACTTGAAGAAAAGCCATTGTAGATGGAAGACTGGTGATCAAGACCTTGCTTGAAGGCTGTGGAGATGGAGATTGATGCTTGCTGAAGCTTGTAGCTGATTGGAGATGACTTGAAGTCAGATGTTGAGGCTGAGCTGCTGTGGCTGTTTATTTTTGCTGTACTTCATTTCTGATGTATTGATTGGTTTTCCTGGCTGTATTGTTTGCTGTTTACCCTGTTGGGTTAAAAGTGAAGCCTGTTCACTTTTGCCTATTGTTTTCCAGGTTCGAGGTTGAGTGGGACTCCCTTGCCTCGCTTGTATTGTTGCATCCATGCATTTTACTGTTTTACTGTATATATCTGATTTTGTTTCTATCTCCGTCTATTCCCTTAGGATCTCGGTTTCTCTCTGTGCAAGAGAGGAGCATGATAGACACTAAATCTTAACCCATGCATGATAACATTAGGTTAGTTTGCTTCCCTTCGCAACCGTAGGTTAGAGTTCTGTCTCTTTCTTTCTCAAAACAAACAGAAAAACACCATAAAGATTTCAAACCCAATAAAAGACACTTCTTTCGTAAAAGAACGTGAACTCATCAAGACGTCATTTTTTGTCCGCCGGGACTGTTGATCAGAGAAAAACCTTTTTCAGAAGGAATAAAATTAATCAAGACAGACTTGTGTCGTACGTGGCCCGAACTACGTTTGCTCTGATCTTTCATGCTGTATGAAAGTACGTAGGCATAGGATGCGATATCCTAGCGAGCAACCTTCCCCTCCTTTCCCGTAGGTAGGCGAACTACGTTGACTCTGATTTCTCGTTCCAGGCGAGAATACGTAGGCATAAAGTGCGATACTTTGCCGAGTCATTTTTATTTTCATTTTATTTTCTTTTTAACCCTTGACCTATAGTTTAGATAGAATAACAATCCATACCCGAAAACAAGCGTGGATCCCGTCGAGTACGACGGACGTGAGGGGTGCTAATACCTTCCCCTTGCGTAACCGACTCCCGAATCCAGGTTTTGGTTGCGACGACCATACCTTTCCCGTTTTTTGCGAGGTTTACTTCGAGCGTTTCCTTTCCCTCCCGTGGGATAAATAACGCACGGTGGCGACTCTTCTGTCAGCCGGTGCCGATTTTCGCAGTAGCGACAGCTGGCGACTCTGCTGGGGATCCAACGTTCCCTGGCGGCTAAGGACTGCGATAGTTCTTATGCATTTGGGATCCAACGTCCCTTAAGAGAGTCAATCCTAACGCTTGTTTTCCCGTCGAGGATTTTGTATGGATTTATATTTCTGACCTTTATTTTCAGCATTATATATATTGTTATTATTGCTGTATTGGGGTGTGATGGGTGGTGCTATGATTGAGAGAAGCCGGACCTGGGCTTGAGTGCACCCAGAATTAGAGTAGAAAGTAGTGGGCGCGTGCCGGCTTTGCTTGCATTAGTGTCTCATGAAATCTACACTCGGACGAGGTTCTTCTGGTTGGCTTCTTTTTCTACCCTTTGGGTCGAAGGGGTTGTTGGTCAGCTGAATTGTCGACTCCGGGAACCGATCATTTGGAAGTTGGCTAAGTGAGGCCTCTTCAGGATTTGATGATGCCACTCCTTCTGGGAATCGTATCATCAACCCTGAAAGTCTGTGACGCCGACGACCGCATAGGATGCCGTACCTTGTCAGTTACTAGGACATCCACCTGTGAGAGGGTTTGGGTTATGCAGGTAACTAGACCTTCAGACTACCGGTTTTTTCCTTGATCAGAGATCCTGGGTATTTATGGAGATGTGAGGTCTGTCAGAGACCATTTGGAGATGAGTTATGAGGTCTGTCAGAGACCAGTTGGAGATGTGTTCTGAGGTCTGTCAGAGACCAGTTGGAGATGTGATTTGAGGTCTACCAGAGACCAGTTGGGGTTATAGTTTGGGGTCTGTCAGAGACCAGTATTGAAGCTTTGTTTTAGGTCTATCTGAGACCAGGGTTGAGGACTTCTATAGAGTCTATCTGAGACTTCTTGATACGGTTCAGGCTATTCAGCTACGGCAGTTGGTCCCTGTTGCATGTTACTTGCATTACATTGTTTGCATACCCATTATCATTGCATCCCATTAACGTGTGTCTGTGCTGCAGGTGCATTTGCATATCCTCTGATTCTAGTGCCCCGACTTCTGAGTATTGATCATGGCTGGGTTGAGGAAGACAGTTGCGTATAAGCTGCCTTCACCTGACATTACTTCTTTGCTTGGTCTGATATCTCTTGCCGATGAGGAGGTTAGGAGAAGCTTCAGAATGAGTCACGGGAGGTTACTGAGATTAGTCTGCAAGCCCACTGCTGATGAGATGAACGGGCTGTACACCTTGATGCAGTTCTATGACCCCGCATTGAGATGTTTTACATTTGCTGACTTCATTCTAGGGCTTACCATTGAGGAGTATGTGGAGTTTACTGAGCTACCAGTGCAAAACAAGGTTCCATTTATTCACTCTGCTGCTGAGCCCAAGTTGGAGGACTTAGCCAAAGCCTTGCATATGGACGCTGCAGAACTGTTATTGACTTCTTGGCTGGGGGTTTCAGGTTTCTCTCTTGATTTCTTGATTGGCAAAGCTCAGGAGTATGCCAAGAACGGATGTTGGGTGGTTTTCAACGCTATTTTGGCTCTATGCATTTACGGGATCGTGCTATTCCCTAACTTGCCCAATTTCGTAGACTTGGACGCTTTCCATCTATTTGCTACCGGCAATCCAGTGCCAACGTTGATCGGAGACTTCTACCACTCATTGCACTACAAGAACAAAAAACGAAGGGGAAAAGTTGTTTACTGCTGTGCTCTTTTGTTGAACATGTGGTTCAAAAGTCATCTTCCCATGAAGGGATCTTTTGTGGAGAGCGCAACCACCGCTAGCTGGTCAGAGCGCCTGATGAGGCTATCTTCCGAAGACGTTGAATGGTTTGATAGAGATCTGCTGGGATCTGAGCTTATCTTCAGTTGTTCTGGGTACCCTAATGTTCCGTTGATAGGGAGGAAAGGGTGTATCAACTACAACCCTTCTCTATTCGTCCGTCAGTTCGGATATGCGTTGAAGAACCCACCAAAGGAGGAAGAAGTACAGGAATCTTTGTACTTCACCGGAGATGTGAAGGGGGAGTTATTGGCCAAGCTGCAGCATGCCTGGACGCGTATTAACCGGAGAGGGAAGCCGTTGTTAGGGAAGAATGACTGTCAGGCCTATGCACCTTATAGAGTTTGGATCCAGAAGAGAGCAAGTCAGTTGAGGATGCCATTTCCAGATGCACCAGTTCTTGTTCCTATTCCGGTAGCAGAGCCAACTACTGTTTCTAGGGAGTCCTATGAGCAAGTTGTGAAAGAAAAAGAAGCCTTGATAAAGATCAACGAAGGGTTAGAGCAAGAGCTAGCCCAGATACGCAGTGAGAAAAACAAGGCCGTTCATGCTTTCCAACAGCAGATTGAGCTAATGAACAGATTAGGGGCTGAGTTGACTGAGGAAAGGAAGAAGCGCGGACGTCTGGGGCAAGATTTCAGAAGTTCCCATGACATGCTTGAATCCAAGAAGAAAGCGCTTGACATCGCTCACCGAGAGATCTCTTCTTGTAATAAGACCTGGAACGCCACGCTCACCAATAACAAGAAGAGGGAAGATAAGTTGAAGCAGCAAATTGCCGACCTCGAAGAGCAATTGAAGTCCAGCATCAAGAAGTGTGAAGAAGAAGTGATGACCCGGTACAGTCTCCAGAACGCACTGAACAAGGCCATCAAAGGCAGAGATGAAGCTGTGTCCCAGAAGCGTAAACTGGAGGATCGCTTCGGAGACGGGGCATGGGAAGAAACTACTGAAGACATACGCCGTGTTCTTAAGAAAAGGAACCAACTTGTTGAAGGGCTGCTTGCTCGACCCAGTCATCCGGAGACCAAGAAGTTGCTAGAAGAGTATCAGACTTATGGGAGGATTTGATCATTTCATGTAATAACTTGTATGCTTTATTCGGATAAGTGCTGACCATCACCAGGATTGTTGGTTGAGGTCGTGCCTTCTTTTTGTACTCTCAGTGATATTGTATTCCGGGCTTATTAATTTCTCTACAATATACGAGGCTTTCTGTGATTCAGCTCCGATTTTTATATTGTCAGCACTGCCACTGCACCAGCACCTTCACACTAGAATCGGGGAATGAATCTCCCTAAGGCACAAACACACATTGCATTGCATTCATATTCATATTGCATTACAGGTAATCATTGGATGGTATCTTATTTCCTGCTCTGTACTAGGTACTTTCCAGGATTGCAGATCAGCACCCGCACCGCTATTCTACTCGCACCAACTGTCGAAGAATCATGGATCAAATGCAGAACGAGATGCAAGATGTGCGCGAGAAGCTAGCTCTCTTTATGCAGACCATGGAAGCTATTGCAAAAGGTCAGGAGAATTTGCAAGCCATGGTCCAGCCTCTGTTGGCCCGAAATGCTGGTCACGGTAACGAGGAGCATCAGTCTGTGCGAGTCGACACTGTTCATGGAGACGGCACTCCCACACCAGTGGCTCCGCCTGTAGTCAATATACCTGCTGCTAATATCAACAACGCTACCGCTGCTGTGAACGGTAACGTCGGAGTTGGAAACGAGACTGCTGTCCATAACGTTGGGCTTGGGGACGTCAACTTGGGTGATAATATGGGAGGCAACGGCTTTGTCAATACTGGATTCGGGTTCAATGATCAGGGATTCGATAATACTGGGAAATATGGTTTCAATGCTCAAGGCTTTGGGCAAGATGGTTATGGTGTGGCCAATCAGGGTTACGGAGGTTTCGGAAATGGAAACGGCGCTGGGTTAATGGCTTTTGGGCCTGCTGGAGGTGTTCAAGGGTACGGCAACAGAGGTCGAGGTCCGGGGATGAATCAGATCAGGGCTGGACGTAATAATGGATATGACGGGTATGGAGCTGGGAATGGTATGTGGCAAGAAGATTAGCAGGAGGACGCTTTCTCCGGCGGAGGCTTCGAAGGGCCGATGGATGACTCCCAGAAGATCAGAATGCTGGAAGAGCAGATGAGGGGGGTCCTGAACCAAAGTGCTGTGGGTTTGGACATGGCAACAATGGGTCTGGTACCTGGCTTGAGGGTGCCAATCAAATTCAAAGCTCCTGCGTTTGATAAGTATAAAGGGGACACATGTCCGAAAGTGCACGTACGGGCTTATTACATAAAGATGTCTGCATACTCAACTGATGAGAGAATGCTAATGCATTTCTTTCAAGATAGTTTGTCAGGCCCTTCCTTAGAGTGGTATATGGGGTTGGAGCCAACCAATATCAAGACATGGAAGCAGTTAGCAGAGGCATTTGTAGCTCACTACAAGTATAACAGTGACTTGGCGCCCAATCGGGTCCAATTGGCAGGGCTGACTCAGAAAAAGGGTGAGAGTTTTAAAGAGTACGCGCAAAGGTGGCGCGATATGGCTGCCAGGGTCCGTCCTCCTGTAGAAGATAAGGAAATGAATGACATGTTCGTCGGCACATTCACAGGCTTGTTTCATGACATGTTGTTTCATACATCCCTGGCTAGTTTTTCAGACCTAATTTTGATGGGAGAAAAGATTGAACGTAACATCAAGCAGGGAAAGTTCCAGGCCGAGGAATCAACTGCATCTGGCAGTAATAAAAAGGCTTTTGGTGGGCGCCGTCAGGGCGAGGCAAGCGCAGTATTTGGAGGTCGAGGCCGAGGCCGAGGCAGGGGACGAAACCAATATCATCAGCCGCAGCAGGTGGCGAGTGTTACTATCCCATATCAACAGCAACCACTTCAGCAACAACAACCGTCTCAGCAGCAGCCAATGCAGCAGCAGCAACCGCCACAGCAGGGTGCGCAGCAGGCTCAGCGAAGATTCCAGGGTGGTAAACCGAGAAGAGTGTTTGAGAAGCCTCCCTCAACCTATGCAGATTTGTTACAGACATTGTTGGGTTTGAACCTGGTAGAGAAGAGAACTCTGGCACCGATAACGGGAACTCCCCCGTACGGTTATGATGCAAGCAGGCACTGTGAGTTTCATTCTGGGGCGCCAGGCCACGATATAGAGGGTTGTCATGCTTTTAAGCACGTTGTGCAGGACCTTTTGGACAACAAGACTATCAATTTCGGAACAGCAGGTCCGAATATAGTGCAAAAACCCATGCCTAATCATGGGGCAAACGCCATTCTGACTGAGGAAGGGTTGAATCTGATTACGAATGTCGACGATTTGAAGACGCCGCTGAGCGAGATAAAAAGCAGACTGTTGCAAGGGGGTGTTTATCCAGGATGTGACGAGTATTGTTTAGAATGCTGGACCCTAGCTGGGGGGTGTGATGATTTGAGGAAAGACATTCAGGCCTTAATTGATGAAGGCACACTGCAGTTTGACCGAGCAGCAAATGAAGAGCCTGCAGGGGCAGTAGCAGATGATCAGAGAGATGTGGCCACTGTAACGATTCCTCGAAAAACAATCACTATTGCAGCACCGATCCAGCGACCATCGATCACCATAACTAAGGCCGGACCAATCCCGTACGAGAACACGAAAGCAGTCCCATGGTCATATGGGTTGGAGGTGTATTGTGACGGGATAAAAATTGATGTTGATAAGCAGTCAGCTGAGACTGTCGATAACGTTGTTGGTTCAGGAGGTATGACAAGGAGTGGTAGGATCTTTATATCGCCGGAAGTGGAGGCCGAAAGACTAGCGAAAGGAAAAGGGAAGATGGTTGAGAATGTCCCAGTGCAAGCAAGCGAAAAAGAAGCGGCATCGAAAGATGTAGAAGAGTTCATGCGCTTGATTCGAAAAAGTGATTATAAGATTGTGGAGCATCTGCAGCAGACGCCATCCAAAATATCTATCCTGTCATTGCTCTTGTGTTCGGAAGCTCACAGAAATGCTTTGCTGAAAATCCTGGATACTTCCTTTGTATCCCAAGATGTCTCTGTGAATCAGCTGGAAGGAGTGTTGGCACATGTGAATGCAGGCCACAACTTGGGCTTTACCGACTTCGATTTGACCCCGAAAGGGAGAGATCATAATATGGCGTTGCACATATCTGTTGAGTGTAGAGGATCAGTAATGTCGCATGTATTGGTCGACACTGGATCGTCTCTGAATGTGATGCCCAAGAAAGCGATGATGAAGCTGGATGTTAGAGGAATCCTGTGCACGCCCAGTGACTTGGTAGTCAGAGCCTTTGACGGCACGCGGAGAACAGTCTTTGGATCGATAACATTGCCCTTGCAAGTAGGGCCGAAGGTGTTTGCAACTGAGTTTTATATCATGGATATACAGCCTGCCTATAGCTGCCTGCTTGGAAGACCCTGGATTCATGGGGCTGGGGCTGTCACGTCTACCCTGCATCAGAAATTAAAATATATGGTCGGAGACAGCGTGGTCACCGTGTGCGGAGAAGAAGACATCCTGGTCAGCCATCTGTCGTCATTTAAATATGTGGAGGTCGACGGAGAGATTCACGAAACACCTTGCCAGGCATTTGAAGGGTTGCGTATCAAGGACAAAGGTCCCGGGCCAAGCAAAGCGTCGGAGACAGCCGTGTCGTCGTATAAAGAAGCTCAAGCTCTAGTGGAGACAGGAGAAGCAAAGGGCTGGGGCAAAGTACTGGATATTCCGGTGAAGATGGACCGGTTCGGGCTGGGATACCAACCGTTGTCGTCAACACCTGTCGTGGGGCCATCCCGTTTCAGAGGGCCAATTACCATCTCTGCCAGTGGAGTATGTCATGAAACCATCAACGCTGCTTCGGAGTCTGAAGAAGGAGACAGCGACTGTGACATGGATGCTTGGATCCAGCCAAGCACGCCAGGACAAGGACTGTGCAACTGGTCTATTCAGGAGCTTGTTCCTGTGACTCTTAAACAGTAATGCTTTGCTTTATTAATTGTTGAATAATCTGATGTCTTGCCCGGGGCATCGTGATTTGCTTAGGGCTGTGTTGTTATGAACATTGCATGTTAATCATTAAATAAATGGCGTTTTTTCATGTGCAAATACTGTAATCTCTGTCTTTCTTATTTTGTAGTTTTCAATAAAATGGCAACGTGGTTATTCGCTTTATACGCATTTTGAAGCACTTAACCATTCCTTTTGCAGGATAACATTTTCAGATGACATCCTTGAACCACCTATGACTCGTCCCGACTTTGAGCATCTGGTATTTCAGGCCGAAGAAGAGGTTGTCGAAGATAGCGACGTTCCTGAAGAACTGTCTTGGTTGGTGAAGCAAGAGGAAAGAGCCATTCTGCCTCACGACGAGGTCATCGAAATTATTAACTTGGGGTCGGAAGGGGTTGAGAAGAATATTCGTATCGGGGCCGCACTGCAGGGTGATATCAAGCGAAGACTGGTTGAAATGCTCCGAGAGTATAGTGATGTATTCGCTTGGTCGTATGAAGATATGCCAGGGCTCGATACAGACATGGTTGTGCACCGTCTACCACTGAAAGAAGATTGCCCGCCAGTCAAACAAAAACTTCGCAGAACCCGACCAGATATGGCAGTGAAGATCAAAGAGGAGGTTCAAAAACAATGGGACGTTGGTTTCCTGGCTGTGACAAAATATCCCTCATGGGTTGCTAACATCGTACCAGTGCCAAAGAAAGATGGCAAGGTTCGAATGTGCGTGGATTATAGAGATTTGAATAAAGCAAGCCCAAAAGACGATTTTCCGCTTCCTCATATTGACGTGCTAGTTGATAATACGACTCAATACTCCGTATTCTCCTTCATGGATGGCTTTTCAGGCTATAATCAGATCAAAATGGCGCCAGAGGATATGGAGAAGACCACTTTCATAACGCCTTGGGGAACATTTTGTTACAAAGTGATGCCCTTTGGTTTGAAAAATGTTGGGGCAACATATCAGCGGGCTATGACGACTCTTTTCCATGATATGATGCATAAAGAGATCGAAGTTTACGTTGACGATATGATTGCCAAATCCCAGACGGAGGAAGAGCATCTGGTGAATCTGCTGAAGTTATTTAAAAGGCTTAGGAAGTTCAGGCTGAGACTGAACCCTAATAAATGCACCTTCGGGGTGAGATCGGGTAAGCTGCTGGGGTTTATCATAAGCGAAAGAGGAATAGAGGTCGATCCTGCTAAAATAAAAGCGATTCAAGAAATGCCGACGCCTAAAACAGAAAAAGAGGTGTGCGGGTTTTTAGGGAGGTTGAACTATATCGCTCGGTTCATCTCTCACCTAACTGCCACGTGTGAACCGTTATTCAAGCTGTTGAAGAAAGATCAAGCTGTAACGTGGAACGGAAATTGTCAAAAGGCGTTCGATAAGATAAAGCAGTATTTGCAGGAGCCTCCTATTTTGATACCTCCAGTGGCGGGCAGACCCTTGATCATGTATTTGACGGTTCTTGAGGGAAGCATGGGTTGTGTTCTCAGTCAACACGACGAGACAGGAAGAAAAGAGCATGCGATCTACTACTTGAGTAAGAAATTTACAGATTGTGAATCTCGATACTCAATGCTTGAGAAAACTTGTTGCGCGCTAGCCTGGGCCGCCAAGCGTTTAAGGCAATACATGCTGAATCATACAACCATGCTCATCTCGAAGATGGATCCAATCAAATATGTATTCGAAAAGCAGGCGTTGTCAGGGAGAATTACCCGTTGGCAGATGGTCTTGACTGAATATGACATCCAATACGTCTCGCAAAAGGCTATAAAGGGGAGTGTGCTGTCCGAGTATCTGGCGGAGCAGCCCATTGAAGATTACCAATCGATGAGGTTTGATTTTCCTGACGAGGATATCATGTACCTAAAGATGAAAGATTGTGAAGAGACGTTGCCAGACGAAGGACCAGAGTTGGGTTCCAAATGGAAGATGATATTTGACGGAGCTGTGAATGCTTACGGTAGTGGAATAGGGGCAATCATCACTACGCCACACGGGTCGTACATCCCGTTTACTGCCCGATTGACCTTTGCCGTTACCAATAATGAGGCCGAATACGAAGCCTGTATAATGGGGCTTGAAGAAGCCATTGATTTGCGAATCAAGAATTTAGACGTATACGGAGACTCAGCTCTGGTGGTGAATCAAATCAAAGGGGAATGGAAGACACGTCAGCCCAATTTGATACATTACATGAACTATGCAAGGAGATTGTTGCCTTTCTTCGACAAAGTTGAATTGCATCACGTACCGAGAGCAGAAAATCAAATGGCTAACGCCCTGGCCACTTTGTCTTCCATGTACAAAGTCAACTTCTGGAACGAGGCTCCCCGAATCGTTATCTCTCGGTTGGACAGACCAGCTTACGTATTTGCTATTGATGAAGCATCCGACGACAAACCGTGGTATTTTGATATCCTTAATTTCCTGAAAAGTAAAGAGTATCCGGCTGGGGCATCCAGTCAAGATCAGAAGACTCTCAGGAGATTAGCGGGTAATTTCTATTTGAATCCGGATGGCGTCTTATACAGAAGAAACCACGATTTGGTGCTGTTGCGTTGTTTAGACGAAAGAGAGGCGAAGCTGCTCATGGAGGAAATACACGAAGGTACCTTTGGTACGCATGCTGGTGGACATGCTATGACAAGAAAGCTGCTGCGGGCAGGTTATTTTTGGCTGACTATGGAAACTGATTGTTTCAAGTTTGCGAAGAAGTGCCACAAGTGCCAAATCTATGCTGATAAGATCCATGTGCCTCTGAGTCCTCTAAATGTGATGTCATCACCTTGGCCCTTCTCGATGTGAGGGATTGATATGATTGGAAAGATTGAGCCGACAGCTTCTAATGGGCATCGGTTCATCCTAGTAGCAATCGATTATTTCACCAAGTGGGTAGAAGCGGCGTCTTACGCAAATGTAACTAAGCAAGTGGTGGCCAGATTCATCAAGAAAGATATCATTTGCCGATATGGGATCCCCGAGCGGATAATCACTGACAACGGCTCAAACCTGAACAACAAAATGATGAAGGAGCTCTGTCAGAATTTCAAGATCGAACATCACAACTCCTCCCCTTACCGACCCAAGATGAATGGCGCTGTCGAAGCGGCCAATAAGAATATCAAGAAGATCGTTCAGAAAATGGTGGTGACCTATAAGGATTGGCACGAAATGCTACCTTTTGCTTTGCACGGTTATCGTACGATGGTACGCACATCAACCGGGGCAACCCCGTTCTCGTTAGTATACGGAATGGAAGCAGTGCTACCATTAGAAGTTGAGATCCCTTCCCTGAGGGTATTGCGAGATGTTCAGCTGGACGAGGGCAGAATGGGTAAAAGACAGGTTGAACCAATTAAGTTTGATGGACGAGAAGAGTCTAGCTTCTCTAGCATATGGTCGTTTGTACCAGAGCCGAATGAAGAAAGCATATGATAAGAAGATACATCCGCGAAGCTTTCAGACGGGCGACCTTGTGCTGAAAAGGATTCTCCCGCTGCAAGCAGATCACAGGGGCAAGTGGACCCCCAATTACGAAGGGCCATACGTTGTCAGGAAAGTCTTTTCAGGAGGAGCGTTGTTGTTGTCCACCATGGACGGTGAAGACTTCACGTCACCTGTGAACTCGGACGCAGTTAAAAAATACTTTGCTTAAAATTGACCCGCTGGACAGAAAAAAGAGAGTCCAGGCAAAAATGGGGCATCCTGGCGAACCAAAAACAGAATGAAAGGTTCGGGCAAAAGTTAGGGATAAAATGAAAAAATGTACACCCGCGAAGTTGAAAACCTACACTGGGCGGCTTCGGCAAAAAAGGGTATCCCGGTGAACTGAAAACCCGTAGAGGGCGGTTCACGCAAAAGTTAGGGATTTGAAAAGCAAATGACTGCGGTCCGAATTTGATACTACAGTGAGCATCAGTGTGGGAGGATACCTGAGGAGTCGATTATCAGATACAACCTCTTCAGAAGAGTGAATACCGGGAAAGCATTAGAGTCGGATGAGTCATAGGAGGATCAGTTCGTGGTGTTAGTCTGCATCCCGTTGCTGACATGTGTACAAAATTTAATTTGTCAAAGTATTTATGCTGATTGTGCATACTCGTGTATTTGCTTTGTGTAACTTCCTCATTTCAGGAGTTACATCCCGTGTACAAAACTCCGCCCATTCAGGGGCCCAGTTAATAAAATATGTATTCAATACTTGATGCTGGTTCTTTACCGTTTTGTGCATGATAAAGCGCCTAAGTTTACTGGAGCTAGCATGTGTATAACATCACTGACCCTTGCCAATAATTGCTAAAGCTTTGAATTAACTGAAAATAACGTCACTAACCTGAATCTATTTGGTTGCATAGGCTTGTCTTGTCTTGTTTGTGTTGTTGCAGGTTTCATAGTCGTACGAGGAAGATGACCAAGAGACCGCAGTAATAAAAGACTCGACCCTCACGCAGGTCATGCATATCCTTCCTGATGAAGGATAGAATTCCCCAACTAGTCGTAGTTTGGCCTAAAGACATTCTCCAGCAAAGTCATTCATTCTCAGCAGAATTGGCGATTCCAAAATTGTAGGCTGTATTCAGACAGTGCACCTCAAGCAGAGTGGTTTAGCCGCAGAAGATTAATATTTGTGAGCTGTGTTCAGACAAGTTCACCTTTTCCCACAGGGTCAGGTATTCTCTCCCCAATGGAGTCAGTTAATTTTCCCCAAGAGAATCATCCCATCCCTAGCGGAATCCTCTTCTCAGCAAGCATTTTCATTCCTTCCAGTGGAATTCGAAGATTAAGGTTCTCCCCGGCAGAGTTGGTGAGTCCTGGCATTTATTTTGCCGGAATACCGTATGATACCCGTTCACTTTCCAGCAGAAGTCCAATTGTACCAGGCGCATCTGTTATTCTCCAACAAAGTTATATTCCCCAGCAGGGTGTCACTTCAATGAGGTGTTTGGTTTAAGTTCCCGATTTCCCAGCTGAGTCGACTTCATCCTTCCAGCATTTATTTTGCTGGAATAGTTCTATAGCACCTGGCTATCCCCAGCGGAGTCAGCATTGTTTTTAGCGTTTATTTTGCTAAAGCAGTTCTTGTATCTCAGCAGTTCGAGTCTGCATTCGCATTAGCATATAGTGTCATACTTGCATCCACCAAATAAAAGCGTAGCATTTCCATGTCGAATGAAGCATCGCATCATTGTCGAACGCATGCATTTGAAACATAAACTAGGTTGGCTGACCTGTTGTTTCAAGTTTTGTTTCTCCTGCAGGTAGAGAAAGCTCTTGCAAATGAATTATCAAGCATTCAGGATCTCAACGTGAGATATTCGGCGAAGTGTCAGCTTTGTCACTACTCCCCACAGAGTCAGCAGGATAAGTTTCTCTTTGTCCCCAAATAGAGTTACTTGTTTACCCGCCAGGGTTCTTGTTGAAGTTTCTCTAGTCCGATCAGCGGATTGTTTCCTTCAAGGTTGTTGTTACGTCAGCATTAAAAGGTTTCAGGAATCAGAATTTCAGAGGCCACCGCCGGTTATCAGAACAGGCGTCCGGTAGTTTGGTTTCCAGATATCCCCAGTAAAGTCCGCTTCAAAATCGCTGTCACGTCAGTGCTAAGAAGTTGGTGGTTTGGGATCAATGGAGAAATGAGTCCTGACGTGGACAATTTTATTGACAGGTTTTTTTGTGTGTATTAGAAAAGTGGGGGTCCTAACGTGGACATCTTTATTTCCCCGGATTGATAGGAGGTGCTAGTCCTAACGTGGACGGGTTCGAGTTCTCAGCATTGATGAGTCCTGACGTGGACATTTCCTCAGTTGACGATATGTGCTAATCCTAACGTGGGCAGGTTCGATTTCTCAGAGTTGATGGAACGTGGAGTCCTAACGTGGACATTTCTTCCAGTTTGACGATGTCTTTATTCGTAATGGTGAAATGTGCGTCCTGACGTGGACAAGTTTATAATTCTTCATGACGACAAGATACGCGAGTCCTGACGTGGACAAATTTATCCTTCTTCGTGTTGTTGGCAAAGTGTGTGTCCTGACGTGGACGGGGTTTATTTCCCCAGCAAGTCAAAGACGCGTAAGTCCTGACGTGGACAGGTTCTACTACTTCAGCAGGTTGAGATGTGAGTCCTGACGTGGATAAGTCTCACTTCCCCAGTGGGTCAAAGGTGCATGGGTCCTAACGTGGACAAGTTTTATTTCCTCAGCGGAGTCCTGACATGGACAAATCAAGACGAAACGTGAGTCCTGACGTGGACGGGTTTATTCCTTACGTGGAAAGAGAAGCTTCAGTTCCTTACGTGGAAAAGCAAGTTCAGTCCTGACGTGGACAGACGCAAAAAAGACGAGTTGGTTTCCTTACGTGGAAAGATTGAGTCCTTACGTGGACATATCAGACTAGAGTCCTTACGTGGACAGATGAAGAAGTATTCCTTACGTGGAAAAATGAGAGTCCTTATGTGGGCAGATCAAGAAAGATTTGATTCCTAACATGGAAAAGATGGTGATTCCTTACGTGGAAAGATTGATTCCTAACATGGAAAAATTAGAGTCCTTACGCGGACATATCAAGATGAGATTCCTAATGTGGAAAAAAAAAGATAGTATTCCTTACGTGGAAATAGGTGATTCCTTACGTGGAAAGATTGGAGTCCTTACGTGGACAGATTGAGAAGGTATTCCTGACGTGGAAAGAGGATTGTATTCCTTAAGTGGAAAGTGGAGTCCTCACGTGGACAAAACGAAAGACAATAGATGGTTTCCTTACGTGGAAAAGCAATATATTCCTTACGTGGAAAGGTGGGTCCCGATGTAGACATGTATTCCTAACGTGGAAGGGTGAGTCCTAACGTGGACGAAGTACTCATAACCCAGAGAGTTTAGTCCTGACGTGGACAGATCCTGACGAAGTCTTAGTCCTAACATGGACGATGTTATTCCTTACGTGGATGGTGTTATTCCTAATGTGGAAGAGTTTACTCCTGACGTGGACGATTTATCTCTGACGAGAAGGCAGACGAGCCGTCCCCAGTAAAGTTGTTGAAGTTTTTTCCGAGTTGACAACAGATAGAGTCCTGACGTGGACAAGCAAAGGACAAAGTTTCCGATGATTCAATCTTTTTCAGGATGATGAGAAGAATCCCCAGCACGGTCGCACGAGATCAGTGGGTTGCCATAACAGTCAGATTCAGCTGATGAATGTCGTTCCTTAAGCAGGAGCGCAATTTAGTTTTGCGGTTGGCAAATTTCTGGGTTCCTAGTATTCAACCGTCTCGTACCGCGAATGTCTGAAGGCTCCGGGCTCTTCACCCAATCGGGTCCAAGCCGCTTGAATAGGGGCAGCTGTTGCACCCTAAAATTTGCCCAACCTTAATTCACTTGGTTTATGTTTCAATATCATTAGTATTTGCATATAGAGTCATGTACATAGGTTACTCATCTGCATAGCATAAGCATAGCAAGTCATTCAACAGGGAAACAATCATTATTCTCATCTCTAGAGGCCTATCAAGAGGTTATTATTCAAATTCAATCTCATTCAAGTCATCAGAAAAGAATTTGAAAGGTGGAGAAGTCATTGGATCAAGCAGTTCATCTATCTCCTATCTGAGGGTATATGGGGATCATCAAGGAAATTATGAGCTGTGAATTGAAGGCATGGGGAGTATCTATACATCTTAGAGGATTTAGAAAGTCATTTGTAGAAGAAAACAAGTCATTGATGTGGTCACAAGTATTGCAGTTGAAGACAGTCAACTAGGGTTTCATCTGGGTCAACCCTGGGTCAACCCTAGGTTAAAGGATTGTTTGAAAGGCATTGAGGGCCATTGAGGAGATGTGGGGTTCATCATTTGACATGGAGAATAAGCATATGTTGTTATGCTAAGAAGAAATCAAGAGAAATTAAGGAGAAGAGGAGTTTCTAAATTAGGGTTTCTATGTAAAATCCCCTAGTTTAGGTCAAATTTCCAAGCAAGATAAGTCAAAATACAAGCTTCAAATGGATCCTTGGCCAACATGGAACTTGTAGAGGATCTCAATACCTTTAATTTTAGTGGTGGAAGACATCAAGGATATTTATAGAACTCAAGTTATGGTCCTTGCAAGTTACAGGTCATCTGAGGTATCTGAAATTTTGTCTGTGAAAGTGACTTGACTTCCAAGCTATTTTTACCCCTCAAGGATATTTCAAATGAATTTATGGTAAACATAAGCGTTGTTCCTCATTGTCTTAGCTTTCTATAATGGTATAGTATGCCTTCATATGATTTGTGGAACTCTACTTATGGTCTTGGCAAGCAAAGGGTATTTTGGTCATTTGAGAATTACAGGTCATTTTAACCTATGCCCAAAACTCATGCAAGGAAGCTTCAAATGGAAAACTTTACAACATAAAACTTGTTCCAAATGACATTTTGAGTCTAGAAAAGTGACCATGAGAGATTGGAAAGATTCATAGCACAAGGTTCCAAAATTGTTGGATTTAATGAATAAAAATGGACTTAAAAATGAGATTTTTTTCATATCTTGGCCAAATGAAGCAAAATTATAGGTCATTTTGAATGGAAAGATCATTTTAAAGACATTGGATAAAGTAGAATTTTGAGCTTAGTTCACATTTTGGGAGTTATCCATGGTTACTTGTAATGGAAGATACATAAACCAAATTCAAGGGAAAGAATGCAAGGGAAACTTCTCCAAGTTTCTAGGAGGTTCTAACATCACCTATATATTGATACAAGATGGTTCATGCCATGGTTGGTGATTGCATTTTCTCAAAACCCCAAGTTATACACACTTTCTCCAATTTGCAAAAGCATCTCAAACACTCTCAAATCTCCACCAATCTTCACCATTCTTGATTTGTTCTTCATCATCATCATCCCTAGAACAGAATTTCATCAAAGGTGTGGTAGATTGAAGCAAGGATCGTGCTATTCATCATCATCATTCAAGGAGCACCAATCTTGGAAGTGAGTGATTCAAAGCCTTGGAATCATACTTGTTGCATACAGAAGTAATCATCCAGCTTATTGATCATTTTCCATTCATCACAAGCATCTGATTCAGAGATTTTAGCACCTGTTTTCAAGAAATTGCACTAGGTATGTTTTCCTTCGAATTAGCTAGCATAGTGATCATGGCATAGGTTTATTAGTGTATTAGAGACCTAGGTGGTTAGGTGATGATTTCCACAGAGTTTGGAGAGGTTTTGTGAGGTTTGGCTATGGAGTTCATAATCTGTTAGAGCCTATAACTACTAAGATGAGGCACGAAAATCTTGTTGGATTAGCATGTTAAGATCAGCTTGGAATGTAGTTGAACTTAGGACAAGAATTGGTGAGTTTTGGTTGAGTTGATCACAGGTGCAAAGGTTGGATCCAGTCTGTTATCTCTATCGAATTGACTTATTGGCTGAGTTTTGGAAGGAGTCAATACTATGGTTGTGTAGAGGGAAGAAAGTAGATCGTTTTTGCTTTTTATACCTTGTGATTCCATGGCGTATCGAGGGAGAACGAGGAACTCGAATGTTCATGCATGGCTGTGAACTCTGAAAACCCTAATGCTAATTTGGAGAAGACGATGATTTCACCATTGGAATAACACAATTAATGTTTGCACCCCCCACTTCTCAGCCCACCTGGAATATGAACTGAGCGCCCTTGCTATTCTCACCCCTCCCCTTATTTTCTTTATATTTCATTTTTTTAATTTCCTTTCATTTCTCATGCATTTTCAAAAAATCATATAAAATGGAAAAAACATTATTTTTGGTAATTCTTTTTGCATAATTTTCTTTAAAGAGTCTAGAAAATTATAAAAAATAAAAATTGCATTTTATTTTTTATTTGATATTTTTCCCATATTTTCCAAATAAATGCCTATTTTAAGTGTTTCATTTCATACATGAATTTGTTAATTTTTGTTCTAATAATTGCTTTGATATTTTTTTGTTCCTTCTTTTTAGGTTGTTTAGTTTAGATATTCAACTTGTACATGCAATTTAATTCATATTTTTAGGAGTTAATTTTAGGTGTTTAGCTTAGGTGTGAACAACATGAACAAATTAGGGTTTCAAATCAACTTAGGTGAAATAGTTTAATTCTTTTAGGATAGTTTCATTTGATTTTTGGGGTATGGACTATAGGGGTTATGGGTATAGGATAGATTCACTTAGAAATCACTAGGATTCCCCTACTGCTATTAATATACTGTATATATTGGATTGACTGGTGTGGTGTGCCCTCTGGGGATTATTGCTTGTTCGTTTGGGTATTGGGATTGCTTGGGGATTTGGGAGAGCTGAAGACTTGTGATGTTGAAGCCATTGGAGATCCAGAGACTAAAGGCCAACTTCCAGAGTTTGTAAGGAGATTCCTGCTAGCAGCTGTTGAGGAGATTAGGGTTTAGGGGCTAGGCAGAGCTCTAGATTAGAAAGCTTGTTTCTAAAAACATGGATTGCCTTGTCTGCATCCATCCTTTCCTTATGATTCAAAGTCTCTTTCAAATATCCACCTCCTTCCTTTGGAAGGATCAGTGAATGTATTTGAAAGATAGAACTTTTGAGGGAAAACTTTCTGTTTAAATGTTAACAGTTAATGAACCACCCTTGGTAGGTAATTGACTGTCTAACATTCATTCACTTCATCTTGTTGACTGATGTTTCTCCTGAAGATTGAGACTTGAAGAAAAGCCATTGTAGATGGAAGACTGGTGATCAAGACCTTGCTTGAAGGCTGTGGAGATGGAGATTGATGCTTGCTGAAGCTTGTAGCTGATTGGAGATGACTTGAAGTCAGATGTTGAGGCTGAGCTGCTGTGGCTGTTTATTTTTGCTGTACTTCATTTCTGATGTATTGATTGGTTTTCCTGGCTGTATTGTTTGTTGTTTACCCTGTTGGGTTGAAAGTGAAGCCTGTTCACTTTTGCCTATTGTTTTCCAGGTTCGAGGTTGAGTGGGACTCCCTTGCCTCGCTTGTATTGTTGCATCCATGCATTTTACTGTTTTACTGTATATATCTGATTTTGTTTCTATCTCCGTCTATTCCCTTAGGATCTCTGTTTCTCTCTGTGCAAGAGAGGAGCATGATAGACACTAGATCTTAACCCATGCATGATAACATTAGGTTAGTTTGCTTCCCTTCGCAATCGTAGGTTAGAGTTCTGTCTCTTTCTTTCTCAAAACAAACAGAAAAACACCATAAAGATTTCAAACCCAATAAAAGACACTTCTTTCGTAAAAGAACGTGAACTCATCAAGACGTCATTTTTTGTCCGCCGGGACTGTTGATCAGAGAAAAACCTTTTTCAAAAGGAATAAAATTAATCAAGACAGACTTGTGTCGTACGTGGCCCGAACTACGTTTGCTCTGATCTTTCATGCTGTATGAAAGTACGTAGGCATAGGATGCGATATCCTAGCGAGCAACCTTCCCCTTCTTTCCCGTAGGTAGGCGAACTACGTTGACTCTGATTTCTCGTTCCAGGCGAGAATACGTAGGCATAAAGTGCGATACTTTGCCGAGTCATTTTTATTTTCATTTTATTTTCTTTTTAACCCTTGACCTATAGTTTAGATAGAATAACAATCCATACCCGAAAACAAGCGTGGATCCCGTCGAGTACGACGGACGTGAGGGGTGCTAATACCTTCCCCTTGCGTAACCGACTCCCGAATCCAGGTTTTGGTTGCGACGACCATACCTTTCCCGTTTTTTGCGAGGTTTACTTTGAGCGTTTCCTTTCCCTCCCGTGGGATAAATAACGCACGGTGGCGACTCTTCTGTCAGCCGACGCCGATTTTCGCAGTAGCGACAATCCCTCCAGTCAAAGTCTAACACTGATCCAAGGGTGATGGAGTCGTCTTCTTCATTTGAATCTTGGAGGGAGAAAAGCCATGGATGAAACAGAGCTTTAAGCTTCATCTTCTCCAAACGCAACTTCCTCAATCCTCATCAAAACCCTAACATAAACATATCATCTTGCTCGCCTTTTCACAAGGAATTCAACCATACTATCCATTGGCATTGAATCATCTTCTTCCTCAAAACACGAAGAGAGGTTCAGAAAAAACTCAAACCTCAATTCTCACCAAACTCAAAATTGAGAGGCCTAAAATCATCACCACCTCACACTGAGTAAAATTCACCATTAAACTAGGTTTAAACCCCCAAGAATTGCAAGATACGAGCCTCAACAGAAAATGTGATCAACTTATTTTTGTCTCTAAATCAAGCCAATTGCTACCAGAATCCACCTAGCCATGTTCTATAATGCATACCACTATCTAAAACCTAAAGAAACCTCATGAATCGAGCCATAGAAAGCAATTTACATACCTGCAAATTTTGGATGAACAGAGTGGTAAAACCTCCAAATCAAGCTCCAAGATCTTCCAGACACCTTCAATGAAGTATGATCAAGCTTCTGTATGCACTAAATTGGATTGAAACCTCTTGAATCCTTGAATCTGATTCTGACTTGCAATGGATGAATTCAAAATGCAATCTCATGATTCTTCCACAATCTTGGCTAGAAATCTATATGGAATCACTCACCAACACCAGAGGAAGCTATTGAACACAAAAGAATGGATTGAAATGGCTTAATTTGTTGTAACCGATTCTGTTATGCAAACTGAAAATTCAATGTTCACTCTCTCCAATCTCCCTCAATCTGCACCAACTCTAGCTTTGGACCTCTTCTAATCCTTATATAGAATGTGTATGATCAATCTAGAAACTTCTGGAAAACTCAATATGAGAAATCCAATTTATCATCTCTTGAAATTTTCATGACAAGCTCCATACATGACAGTCACATATCAGCTTGTGTTTGCTCTTGCTTTGTGTTCAATTTCTCTCCAAATGAGATTTAGGAAGTGTTTGGATTGAATAGAGCCTTGGTTATGCCTTGAAGAGTGGTTTTGCAATTGTTACTTATGATGTAAGTAACCATTTTACAAAGCAAGTCCTTGAATTAATCCTTAACTCAAAATTGTGGCAATTTCAATGTTTTCAAAATGCATTTTCCAATAAAATTGGTATGTCATATGGCTTGGTTTGGACTTGTAGATCAAAAATCCCAATTTTCATTCTTGGTTCATTTAAAATTCACCCTTATTTTAGGCCATTTTTATGATTTTGTGAAGCAAGTCATTCCAAACTCTCATGACCTCTTTTCTAGCCCAAAAACACCATTCTAAACACATCTCATGTTGGACATTTCTTCATTTGAGGAGTGAAAGATAGAGATTTTGACCTATGTTGAAAATGACCTATAATCATTAATACCCAAAATACCCCTGGATTGCCAAAACCATAACTTGAGTTCCACAAATCTTCTTGAAGACTTCTAGTACTCAAATTAAAGCTATTGAGAAGCTTTACAAGTTTCATGTTGACCAAAAATCCTTTTGAAACTTGCATTTTGACTTATCTAGCTTGGAAGATAGGCCTAAATTAGGGGATTTTACACTAAAACCCTAATTTAGTAACTCCTCCTCCTCTTGATCCTCTTTGATTTATCCTTGGCACAACACCACAAATGTATCAACATATCAATTCATGAATCCCACATCCTTCAGTTAAGCCTTGATGCTCTTCAATCACTCAGTTGACCTAGGGTTGACCCAGATGAAACCCTAGTTGACTGTACTTCAACTGTGGCTCTTGTACTTGAATCAATGACTTGTCTCATCTGCAACATATCCCTCTAGGAATTTCATAAGCTTTTTACACATTCCACACCCTCAATTCATATCTCATTGATGACCCTCAATACACCTCAAATTAGGAGAGAAATCCACTGGTTGACCCTCAAACTTCTCAAAGCTTCAAACATTTCTTGATGACTTGGATAGTTTTGAGCTTGAATAAAAACCCTTGATGTGCTTCTTTAGATAAGAATGGCACTTGATCCCTTGTTGGATAACTTACTATGCTATGCTATGCAAATGATTAGATTATGTACATGACTTACTATGCAAATGATAATGCAATTGAAACATAAACCAGGTGAAATAGGTTGAGAAAATTTTAGGGTGCAACACATAACCAAAGGAAAGCTTTTACGCTAAGAAGCCACAATGCTCACATATGAAAGCTTTTAAGCAATATGGAAACTACTGTTCTTAATAATCTCCTGAGATTCATCCTTAAATTAGTTTCTATATTAGAATGCAAGGAGCTGTTGCTCAATACTTGCTATGTACTAAATTAGGAGTAACCTGCTTATCAAGAAGCACTCATGTAATCTCCTGCAATATAAATTCTATTTTTAGAATTAGTGGTTCCTCAAGTGATCTTGTGAAGATCAGTATACTTGAGATGACAAGTGACAATTGTCATTTGTGGGATCAATGAACATTATATCCTTAAGGGATCCCTGAACGTGTCATTGTCCATTTGTTAGTCACATGCAGTTAGCTTGTGCATATTTGTAATCAATTTGGTTATAGTGGATTAAGTCCTTGCGTGAGTGAGGCGAAATCACCTTGGAAGGGTGTACTGGATTAGCTTGAGGGTTGCTCAAGTGAACCAGGATATATCTTGTGTTCTTTACTTATATCATGATTTATATGCTTCCGCAACGCAAAGAAAAGAATACTATAGAAAACAACTTAAAAGAAAAAGTTTAATTGTTTCAGTAGAGGAAATACCCAATTCAACCCCCCCCCCCCTTTCTTGTGTATTTTTCACACCTTCAGTTGGTATCAGAGTCTGGTTCTATTATTGATGGATATCAAACACCCAACAATGTCAGATAAAGATCCAAAAGCATGTTAAGAAATACTCTTGGGGATTTTTCACTCCTCTTACAATTTCAGTCTCATATTAGTTTCTGACGGAGATGAGTACTAAAATTGTATTTAATGGGTTTTTGTGAGCAGGTCAATGATTCACTGAAGTTTGAAGTATTGAAAGTTTTCAATAACAAAATATTCTCCTCTAGAGATTGAAAGAAGATTGAAGAATCAACTGACAAGAGAGATTCATCAGAAAAGAAGTTTTTCTGTTGAATGCTTCATAAAATACGTTTGGATGTACATTGTATTAGCTCAAAGGTAAAATCATAAGTAGCAAGAAATCTTGTTTGCTGAAGATTAATTCCAGGTGAGTATAAGATGTTTCCAAGAAACAGATTAGTCCACACTTGACTTTTTCATGAAAAACTCATTGGAAATTTCTCTTTAGTAAGTAAAGAAATTTTGTTGGCTAAGAGAATTTGACTCATAAGAATTTCATATTAAAGAATACACATGTAAAGAAGTTTAATAACTCTGAGTTTGTTTTAGATGTTGCATGGACAATTAAGTTCTATTAAATTAAGATTTTATCTCAGTTGAACAAACTGTAATTGGTCAGATGTTTTTCTGATATTCTTTCTTAAAAGGTAATGATGATTGAATACTGAAGTCAAAGTGTCAAGAAGATTCAGTGACAGAAGTCATTCAAACTATTTCCTGAAGTAATTTAAGTTATTGGGGTTATTCATGAATATGTCAGTTGACATTCCTTTCAGAAGCAAATCCAGATGTCATTCTGTTAGCTGCTTCTGGAAAACTATCTCTGAAGTGCTTCTCCTGAATCAAATCTTCTCACCTAGAAGAGATGATTAGCAGATAGAAGGAGAAGTCATCAGAAGTATATCAAGAAGATTCTTAACTACCTAGAAGACATATGCTTCTGTGATAAGAAACTCTGAGAATCAGATTATACATGGCTCTGAAACGTCTGCAACAAAGCTTGTTTCTGGATAACAAGAACATCTGAAGAACGAAGATCTGATCTGATCTGAAGCGTTCCTCTGGATGACAAGTTTTCTGAAACACTCGCCAGACCCAAGCTGCATAGATCTGAAGCTAAATCTGGAACCTCATCAGAAGATCTGAAGAATATTTTGATAAGGGAAGTAAGAGAAATTCTTCAGAAGATATGAAGCTTATTCTGATAAGAAGAAGATGAAACTCCTTTAGAAGATCTGAGCATGGTTTAAACGTCTCACATTCTCAAAGCGTCAGTGGTACAAAGTCTGCAACCACGTGTCATTTATCTTCTGACTGATGGAAACGATTGAAGTGCACAAAAAGATGCGCCGTTCATAGGTACTACTCAAATTAATTTAAATTCTCATGTTTGTCAGTACCAATAAATGCATTTCATCATTGTTTTTATTGTTAAATGTGTTAATTAAATGACATTAAATGCTAAATGATGTTTGAGTGTTTTGTGCCCTAATTGTTGCCCATATATATATATATTCCACATCTCATCAATTGCACACTTTTTACGCTCACTATCACCAGCATATGCATTTTTGCCTTCTACACGGTTTCTTCTTCTCTCTCAAACCCAAAACCCACAAAACCTTTTCTTTTCCAAGTTCATCAACTATGGATTCATCCTCATCAACGTCTGCTCAACTTCAATCAACAATGGCTGCTATCAGTTCATCCGTCGTGAGTACAACTGGATACAAGGAACCTGTAAGAACCCTTCTTACTCCAGTTGAAGATTTGGAAGTTCTCTGTGAATCGTTAGTGGATTTTGAGTGCATTGCCAGAAATGGTTTTGATCTTCGTCCAACAGTGAAAGCTCAAGGATGGTCTAAGTATTTTGATCATTTGGTTGGACCTGTTTATCCTCATCTGGTCAAGGAATTCTGGATTCATGCAGTTCTCTATCCCAAGTACATTGTATCGTCTGTTCTTGGCAAAGAAACTATCATTTCTGAAAAATTGATAAGGAAATTAATTGGATACGTAGAAACAGATGGAGTTACACATCTTCAGGCTGATCGTGTAAATATGGAAGAAATGTTTACTGAAATTATGAAATATGAACAGTCATCTAGCCAGATGAAGAATTTGAAGACCATTTACAAAATCTGGGCCAAGATTTTCCTAAGTTGCATCCATCATAGGAAAGCATCCAACTCACTAGATTATGTGAATGCTGATAAGTGCTATTTCATGTACTGTTTTAGCAAAGGAATCAAGGTGGATTTACCCTATGTTTTGTTTAATCATCTGTGGAACTAGTGCCTGAAGATGATCTTTCAGAAGCAGCTGTGGAGCTCAATCAGTCAACGTTGATAATTGTGAATCAACCATCTTTTCTGGTTTTCAAGCTACATCTGCAATGGACATTGAACATCCAACAACATTTTTATCTGCTCCTCCTGCGTCTGAGATCAAGACTGAGAGACCAGATCTTGAAGATGAAATCAAGGAAATCAAGACATGGATGGTGAAACAACAACAAACTACTGATGAAATCAAGACTTGGATGGCTAGGCAAGAACAATCAACTGCTCAGATCACAGATCTTCTGAAGATCATAGCCTCTCGCCAGCCTTAGTATTCATTTCTATTTTTTGTTTGTGCACATGTTTGATGTTTCTATTATTCATCTGTCTGTTAACCTAATTTTTTTTATGAATGAAATGGTTCTTTTTGTGTTTTTCCTTCTCTGTTGTTTTTTTCTTATCTGATTATCACCTTTTTGATGATGTCAAAAAAAGGGGGAGAAATAGAGCTGTTTTTTTGATAGATACTTAAGCATGATATAATCTGGAAATATGATTATGATTGATATAATCTAATAAGAATACAAAACATTAGCTCTGATAATAACTGTGTTTATTACTAACTATTTGTTTGATGTTTTACTGAGGAACTCTGAACAAGTTCACTAGGCATTCTAAAGACAGGTCATATGAATGAACTCTGAATTAGAAGGACTGATTGTTCATATAATAGAAGTTATACACTTCATAAACATATGTTCAGAATCAGATGTACTCAATACTGTTCAAGAGGTTGAAAGACCATCTGAAAGTTAAAGTCATCTGGAACTAATGTTCAGACAGTGTAAACTGTCTGTGAATATGATAATCAGAGCATAAGAATCAGAAATCTTCATGAGAGCAATAACTAGCATCAGAATCAGAATCAAGAATCTGAAAGCTAGTATGAAGATTGAATCAAGGATCTAAATTAATAATATCTGATCTATTGAAGCCAGGGGGAGTTCTCCCAGAAAGGTTCACAAGACAAAATACTTGTTTTTCACCCAGTCTGAAACTCAGGGGGAGTTTCTAATCTGAAAGACTAATTCTGCTTCTGATAAATAGCGTGCCTAATTTATTTAAAAAGAAGAGTTTTATCTATATACTACATAATTTCTAATAAACCGTATCAAATACTTTAGAAGATTCTGAAGATATACGACTCTGATACGATGTTTGGAGAAAACAAGTTCTAAAGATCTGAAGATGGAAGTTCTGCTAAACTAGTCCAGATTCTAAAGACTTACGTTCTCTTATATTGTAGTGAAGTATTCCTTCCCTTCTATTTATTTTATTTTTTTATCTAAATTTTTTTTGTGAGTCTTGGGACCAGAGAAAGTCTCTGAACAAGCATAAAAAGATTTTTTAAGATTAACACAGTCAGGGGGAGCTGTTGCTTGAAATTCTAAATATGTTAATTCTTGGTGATTTCTCTATACAAAATGTTCTATCAAAATACATGTTTTTTTTGTCATCATCAAAAAGGGGAAGATTGTAAGAGCAAGAATTGTCTCTACATGATATCTCTATGTTTTGATGATAACAATTAAGTATTTATGAAAGAATTATTTTATGTTCTAATGGTTGTTGTGCACAGATCATTAAATAAATATATCAAATCAACAAACAATATCAAGAAGTGCATGAAAGCCAATATGAAGTTACTTTGTGTGACGTGACTTAAAGCATAGCTTTCAAGGAAACTTTGAACGAAGAACAAAGTGAAACTCTGAGTGAAGTACCACGTGATATTCTGGATAAAGAATTTAAAGCGCCTACTCAAGAAACAATTTGCCACTGTATCTGATCATAATCAGAAAGACCCAAAGATGTTGTATATTGTTGTTGCAATGCTCTTGTGGATTCTGTTCTGAGAAGTGTATTTGATCTGGAAGCTATCAATGCATCTGAGATGTAGTCCTCTAAAGAACCAAGCTCTGAAGACTCTAATGACTTGAAGCTCTGAAGACAGAATGCTCTGAAGACCAAGTGCAGAAAGACTCTGAAGACTTAAGGGTTCTGAAGATCAAGACTCTGAAGAAATAATCTTCTAAAGAATTACGTTCTGAAGAATCTGATGACTTGAAGTTCTGAAGGCTATGAAGACCAAGTGCAGAAAGATTCTGAAGATTAGATTCTGAAATTGAAGATTATGTAGCAACACCCAGATGAAGACGTGTTAATAAACTCTGGTAAACAAGTTCTGAAGTAAGACTCTGATGTTATTACACTATCATACCAAAGTAGTTTCTGAACTACTCATCAGAAGAAGTTAAGCCAGAAGCTGATCTATACAAAAGATAAAGTAAGTGATATCACTATACTTTCCAACACATGACTATTCTATCCGTTGGAGATATGACAGTTGAAATATTTGAATGGACATCTCTGTCCTCTCAACGTATCTCTTGAATACACTATAAAAGAAGAACATTTGAGTCATTCAAATAGGGACGCTGCCGTGGTTACAATTGATGTTGTTGCTGCTGTTTTTCTATAATCAGTATGCATAACCAAAGGAAAGCTTTTACGCTAAGAAGTCGCAGTGCTCACATATGAAAGCTTTTAAGCAATATGGAAACTACTGTTCTTAATAATCTTCTGAGATTCATCCTTAAATTGGTTTCTATATTAGAATGCAAGGAGTTGTTGCTCAATACTTGCTCTGTACTAAATTAGGAGTAACCTGCTTATCAAGAAACATTCATGTAATCTCCTGCAACATAAATTCTATTTTTAGAATTAGTGGTTCCTCAAGTGATCTTGTGAAGATCAGTATACTTGAGATGACAAGTGACAGTTGTCATTTGTGGGATCAATGAACATTATATCCTTAAGGGATCCCTGAACGTGTCATTGTCCATTTGTTAGTCACCTGCAGTTAGCTTGTGCATATTTGTAATCAGTTTGGTTATAGTGGATTAAGTCCTTACATAAGTGAGGCGAAATCACCTTTGAAGGGTGGACTGGATTAGCTTGAGGGTTTCTCAAGTGAACCAAGATATATCTTGTGTTCTTTACTTATATCATGTTTTATATGCTTCCGCAATGCAAAGAAAAGAATACTATAGAAAGCAACTTAAAAGAAAAAGTTTAATAGTTTCAGTAGAGGAAATATCCAATTCAACCCCCCCCCCCCCTTTCTTGTGTATTTTTCACACCTTCAGGAAACAATCAGATTTTTCCTATTACATATGCTACTGTGGAAGCTGAGACAAGAGCATCTTGGGAGTGGTTCATATACCTTTGTAATACCCCAAATTTTACCCTTATATTTAGTCAGTCATCTCGCATATCATCTCATATGTACATTTGCTAACCACTAACAAGTGATGGAGGTGTTTGTTTTGCAGATTTGGTCCCAGGGGTATTTTGGTCATTTTACACAAATTCTACCAATTCCTTGAAGACGGGCTGTTATTAAAATTCTGAGGCGTTTGATACGTTATTGTTTTGAGGCATTTATCTATCACCAGATCTGATCATATCAAGATCTTGGCATTTGGTCAGTGGAATTTAATTACGAGTAGTGTTACTGTTGATGCTGAAACTGTTGTGATTACGGTGCACATATGTGTTTGGTTATGAAATGGTTGGTTAGCATTTAAATTGAGTTTTAATCAGATGATGAGTTTGAGATTACGAATGAGACAAGTGCAAATAAGAATATTCCTTTGGGAGTGTTTATGTTTTATGACTAGAGTAATGAATTTAAATATTTGTGGATTTATCCACAAGTGTTTGCAATTTATAACTAGAAGTAAACATAAACAATTGCAAGCTTGAATGATCAGGGATAAATGGAAGTTTTTGGGAATTTTTATTGCATAAGAATGTTATTGTACAAAAGGGTTTGAATCATTTTACATTTGAGTTGCCGTAAAATTACAACTACGGAGATTACATTGACTCTAAAAAATCCTAAGTCCTAGAACTTCTAAATGTCCTTCATGATGTCCTTTGAGCTTCTCCGCAAGGTCTCCAATTTCAACCTGCACAAAGAGAAACAAAACAAAACAGAAAAATGTTAGAAGATGTTTTTGACACTCTCAGAACAATGTCATCATCGAGTGCCGGGAGGGGCACAACCAAAGCTGCGTCCTACCCCCCCGTTACCGGCCCGCGCCGTTGGCGTTAGATCGGATAGTATCTGTTCTTATCGATACGGGACATCCGAGAGATAGAAGTAATAAAAGAAGCGGGACTGATTCGTTTTGCCGCGATTGGATTTCCAAACTGATACGAGAATAAGGCAACATAGGCAAGTTCTGACTCAGACCCGGATGCCGGCAGGTCTAAGTCACTTTGGTTCCGAAGCTCCCACCCCTGAAAATCCACAAACACATCAATATCAGGTTCAGCATTCAAAACTCAAAATGATTCATAGGTTGCCATAGGCATCAAACTGCAGCAATCCTGAACAGGACAAGAGAATTGAAATACAAGCCAAATCTGCATCACATTGCAAACAGAATACCATATGCAAACTAAACCGCATCAAAACAATGCATCAGAAGGCAGATTTATGCGCAAGAAGCCATAAGAAAATATCTCATAGGTCTGTCATAACAAGATCCAAAGAAAAGGTAACAGCAGATAATACAAAGAAAGCCAGAGGAATAAAGCTGTAACAAGTTGCCAAGTTGTACCAAAAGGCTGTCAGTTAGAGGCAAGCCTCACGGATGGCAAGTCACAAAAATGGACACAAAATCACAGCACCGAGTCATAGCGCAAATCATACCAGAAGGAGCAAGGATAAGCTCACATAATCGCATCAGTTCAGAAAACAAGAACCTAACTCCATTGGATTACAAGACAAGTCGATTGGAACTCGCTTCGAACAAAAACAACTGGTCAGCATCTGAAAAAAATCAATAATCAAACTGCATCAGAACAACACAAATCATATCACGAAATCAAGTGCAATGTGGGTCGAATCAGAATCAACAACACCAAGCTGATGTGTTTAATCACGCCCTCAGAAAACTCATCACTGGGCGGAGACTCGAGCTGCCGGGAGGGAAACAATTAGAATGTCTCCAGCTCCCAACCAAGCGTCGAAAATAAGGACCGATCTCGAAGACAAGCCAACAATCAGTGAAAGTGAAACAAGTCACAAAACCGTATCAGTTCATAAGCCCAGAACACAACAACTGTCAAAAGTAACCGCGTCGTCAAAACCAGAAGTATTACCAGCAGGCTCAGAATGTCATCATTGCCATATCCCTTTCCCGACAATTTTGACTCAGCCAAAGCTTCAATATCAAGCCCTCTTTGAAAGAAGAAGATGAAAAGAATCTGAGCTGCATCAAAGAAGCGAACCAATCAAAAAACAAGTCAGTTCGAGATCAAAACATCAAACAGAGATACGAATCCATTAAGGAATCCTGGGAATTAAAATCAAACATCAATCAATCAAATCTGAAGGCAAACCATATCAGAAAAATAGAGAGATTTTGATTTGATAATTAATCCCAAAGCAGATCAAAGCAAATCAGTTCACTAAAATTGAATCGAATCAGGAAATCATATCAGCTCAATCAGGTTCTAAAAGAGGAAACAGAATATCAGATTCATATGATTCAATCTCACCAAAACCCCAATCAGGATTCCAAGAGAAGAAATGAGATCCCAATCGTATCAGAAAGCATCCTATTGGAACTCAATCTGGAAAAATCAAAATCAAAATCAAATCGCATCAACACAAAATCAAATCAGATCATCAAATGCATATCTCAGAAAAAACGCAAGTTCAAGGCCCGAAAAGAGAGATAAAGAGAAGTTATAAAAGGGAGGATACAACCTGATGGAAGGAGATGGTGGAAACCCTAGACGGAGAGGACGAAAAACGGCGAAGAGCAAACCCTAGCGATCGAGAGAGGAATATCAAAAGCAACCCGAGAAAAGAAGGTTCACCAGCGCCGTTTCGAACAACAACGGGCAAACCTTCGAGGCTCAGATCATAACATCATCATCGCCTTCATCGCCGTCAAAATCACCGTCCAAAAAAATCATCGTCGGAATCTGGGTAGGGAGATCACTAATTCATGCATGTTTGTTTGTTTTGTTCATGTAGGAAGAAGAAGATTCGGTCATGATCAAACAAGGAGAGATACATGGCCGCGAGAGAGACGAGAGAGAGAGAGATGAGGAAGGAAGAACAACGGCGCCGCGACTACTCTCTAGGGGAAACCCTAAAACTTTGTTTCGTGTAACCAACGTTTGGGTTGGGTCCGGATGTGGTGACCGGCCCAACCCTTTCCCTTTTTATTTTTTTTTTCTTTGTTTTGTTAATTTGTTTTATGTTTTTTAAAAACTTTTCTTAACATTTTAATTTTATAATTTTAAAAAATATCTTTCTCATTTTAATCCTTTTAAAATATAATTATTAAGAATAAATTAAATTTTTTTTTTTTAATAAAATTAAAACTTTTGTAAATATAAAATGAAAAACTCTTTTTTAATAAAATAAGGGAAACTCTTTTTTAAAAATATAAAAATAAAACCTTTTTTTTTAATTCTTTTGTAAGCTAAATTATTAAATTTTAAATAAAACAATAGTAAAGTCGCAATTTACATCTTCTCGTAACTCATTGCTGCCTAATTTTGCCTACTAACATTGTTCATTGGTTTTGCAGCTTGTCATGTTTACCGTCATTTATTTTATTTCTCGATTTAAGTTTCGTTCATATTTGTATCTGTATCTCAATTGTAATCTCGCGAACCTAATAATCGCGTTTACTTTTCGCATTTAAATTTCTGCATGATGTATGATTTAAATTTCTGCTGATGTATTGCGATATTTCTGTCACCTTACACACTCCGAGGGAATTACGTCTAGCCGTTTGACCACCGTGTCAATAGTCCTCAACCTCAACCTCAAAATTACACCCTTACAACTACAAACCCTAATTTTCACAAATGCCTCGCCGCAGGCAAGATTACAATTTTACCCCTAGCATTAGGTCAAAGAGCCGCCGCGCTCATTTTAGGGTTTCCCGCCGTGGAATCCCTAATTTAACCCTAATTACAACTTAACAATTCAACGTAGAGATTTGGAGTTTCTACACTCCGCGTAAATGTGTCCTTAAGACATGTTTATTCCCCTTGAGACCTTGACCACAGTCAAGAAGTTTCTAACCTCCCTTTTGAGGGGAACTACGATTACTCTGATTCCACTCCCGTAAGGATACGTAGGCACAAGATGCGATGTCTTGCCGAGTAAACTTAGAATTAACCCCTTAGGTCTCTTTTCTCACTTTTAATCCTTTGTACATATACCTTAAGCAAATAAATAAAGCAAATAGTAAACATCTGAACAAAAGGTTCCCGTAGAGTACTACGGAAGTTTAGGGTGCTAATACCTTCCCTAAATTTAACCAACCCTCGAACCCTAGATCTTTCCCCGCATTGTGTTTACGATGCAAAAATAGGTTTTCCCTCTTTTGACCTTTTCCTTCGGATAAATCAAAGAGCGGTTGTGAATTGAATTGCGATTCAAACTAATTAATAGTTTGATATCCTATTTCCACCGCAACAGAAAATGGCGACTTCACTGGGGATTCTTCTAAACTTTTGAGGGTTATCCCTAACTTGTTCATATTTATTACTATCTGTGTTATTATTCATTTGCATGTATAATTTGTGCTTTGATTGTGGGACTGTTCCTTGTGCTGTGAGATAAGTCCTACGCCCGGACTAGCGACATTATTATAGGATGGGGATATATTCGATGAGGCTTATAGGGAGTTGAATCCCGACCAAGCTGATTCGAGAATCACCGCTCAGTTGAGACCTTTTCGAAAATGGTTCGGTTGAACGAGTAATGGTAAAAACTTTTTCCATGGTCGATTGGAGTCTGTGATATTGGGAACCGTAGTACCTTAACACCACCTCGGCCTTATTTAGGACGTAGTGCGGGAGCTATGTGGGAGTAATCTTACAATGGCTGCTACGCGATACTACACTCAAAAGAGGTTCTCTTGAGAATATTATTAGCCCCTGAGTCAGTCGGAAGGTTGATAATATCCGAAAGATGGGCTGATGACTTTGGGCACTTTGTAGAACCTTGTTCGGCAGGTACAACTAACCTATAGTACATTCCTTTTGGGAGGGGTAGACCTTGACTCCGCTCACGTTCCTTTAACTTAGGACTTTGTGTGTTTTCATGCATTGCATCCATAAAGCATCTCATTGCATTGTATTTCATGGAGTTCAAATACCATTTATGGATATCGCGGGATACCATGAATAAAAAAATAAGATGAAAAACAAGAAAAAGATTTCCTTGGTACCCCACGACATTCGTAAATGTTTGAATTCCATGAAATCTTCATCTGCATCATAGCATCATTTACTTTCTTGCATTGCATGTGTCTTCCGTTTTCGCATGTTCGGTTCTCTCGCCTTCCAGTTTCGTCACCCTGAGTTCTCGGCACCAATACAACACCAGAGCTCAAACTCGGAAGAGAATGGAGGATCAGGCAAAAGAAATTGATCGCCTTAGCAATGAACTTGAAGACCTTCGAGGGGGTATGGGGCGTATGATGGAATTGTTACATGTCATGAATGCTAAGATGGATACCCAGCCCACTGTTGTTTCTGAGATTACCGGCGTTACTGTGGACCCTCCACCAAGCGTGACCGTAGCCAGGGACCCACCTTATGGTCTTGCTCCCGGTTTTGTGCCTCCTCAAGCTACTGTTCCAATTAATCAGCCTGTTCAGCAAGCCGTGCCTTTATTTTCTGAAGTTTCTAGGGGGGCTCCTATCTTTGCACCGCCCGTTGTACACACTCGTGCGCAACCGTACTTCAATGAGACAGTTTTTGATAATCTGGATGAGAATGTTGAGGGTTATGAGAAACATGATAAGCTTCGTGAAGAAGTAAACACCATCGTCCAGAGATTGAAAAAAGTAGAGGGTGATCAAATTTTTGGGACTGCTGCAAGGGATGTTTGTTTGGTCTCAGGTTTGGTTATTCCCCCGAAGTTCAAAACTCCGAACTTCGATCGTTATGAAGGTGCCACCTGTCCTAAGAGTCATCTGATCATGTATTATCGCAAAATGGCTGCCCATGTTGAGAATGATAAACTGATGATTCATTGCTTCCAAGATAGTTTGAAGGGTGCTTCTTCCAAGTGGTATTTAACTTTGGACCAGTCCCGCGTTAAGAGCTTTCAAGATTTATCTGACGCTTTCATCAAACACTACAAGTACAATATGGATCTGGCTCCTGACAGAAGACAGTTGCTGAGTATGTCACAAAAAAATTCTGAGTCATTCAAAGAGTATGCTCAAAGGTGGAGAGAGACTGCTTCGCAGGTAGAACCTCCTTTGACCGAGAAAGAGTTAGCTGATTGGTTTGTCGACACGGTCCGTCCAGAATTTTACGAAAGAATGGTGGGTAGTGTGACTTCAAATTTCTCCGACATCGTTGCTGTGGGTGTCAAGATTGAATTGGGTATGAAAAGTGGTAAAATGACAAATAATCATGGTGCTTCTAAGGATCAGCCGAAGAAACCTCCGTATAGCTCCCAGAAAAAGAAAGAGGGTGAGACTAATGCTATATCCTCTGGTAGACCCAGAGAGCGCTTTTATCGACATTTGCAAGGTTATGCTCAACCTCAAGGGTACCCAGTCCAATATGCTCAACAACCCTATGTGGCGGCTATTACACCTTCTTTCAATCAACAGGTTCCTATGTATCAACCTATGCAACAATCTCCTGCTTATCCGCCTCCTGTCAACTATCTACAGGCGCCCAACGCTCCTGCTCCTCAACAGCCAAAGAGTCCGGCTCCTCGCCAGAATGTTCCGAACAGAAGAACGTATAAGCCTTGTCCGCCTATTCCGATGACTTTCACCGAGTTGTACCCTTCTTTGGTCAAGCAAGGTCTCATCACTACTCGGGCTTTGGGTACGCCTCCTAATCCTCTACCCGCCAATTACAACGCCGCCGCTCATTGTTTATTTCATGAGGGTGCGCCTGGTCATGATCTGGAGAACTGTTATGCTCTCAAAAATATTGTCAGGGATTTATTGGAAAAGAAGATTTTATCATTTGAAGATCCTCAACCAAATGTTAAGAAGAACCCTTTTCCTAACCATGAGAGTGTCAATGCCATTAGTGCTGATTCGGAAGAAGGTTACGCCCTTGACGTTGAATAGATTAAGACCTCTCTCAAGATGTTCCATTCGAAACTGTTCGAAGCTGGTTTAGTAGATACTTCCCACGTTGCATGCGTAAGTTGTGAAGCCAGTATTAAGGGTTGTGTGTTGGTTCAGAATGATGTTCAGAGGTTGATTAATGAGGGTGTTTTACAAGTGACAAGCCAAGCCAAGAAGGATGAGGTCGCTGTGGTTGAGCCTGTCTTCCATCGGCCTGAATCAAAGGGTAAGGTACCAGTGTTTAATCTATCAGGGGCAGGTTCTGCCAATCCCGTATTCGATATACCAAAGTCGTTTATCCCTGAGGTGAATCAGCCTAAGCCTATAGTTATTCGAAGACCAAGTCCGTTTCCTTTCAGTGATCCTAAAGCTGTGCCTTGGAAATACGACGTGACGATGATTGACAAGGAGTCTGGGAAGGTTATTCCAAATGAAGAGGTTAAGGGCACTGTGACCAACATCGCAGAGGCAAGCAGGATGACTCGCAGTGGCCGTGTGTATACTCCCCATTCCAATGAGGTCCCACCTAAGGAAACAACTAGTATCCCAGTGCCTGCCAAAGACAAAGGTAAGGGAGCTGTTACGAATGATGAAGATGCTGAGTTTTTGAGGATCATCAAGAAAAGTGACTATAAAGTTATCGATCAACTTCATCAGACTCCTTCCAAGATTTCGATTTTGTCTCTGTTGATGAGTTCACCCGCTCATAGAATGGCCTTGCAGAAGGTTTTGACTCAAGCACATGTGGATCAAGATATCAGCACCAGTCGGTTTGATAGTGTGATTGCCAATTTGACCGCCTGTAACACCCTCAGTTTCAGCAATGAAGAGTTACCGAAGGAGGGTCCGAACCATAATCGCGCTTTACATATATCGGTGAAATGTCAGGAGGACAATTTAGCGAGAGTGCTAGTGGACACCGGGTCTTCTCTGAATGTTCTACCCAAGAGGGTTCTTGATAAGTTGGCTTGTAAAGAGACTGTGTTGAAACCTACTCCTTTGGTCGTCAAGGCTTTCGATGGCTCTCGTCGGTCGGTAATGGGGGAGGTTGAACTTCCTATCCTGATTGGTCCGCAAACTTTTAATATCACGTTTCAAGTCATGGACATTAATCCCAATTACAGTTGTTTACTTGGAAGGCCGTGGATTCATGCCGCTGGGGCAGTAACCTCAACGTTACATCAGAAGATGAAGTTCGTGATCGATGGAAAGTTGGTTATTATACACGGTGAGGAGGATCTGATGGTCAGTAACCTGTCTTCTTTCCGTTACATCGAGGCTGATGAGAATGCTTTAGAAATCTCCTTTCAAGCACTTGAGATCGCCAATGCTGTTCTGCTAGAAGTCGAAGAGACAGTGGGTCAGGGTAATCCATCTTTCGCATCTCTGAAGAGTACCAAATCAACAATTGACAGGGGCATTCCTGAAGGTTGGGGAGAGGTAATTGATGTCAAGACCAAGACTGATCGCTCTGGGTTGGGTTACAAACCAACTCAGAATGGAGCTGCCACAATTGTCGAAGGGCGTCCGAAGGTTATCCAAGAGGTATTTGTCAGCGGAGGTTTCCAAGTCAATGCCATTTGTGACTGTGAGGAAAATGAAGAGTTGAGCAACCTGGTGTTTAAGGGTGATGCAGTTTTGAACAACTGGGAGGCCGTAGAGATCCCTGTTATTTTTCCTTTGTCAAAGTAATTCCTTTAAAAAGTTTCATTTACATTTTCAAATAAAAATCCGTAGCTCTGCCCAAGGCTATAGGGTCGCTTTTTATTGGGCCACCTTTCATTCCTAAAAAGATATTAATAAAAGCATTTTGTTCAACTCCACTTTGGTTCATTTGCGTTTTTCGTTTTCACCTTTAAAAATGAAATTGGCAACCTTTTTTCCCCAAAAAAAAAAATAAATAATAAAAAAACAACATTTCATTCTTACATATCTTCGAGCATTTTAATTAAGTAAGCCTTCCATCATGCAGAGATATCGTAAACCTTGTTGGATCCAATGACTTTACTGACACTCCTGACTGGGATGCACCCATCAATCAAGCTGAGGACGAGGGTGAAGAAGATTTTGAAGTACCCGCTGAACTGACAAGATTGATTGAGTACGAGTACACAAAGCTTCAACCGCATAAAGAGCAGGTGGACTTAATTAATCTCGGTACAGATGAGAACAAGAAAGAGGTCAAGATTGGTGCAATGCTTGGGACAGAGGTTAAGTCGAGGTTGATTGAGTTGTTAAAAGAGTATATTGATGTGTTTGCGTGGTCGTATCAAGATATGCCGGGCCTAGACACGGATATTGTTGTTCACAAGTTGCCGCTTAAGCCGGATTGTCCGCCTATCAAACAAAAGCTTCGAAGAACGAGACCCGACATGGCTTTGAAAATTCGAGATGAGGTTAAAAAGCAGTTGGATGCAGGTTTCTTGGCGGTCGCAAAGTATCCCGATTGGGTTGCCAACATTGTGCCAGTGCCTAAGAACGACGGTAAAGTTAGGATGTGTGTGGATTACAGGGATCTGAACAAAGCAAGTCCGAAAGACGACTTCCCTCTGCCACATATTGATACACTTGTAGACAATACAGCCAGTTTTGCGTTGTTTTCATTTATGGATGGTTTCTCTGGCTACAATCAGATCAAGATGGATCCCGACGATCGAGAGAAGACTACTTTTATTACTCCTTGGGGAACCTTCTGCTACAAAGTCATGCCCTTCGGTTTAAAGAACGCGGGGGCAACTTACCAACGCGCTATGACCACTCTCTTTCATGATATGATGCACAAGGAGATTGAGGTGTACGTGAACGATATGATAGCCAAGTCTCAAAGTGAAGAGGAGCATCTAGACCATTTGGTGAAGTTGTTTGAACGACTCAGGAAATATCAGTTGAAATTGAACCCTGCTAAATGTACCTTCGGTGTCAGATCCGGGAAATTGCTTGGTTCCATTGTTAGCCAGCGAGGGATTGAGGTGGATCCTGACAAAGTCCGAGCCATTCAAGATATGCCGGCTCCGCGAACCGAGACGCAAGTTAGAGGTTTTCTGGGACGTTTGAATTATATTTCCAGGTTTATCTCCAATATGACCGCTACTTGTGAGCCGATATTCAAGTTACTTTGCAAGGGGCAGACGGTTGAGTGGAACCCCGATTGTCAGAAAGCGTTTGAGAAAATTAAGGGTTATTTGCAAGATCCCCCTATTCTGATTCCTCCCGTACCTGGAAGACCGTTGTTTATGTACCTTACTGTTCTTGAGAAGTCTATGGGTTGTGTGCTTGGACAACATGATGAGACTGGGAAAAAGGAACATGCGATTTATTACCTGAGCAAAAAGTTTACCGATTGCGAAAACAGATACTCACCATTGGAGAAAACTTGTTGTGCATTGGCATGGGCCGCTAGGCGCCTTCGGCAATATATGGTCTGTCATACCACATTGTTGATTTCTAAAATGGATCCGATCAAGTATATTTTTGAAAAACCTGCTCAAACCGGGAGGCTAGCCCGTTGGCACATGTTGTTATCCGAATATGACATCCAGTATGTACCCCAGAAGGCGATTAAGGGTAGTATTTTATCTGATTATCTTGCAGACCATCCAGTTGAAGATTATGAACCTCTTAAGTTTGATTTTCCTGATGAGGATATTTTGTTGATCAAAAGAGATTGTGAAGAGCCAGATCCGAGCGAAGGCCCGGAACCAGGTCTTTGGTGGAGGATGATGTTTGATGGTTCCTCGAATTTCAATGGGCATGGTATAGGCGCCGTTTTGATGAACCCGAGGGGTGGATTCACTCCATTTACAGCAAGATTGGACTTTGAGTGTACTAATAACGTCGCAGAATATGAAGCATGTATTCTTGGCCTCGAAGCAGCGATTCACCTCCGAATCAAACTTCTTAAAGTAAGTGGTGACTCAGCCTTGGTTATTTACCAGGTACAAGGCAAATGGGAAACGAAGAATGAGAAGTTGATCCCTTATAAGGACTATATTATTGAGCTGATCAAGTATTTCGACGAGATAGAGTTCGAGCATGTTCCTAGATCCGAGAATCACGTAGCTGATGCTTTAGCCATGTTAGCATCCATGTGGAAAGTTAAATTCGTTAATGAAGCACCTCTTATCCATATTGAGCGCAAGGTTGAGCCCGCTTATTGCCAGACGGTCGAAGAAGTTGAGGTGGATGAAAAGCCTTGGTTTCACGATATCAAGAACTATCTCGTCAAGCAAGAGTATCCCGATGGTGCTACTGGGCTGGACAAGAAAACATTGAGAAGACTGGCGTCTAAATTCTTTATCAGTAATGGTGTGTTATACAAGAGAAATCACGACATGGTCCTGCTCAGATGCGTTGATAAACGGGAAGCGGACATGTTACTGCAGGAAATTCATGAGGGGACCTTCGGAACTCATGCCAATGGTTATGCTATGTCCAAGAAGATGTTAAGGGCTGGGTATTATTGGTTAACCATGGAAGCCGACTGCATCCAATACGCTAGAAAATGCCATAAGTGCCAAGTTTATGCTGATAAAATGCATGTACCTCCGTCACCGTTGAATGTTTTGTCGTCACCATGGCCGTTCTCTATGTGGGGCATTGACATGATTAGGGCAATCGAGCCGAAAGCTTCTAATGGACATCGTTTTATCCTTGTTGCCATTGATTATTTCACCAAGTGGGTAGAGGCTGCCTCCTACACCAACGTGACCAAGCAAGTGGTGGCCCGATTCATCAGGAAAGAGATCATCTGCCGTTATGGAGTCCCAAGCCGGATAATAACTGAAAATGGCACCAATCTAAATAATAAGACTATGAAAGAGCTGTGTGATAGTTTCAAGATCACTCACCACAATTCCTCTCCGTACCGTCCTAAGATGAATGGGGCCGTTGAAGCTGCGAATAAGAATATCAAGAAGATCTTGCAAAAGATGGTTGTGACTTACAAAGATTGGCATGAGATGTTACCGTTTGCTTTGCATGGATACAGAACCTCGGTGAGAACTTCGACAGGGGCAACACCTTTCTCATTGGTGTATGGAATGGACGCCGTGCTCCCCATCGAAGTAGAGATACCTTCTTTAAGAGTGTTGATGGAAGCTGAACTTGAGGAAGCTGAGTGGGTTCAAGACAAACTAGATCAGTTGAATCTCATTAACGAGAAGCGCTTGACAGCCATGTGCCATGGGCAATTATATCAGAAACGGATGAAAAGAGCGTTTGACAAGAAGATTCGTATCCGTGAGTTCCGTCAAGGAGAGCTCGTACTCAAAAAAATCTTGCCAGTGCACAAAGATATGCGTGGAAAGTGGATGCCCAATTATGAAGGCCCATTTGTTGTAAAGACCGTTTTCTCCGGAGGGTCTCTGATACTTACGACAATGGATGGTGAAGAGCTAGCACACCCCGTGAATTCTGATGCAGTCCGAAAATATTATGCCTAAAAACCCGCTAAGTCGAAAACCTGCAAAAGGCGACTTAGGCAAAAGTAAGGGTTGAAAAAAAAAATAATAATAATAAAAAGCTCGCTAAGTTGAAAACCCGAAAGGGCGGCTTAGGCAAAAAAGAGCGTCCCGGTGGATTGAAAACCCGAGAGGGCGGTCCAGGCAAAAGTTAGGGGCAAAGGCATTTCATTGCATCAGAGGACACTGATCATCTCGAACACACTTTCCGCATGAGAGCCATGTCTCAGTTCTTTCATCCTTGCCCAAAGCAGGATTCTGGATTAGTCTTAGTTATTAGTGTCAATAGGCGTCATTGGATTCAATGTAACCTTTTCCCATGTTGCCAATTTCAAAACATAATCATCTGTGGAGCTATGCCTTCAGCGAGCTACCGCCCTTTAATAAGAGATACCATTTTGTTGCTTACATTCCTTGGTGCATTGCTCTTTGTTTTCTATTGCTATGCAAAATGCGTCTATTCTTAAAATTTGAAAATGAAAGGTGCATTGTAGATTTTTCAAAACTGTTTTTCAAAGACGACAAATTTGAAATGTAATAAATTACTTTGACGAGTGGAAATTTCGGAAGGATCTCTTCACTCCCCGGAAATATCATTATTGCAGAAACACTTTCAAACCATTGCTCTAACACAGTCCCCAGCGAGACTATAAGCTGACAACCTTTTCTTGGGTAACTCAAAAGTGTCCCTTAGGTTTTCTCCTCCCCATGTGAAGACGTGATACTGTCTCCCCAGCGAATTCAGAACTTTGAAACCAGATTGGTTCTACCATTGATCCTTCTCACCCATGATTGACGTATTGGTTGCAGAGAATGCAGGGTATCTCCGTCGAGATGTTTATTTCATCTCTCGTCCCGTCTCTAGTCTATTTCGTCAGCATACGCAAGGGCATAAGCATCACATGCCTATTTCATTACATATTCATTACATATTCATTACATACTCATTACATACTCATTTCATAACATCTTAACATACATAGACATTAACATACATTCACATTAACATATGCATTAGCATTCACAGGTTCATTGTGTTTCACCATCATTTGGTTGTTACCGCCAAGTAACTGGGTTCGTCCATTCTCTCCAAATAGATTGTCAGCCCTAAGCATAAAATACTTACTTGTTTCCAGTTTCCCCACAGAGCTCGATCCTCGTGGATGACGGTTACTTCAACTATCTTTCCTCACCAGGATAAAATATTTACCCTCCGAGATCATTCCCTCGATGGAGTCTTGATTACCAGTCTTCTTTCTAGCTCGATCCTAGATTGAATCTCAGTCATGTCGGTCGTCGAGCCCAACCGGACGTGCATTTATTTTGCACCTTCTGAAGGTTTTCACCATACCACGACAGATACGCGACTATCTTGCTTGAGAAGTTTATCACTGTACCCGGACGTTCATTTATTTTGCACTATCTTCAACTACAATCATTTACAGATACACGCCAGTTCACGCCTGGAAAATCTATCATTACAACACTACAACACTTTACAATCCTACATGTTACAACATCGGTACAACACTTTACATCTTACAACATCGGTATGCAACATTTCTCACCTAAGAAGCCGATCCTATCTTCGTTATGACTCGCAGCAAATGGCCATCTCCATGGAGCAGTTGGGCTTCCATTTTTCCTGTCGTCTTGAAGTATGGGGAGGTTTGAACCAAATCGTATTCAGGAGAGCACGATCTTGAAGTACGGGGAGGTTTGAGCGGAATCATATTCAGGAGAGCACGATTCTGAATTATGAAGAAGTTCATTTATCCTTTAGTTAAAGAAGGAGCGGAATCATATTCAGGAGAGCACGATTCTGAGTTATGAGGAAGTTCAATTGGCCATTTTTCAGGAGAGCACGATTCTGAAAAATGAAGAAATTTCAAGAGCCGAATCATATTCAGGAGAGCACGATTCTGAGTTATGAGGAAGTTCAATTAGTCATTTTTTCAGGAGAGCATGATTCTGAAATATGAAAAAAATTCATTTACAACCAAATCATATTCAGGAGAGCACGATTCTGAAGTATGAGGAAGTCAGTTCACCCTTTTCATATTCAGGAGAGCACGATTCTGAAGTATGAAGAATTTCATTTACAAGAAACAACCGAATCATATTCAGGAGAGCACGATTCTGAGTTATGAGGAAGTTCAATTAGTCATTTTCATATTCATGAGAGCACGATTCTGAAATATGAAAAAATTCATTTACAACCGAATCATATTCAGGAGAGCACGATTCTGAAATATGAGGATGTTCAGTTAGCCCTTTTCATATTCAGGAGAGCACGATTCTGAAGTATGAAGAATTTCATTTACAAGAAAGAGCCGAATCATATTCAGGAGAGCACGATTCTGACGTATGAGGAAGTTCAGTTAGCCCTTTTCATGTTCAGGAGAGCACGATCTTGAAGCATGAAGAAGTTTATTTATCCTTCAGTAAGAGAAGAATCAAAATCGTATTCCAGGCGCCGACCTTAAATGCGAGAAGATTTATTTATCAGATAAGCAGCAGCCTCTTTATTTGAGTGCTTATCCATTTTGGCACATAAGTCCCTTCCAACGATAAGTGACAATTCTCCCTCGAGAAGCTTATCAGGGCATTTCCCATCAAAGTCCATTTATTTTGGCATACAGCCGGTCTTTACCCTGTATATTTGCTACAGAGTTCCGAAAAGCCCGTTTGATCCTGTCACGAGAGATAGTTCACAGAAGCTTGGATGTTATTCTTTGCTCAATGCTCCAGCATTCTGTAATCGATCTTGCAGTCGTACATGATCCAGTTTTTAGATTCCCCAGTGGAGGCCGTCTCACAGGTGCCATCTCCATTTGAGAATCTCGTTTCTAAAAAGACAACTGGTCGTGTTCGCACCAGTTGACCATCATTTTAGAATTCCCCAGTGTTGTACTGTGTCCCAGCGCGTCGTATTCCCTAGGGTGTTCTTCTCGTAACGTCTGTGTCATAGTATTCGTCGTCATTTTCGCATCCACCATTCCAGCATACGCATCACATCATATTCATATCATCTGCATTAAGCGGTCCTCGTTTTGTCCATAGCATTGCATACCGTCGCATATAAGGGCAAAATTTTCGGTTATCTATATTTAAATCTCTCCACCACGATTCCTCGAGTCTCTGTCACTCAAATCGTCCGGTGTAGATATTTAAATAGGGGCAACTGTAATACCCCAAATTTTACCCTTATATTTAGTCAGTCATCTCGCATATCATCTCATATGTACATTTGCTAACCACTAACAAGTGATGGAGGTGTTTGTTTTGCAGATTTGGTCCCAGGGGTATTTTGGTCATTTTACACAAATTCTACCAATTCCTTGAAGACGGGCTGTTATTAAAATTCTGAGGCGTTTGATACGTTATTGTTTTGAGGCATTTATCTATCACCAGATCTGATCATATCAAGATCTTGGCATTTGGTCAGTGGAATTTAATTACGAGTAGTGTTACTGTTGATGCTGAAACTGTTGTGATTACGGTGCACATATGTGTTTGGTTATGAAATGGTTGGTTAGCATTTAAATTGAGTTTTAATCAGATGATGAGTTTGAGATTACGAATGAGACAAGTGCAAATAAGAATATTCCTTTGGGAGTGTTTATGTTTTATGACTAGAGTAATGAATTTAAATATTTGTGGATTTATCCACAAGTGTTTGCAATTTATAACTAGAAGTAAACATAAACAATTGCAAGCTTGAATGATCAGGGATAAATGGAAGTTTTTGGGAATTTTTATTGCATAAGAATGTTATTGTACAAAAGGGTTTGAATCATTTTACATTTGAGTTGCCGTAAAATTACAACTACGGAGATTACATTGACTCTAAAAAATCCTAAGTCCTAGAACTTCTAAATGTCCTTCATGATGTCCTTTGAGCTTCTCCGCAAGGTCTCCAATTTCAACCTGCACAAAGAGAAACAAAACAAAACAGAAAAATGTTAGAAGATGTTTTTGACACTCTCAGAACAATGTCATCATCGAGTGCCGGGAGGGGCACAACCGAAGCTGCGTCCTACCCCCCGTTACCGGCCCGCGCCGTTGGCGTTAGATCGGATAGTATCTGTTCTTATCGATACGGGACATCCGAGAGATAGAAGTAATAAAAGAAGCGGGACTGATTCGTTTTGCCGCGATTGGATTTCCAAACTGATACGAGAATAAGGCAACATAGGCAAGTTCTGACTCAGACCCGGATGCCGGCAGGTCTGAGTCACTTTGGTTCCGAAGCTCCCACCCCTGAAAATCCACAAACACATCAATATCAGGTTCAGCATTCAAAACTCAAAATGATTCATAGGTTGCCATAGGCATCAAACTGCAGCAATCCTGAACAGGACAAGAGAATTGAAATACAAGCCAAAGCTGCATCACATTGCAAACAGAATACCATATGCAAACTAAACCGCATCAAAACAATGCATCAGAAGGCAGATTTATGCGCAAGAAGCCATAAGAAAATATCTCATAGGTCTGTCATAACAAGATCCAAAGAAAAGGTAACAGCAGATAATACAAAGAAAGCCAGAGGAATAAAGTTGTAACAAGTTGCCAAGCTGTACCAAAAGGCTGTCAGTTAGAGGCAAGCCTCACGGATGGCAAGTCACAAAAATGGACACAAAATCACAGCACCGAGTCATAGCGCAAATCATACCAGAAGGAGCAAGGATAAGCTCACATAATCGCATCAGTTCAGAAAACAAGAACCCAACTCCATTGGATTACAAGACAAGTCGATTGGAACTCGCTTCGAACAAAAACAACTGGTCAGCATCTGAAAAAAATCAATAATCAAACTGCATCAGAACAACACAAATCATATCACGAAATCAAGTGCAATGTGGGTCGAATCAGAATCAACAACACCAAGCTGATGTGTTTAATCACGCCCTCAGAAAACTCATCACCGGGCGGAGACTCGAGCTGCCGGGAGGGAAACAATTAGAATGTCTCCAGCTCCCAACCAAGCGTCGAAAATAAGGACCGATCTCAAAGACAAGCCAACAATCAGTGAAAGTGAAACAAGTCACAAAACCGTATCAGTTCATAAGCCCAGAACACAACAACTGTCAAAAGTAACCGCGGCGTCAAAACCAGAAGTATCACCAGCAGGCTCAGAATGTCATCATTGCCATATCCCTTTCCCGACAATTTTGACTCAGCCAAAGCTTCAATATCAAGCCCTCTTTGAAAGAAGAAGATGAAAAGAATCTGAGCTGCATCAAAGAAGCGAACCAATCAAAAAACGAGTCAGTTCGAGATCAAAACATCAAACAGAGATACGAATCCATTAAGGAATCCTGGGAATTAAAATCAAACATCAATCAATCCAATCTGAAGGCAAACCATATCAGAAAAATAGAGAGATTTTGATTTGATAATTAATCCCAAAGCAGATCAAAGCAAATCAGTTCACTAAAATTGAATCGAATCAGGAAATCATATCAGCTCAATCAGGTTCTAAAAGAGGAAACAGAATATCAGATTCATATGATTCAATCTCACCAAAACCCCAATCAGGATTCCAAGAGAAGAAATGAGATCCCAATCGTATCAGAAAGCATCCTATTGGAACTCAATCTGGAAAAATCAAAATCAAAATCAAATCGCATCAACACAAAATCAAATCAGATCATCAAATGCATATCTCAGAAAAAACGCAAGTTCAAGGCCCGAAAAGAGAGATAAAGAGAAGTTATAAAAGGGAGGATACAACCTGATGGAAGTAGATGGTGGAAACCCTAGACGGAGAGGACGAAAAACGGCGAAGAGCAAACCCTAGCGATCGAGAGAGGAATATCAAAAGCAACCCGAGAAAAGAAGGTTCACCAGCGCCGTTTCGAACAACAACGGGCAAACCTTCGAGGCTCAGATCATAACATCATCATCACCTTCATCGCCGTCAAAATCACCGTCCAAAAAAATCATCGTCGGAATCTGGGTAGGGAGATCACTAATTCATGCATGTTTGTTTGTTTTGTTCATGTAGGAAGAAGAAGATTCAGTCGTGATCAAACAAGGAGAGATACATGGCCGCGAGAGAGACGAGAGAGAGAGATGAGGAAGGAAGAACAACGGCGCCGCGACTACTCTCTAGGGGAAACCCTAAAACTTTGTTTCGTGTAACCAACGTTTGGGTTGGGTCCGGATGTGGTGACCGGCCCAACCCTTTCCCTTTTTATTTTTTTTTCTTTGTTTTGTTAATTTGTTTTATGTTTTTTAAAAACTTTTCTTAACATTTTAATTTTATAATTTTAAAAAATATCTTTCTCATTTTAATCCTTTTAAAATATAATTATTAAGAATAAATTAAATTTTTTTTTTTAATAAAATTAAAACTTTTGTAAATATAAAATGAAAAACTCTTTTTTAATAAAATAAGGGAAACTCTTTTTTAAAAATATAAAAATAAAACCTTTTTTTTTAAATTCTTTTGTAAGCTAAATTATTAAATTTTAAATAAAACAATAGTAAAGTCGCAATTTACATCTTCTCGTAACTCATTGCTGCCTAATTTTGCCTACTAACATTGTTCATTGGTTTTGCAGCTTGTCATGTTTACCGTCATTTATTTTATTTCTCGATTTAAGTTTCGTTCATATTTGTATCTGTATCTCAATTGTAATCTCGCGAACCTAATAATCGCGTTTACTTTTCGCATTTAAATTTCTGCATGATGTATGATTTAAATTTCTGCTGATGTATTGCGATATTTCTGTCACCTTACACACTCCGAGGGAATTAGGTCTAGCCGTTTGACCACCGTGTCAATAGTACTCAACCTCAACCTCAAAATTACACCCTTACAACTACAAACCCTAATTTTCACAAATGCCTCGCCGCAGGCAAGATTACAATTTTACCCCTAGCATTAGGTCAAAGAGCCGCCGCGCTCATTTTAGGGTTTCCCGCCGTGGAATCCCTAATTTAACCCTAATTACAACTTAACAATTCAACGTAGAGATTTGGAGTTTCTACACTCCGCGTAAATGTGTCCTTAAGACATGTTTATTCCCCTTGAGACCTTGACCACAGTCAAGAAGTTTCTAACCTCCCTTTTGAGGGGAACTACGATTACTCTGATTCCACTCCCGTAAGGATACGTAGGCACAAGATGCGATGTCTTGCCGAGTAAACTTAGAATTAACCCCTTAGGTCTCTTTTCTCACTTTTAATCCTTTGTACATATACCTTAAGCAAATAAATAAAGCAAATAGTAAACATCTGAACAAAAGGTTCCCGTAGAGTACTACGGAAGTTTAGGGTGCTAATACCTTCCCTAAATTTAACCAACCCCCGAACCCTAGATCTTTCCCCGCATTGTGTTTACGATGCAAAAATAGGTTTTCCCTCTTTTGACCTTTTCCTTCGGATAAATCAAAGAGCGGTTGTGAATTGAATTGCGATTCAAACTAATTAATAGTTTGATATCCTATTTCCACCGCAACAACCTTCTACTCGAAGACTTATTAGAAATCAATCACAGGTCTTATGCCTTCATTTTAGATGAGGAAAAGGTATCCCTTACATATTCATTTTGATTTTGATTTTATAATATTGTAATGTCATACTAAAATTGCATAACATGATTATCATTTTCTTTAGGGTTTAGTACCACCTGTTCAAAGTGTAAGTGAACATGTGGAGAAAATACTATGTGTGAAGCATCTCTATGGAAATTGGAAAAATAAACATACAGGACTTGAATTGAAAGAGACAATGTGGAGTGCTGCAAGAGCTACAACCATTCCAGTATGGGAGATGGCAATGCAACGATTAAAATCTTTGAAGGAAGTAACTTGGAAGGATGTGTTGGACATCCCTACTCACTTATGGACCACGTCACATTTCAAAACATACTCTAAGTGTGATCTACAAGTTAATAATATGTGTGAGGCCTTTAATAAGGCTATTTAAGAATGTAGGGATAAACCCATAATCACTTTGTTGGAGGGTATTAAACATTACTTGACTAAGAGGATTACTAGTCAAAAGGAGCTAATGAATACATACACTGGTGATATTTTCCTTAGAATTCAATTGCTACTTGAAAAGAACAAAAACCATGCAGAAAGTTGGACACCCATATGGTATGGTGATGATGATTTTGCCATCTTTGGTGTCACCAATGGCAGAGATACATACTCTGTAGATCTGAAATAACAGATATGTGCTTGCAGAAAATAGGGTTTGACTGATATTCCTTGTAGTCATGCCATATCATGTATATGGAAAAACAAGAAAAAACCTGAAGATTATGTCTCTGAATATTACATGTTTGTGCATTCACCATATGTATGTGCTTATTATGTTTGCTTATTATGACTTAATTTCTGCTGAGATATTGTTGAATTGGTTGTGCAAGAAGTCTTTTTTCAATAACAGTTATTCACATATAATTTACTCTACAAATAAGCCCCAACTATGGCCTTTGTTGGAGGGCCATGTACCAATCAAACCCCCAATGCTCAGAAGGGCCATTGGTCGACCCAAGAAGCTGAGGAATAAAGTGAACGATGAACCAAGAAATCCACATGTACTTCCTAGGAAGCTTACAACTGTGAGCTGTCATAAATGTGGTGCCATGGAACACAACAAAAGAAGTTGCAAAGAAAAGAGGGCTGCTCAGAGAGCCATTCCCAAAGGTGGTAACAAGAAGAAGGGCAATGCATCAAAGGATGGAGAGAGACAAAAAATTGAAACAATAGGTGGAAAGAAGACAAAGGCAGCTGTAACAGAAATTGAGAATTCATCACAAGCACCTTAACCTTCTCAAGATTAGTTCAAATTAAGTTTTATGTGTTTGATGTCAGTTTGTAATAGTTAGGTTTTATGACATTTTGTGGTTTGTGTCATTTTGTAATCAGTTTGTGGTTTATGTGCTTGAACAAGTCTTTGAATTTTGTGGCTTTGTTGTCCATGTATTGGAATAAGCTATTGTCTATGTAATGACTTTAATGATATCATTATGAAGTAATGTTCAATTTCTCAACTTCATTGTCAGTTAACTATGCATTATTTGAAGCAAGAATCTGCATATGTAATTGGAACATAACCTGTCATATTATTTGAAATTGACATGTCCTTTAATTGGAATACGTCCTATATAATGACTATAATTGGAACATGTCCTATGTAATGAGTATAATTAGAACATGTCCTATAATTGGAACATGTACAATCTGTAAACAAATGGAACATGTCCTAAAATCTGCATATGCTATACTAATATGCATCTGCATTTGCTAATTCAACAATTCAGCAATTCAAATACCATATAAACCATAACCATATTAAACAAAAAATCACCATTCTCATTCATCAATTCATATGTTACATTCATACTTTTAGATTCATTACACTTGTTACAACTAAACCATAAACATACTACATCATTTCTTAACCACAACCTACTTCATTACACTTGTTACAACTAAACCTAATAACAGTACAAAGCTCATAACACATGTAAACTTCAGTTTCATATTAAGGAACTTAATCTACATCTTCAATTCATCATATTTGACCATGCATTCATTAACCTTATTCTTCTCTGAGTATAATTTTTCCTTCAAAGATGTAATCATTTCTTTTGCTCTTGGATCATCTCTTCGTCATACAAAATAAAATGACTACACCTTTTTTTCCCCACAAGCTACAAGCAACATATGAGAAAAATACGTAAGACATTTTCATGATTGGAGAAAGTAGAAGTGATAAATCATAGAAAAATAATACGTTATACATCCCACAACCATAAAAGCGTCGTCCTTGATTAGAATCAGTCCATGATGTCATCAGTGGTGCTTCGAGGCCGCACATAAATTCACCTCGGTTTGATTTGAAGTTCAAATGAGATTTTGTGCGACTGCTTGTTTGGGAAAAATCAGACATAGACAAGAGGAGGTAGAAGACATGGATAAGATGAAGTAGAAGACATGGAGAAGAAAGAGTAGCAGAAAAATTTCTGGAGAAGAAGAAACGAACGAACACAATGCAATTTAGGGTTCTTTATTATATACATTATCTAACATTAATTTTTGTTTTTCAAAATATTAATGTTTTATTAAAATATATAAATGATGTAACAATTCATTAAATGACATGACATCTTACTTATCATATCCAATCATTATTTTAAGCGCCATATAATTAAAATAAAAGAGAAATTAATTTTTTTTAGAAAAATAATAATTTGAGGGACTAAGGGTGTGTTTGGTTCGGGGTAGATGGAGGGGAGGGGAGGGGAGGGGAGGGGAAATTTTTAATTAAATATGTTTGGTTCAAATTTTAGGAGGGGAGGGGAGGGGAGGGGAGGGGAGCAAAATCCCTCCAAAACACACTTTTTGGTTTCCTCCGAATTGGGGGGATTTGGAGGGGAGGGGAGGGAATATGAATTTTGATATTTAAAAATTATTATATTTACTAAAATATCCTCAGTTTAATTTTATTATTTCAAAACTATTTGTTATCTTTTATGTTACTGTTTTTTCTCGATTGTTTTCATCAATTTATTATAATTTTTCTTCACCTTCAAATTATTTTATAATTTTTATAATTAATATAAATCATAATCATTGTCTTTTTTTTATAAAAAAAATTATGTTTCGTTATATTCGTTTTTTTCTTTTAATTTTGTTATGTACTCTATTATATTTTCTTTTATATCAAATTGTAAACCATATCATTTTATTTATTTTTGTTTATTCATTTTATTAAATATTTTGAACCATTAATATTTAGTAATAAGTTATTTTATATATTTGTTTTGTTATATGATTCATCATAATTTAAACGATGTTATTGGCATATAGTTTAATTTATGTTGAAAAGTTATAAGTCGAATCGATTGTACTTAATTTTTTAACTTTAGTGACAAATAAATATTTTTTTAATCACTCAACATTAGAAATTTTATTACCAACAAAAATACGCACAAATTTTTCACATTTTAATATCATATGACTTATATAAGATCATAAGGATAAAAATGTAAATTATTAATAAAACCCCTCCCCTCCCCTTCTGAACCAAACACATTTTTAATTAAAATCCCCTCCCCTCCCCTCCCCTCCTCTCTTTTGAACCAAACACTTATTTGATTAAAAAATTCCTTCACCTCCCCTCCCCTCCCCTCCCCTTCATTAAAATCCCTCCCCTCCCCTCCCCCTCATTTGAACCAAACAGACCCTAAAAGACTGAAAAAAAAAAAAAAAAACTAAAACGTTAATATTTTATAAATAAAAAAACTAAAAGTGGAATTAAACCTTATTAAAATTACCAAGCATGATGCGTTTCTCTTCGTTTTCCCTCTTATACAAACTATAAAATATGCAATTTTCCCATCTCTTTCTTCGATATTTCTCTCTTTTCTAAACCTACTTAAACAAACACAGTATCAGTCTATAGGGTTTAGAAACAGAGTAAAGAAATCGAGTCACACAAAACGTAGAACTCAGGCGAGTGTTGAACCCTACAACGACCAACAATGGTGTTTTCCGACGAAGAGATAACCCATCTATACAGAATCTACAAAACCGTTTTACAAATGTTAAGAGACAGAAACTACGTTGTTTCAGAGACAGATATTAACATGTCGAGACAAGAATTCAAATCGAATTTCAGCGATCATATGAAGAGAGAAGACCTATTTATTAACAAAAGCCACAAAAACGATCCTTCTGATAAAATCTCTGTCTTCTTTGTCAATGATGCCAAAATCGGCGTTAAGACTGTTAGAGGTATCATTCAGAGGATGCTTACAGAGAATGTTTTCAGAGGTGTTTTGATTTGTCAGAATCCGCTTTCGCATTATGGCAGAGCTGCTGTTAGTGAAATGGCGTCGAAATGTCGCCTTGAAGTGTTTCTGGTAATTGTTTCTGTCTTGCTTTATAAACCCTAAATTGTTAGTCATATAGATGTTGGAAGATGGTACTTGAAAAGGGTGATGGTTGATTAGGTTATTAGATAATTGATTAGGTTAATCTGGTATTCGATTAGGAATTGACATATTCGATTAGAGGGTATACCGATCAAGTATGTTAGTTGTTATGTTAGTATTTTCTCCTTCGCCAGAGATCGAACTTCGAACCCTGGTCGCCCGGTGTCCATGCACAAAATACCAACCAAGCTGACATTCGGGGACCATGCTCTTTTTGATTAATTAGACTTGGTTAATATGTTAAGTTGATTAGATAATTGATTAGGTTAATCAGATAATCATAAGGAGATGAGATTATCTATCAGCTATTCTCAAAAAGGGTGATGATTGATGAAGTTAATTAGATAGTTGATTAGGTTAATCAGCTAGTCGATTAGGAGATAAGATAATCGATTAGAGAGTATAAGTATCAAGCATATACTTGACGGTAATCAGACATAGGCTATGTTATGCAGAAATAGCGGATAATGAATATGCTAGCTTATAGCTGATAGCTTATAAGCTAGTTGAGGACTTATAGCGAATAAGCTAACTAAATGAATATATGATGTTTGGTAAAGTTAGGGGTTGAACTAACTTACCAATGTAAAGTGACATAAAAATATATGTTTAATTAATATTTAACTTTAGCCAATTATAATAACAGGAGTAAAGTTGAGAGTGATAAGCTATAAGCTACTTGGATTAGCTTATAAGAAAAACTATAAGTCAATAAAACTAAGCTATAAGCTCGTGAAAAAACGATTGTTCCAAAACAAGACTTTTTTGAAACATATGAGCTTGTAAGCCATAAACTATGAGCTCAAAATATGACCTTGTCTAATAGGGTCTTAGCTAATATGTTAAGTTAACTGGATAATTTGATTAGATTAATCAAATAATCAATTTGGAGATGAGATCATCAATTGGAGAGACAGGTAATTGGTTCAGCAGTAATCAGATTTGGTTAATCAGTTAAGTTAATGATTAATTGTTTAAATAGAGTAATAATTTATTAGGTTATGTAGATCACCGATATGGTCATAAGAATTATAAGTGTCGAACAATTTAGGTTATGTTTGGATTGATGGAACATAACGGAGCGGAATGAAACATAACGGAATGGAATGGAGCAGAGCAGAATGGAATATAGATCCCACTCCTTTGTTTGACTATTTTATTAAAAATATCTTATTCAATTGCATACACCCGAAATCGGATGGAACAAAAAGTGGAGGATTGGATTCCATCATGTTCCATTTCATTCCATCCATTATTTTCAAATCCAAACAATGTAATCTTATTATTTACCATTCCGCTCCGTTCCGTCACAATTCATCAATCCAAACATACCCTTAGTCTTTTAAATTTACGAATTGATATTGTAAGTATTGAGCAATTTAGTCTTTCGAATTTACGAATTAATATTGCCATCAGGAGAATATTAGGAGTCTCACGTTTGTTGAGGTAATTGTCTGTGGTGCAGGAAGATGAACTTCTGGTTAACATCACAATGCACTATCTTGTACCGCCACATCAGGTGCTCACCGATGCTGAGAAGAAAGCTTTGCTCAATAAATACACTGTCAAAGAAACACAGGTTAGTGCTTTGTAGGTTTTTATTTTAAATAATTTTTTGTATATATCTGATTTTTATATAGACGCAAGCTTATAATATGTAGATGAGAACTTCTGATATATTTTTGTTTTAAATATTACTGTTTCTGATGTTTTCTGTAATTTTATACTGAATTTGATGTGTTCCAAGTTCCTATAATTGTCATCATTTGAAACAACAAAACTGTTTTCTACAAAGGATAGAATAATTCAGTCTGACTTTTTGCTAAAACAACATAACATAGAATCTTGTTTAAATATGGCTAATGCGGCGCTATGGTATAGCGGAAATGAACAAATCCCTATTATTTCCCGACATGCTATTTAGTTCAAAATATTGTAAAATAACGGTGCTGTAGTACTATTGCCTAGCCAAGTTCAAATAAACTGCTATTTTCTGTGATCTGCGACTGGCAACCACGAATAGCATACCGTCGCAATCATTAATCTCATCATTAACAGAAAAGCGTTCCAATTAGTATTTGTTTATTCAAGCATAGTGAAAGTTTAGCTTTGTGATCCTCGCCATTCTCTTTTCTTGGGAGCTTTTGAATCTATTTAGTTTGGTAATTTATTCTGCTGAAGATGTAACTGTTAGCGTTAACTCATTCGGTCTTTTTCTATTGAATGTATTGGTCTCGTATGCATATTCTTGTCTGGTTTTCTGCAATTATAGTATACGACTACAATTTCTGTTATGGCTCATTGTATCTAATAGTTACCGTCTGCTTCTCAGCTACCTAGAATCCTGATGACGGATCCTATTGCGAAATATTATGGACTAAAGCGTGGACAAGTTGTCAGGATCATCCGGCCAAGTGAAACTGCAGGCAGATATGTTACATACCGTTATGTTGTATAAGAATTTTCTTGAGCTCTTATGCTGCGCTATTTTTGCAATATGTTATACATACTAAAATTTATGCAAAGCATTCACAATGCTTAGATAACCTTTATTTTTGTCATTCAGATGGTTGGTAATGTTAGTTATTGATATTGAACTTTGTTTCTTTACAGTTTTTTTGACCTATATATTCTTGAGACTTGATTCTCATGGTTGCATCTAAAGAGATTAAGAGGAGTAATGTGATGAAAGTGAACTTTCTTTTGCAAAAAAATTAGTAGATTTCATTATGCTTTTATTTTTGAGTACATAACATAAGAGAGAATTTGAAACACATGATTGCTTTCTCCCTCTAAAAATGTCCCTTGCTTACACTTCAAGAAACCCATTAAAGCTACTAAATTATAGCAAAGAGATGAATTTGACAAGAACATCAAATGCATTTTGAGAGGCCAATGATAAAAAGATAGACACTTCATTAGTCAATGCAGAACCACCTCCAGCTAAATCAGACAATGCTCTAATGGCAATGAAAGGTATTTTGTGTTGGTAACAAACCAAAGCGACAGCAGCACTTTCCATGTCAGTTGGAGTAGCATCAAATTTGGACTTCAAATGATTTCTATAAGCCTTGTTATCAACAAACACATTGGCACTTACCCCTTTCTTTACTCTCACCACCATTGGCTTTCTTGGCAAGCAAGTCTTGTTAACACAACTATTCAATTCAACATTCTGCAGAAAATAAGTGAAAAATTATCCTCAATTTGACGACCATACCATTATACTCAGACAGACACGTCTAAACTGTCCAATCTCGATCGAATGGTTTATACTGAAATTTGGCTACAGTGCACACCAAAAACATTTATAATGAGATGGTGGATTGAATTGAACTGACCTTCAGTTTTCTTGCAATCTCAAAGTAATTTTTGTCAACTGGAACCCAAAAAGCATGCTGCTTTACTTCAGGAGTTACATCCACAGGAAAAATTTGCTCTGGTTGATACCAAACCTTGTTCAACAGATTTTCCACTGATTTGGCATGTTTTGTATTGTTATTGTAGTTGGAAAACTCTAGGTAGCCAAATTCTCTGCTGAAGTCTCCACTGTCTTCACCAAACCTCTGCTTAATTGAAGAAGGAGAATATTTCATTGATCAAAATTCGCAGTAATGATCATTTTACAACGGATTTTGAGGAGATTCGAACTCAATACTTAAACCGTTAAAATTTTGTAGCTTAGGAATTGGGAAGCACTGACATAGGCATGAAACCGAATCACTTAACATAAATAATAATTTAGAAATAAATAAATTAAATATAATTACATGTGTCAGTGTCAGACATTGATACATTACGGATAACAGACACATATTTATTTAGAAATGTCGGTGATATAAAATTTACGGACTATTTAAAAAACTCGACATAATTGATGTAACTTTTGTAAGTACCTGCCAATGCCAAAGTCCTGTGTGAGCCCAAAATTGTGGAATAGTCACATCTCCAATTTGGAATTTGGAATTTGCATTACCAGCAATTCCATAATGAAGAATTCCTTCTACATTAAACAAAGTAAGCAACAATTGGGTGGCAAGACCTGCATTTAGCTACAAAAAATATACCAAAAGTACTAAGAAAAGAGAATGAAATATAACCATATAAGTTTGAGTAAAAACATAGACACATTAGAAACTAAACTTACCATACTCTCTCCACTCATAACAACAATAACCTTCTTCTTTTCCAATTCACCAATGCGAAAATGTTTTCCTACAGTGTCAAGAAAATCAAAACGATGTATAATGTTCTATCAAAATTCATATATATTGAGCAACATATTATTATAAAGATTACCAACAAAGTCAAAGTAAGGAAACTTGTTATGAGGCAGAAAGCTGGATGATTGAAGAAGAGGCTTCAACTCAAAGGCATTTGGCACAACTATACCATGTATGGTCCTTGGCTATTGATATTACTGATTTCTCTCAAAGAAATTTGACAAATTTCACTATAGGCCTTGATGCTACTTTCCAATAATACTATCACAAGAATACTTAAAATCTTCATCTGCTCCCAATGGTTGTATCTTTCAAGTACTCAAAAAATGATAATATATGTAATTGTATACATGAAATGAACAAATAATTAGAAAACATAAGAGAATCAATTTGGATTTGGTTTCATGTGAAAAGCCGGTCAACCATGTTATTTTATATCTTATACATATGATCAACGTTTGCATTAATTTATTATAACTAGAGATAGCAGGCCAAGCACTAAGAGGTGTCGGTCAATTTCACGGGGTCTATAATTTTTGAGAATTTCTTATCAAATTTAATGGGATGAAAAAATATCATACGAAAATTTCATGGAGTCTATAATTTTTGAGAATTTCTTATCAAATTTTATGGGATGGAAAAATAGCATATAAAAAATTCAAAATGTCTTTCAGATTTTGGAGATGAATCTTTGGACGCATCTTGTCTTAAGTCAAAATGTTAATTGATTTGGAGATGCATCTCATAAATATTTCAAAACACACACCATGCATTCTTCATTGAAAGACCCATTTTATACGTTTATTGTTTCGGAGATGCATCTCCGTTTAAGATTTATTGAGATGCATATCCGTAAACAGTCAAAACAGTGCAAGTTAAGTTAGTTTTATGATTATTCAGATGAAAATAACAATTTATAAATGTTAAGATCCCTATTATGTGACGAGAATTAAATCATACAATCCATATACAAAAAAAATGACATATATAAATCTAGATGGTAAAAAAAACTCATCAACCGATACACAATGAATTCGAAATACACAATGTATTCGAAATCAATCAAAATAAAATATAATCAATAATAAATCCAAAGTACAAATAGTATCTACTACCGCGTATACCAGACTAGAGCTCCTCAGGCTCCTCTGCCCCCGTTCTCTGACGTTGTCTTTGGTACATCAGTGCCTCTTGTGCCTCCGTACAAAGTTAGTGAGTTTTTCCCTTGTTACCACTGTACAAAACCTCTTGCAGTCATAAATCAATCCTTAGATTTTACTTATATGTCTACCTATGTCTTTTGCTCGGATCCGTATACCAATCACTCAAATTACCTTAATTGATTAAATAAGGTAGAATCCAAGAAATAACATATTTAAAAAGATCAAGGTCTTTTTGACCTGATCCAATTATCCATGGAAGTTACCAAGGAAGTTACCAACTAAGAACAAATTGCCTTCTTGTCCCTATGACTACCACATTTTTTTTCTTTTTTGCCTAATTTCTTTGCAAGCAGCGAAAAAGTTTGTCACTCAAGCCAACCAAAAATGTTCTAGAAGAAGCATTTGCTTAAGCCAATTAATTATGGTATCATTTTATGAAGCTTCAAACCTGGCATCTCATGCCATGAAAACATTTATCCTCACCAACACTCCCAAAGGAATTCTTCTACTGTCTGGTCCCTTCTACCTCTTCCAAATTAGGCTTAATGCCACATTTGAGCCATGTTTGATGGCTAACAAACCCAAGAAACCCACTGAAGAACCCATGGAATGGTCTATTGAAGGAAGCAGACTAACATTGCTTACTCTTGCCGACAAAGGGATATTGACATAAGATATCTTCACTAAATATTATATGATGTTTGTGAAGCTATACATGTTTATCTCTCACCTTGCTCCCTTCATGGATAAACGCCATGACCCTGCATGATTCAAAAGAGAATTCCATGCACTAAATGCTGAAAACCAGGCTGAATCTGTCGAGATCTGAAAAGCTTTTCTGACACCAAACTTCTACTTCCAACCCAAGAAATACTTATGCATGAGCACTATCTGAATGTCCAAGGAGACATTTTGAACTCATTCTCAAACAAGCTGAAGAAAGTTTAGAGCTTACTCTTTTTAAATTCCAAAAATCCTTATAGTGCATTTGAGAGTTTGACACTTGGTAGAAAGACTATCAAATTAAAAAATTTGTCACCGTGATGAGCAATACGCATCATCTAACTAAAACTTTCATTTCTTTGTAGACCAAGTTAAAAAAAGGTACATGTACACACATTAAAGAACTTTGCACTTTCCAACTCTACTTAGAAACTGTGTACAATCTTTGTGAGCTTCGTCGGCCCATCTCTGAGGCAACTGCTACTTTAAAAGAAAAACTTATTAAGAAAATATCAAACCTAAAATTTTCCTCCTATGTGAAGGATAAATATCTTTTCGCTTTGTTTTTTCATAAGCCAAAGTTTCCACCCTTTCCTTCATGTGAATCGGCCTTGATATTTTCGCCCTCATTCTCAAGATGGTTAGTTTGTAGAAATGTTTTAAAAAAGACATAGAAAATACTTATAAAATACCTTCCCAAAGAGTGGTTCCAAACAAGCACAATATATACAGCTACCGGGATCACCTTCATGTCGACATCAATCATGTCGAAGTGTTATCCAAAATTATTGATGGTGAGGCATCAAGGCTCGTTGGTTTAAGATTTTTCTCCTTTTATGTCTCTTAGACTAACTATGTAACACTTCTTTACAGCTGCCGCTTTGAGGAAAGACATGAGGGATACTGTCGATATAAGTGATCAGTCTGGCCTAGCATCAAAGGTATTACTAGCATTCCATTTTAACTTTGAATTTCTTAGTAGCAGTAATCTAACTCATGTTTCAATATATAGAGTCATAAAAAGAGAATGTCTCGACTGCTGGTGTCCCTAAAGGGAAGGCGGAGCAAAAAGAAGAAACCCATATTGAAGACGAAGTAGGAAAACAAGTTTTTAGATCGTCTCCTTTTATTTTTAATAGTAAAGCTCAAAAATTTTGTATGAACAATACTTATCTCCTTCAGAGTCGAAAGCGTGCAAACACTGTGACCACTTCTCTTCATTTGTCGAATAAAAGTAAGATATACATGCCATTAAAGAACAAAATTTTGCTAAGGCACTGAGAAGATTGGCAAAGAGTCAAGGAATGAGTGTTTCTAGTTGATCTTTGATGATTTTTCAACAAGTGTACCGATAATGTCGAAGTAATAATTAAGATCGAATTCAAAGGGGTTGCGTTCGAACAAGACAAATTTGTGCAATGTAAAGGAAATAGTAAAATTGGGGGAGGGGGGAGGGGTTAGTTTGCAGTGCGAAAAATAAAATAAGTGTTTTAAATAGAATTAGAAAGAGGTTAGGTTGTGTATTGAAATCCTATTTCTCTATCGTTGATGTTTGATATCTTGTATGAATGACCGTATCACTATAATCCCATGACGAATTAACAAAGCCATTATAATCGATCCCTCACGAAATAGCTCATTAATCACTACTTGAAGCTTCCTATCCATAGTCCACCAGTGTAAGCAAGATTAGGCAATGCACAAAATATTAATTCCCTACGCCATTAGTCGGGGTTTACTATTCCTATTCATCTAGTGTAAGTACCACAATTGCCCTAAGTCCAACACATAGACTAATAGTCAGTATTCCTTATGTGCCCAAAATCAATTTTAAAGAGTATATCATATAAAAAACATTAAGAACAATAAGAAATTGCATATAACTATAGATCAAAGGATTCATACAAAGTCAAATCAACATACCACCTAACAATATTGAAACAGGTTTATCACAAACAACCTAACCTAGAGGAGTTTAACTACTTCTAATTCAAATTACAATACCAATTGAATAAATAAGAATATCATATGATTTCCCCTGAAGGTATGGCCTCCAATGGCTTCAAATTCTCCCAAAAAAGCACGCTTGATGCTGTAAAAATCGTACTTCGAGTGCCAATTTACGCCCTTGTAAAAGTGCAAAATTTTCCCTTAAAAAGAGCTTAGAATGGATCAGACGCGTCAGAAAAAGCCCAGAAAAGGGTTCATTGCGCATATTATACATGCATCACGTGCGATACAAATTGTTCGAATCTATCGCACGCACGATGTTGTGCGTCATTATTCATGTAGTTGCACACTTTTGCTCTTTTTTCACTTGATTTTTCATTAAGTCCAATTTCTTCACACTTAGCTATTTTTTCCTCATTCTCTGGTCTTTCTTCTTTCATTTGGCTCATCTTTCACTTGTTTTTCTCCGATTCTTCGCCTAATTTCATGCAATAACAGAATGTCATCACAATCTCGAACTTGATTCGTTGCTTGTCCTTAAGTAACTCGCCTGCAACTGCACATTTCAACAGAAAATAAGTCGCACAATAACAATTGAACATCACCATATATATATATATATATATATATATATATATATATATATATATATATATATATATATATATATATATATATATATATATATATATATATATATATATATATATATATATATATATATATATATATATATATATATATATATATATATATATATATATATATATATATATATATATATATATATATATATATATATATATATATATATATATATATATATATATATATATATATATGTTCCTATTTTTTTCGTTACCTGACCATTATTCTAGCTTCCAACTTCCATCCGGAAAATCAGAAAATATCCTCAAACATTGACGAGTACTCAACCTGTTTCTCAACTCACTTTGACTCACTCAATGGATAAGGTCATCTCTCAATCAATATGCAAAATAAGTTATGCTTAGCTTGATAATGTTCTAATATACTTTATCACAGAAATCATAACACACACATTTGAGGGTTTTTTAGGTTGTATCTTAGCTTATGTTCGGGTTGGATATTTTTAGGAAAGTAGGTTTAAACCCTTGGAGTTAGGTGCCTAGTTCTTCTTCTATTCTTATCCTCTTTATTCCTTCTTGACAGTACTAGAGATTTGGTCCTTATTTTTACTCTTTTTTTTGAAGAAGCGTCTTTTTCCACTTATTTTCTCAATTTTTTTTTTGAATTTTTGACCAATTTTCTCTAGTACCCCAACCCCAAACTTAGAACTTTGCTCACTTCCAAGGGTAACCCCAAACTTAATCTTTTTCATACAACTTAAGACTATACTTCTACCTAACTCCAAAGAGAGGGTGGAAAGAAAAGATCTTTCAAGTCATATGGCTAAGAATTTCAGGCTACATCACCGAAAGAAAGGCTAAGCTCAAAGTGGTTAGCAAATGGATATTCCTATTACTACAGAGTGGTTATAAAGGCTCAAAGTTATAAACAAAGAACTGCTTCAGTGTGTGTCAATCAAACCTGATAAAATAAATCAGAAATAAATTAAACCAAATAAATTAATAATGCATGGATGCACTAAAAAAGAAAGAAAAGTGAACACTGAAATTTAATTTGCTCAAACCTTACTAGACGAGTGTCGCTACGTGAAAAATGACACAGAGTCGCCACCGGATTTTATTTATCCCACGGGGGAAAAGGGAAATAGCGATAAAACCTTTGGGAAAAGAGCGTGGTCATCGCAACCAAGTCTTAGGGTTCGGGAGTCGGTTATGCGAGGGGAAGGTATTAGCACCCCCTCGCATCCATCGTACTCGATGGGAACCTCCTAGGTTATTTAGCGTGAATGAGTGTTTTATTCTAAAAGTTTGCTTGTTTAAGGAAAAGAGGGATTGGTTTATTTATTTTAATGCTCGCCAAGGATTGTGGCCCTTGTGCCTACGTATCCTCACTTAAAAAAAATGAAGAATCAGAGCTCCGTAGTTCGGAGGCTTTATGAAATTGTTGTTTGTTGGTTGATTTTATACCTTGAAAAAGGTTTTTTGGATTGACGCCCTAAGGCAAAAATAGTTTGATGAGTTGATGTTGTTTTTAGTTTTTTTTGAAGAAAATGTGTTCTTGACTAGGATTATACAAAAGAATTTGGATAGAGATGAATGTCTCGAATAACCAAGTCGAGCGCCTTGTATTCGAAACATTCGGAATGAGTGTAGGAGGGTTCCATTCTCATTCCTTCTCCACCACTTTAAAGTTCATGGTGCATAATTCCAATCATATATTTTATTGTGTTTTTTTTTGTATTTTTATGCGAAAAGAGAAACACTTGACGTTGGATCAAGATTTATTGCTTGTAAAGATATTTGAAGTGATGCGATTTAGGTCGATGGCGGTGCACAAGGCATCCGACTTACATGGTCAAAAATGGCTCGATAAAATTGAGAGTTTACTTTTAAAAATAGTTTTTGGAAACAAAGGTCAACAAGGGCCATAACAATATTCACATACAAACATAAGCCACACGGCTCAAAAAAATCGAGACACACAAAAAAAACGGCACGAAGTTGAAACAGTGGTGTGACACGGGTGAAAAAAGTTGAAACAGTGATGCAACACGCCCGGCCGTGTTGTGTGATATGGCCCGTGTTGCAAGGCCTGGGGAAAAAAACTTCATACAGTAGCGTGACACGGTCGGCCGTGTCGTGTGACACGGCCCGTGTTGCTGGTCCAGGTCGAAATCTCACATTTTTTTTTATGTTTTCGTTTCGTTTTTGTGGTTCCTTGAGGATGGTTTCTTAGTCCCTTAGGGGATCTTACATGATATACAGTTCAACAACACATAAAAGAGTGAATGAAATGAATATAAAAGCAAAGAATAAAAGGAGAAAGATTTGAAGAAATGGATACCAAGAGCTTTCTATCCTTCTTGCAAGTACTCCAATGACCTTTGTTGGATGTGCTCTCCCCTCTTCACTCTATGTTGTGAAGGTTTGGCTTCTCAATGATCCTCTTGTGTCTCTATCTCACTCTTTTTTTCTCCTGTTTTTTGGGGGTTTCTTGCTAACTATTTTCTGGTTTTTTGCTCTTACTCTTTGCTCTCTATGTGTAGTCTCTACTCTGCTTGCTTCTTCTGTTGTTCTGTTTTGATAGTAAGGAATACTATGTTTTCTATGCTTGCTTGCAGCCCATTTTCCACCTTTTCTGTCAACTTTTTCTGCTGTCCTAAAGCCACACACTTTGCACACCTTTTCATCACCAACTTTCCATTCTTGGCAATGCCTTTTTCTTCCTTTTGTGCAGCCCCACTTTTTCCTTCTATTTCTAGTATGACTTGCTGCATTTTTCTGCTGTAGCATACTATACTACTATCCCTCTTTTTACCCATTAGTCTCTTGGATGGTATTGCTTTGTATCTTGCCATGTAGCCAATTGTTACCACTCTTTGACAGCATTTGCAAACTGATATTTAGCAAGTAAATATATCATTTGCATGCTATTTCCTTGACTTTGTGACATAAAAAATGATCTTGTAACATAGTACATGTTGTCCTCTTGATTTTGTGACATGTAGTAATTCTTCAACTCTTGCATGGGGCTGTTTTGCCTATGATTGAACATGCATAATCTTGGCCCATAAACATTCCAATGTTGATTTAATTCTTGCATATTTCTTGGATGTTTGTGAGCATAATGTAGCACATGAAAAAAAATGGTGTAGTATGAAGAGTACCATATCATAGATTTGATTAAAGACTTGAATGAAGATTTAGAAATAGATTAATTTCTAAACATTATCTAGAGTTGGAATTTTTGTAACAAATTACATGATTGTAATGTCACAAAATTCCTCTTAGTATTATTTTTATCTCCATTCATGAATCTTGAATTTTGGATGATGGATTCCCTCATGTGCTTAAAAATGAAATCTTGAATTATGCATTGATGATCTTGATTCATGCCTTAATAATTTGCACTCCACTTATGCCATAAAAATAAACATGTATGAAGGAGCTTTGGATTTGGCCTAGCATTCATGTCTATTAATATTTATCTTGAATATCCTTGTATTTTGTCAAGTAACTTCCCCTTGCCAAAATTTTCATGAGTAGAATTTTTCCTCAAATCAAACCTTAGGTGATGAACCTTTTTTCATGTAGTCCGAAAATAGACAAGTTACAACCAAATGGCCTAGTTCGTACCTTGTGAACCCGCATGCTCGATACACAATAGAATGATGTATGATATGCCGAATGTAGGGTATAAAAGGCTAACAGTGAAAATGAGGGTGTGACAACGAGGTATCTGAAGGTTTAGTACAAGTTCTTTGATTCTTTTCTCATTCTCTACCTTCAAGTTGTCAGTTGCTTTTTTGATGATCAAGTCTTTTTTTTTTCTTAGATCATTTGTTCAATGATAAAGATATAACTTGTAAATCTGAAGAAAAAAAAGAAACAACTACAGACTTGTTTATTAAAGATAAACATGGATAAGGGTTTTAGAATGACATGCACGAGTTGCTAATTCCTCCAGTCGAGTCTTACTACCAACATACAAATTCCTGCAAAAACAAAGGTTGGTTATAACACATGGGTTGCCTCCCATGAAGTGCTCTTTTTGTGTCATTAGTTTGATAGTTGACATAATGGGTCCAACAGTATTAGGGAGGAATTTTCATCCGAAATCTCCCATGTATAATAATTCTTTAGCCGCTGTCCATTTTATTTAAATCTTCTCATATCACCAGAATCTTGAATTTCAATGACACCGCTTTGGCAAACTTCAATGACCACAAATGGTCCTGGCTACTTGGATTTCAACTTTCCTGGAAACAACCTCAGTCTTGAATTGAACAAAAATACTTTTTGACCGACCTAAAAATTTCTCCTTACTAGCTTCTTGCCATGGTATCTTTTAGTCCATTCCTTGTAAATTAACGCATTTTCATAGCCAGACAATCACATCTCTTCTAATTCATCCAATTTCAATAATCTCTTCCTTCCAGCTAATTTTTCGTCGAAATTTAGAATTTTTACTGCCCAATATGCTTTATGTTACAATTTAACAGTGAGATGACATGCTTTTCCATACAAACATTGATATACAAAGAACCTAAAATGTTTTTTGAAAGCTGTTACGTATGCCCACAGGGCGTCATCCAATTTGGTTGACCAATCTTTTCTTGAAGCTGCCACCTTCTTCTCAAGAATTTGCTTCAGTTGTGTGTTTGTTACCTCAACTTGACCGCATGTATGAGGGTGATATCGTGTTTACACCTTATGCTTGACATTATATTTTCCTAACAATTTTTTCAAGTAATTGTTGCAAAATGTGTCATGCCATCACTATTAAGACTCTGGTTACACCAAACTTGGAAAAATAATATTCTTCTTCAAAAATTAGTAAGAGTTCGGGCGTCATTAGCAGTGCAAGAAATTGCTTCTACCCATTTGGTAACATAATCAACATATACAAGAATATAAATATATGTATTCGATTGGGGAAATGGACCCATGAAATTAATTTCCCAACAGTCAAATGGTTCTACCTCAAGCATAATATTTAAAGGCATCTTGTCTCGTTTTGAGATATTACTATTCCTTTTGCATTCAGGACATGGTTAATCGATTAACCATTTGCTAGTGCAAATTGGTTAATCAGTTAACCACTTACAAATTTTGAAAAATGCGCCATTTGGAGGGAAACTTACACATTCGTCCGTTTTCACCCGTTCTGAGCCACGTTAAGCCTCTAAAACTTTCCTTTTGATATTGTAACTAAAAAAATGCCCGAAATAACCTGTGACCTATCTCATGTGCAAAAATAACCTGCTGAATAAAATAAAATTGGGCATTCGATTGCTGCGCAAAATAAATGTCGAAGCCTCTGATGCTTGCTTCTCGAAACCTGGCAGTAAAAGAGAATCTAGAGCCATAAAAATACCTTGATCCCATGTCTCAAGAACCAATTCTATGATATGCAGAAATGCAAAATATAAAGAAACACAATCCCGTAGATCAAGAAAAGATGGGGAAAATTTTGGGGTGCTACAATTACCCAACAAAATTGAAACAGGTTCATCACACACAACCTAACCTAGAGGAGTTTAGCTACTCATAATTCAAAAATACAATATCGATTGAATAAATAAGAATATCATATGATTTCTCTTAAAGGTTTGGCCTCCAATGGCTCCAAATGCTCTCCAAATCACCCTTGATGCTGTAAGTGTCGTACTTGCAGTGCCAATTTTTGTCCCTTGCAAAAGGGTAGAATTTCCCCTTAAAAAGTGCTCATAGTGGATTATACGCATCAGAAGAAGCCCATAAAAAGGGTTTATTGCATGCGTGATGCTGCACATGATTATTCCAGTAGCTGCACACTTTTGCTCTTTTTTTTTTACCTGAATTCTCACAATCTCTAATTTCTTCACACTTAGCTATTTTCCCCTCATTTTTTGGCCTTTCTTCTTCCTTTTGGCTCATCTTTCACTTGTTTTTCTCTGATTATTTGCCTAATTTCATGCAATGATGGACTTTCATCAATCTTCAAAATCCTAAGCTGTTGAAAGTAATATTAACGAAGATTCTACATGTTTGTTGGTCGAGCAATTGAAAGCATATGCTTTTGGTGTTGACATTTTCTAGTCCCTTAAACAAGAGCCGTCGACAGAATCTGACATCAGAAAGCTGTGGAAGAAACTTACTAGTCAAGAACAACTTGAGCCTGCAGTCCCTTTCTTGATAGACTTTGAGACCCTCTTTGATCAGATATACTAATATGTTGTAGAAAAACAAAAAATTGTTGATCTTATTTAATAGAAAGCTGACAGATTGACCAGAGAGTGAGATCTTAGTGCAATGTCACAACAGAAAGTGAATGCTTTGGAGCCCAAGGCCCAAAAGGATAAAGACCAACTATCCGCCTATAGGGAAAATATTTTCATTCGTGAAGTACAAATTGCATAGCTGATGAAGTAGGTCGAAGATCTGAGGAAGAAGGAGAAAGATCTAGAAGGCTCCGTGTTGGCTTCTACCAAGGATCTCATTGATCGAGAAGCTAATGTTGGCATTAAACATGTGGAGGCTGTTCTTCAACTAGACTCAGAGATCGAGGAGTTGAAAGTTGAAGATTCTCGACTTGATGATAAAATCGCTCTTATAAAAACATGCCTCGAGAACATCAAGATCATTTTTGTTTAAGTCATTTATTTTTTACTAAGTTTATGTACTGAAATGTCCATTATGGCACCTTTTTTGAATACAATATTGGATTACTTTTGTGTTAGATTGTTTATTCTATTATTAGAATCTCCTACACCATATGTTTGTACTCTTTTAGGTACTTCTCATTTATCCTCAGGGTTTGACGTTTTGGCTTAGTCTCCACAATTTCGTAGGAATTGTTTGAAAAAGCTTGAGTGATTTGAAAGGGACCTTCCCAAGTATGTGACCACTTGTCTAGAACCTTATCTTTTTTTGTCCATAAGCAAAATAACTTTCCAAACCAAGTCAACGACCAAGAAGGTTTTACGCTTTACCTTCTTATTATAAGTAGGCATGTCAACATAACCCATATCTGCGGGTACCCATCCGAACCCGCCTCGAAGTTGACGAGGAAAGCCCATTTTAACTGGGTTTGGGTTTTCCCCAAATAAAAAATATGGGGACAGGTCGAATAATGGGGAGACTAGTACCCACCCCAAACCCACCCCGTTTATTTCATTAAGGACATTATTATTAGTTTTGATAATTTAGAATATTAAATATGTGACCAATGTTTTGATATTTTAATTTGCACTAATTATTTAAAATATTTGAAATGTATGTATGAAATTTTTCGAGATTGTTTTATTTTATTATTTGTAATGAATTTGATTTTGGAAAAAATAAATATTTCTATTAAAAAATTGATTTTAGTAAATGGATGGTGGCGGGGTGGGGATACCCGAACCCAATTGGGAAGAGTTTGAGTTTTAATTCTCCATCCCCATTTGAATTTAGGGTTGAGAATGAGAATTGTTTGGGGATTTAGGTTTGGGTTTGGGGGAAGTAAAAACCGTCCTCGACCCGCTCTATTGCCATGCCTAATTGTAATCCTTAACCACTCTTTCCTTTTTCCTGATGAGCATGTCTAATGCAGTCATTCTTTCCTCATCTAAGTCAACAAACTCGTCTAATATCATGTTCTAGAAGTTATCAGAAGGTATTTCATTTTGTCTTTGAATCCTTACCGATTGCAAGTAAATCTCATCAGGTAGAACTATATCATGCCCAAATGTTAGTCGAGAAGGGGTTGCGTTAGTCGCTTCCTTATGAGAGGTTCAACAAGCCCACAGAGATTGATCTAGTGCTTTGTGCCAATTTCTAGGTTTTTGGCCCACATGTTTTTTAATTAAATTGATTATCATTTTGTTGGCCGCTTCGACTTGTCCATTTTCCTAAGCATAGTAATGCGTTAACGTTAGAAGTTTTATTCCAAATTTTGAAGTGAACTCGAGCATATTTTGGCCGATGAAGGCATAACCTTGACATATGGTTAAGGTTTCATGTAATCCAAACCTACGAATGATATGTCTTTGAACAAAACCTAAAAATATCACCGCATCTTGGTCGACTTTTGCAATGGTACTGCTTCGACCCATTTGGTAAAGTAATCAATACCTATCAAGATATACTTGTGATCTTTAGAGAATGACAATCGAACTTCACCAATTAGGTCTAATGCCCAACCTCTGAAAGGCCAAGGCTTTACAACTGATTATGATTCAATAGCAGGGACATGTTTGATCCCGACATGTTTTTGACAATCTTGACAACCTTTTCCAAACTCTATGAAGTTTTTTTAGCATGGCTGACTAGTATACGCTCTGTCATAACAAAAGCCTTTTCATTTTGTGGCCTTGTTGATAAGCACCACAAGATCCACTATGGACATCAAATACTACTACATATGCTTCACTTTCACTAAGACACTTCAAAAGGACCCCTTCCTGTGTCGTTTTAAACAATTCGTTACCCATGATGGTATAACTTAGTGCCCTATATTTGACTTTTCAATCCGTTGTTCATGTAGGATTTTCTAAGTATTCCATAATAGATCTTCGCCAGTCATTGTTCGACATATGGTCAATGGCGAGAACGTCATACTCCTTGGATTTCATGTACTTCATTATCCCAAGTCCCTATACTCTCGTAGGTTTGGATGTTAGCATTCTTTGAAGAGGGATGTTTGTTGGGACTAGTTTTTCTCTAACCTCGATTAACTCTTCTAAATTTTCCTTGAGAACTTTGTAGCCTGAAGCAAGTTGAGCTAAGTCATTTGCCTTTTGATTTTTTAGTTTGTGCATGGATCTAATTTCGACAGAGTTGAACTTTTCTAAGAATGATTGTGAGGTTAGCCTATCAAAAACCCCATTCGGTTTAGGCATTAGCCTATTTAAAATCTCTTAGTTGTTGTAAGAAGGATGATGGACATATCTTTAAAAGCTCAAGACTTATTATTAGTGGAACTCTCAAGAGAAAACTCTTGGGGACAAGAGTAAGCCAAATCTTAGGTCGAGCTTGTATAAATCTGTAGTGCAATCTCTCTAACTCTATCTCTTTATTTTATGTAATGTATTTTTTATTTCCTTTCTATTTGCATTTTCTTCCTCTTCTTTATTGATTTATCTTTGTTGTACTAATATAAACCATTTTTACAAAAAAAAAATTTTAAAAAATTTAGAATTTTAAATATCATAGTTCACTCCTCTTGTGCTTGAAGTCACTTAATTAGCAAAACACCCAACGTTCCTCACTTAACCAGACATAACCCGACAAACCTCTTAAAACCACCATGTACACCAGAGAAGTTCACCCAAGCCAACGAAGAACCAACACAAATAAAGCCAGAAAGAACAATGCTAATGTAAGATGTTTGTGAAAACATGAATGTGTTTAAATGTGAAGATTGAATGCAAGTGTTTTTTGAATGCAATAAGATGATATGAAGTCAAGTTTATGCACTCAAATGTCCATATACCAAAAGAAAAATGCAATGGATGTTATGGTATCTAAGTAGATTTATTCAAAAACCATAGATGTGATGAGTAGGGGTATTCATTGGACAATTAATTTTTATAACTAATCTATAATCATATATGATCTATATGTTATAACCGATTTTTTATTTTTTAAAAAATATTTTTTTTCTTTTCAAAAAAACATTTTTTTAGGAAATGTATATTTAAAAAAAAAAAATTCTTTTTTGAATTTTTTTTCAAAATTAAAAAAAAAATTATTTTTCAGATTATTTCTTTTAAAAAAAATCATTTTTTTCAAAAATAAAAATCATTTTATTCCGAAAAATTATTTTTTCCAAAAAAAACATATATATATATATATATATATATATATATATATATATATATATATATATATATATATATATATATATATATATATATATATATATATATATATATATATATATATATATATATATATATATATATATATATATATATATATATATATATATATATATATATATATATAGGAAATTTGTTTTTTTTTTAATTTTCAAAAAAATAATTATTTTTCAAAATAAAATCTTTTTTTGGTTATTTGAGTGTTTTTTCAAAATAAATTATAAAACCGTTTTTTAAAAAATATTTTAACAATATTTTTATTAATTTTATTTAAAAAATAGAAAATTTTTATTTTTATTTTGGAAATGGATATCTAAAAATGGATTTATTTAAAACCATATTAATAAAATATTTAAAATATGGATTTGATTAAAATCATACTAATTAACCACTTCTTTAATAATCGAATTTGAATATTGATATGGATAATTCAAATAACCAGTTAATTAGTGATGAATTATAATCAAGAAGAACAACTCTAATGAAAAATACTAAAGTTGATGAATTGTGACAATAATGGAATGCATGTTTAATTAAGAATAAGATGTCCTTCAAATGAAAGTAAACCCATGACTCTTTGTAAGAAGACTACATGAATGCAGTAGCGCCATTCTAGAAAGAAGGGAGAGATTCTCTCTCTAAAACATGTTAGAAATCTGAATGTATATTGATCGAATTGTTTTGTAAAGGATGTTGCATCTAAACATATCAAGAGGAGTAATGTGATGAAAGTGGATTTTCTTTTGAAAACAAAAAAATAAAAATATTGTCTAAATCCTTTAAGTTATTTTAAAATAACAAGTTAGTTCTTTAAGTTTTTTTTTTGTAACGCTTTGATCCTTTATATTAACAAACGTTTGCGTCGTTACCCTTTTTAAAAATTTCCGTTACAAAAACACATATGTGGCACAAACGGAGCACATGTGACATTTAATTGAGATGAGTTGGCACTGAAGGTTGCTGATTTGACTTTTGTCTTGTTTCCTATATTACTGGATTTCAAAACTCTAAAACTTAATATATTTCAAGAACACTCATGAGCTCATAAACACAAAAATGGTAAAACTCTGAATCTTAACAATAAATTGCAAACTCATATACCATTTGAATTGGTTTTTTTTGCGCTGATCATGATTATGTAATTAATTTTGCATTTAAAGTGTATTTTGGTCAGATCAAACGATTTTTTATTATGTATTTCGTCCATTTTTTCCCTGATTCTTATGAACCATAACTTGTTTGATAAACTTGATTGCATATTTGGATTCAGGGTGAAAATCCAAGTCCAACAATATATAATTTGTAATCTATTTAATTGCTTTTGTGATTTCCATATTTTTGCTAATGAATATTGTTAAATATGATGAACATTTCATGAGCTCATGTAATGGATTGTGCTTAACAGAAAGAAATAACTACAACTATCAGTAATTAATTTTGCTTGCATTCAATTCCTTCCTTCCATTCCATGTGTATGATAGTACTTAAATAGTACAAATTGGAAATAGAATTCAATGACACTTCTAACAAATTTAGTGACTCACCAAAAACAAAATGATGAGTCATAACAAAGGAATATTCTAGAATGCTATTTTACTAATTCACGACAAAGTCTTTGAAATACTTAGGCTTGTTCCTATTTCTTTTGGGCCTTGGTGTGGGTATGTTCTCTTCTTCCTCTTCCCAATCTTCTTGGGCTTCCTCCTCAATTGCCCCTATAACATCCCCCTGATCTTCAAAACATACTTTGTTCTCATGGTGGAAATCCTGATAGCAAGTCATGATGTGATGGTAGTTCTCCCAAGTTGTATCTTCTAGGATTAAACCATCCTACTGAATCAACACTTGTTTTTCATTCTCAGCCCCATGAAGACGCCAATCTAACACATCCAGGGGTTGAATCAAGGGTTGGTTTTCTACTGCTTTAGGCAGCAGTTCAAATCTAGGTGCATTGCTGCCAAATCAAGGTTTCAACAAGGATACATGGAAGACAAGATGTATCTTGCTAGTGGGCGGTAAGTTGAGTTGAAACGCAACCTCTAAAATGACCTTTATGATTTGAGACGGATCATAAAAACGTTTAGAGAGTTTATGAACCCGCTTTCCTGCAGCAGAAGTTTGACGATAAGGTCTCAATTTCACAAAAGCCATATCGCCTACCATAAACTTATGGGGAATTCAAGTGCGATTAACATTTCTTTTCATGATTTCCTGGGATTTGAGCAATTTCTTTTTCAACTCTTGTAAGATAGATGTCCGACCCATTAGCATTGTATCCATAACATGTATATGTCTTGTGCCTTCAACATAATCAGAGAGGAAAGGAGGTTGTCTTTCATACACAATTTAAAAGGGTCAATGAGAGCATAACTTTTACTAGATTGTGCTTAACAGAAAGAAAAAAACTACAACTATCAGTAATTAATTTTTCTTGCATTCAATTCCTTCCTACCATTCCATGTGTATGATAGTATTTAACTAGTACAAACTAGAAATAGAATCCAATGACACTTCTAACAAATTTAATGACATCGCCTAAAACAAACTGGTGAGTCATAGCAAAGGAATATTCTAGAATGCTATTTTACTAATTCATGACAAAGTCTTTGAAATACTTGGGCTTGTTTCTATTTCTTTTGAGCCTTGGTATGGGTATGTTCTCTTCTTCCCCTTTCCAATCTTCTTGGGTTTCCTCCTCAATTGGCCCCATAACAGCTCATAAACACAATAATGAAAAAACTCTGAATCTCAACAATAAATTGCAAACTCATATACTATTTGAACTGGTTTTTCGCGCTGATCACGAATATGTAATTAGTTTTGCGTTCGATTGTGTATTTTGGTTGGATCGAATGATTTTTCATTATGTATTTCGTCCACTTTTTTCCTCGATTCTCATGAACCATAACTTGTTTGATAAATTTGATTGCATATTTTGATTCAGGGTGAAAATCCAAGTCCAACAGTATATAATTTATAATTTATTTCATTGCTTTTGTGATTTTCAAATTTTTTCTCATGAATATTGTTAAATATGATGAACATTTGTGAAAGTGAAGAACATGTGTGATTTTTAGATTTTCAGATTTAAAATCAACAATTTTCAATGCCAACTCATCTAAGTTAAATGTCACATGTGCGCCGTGTGTACATATGCGTTTTTGTAACGGAAAATTTTAAAAAAGACAATGACGCAAACATTTGTTAAGATAGATAACCAAATCGTAAAAAAAAACTTAATAGAGTAACTTGTTATTTTAAAATAACTTAAAAAACATAAACAGTATTTTTGCCAAAAAAAAATTAGATTTCATTATACTTTTATTTTTGAGTACGCAACATAAAAGAGAATTTGAAACACATGATTTCTTTCTTCTCCCTCTAAAAATGTCCCTTGTTACACTTCAAGAAACACATTAAAGTTACTAAATTATAACAAAGAGATGAATTTGACAAGAACATCAAATGCATTTTGAGAGGCTAATGATAAAAAGATAGATGCTTCATTAGTCAATGCAGAACCACCTCCAGCTAAATCAGATAATGCTCTAATGACAATGAAAGGTATTTTGTGTTGGAAACAAACCAAAGCAACGGCAGCACTTTCCATGTCAGTTGGAGTAGCATCAAATTTGGCCTTCAAATGATTTCTATAAGCCTTGTTATCAACAAACACATTGGCACTTACGCCATTCTTTACTCTCACCACCATTGGCTTTCTTGGCAAGCAAGTTTTGTTAACACAACTATTCAATTCAACATTCTGTAGTAAAAAAGTGAAAAATTAGCCTCTAATAACTATAGACTTTCATTTGTACTAAGACTCCAAAAATGACGGACACGTCTAAACTATCCAATCTCGACCAAACGGTTTAGACAGAGATAGTCGATTAGGTTGAACTCACCTTGAGCTTTCTTGCGATTTCAAAGTAATTTTTGTCAACTGGAACCCAAAAAGCACGCTGCTTGACTTCAGGAGTTCCATCCACAGGAAAAATTTGCTCTGGTTGATACCAAACCTTGTTCAAAAGATTTTCTGGTGATTTGGAATGTTTTGTATAGTTATTGTAATTTGAAAACTTTAGATAATCAAACTCTCGGCCGAAATCTCCAATGTCTTCACCAAACCTCTACTCAATTACATGAAAAAAATTAGATCAAGTTATTATATATAGTATACTGTAAAAAAAGTTTAAAAAAGAGATTTTAAACTTAAAGTGGAAAATTTTATTGATCAAAGTCCAACTAATTGTTATATTACAATAGTTTTCCAAAGGATTCAAACTTAATATTTAAAGTTATAATTAGACCCTTAAATAATTTGTAACATATCGACAAATATAATAATCTAAAAAATAAATAAATATAATCAGATACTGATACATAACAGACATCGAATACATATTTATTTAAAGAGGTCGATGCTACAGGAGACTATTTGAAAATCTCGACATAATTGAAGTAACTTTTGTAAGTACCTGCCAATGCCAGAGTCCCGTGTGAGCCCAATATTGTGGAATAGTCACATCTCCAACTTGGAATTTAGAATTTACATTACCAGCAATTCCATAATGAAGAACTCCTTCTACATTAAACAAAGTAAGCAACAATTGGGTGGCAAGACCTGCATTTAGCTACAAGATAGAAAACCAAAGACTAAGAAAAAATAGTAAAAAATATAACCATCCATATAAGTTTATGTAAAGACATAACTCATTAGAAACTAAACTTACCATACCCTCTCCACTCATAACAACAACAACCTTCTTCTTTTCCAATTCACCAATGCGAAAATGTTTTCCTACGATGTCAAGAAAATCAAAACGATGTAAAATGTTCTATAAAAAAATCATATATATTAAGCAACATATTATTGTAAAAATTACCGGCAAAGTCAAGGTAAGGAAACTTGTTATGAGGCAGAAAGCTGGATGATTGAAGAAGAGGTTTCAACTCATAGGCATTTGGCACAACTATACCAATATATGGTCCTTGGCAATTGATATTACTGATTTCTTTTAAAGAAATTTGAGAAATTTCACTATAGGCCTTGATGATACTTCCCAATAATACAAGCACGAGAACACTTAGAAACTTCATTTTCTTCCAATGGCTATATCTTTTCTGTATTCCAAACATGATAATATATATATAAATACAAACAAGAAATGAACCAATAATAAAAAAAACAAAAGAAAATTAATTTGGATTTGTTTTCATGTGAGAGTCAGTCAAACATGTTATCTTATTTCTTATCCATATAAGTAGAAACATCAGCCTATAATTTGGGCCCCAACCCACATGTTAAGAGGGCCTACCAAACATAAAGGCTAAGTGAAATATAAGTTTACCTATAATTTATAATTTATGTGATTTTATTGTTGATATCAATTTATTTAAGATAAAATTTGACAAAGATAAATTATGTGATGCTTATTAAAAGAGAAAACAAACCAAATTAATTTTTAAACTTAAGAATGTGGTGTCTATTTTAAAGTCACTATAATTGTTGTATATGGACCTGTTTGGTTCATCAAAAACGAGAAGCTTTAGAGGTAATGTATATGCTTTAGTTATTGTTGATGGTTTTTTTAGATATTCTTTGACATTCTTTATAGTACAGAAAAGTGATGTATTTAAGGCGTTCAAGAAGTATGCAAAGCAAATCTAAAATAAAAAAAACCACTAAAAATTGCATCCATAAGAAGCGATCATGGTGGAGAGTTCCAAAATGCACCTTTTGATGAGTTTTGTGAAGAACATGGAATCTTTCACAACTTTTCAGCAGCAAGGACTCCACAACAAAATGGAGTGGTGGAGAGAAAGAACCGGTCTCTAATAAAACTTGCAAGAATAATGCTTAGTGATTTAAATCTTCCAAGTTTTTTGGGACAGATGCGGTAAGCACGACATATGTAAGTAATCGAGTTATTATAAGACCAATTTTGAAAAAACTCCATATGAACTCTTCAAGGAAAGAAAGCCAAACATTGCTCACTTTCACATCTTTGGATGCAAGTGCTCTGTCCTAAACAATGATAGGCGATCTCAGTGAGTTTGACGAGAAGTCCGACAAAGGTATTTTTCTTGACTATTCTCTTACTAGTAAAACTTATAGAATTTATAATAAAAGAACTTTAACTATAGAAGATTCAATGTATATTTTCTTTAATGAATCTAACACCTCTAAGGAGGATATAGTTGTTTGTGATGATGATGATGAAATTTTAGAAGTTTCTATGGAAGATGCTACCAAAGTCAATAATGTTGATCAAACGGAACACAAAGAGGAATCCATCCAACAAGAGTCAAATCAAAGAAATCTTCCTCAAGAATCGAGAACACATAGAGATCATCCTATTGATAAAGTTATTGGAGACATAAATCAAGGAGTATCCACTCGTTTGAATCTTAAAGTAACTTGTCATAATATGACTTTTGTTTCTTAAATTGAACCTTCTAAATTCAAAGATGCCTTAGATGATGACCAATGGATTCTATCCATGCAAGAGAAACTAAACAATTTGAAAGAAATCAAGTTTGGGATTTAGTTCATAGACCAAAAGGTAAACGTATTATTAGAACTAAATGGATTTTTAAAAATTAGCTAGATGGAAATGGTATCATTATAAGAAACAAGGCAAGATTAGTAGCCCAAGGTTATAATCAAAGGAAGGTATCGATTTTGAGGAAACATTTGCTCCTGTTGCTAGACTAAAAGCAATTTGTTTATTGTTAGCATATGCTTATTCTTTGTATTTTTAGTTGTACCGAATGGACGTCAAAAGAACATTCTTAAATGGATACATACTTGAAGAAGTTTATGTAAGTCAACCTCCAGAATTTGAAGACTTCAAACACCCTGATCATGTGTACAAACTCAAAAAGGGTTTGTATGGATTGAAGAAAGTACCAAGAACTTGGTATGATAGGTTAAGTACTTTTCTTTGTGAGCATGGTTTCGAAAAAGGTAAAGTTGATACTACTCTGTTTATCAAAATAATTAACTATCATACTATCTTAGTGCGAATTTATATAGATGACATCATATTTGGATCCACGAATGAATCTTTATATGAAAAATTCTCATCAATCATGCAAGGAGAATTTGAAATGTCCATGATGGATAAGTTGAACTACTTTCTTGGGTTGCAAATCAAACAAACAAAGAATAGGATATTCATCAATCAATCTAAATATTGAAAAGAGCTTCTCGAAAGATTTGACATGGATACTTACAAAGATATAGCGACTCGAATGAGATCTGACAGATATCTTGATCATGGAGAATCCGTAATTCCAATTGATATCACTAAATATCGAGGTATGGTTGGTTCTTTATTATATCTAATGACTACTCGACCTAATATTATGTTTAGTATATGTTTATATGCACGATTTCAAACTTGTCCAAATAAATATCATCTCACTGTTGTGAAGAGCATAATGAAGTATCACAAAGGAACATCCAATTTCGGCTTATGGTACCCCAAAGGTAGTGTATGTAGTCTTGTTGGTTTCTCTAATGCAGATTATGCAGGATGTAAGACGGACAGAAGAAGCACAAGTGGAACATTTCACATTTTTGGAAATTCCTTAGTTTCTTGGTCATGCAAAAAGCAAGCACGTGTTCTCTCAACACTGTAGAAGCAAAATATATTGCCTCTGGTAGTTGTTGTGCTTAGATGCTTTGGTTAAAATAAAAACTTCATGATTATGGTGTGATTCTAGGAAGCATCTCTCTCAAATGCAACAACAGTAGTGTAATCAATATTTCAAAAAATTTAATCATGCATTCAAGAACCAAGAATATTGATATTCGACATCACTTCTTAAGGAATCATGTTCTAAAAGGTGACATTGAAATTTCCTTCATTAATACCCAAAATCAACTAGCAGACATCTTCATAAAGCCGCTTCTAAGATACGTATTTTATAAAATCAAAAGAGATCTAGGCATTCTAAGCGAATGGGATATTTAATTAAGTCAAGACTATTGAAAATTTCATTTGAACTCATTCACAAAATCTCACGTGTCATTAACAAGGTACATATATTCTTCTTCGTTAAACTATATTTATCTGTATAAATATACTTGTTTATACTAATTTTATTGATTTTAATTAATATGATTATATTTTTATATTTGATTATATTGATTTTATTCACTTTATTACTTGTATTTTATTCTAATATAATGTGATTATGTGATTTAATTGAGATGATTGTCTTTCCATAATTTTAGTGTGATGCAATCGATTGCACCAATTGTGAAAATAAAAATAAATTGGCTGCAATCAATTACACTCTTGCTTCAATTGATTACAACTGTTTGTTTTTCTAATTTTTTCTTTTATTTTTTTCTGTCACGTGAAAATTTAATTCTTGGTCAAATAAGTCATAAACCCTAGCAACCCCCATGTGAATTTTCAAATTCTTACCCCCTCTCTCACATGCTAGCTTGTGCCCTATTTTGGTTCTTCAACTGAACCTGTTGAAATGAGTCGGTACCGCATTTTCATCTGCATAGAGTCGTGTGTCGGTCTCTGTGAGTTGCATGTAGACATTTGCGCATGATGTATGGTGAATAAACATGAATGTAGATGTTTATGTAGATTGTTGATAATTGGCATGAATGGAAGGCTTGAATATACATGTATGTGTGAATATATGTGTATATGTATGCATGTTTGTGAATTGATATAAACATCGTTGGTGCATATTGTATATGCTTGGTGCTCTATTTGTAAATAGTTAATTGTGAATACATTGGGATGTACGGTGTAGTGAGATGAGTTACAGTGAGAATGCGGAAGACGTTTTTGGACGTCATGTGTGTGCGTGTGTGTCTATATATATATATATATATATATATATATATATATATATATATATATATATATATATATATATATATATATATATATATATATATATATATATATATATATATATATATATATATATATATATATATATATATATATATATATATATATATATATATATATATATATATATATATATATATATATATATATATATATATATATATATATATATGTTTATGTGCATTATGTATTATGATATTGTTTCTCACCCTTCTGCTGTTTTATAATGCTCTATGAGGCATTGCAGATTAAATTGCTGGAGTCTTTGTGAAGCGAGTCTTCATTTCCTTGGGTCAGATGGCTTTGATATGTAACACTGGGTAGTTAGGAATTATTTTGATTCTTTTGTGATACATCTGTGTATGTATCTACTGATGAACGTTTTGTAAACTCAACCGATGAATTGAATTAATTTGAACGATGTATATGATGCTTATGTTAATGAAGTGATCTCAATGTTTAGATGTTTCCGCTTTATTCTAAATGTTGATGTGTGGGTTTTAAGCGCTATGCTTTGTTTTTAGTTGAGATTTACCCCTTTTGTTACATATCTTCGTGAGCTGGTATTATTGATGTTTCGTTTCGATGATAATGTGATGCGCCTCTTTTATACCATGTTATAATTATACTCTGAGAGATTTTTTTTCATTAAGTGCATAAATGATTTAATTGTTTATTTGGGGGTATAGAAAGGGGGTGTTACATTAAGTGGTATCAGAGCTAGTGTTGAGTCAGTTGTGTCTGTCTCATTGGTTTGTTGGTTGAACGGTTGTTTAACCTTGTTGTTATTTTTGGGAATAATCAGAATATGGCTGGTCGTAATGACAATACGATGGCTGCTGCATTGGAGGCAATGGCTAGGGCGGTGCAGGGTGCGCCAAATGTGAACGCTAATGATGAGTTTAGAAAGAATCAACCGCCGATATTCAAGGGAAGATTTGATCCGGACGGTGCTCAGATTTGGTTAAAGGAGATCGAGAGGATCTTTAGAGTTATGAATTGTGCTGAAGGGAACAAGGTGAGACTTGGGACTCACATGCTGAGAGAAGAAGTCGATGACTGGTGGGTCGGTATGAGACAAGTTCTTGAAGTAGACGATGAGGAAATCACTTGGGATTTATTTCGCACCGAATTTTTGAGAAAGTATTATCCTGAGAGTATGAAGGGAAAGAAGGAGATGGAGTTCCTGGAACTGAAACAAGGCAATATGTCTGTGATAGACTACACGGCTAAGTTCACAGAGTTAGTGAAGTTTCATCCTCGCTATGATGCGGTGACGGCGGAATTTTCCAAATGTGTTAAGTATGAGAACGGCTTGCGCCCTGAGATCAAGCAAGCGGTGTGTTATCAGAGGATTAGGAGATTTTCGGACTTGACTGAATGCTGTAAAATCTTTGAAGAAGATAGTAAAGCTCGGTCCACTCACTATAAGAGTTTGAATGAAAAGAGAGGGAAGCAACCGGTAAGGAGTGGACCTTATGTGACGCCTGCTGATAAAGGCAAGCATAGGGAAAATTTTGTTAAGAGGTCCGGAGGTGGAAGTTCTGGTCCCATTAAGTGCTTTAGGTGCGGTGAAGTGGGGCATAAATCTTTTGAGTGTAAGAAGGATGGAACGAAGTGTGCTAACTGTGGAGGTATCGTCCATGCTACAACTGATTGTAGAAGGAACGTGGTGAAGTGTTACAACTGTGGGGAAGTTGGTCATATTAGTACAAAGTGTACTAAGCCAAAGCAAGCTCCAACGAGTGGGAAGGTATTTGCATTAGCCGGTGCAGACACTACTAATGCGGATCGGTTGATTAAAGGTACATGCTTTATTAATAATATACCTTTAGTTGCTATTATTGATACCGGAGCGACTCATTCATTCATTTCTTTTGAGTGCGCTAAGCGTTTGGATTTGTGTTTGTCTTCTTGTAGTGGTGATATGGTTATTGAGACACCCGCTTCGGGGTCGGTAACTACATCTTTGGTATGTTTAAGCTGTCCTTTGACCATATATGGTAAAGACTTCATTATGGACTTGATGTGTTTGCCGTTAGAAGGATTAGATGTGATCTTGGGTATGAATTGGTTGCAGTATAATAGAGTCCGTATTGATTGTTATCACAAGTTAGTAAGGTTTCCTTCCTTGGAGGAGGATGAGGAAGAAATTTTTCTATCTACTTAAGAGTTGAAGAAACTTTTGGCAGATGAGGCTCAAGTTATCTGTTTGTTTGCATCATTGTCGGAAGAGAGTAAGGTTGATTTGGATATGGTTCTAGTGGTGTGCGACTTTCCAAAAGTATTTCCGGAGGACATTGCGGACGTACCGCCGAAAAGAGAAGTCGAGTTTTCGATTGATCTAGTTTCGCGTACTAGATCGATTTCAATGGCACCATATCGTATGTCGGCATCAGAGTTAATGGAATTGAAGAAACAATTGAATGACTTATTGGAAAAGAGGTTTGTCAGGCCGAGTGATTCTCCTTGGGGTGCACCGGTATTGTTAGTAAAGAAGAAAGATGGGAGTATGCGGTTGTGTATTGATTATCGGCAGTTGAACAAGGTAACTATTAAGAACAAGTATCCGCTTCCTAGAATTGATGATTTGATGGACCATTGGTTGGTGCCCGTGTTTTTAGTAAGATTGACTTGAAGTCGGGTTATCACCAGATTTGTGTTAAAGATGAGGATATTCAAAAGACGGCTTTTAGGACACGGTATGGTCATTATGAATTTTCAGTGATGCCATTCGGAGTTTCTAATGCGCCAGGTGTGTTTATGGAATACATGAATCGTATTTTTCATGATCAGTTGGATCGTTTTGTGGTTGTGTTTATCGACGACATTTTGATTTACTCTAAGTCCCAAGAAGAGCATGTAGAGCATTTAAGAGTTGTGTTGCAGATCTTGAAAGAGAAGCAATTATATGTTAAGTTGTCGAAGTGTGAGTTTTGGTTATCGGAAGTGAGTTTTCTTGGGCATGTTATTTCTGGTAACGGTGTTAGTGTTGATCCGTCCAAGATTGATGCGGTAATGCAGTGGGAAGTGAAGGTGAGAAAATACTTAGAAGGGGGGGGGGGGGGTTGAATAAGTATGAAGATAAAACTTAGCAGTAAAAACACAAGTATTTTTATCCTGGTTCGTTGAACTCAACTACTCCAGTCCACCCTACCTAGAGTGATTTGCCTTTCTCAAACAAGGACTTAATCCACTATTTAATCAACTGATTGCAATAGTAAGCACTAAGAACAACTATTCAAAGTCTTCTCAAGAACTTCTAATCCCAACTGGATCTTCTTAAGGAACTATTACAATAAAATGTAAGATCAATACAAGTGTATGAATGCTTCTAACAAGCTTTATCACAACAGTGATATTTCACTTAATGTTAAGAACAAAAGAATAAACTCAGCAATAAGAATATTTTATGAGAGCTTGTAAGAGTTTCTTTTTAAGATTCGTTGGTTGTAGATCACTTTTTTGAAGATGATGAAGACTTGCTTTTTTATGCACAGTAGTCCACAAAGTCTTGACATTGGAGGCTGTATACTGAAAAGGCCTGAACCTTTTTGTCTTTACATCACATGACTTTTCCTGGAAGTAGAACGCACAGAGAAATGCTTTTGGTCTGTGTTCTAGTGTCAAGCATGAAAGAGGAAAGAGTCGTTGAGCTAAATCAAAGGATATTTCTTTGAATTCTTCTTCAACAAGTATTTCTTTTCAGCAAAGTTGATCATCAGATTTTGCATGATAAGAGTCTTGGATACCCATCAAATTTTGCTGAATCAGAGCAAAGCAGTAAGTGTGCTTTAGTGTGTAGTTCTTTCAGAGCAGAGTTTTATGAATCAGATCCTCAGTACATGTAGCGTGTAGTATTCTCAGAGTCTTCTGAAAAAATGTGCTTCTAAACTCTCATACAAAGTTATTCAATGCTTCAGAGTCTTCAGATCTTATTAGAGTCTTCAGCTTCAGATTCTTCTGCAGCTTCTGCTTCAGATTCTTCTGTAGCTTCTGCTTCAGATTCTTCTGTTGCTTCTGCTTCAGATTCTTCTATAAGATGATTTTGACTCTTCAGAGCCTTCCGTTGTTCCATTTTCAGATTAATTTGCTCTTGGAAGTATATATAATTTAATTATCTGCAGCAAATATTCATGAACCAATTTTAGAGTATATAATTCTTTAATACAAAATTTCATAAGAGTTATCATCAAAACATAGAGATATTACTAAGAAACAATCTGTGTTCTTACAATCTCCCCCTTTTTGATGATGACAAAACATGAGAAATTTTGTTCAATAGTAAAAAATAATAATTATAACTCCCCCTGAGATTAAGAATCTCCCCCTGAAATGAATAATCTAAGGAAAAGAATACTTCCCTTTTTGCTTGAGTGTATTTCAGAATCAGAGTCTGATGACTTCTTTCAAACACAGAGTCTGGTTTTGCATTTAGACTTAGAGTTTAATTTGCTTCAAGAATCAGAGTCTGGTTGGGTAATTCTCAGGATAACTTCAATGAATTTATTTTGTCAGATGAAACAATAGAATCTGAAAGACTTAAATTTAAAGATAGTTAATAATATGTCTGAATTTTGTTTTAGTATTTGCTTATGGATTGAACAATCAGATTCTTTTTCTCCCCCTTTTTGTCATAATCAAAAAGATGTGTAAAGACAGAAAAGATAATAGAAGAAAAACAAAGCAAACAATTTCATTCATTCAGATGATTCACATAACAGATGATAACAAACAAACAAGAGAAAACAGATTCAAAACAGCAGTGCAAAAACATGAAAAGAAACTAGGGTTGACGAGATGCAATCAGGGTCAGAAGATCTGTGATCTTTGTAGTAGACTCTTCTTGCTTGGCCATCCAAGTCTTAATCTCTTCAGTGGTTTGTCCTTGTTTGATCATCCAGGACTTGATTTCCTTAACCTCTTTTACAAGCTCTGAATTGTCAGCCTTTACTTCAGGTGCAGATGCATCAATGTCTATATCAGATGCAACATCTTCAGATGGAGAGTCTTCAGCAGGAGCAACTTCCAGAAGCAGCACTGGTGGTTTGGGAATGCTCATCAGAGTTTGTCTTACCAACTCAGCAAACTTTGCCTTATCATCTTCAACACAGACTGTCTTGAGATGAGAGGCCACCACGTTGATCTTAGAGATAAATTTATCCCAAGCAGCTTCAGACTTAGAAGGATCTATACTGAACAGACACTCTTCTTCCACACGTGCAATCCCCATACGAACTTCCTTTTTGAAATTATCAAACAGTTTATCAACATCTGATCTAAGGTTGGGGTAATGAAATTCCTCAGGGGTCACTTTCTCAGCAGATTCAGAGTTTGGCTGAGGTTGTTCACAAGTGATATTAGGAGGTGTTGGATCAGATGGTGGTTGGTCAAATGGTTGAAATGCAGATGGTTGAGGTTCAGACTGTTGAGGTTCAGATGGTTGTGGTATTGTGAGTTGAGGTGTAGGGGTTGGTGAAATTTCAGCTTCAGAGGATGAATTTTGAAAATCTGAGAGGTTAAAATTTGAACGAAGTGCAAGTCTACGATTTATTTGTTCAGGTGCTGAAAGATCAGAAAATGCAGGTTTGAGTGGATCAGGAATGTGTAAACAAGAGGATGATGGAACTTCTGATTCAGAATCAGATGATTCAGTGGAGTGGCATGAGGTGGATGATAAGACACCCATGGTTGCAAGTGGTTCCAGATCAAGAATGTCATCTGATGGTTCTGGAACAGGTAATGGTTGTTCTATTATTGAGGGATGTTCAGATGGTGTTGGTTGGGGAGGTTCAGATGAAATGGGTTGAGATTGATGTTCTGGTGATTGTTGTTGTTCTGGTGGTGTTTGTTGTTGTTGTTGTTGAAATTCTGGTTTTTGTTGTTGAGGTTCTGGCTGAGATGGTTCTTGTTATTGATGTTCTGGTTGGATTTTTGTTTGAGGTGGTTCAGATGGAGTTTGTACAGAAGATGGTTGTGAAAGTGTAGTTTGAGATGAAGGGGGTTTAGATGTATGAATTCCAGATGATGGTGGTACAAATGAATGTGGTCTAGAAGATGATGGAGGAGGTGAAGGTAATGGAGAGTGAATGGTTGGAGTTGGATCAGATGTTAATACCTGCTTGATAGTTTCTCTTATGTCTTCCAGACTAGCTTCTGGAGGAGTGGGTTTCACTTTCTTTACCTTTTGAGGCTTAGCAGTAGCTTCAGAGGCTTTTCTCTTTAGCTGAGCCTCAGATCCTTCTTCAGCAAACTTCTTTGAGCGTCTTTCTCTAACAGGATTGGGCAGAACTTCTCCTTCCTTCTGGACGATGTTCACAGGCAGAGGAACACCATTTTTTAAACAATCAACAATGAATGTCAGAATGATGTGCCTAGGTTCATCAGTAGTGAACATTGGAAAATCTTCAACAGGAATCCTTCTGTTGCTTACGTCCTTAGTAGCAATTTTCTTGGGTTTGCTGGAAAGCTCTGTGATGACCTTCATCCTCTTCAGAGTATTGCCATTTATGACAGAACCTATGACATAAGACAGATCCTCTGTCAATCTAGTGTCATACAGATATTTCACAAGACCATTCTCTGTTAGAATGTCTGATATCAGCCTACCCATAGGAATCCAATTCCTAACTTTTCCAGCTTTGACTCTTACATCTTCTCTTGTTTCCTTTACATGATTCAGAAGGTGACTGAACAGAAGATAAGGCAAGTCCACCTTCTTTCCCTTGCTCATACAAAACATAAAATATAGTTGTTCAGCACTGACATAGTCTGGGGAATTTGCTGATTTTTTGTGAAAGATGGAACTCATGAAAATCTTGGCCCAGATCCTGTAGACTGGCTTTAGTTCCCTTACTTTGCTAGTTGGTGCCCCAAAAATAGTCACTTATTGAAACACATCAGCAAGATCCACACGAGAAGATTGTAGACTTGTTTCACCATCAGTTTCAGAGTATCCAATTAGTTGTCTGATCAGCTTCTCAGTAATCACTATCTCCTTCCCAAGGACAGAAGAATGGATGAACTTAGGGCACACCTGAGCATGTATCCAGAATTCTTTCACCAAGGTTGGATAAACAGGACCCATAAGCCTGTCAAAATACTTTGTCCAACTCTGAGTTTGGATGGTTGAGGAGAGATTAAATCCATTTTCTTCAATGGACTCAAGGTCTATGAAGCATTCACTCAGAACTTCCAGTTCTATGGTTGGAGTGAGAAGAGTCCTTACAGGTTCTTTGTAAGCTTCAGCATTAGGAAGAGAACCAACAATGGTTGATTGCATCTGAGCAGATGTTGATGAAGAAGATGCCATTTATGTTCTTGAGAGAGAGGTTTTAGGTTTAGGGTTTAGATGGAGAGCAACGAGACGACAGAAATGCATAAAAGATTCGTGAGGTGAAAAGTGTGAAATGGTGTGATTTGTGATATTTATAGATAAAATCAGATACACAAACAGTCACATAGGCACGCTTCACATAGCATTTAATGAAAAAGTAAAAACATCATTGCACAACAATTATGACTATGACAGATGGGGGGAAAATCAAGAAAATTCAGATTTTCAAAGTAGTACTTCAAACGTTAATTTAGTAAAGTGCACTCTACCTTTTCAGTTCTGAGCTATACGTGTTTGATTGCTTGTGCCTCTGAAATCTTTTGAGAAATGAAACGTTAGAAAATGTTCAGATCCTCTGAGCATTATTAGTTCATATTTACACAAGTAAAATAATTCAAGAAAATGAATGAATTAACAGATGAAATACTTCAGAGCATTAAACATTTTGCATCTGAGAAGTTTGCCTCTGATAAATATTATTCTGGACAAAAATCCATACCAATATTTTTCAGAATAAACTTGAACCTATCTTCAGCAAGGGGTTTTGTAAAAATATCAGCCCATTGATGATCTGTATCAACAAAAGTTAGGTTTATAATACCCTTCTGAACATAGTCTCTGATGAAATGATGTTTAATTTCTATATGTTTTGCCTTAGAGTGTAAAATTGGATTTTTAGACAAACATATAGCAGAAGTATTATCACAGAAGATAGATACATTACTCTCAAAGATCTGATAGTCCTCTAATTGACTCTTCATCCAGAGCATCAGCGTGCTACATCCAGCAGCAGCAATGTATTCTGCCTCTGTTGTAGAAAGTACAATTGTGGGTTGCTTCTTGCTGTACCATGAGATCAGATGACTTCCAAGGAACTGACAGCTTCCAGAAGTACTTTTACGCTCTACTCTGTCTCCAGCATAGTCAGCATCACAGAATCCAACTAATGTATATTTATCAGATCTTCTGTAACACAGACCCACGTTAGTAGTACCTTTCAGATACCTTAGAATCCTCTTAACAGCAGTTAAGTGAGATTCTCTAGGATCTGATTGGAATCTTGCACATAAACATACACTGAACAGAATGTCAGGTCTAGAAGCAGTTAAGTAGAGAAGAGATCCTATCATACCTCTGTAGAGTTTCTGATCTACTTTCTTACTTACCTCTTCCTTGCCTAGTGTACTAGTTGGATGCATGTGAGTCTTTGCCATCTTACTATCAGTCATGTTAAATTTCTTCAGAAGTTCTTTAACATATTTGGTTTGATGAATGTAAGTGCACTCTGGAGTTTAGTTAACTTGAATTCCCAGAAAGAATTTCAATTCTCCCATCATGCTCATTTCAAATTCTGCCTGCATACATTGAGCAAACTCCCTTCCCAGCATAGTATTGGTAGATCCAAATATAATATCATCCACGTATATTTGACATATTAGAAGATCTTTCTTAAATGTTTTACAAAAGAGTGTTGTGTCCACCTTGCCTCTGATGAAATTTTTCTCCAGAAGAAAATTGCTTAACCTCTCATACCAAGCTCTGGGAGCTTGTTTTAAACCATACAGAGATTTCTTTAGTTTGAAAACATGTTCTGAAATTTTTTCACTCTCAAAACCAGGAGGCTGGTGAACATAAACTTCTTATTCTATAATACCATTTAGAAAGGCACTTTTAACATCCATCTGATATAGAGTGATGTTATATTGTGCAGCAAATGAAATAAGAAGGCGTATAGATTCTAACCTTGCCACTGGAGCATAAGATTCAGTGTAATCAATACCTTCTTGTTGACTGTACCCTTGAGCAACAAGCCTTTCCTTATTTCTTTCACTTCTCCTTTCTCATTAAGCTTATTTCTGAAGACCCACTTAGTTCCAATTATGTTGAATCCTTTTGGTCTTGGAACTAAGTCCCACACATCATTTCTAGTGAACTAATTTAGCTCTTCTTGCATGGCAATAATCCAGTCATTGTCTTGCAGATCTTCATCCACAGTGGTTGGTTCAATCACTGACACCAATCCAAATAATGATGCTTCAGAGGATCTGAGGAAGGATCTTGTTCTGATAGGGTCATCCTTCTTTCCAATGATCACATTCTCTAGATGAGAAGCTTTGATTATGGAAGATGATCCTCTAACAGTTGATTCTTCAGAAATGTTTAATTTGTTCATCTGAGAAGTCAAAGGAATTGCATCTGGCGTTGCTTCTGGTTCCTTCACTTGAGCTTTGTCTGCCTCTGATCCTTCAGAGTCTGTGAAGACTACATCTCTATCTGCAGAATTTTCAAACTGCTTTGGCTTTTCAATGCCAAGATTATCATCAAATCTAACATGAATAGATTCTTCCACAATCTGTGTTTCAGTATTGTATACTCTGTAGCCTTTAGAGCGTTCAGAATACCTAAGCATGAAACACTTCTGTGCTTTAGAATCAAACTTGTTCAGATTTTCTTTAGTATTCAACATATAGCAAATGCATCCAAAAGGATGAAAATAAGCAATGTTGGGCTTTCTGTTCCTCCACAATTCATAGGGAGTCTTTTCAAGAAGAGGTCTTATAGACACTCTGTTCTGAATGTAACATGCTGTGTTGATTGCTTCTGCCCAAAAGTGCTTTGCCAGATTAGTCTCATTGATCATGGTTCTGGCCATTTCTTGCAGAGTTCTATTTTTCCTCTCTACAACTTCATTTTGTTGTGGAGTTCTAGGACAGGAAAAATCATGAGCAATGCCATTTTCATTAAAATATTTTTCAAAATATTTGTTTTCAAATTCACCACCATGGTCACTTCTGACTTTTATAATTTTGAAATCTTTTTCATTCTGGACTTGTTTGCAGAAGTCAAAGAACATAGAATGTGACTCATCCTTGTGTTTTAAGAACTTTACCCATGTCCATCTACTATAGTCATCAACAATGACTAATCCATACTTCTTGCCTCTGATGGATGCAGTTTTCACTGGTCCAAACAGATCAATATGAAGTAATTCTAATGGTCTGGAAGTAGAAACAACATTTTTTGATTTAAAAGATAATTTTGAAAACTTCCCTTTTTGACATGCTTCACAAAGAGCATCTGAGGTGAACTTCAACTTAAGAAGTCCTTTGACAAGATTAAGTTTATTAATTTGAGATATACGTCTTATATTAATATGCCCTAATCTTCTTCCCCAGACCCATTGCTCCTCATTAACAGACAAGAGACATTTAACATTCTGAACCTTAAGTTCTGAAAGATTTATTTTATAAATGTTGTTCTTCCTCTTTCCACTAAATAGGATTGAGCCATCCTTTTGACTAATAGCTTTACAACATTTTTGATTAAAGACTATGTCATAATCATTGTCACTTAATTGACTTATGGACAATAGATTATGTTTTAGTCCTTCTACAAGTAAAACATTAGTGATAGAGGGAAGGTTACCATTTCCAATAGTGCTAGATCCAATGATCTTGCCCTTCTGATTCCCTCCAAATTTCACGTCACCTCCAGATCTAAGCTCCAGACTTTGGAACATAGACCTTTCTCCCGTCATATGTCGCGAGCATCCAGAGTCCAGGTACCATGACTGGCGTCCTGATCTTGCTGCTAAGAACATTTGCAACAGGAATTATTTTACTCTTAGGTACCCAGATCTTCTTGGGTCCTTTTGGGTTAGTTGTTCTGAAGGTTCGTCTAAACTTCTATTTTTCAACATAGGGTTTATTCTGACTAGCCTTAGATTTGAACACATGAATGTTCTTTTCAGAATGAGTGTGTTCAATATCATTCAAGTGACCAAATTTAAAATTGGAATATAAAGGAGTCTTCTTGATGATAATTTTATCAACAGATTTTGGATTTAAATCAGAGGAAGATTTATATCCAATTCCTTTTCTGTTATTTCTGCTAACTCCATAGATCATAGAAGCCATTTTGCTTCTGTCTATGCTTTTAGCAAGAAACTTCTGAAAGCTGTAATCATACTTTTCCAAAATATTTTTGCATTCAGACTCAGTTTCAGAATCAGAGTTTTGTTGAGCTAATTCAAAATCATTTTTCATTTTTAAGTTCTTTTCAATTAGCTCAGCCACTTCTGATTTGAGAATATTATTCTCAGATACAAGATTGCTTTGACGCTCCTTGTATTTGAGCTTAATATTATTATAGCTCTTCAGAACCTCTGATAACACTTTGATAAGTTCATCTTTAGTGAGTTTAGCCATTACCTCTTCAGCGTCAGAGTTAGATTCAGAGTCAGATTCAGAACCTGAAATTCCTTCCTCCTGATCTTCTATGTCTGCCATCAATGCTACATTGGCATATTCTTCTTCTGCCTCAGATTCAGATTCAGATGTATCTGAATCATCCCAGGTTGCCATTAGAACCTTCTTCTTTTTATCAAATTTTCTTTTAGGCTTTTCTTTCAGAAGCTTTGGACAATCATTTTTGTAATGCCCAGGTTCTTTACATTCGTAGCAGACAACCTCCTTTTTGCTACATCTTCTGTGTCCAGAAGATTCCTTTCTTTGGTCAGGCTTCTTGAAGTTTCTAAACTTCTTTCCTTTATGCTTCCAGAGTTTGTTTATTCTTCTGGACAGCATGGATAATTCATCTTCATCTTCAGATGAGGATTCTTCAGAGCTTTCCTCTATTACCTGCAACGCTTTAGCAGATTTATTAGATTTTAAGGCAATTGACTTACCTTTCTTCTGAGGCTCATCTTCCTCAAGTTCAATTTTATGGCTCCTTAGTGAGCTGATTAGTTCCTCCAAGGAAATCTGATTCAGATCTTTAGCCATTTTAAGCGCAGTCACCATAGGTCTCCATCTGGTAGGTAAGCTTTTGATGATCTTCTTCACGTGATCAGCAGTAGAGTAACCTTTATCCAGAACCTTTAGTCCAGCTGTAAGTATTTGAAATCTGGAGAACATGGCTTCAACAGATTCAGCTTCTTCCATCTTTAAAGCTTCATACTTCTGAATTAGAGCCAGAGCCTTTGTCTCCTTGACTTGAGAGTTTCCCTCATGAGTCATTTTCAAGGACTCAAACATGTCAAATGCAGTTTCTCTATTTGTGATCTTGTCATACTCAGTGTGAGATATTGCATTTAACAATATTGTTCTAGCCTTGTGGTGATTTCTAAATTCCTCCTTTTGGGCTTCTGTCATAGATTTTCTATCTACTTTCTTGCCATTCCCATCAATGGGATGAACATATCCATCTATGACCAAATCCCATAAATCAGCATCATAACCAAGGAAAAACTTTCAATCCTGTCTTTCCAATAATCAAATTTCTCCCCATCAAGCATAGGGGGTTTGGTACTGATTCTGTCTCTTTCTTCATACTTGTTAGATGTTGAAACATCAGCCATTATGAACAACCAAATATAAGTATCAAAGTTTTTCTCACTGGATCTTTTCTGTCACTGTGAAGTGGTAGCACACACAGAACCGGAGCTCTGATGCCAACTGAAGGTGAGAAAATACTTAGAAGGGGGGGGGGGGGTTGAATAAGTATGAAGATAAAACATAGAAGTAAAAGCACAAGTATTTTTATCCTGGTTCGTTAAACTCAACTACTCCAGTCCATCCTACCTAGGGTGATTTGCCTTTCTCAAACAAGGACTTAATCCACTATTTAATCAACTGATTACAATAGTAAGCACTAAGAACAACTGTTCAAAGTCTTCTCAAGAACTTCTGATCCCAACTGGATCTTCTTAAGGAACTATTACAATAAAATGTAAGATCAATACAAGTGTATGAATGCTTCTAACAAGCTTTATCACAATAGTGATATTTGACTTAATGTTAAGAACAAAAGAATAAACTCAGCAATAAGAATATTTTATGAGAGCTTGTAAGAGTTTCTTTTTAAGATTCGTTGGTTGTAGATCACTTTTTTGAAGATGATGAAGACTTGCTTTTTTATGCATAGTAGTCCACAAAGTCTTGACATTGGAGGATGTGTACTGAAAAGGCCTGAACCTTTTTGTCTTTACATCACATGACTTTTCCTGGAAGTAGAATGCACAGAGAAATGCTTTTGGTCTGTGTTCTAGTGTCAAGCATGAAAGAGGAAAGAGTCGTTGAGCTAAATCAAAGGATATTTCTTTGAATTCTTCTTCAACAAGTATTTCTTTTCAGCAAAGTTGATCATCAGATTTTGCATGATCAGAGTCTTGGATACCCATCAGATTTTGCTGAATTAGAGCAAGGCAGTAAGTGTGCTTTAGCGTGTAGTTCTTTCAGAGCAGAGTTTTATGAATCAGATCCTCAGTACATGTAGCGTGTAGTATTCTCAGAGTCTTCTGAAAAACTGTGCTTCTAAACTCTCATACAAAGTTATTCAATGCTTCAGAGTCTTCAGATCTTATTAGAGTCTTTAGTTTCAGATTCTTCTGCAGCTTCTGCTTCAGATTCTTCTGTTGCTTCTGCTTCAGATTCTGCTATAAGATGATTCTGACTCTTCAGAGCCTTCCATTGTTCCATTTTTAGATTAATTTGCTCTTGGAAGTATATATACTTTAATTATCTGCAACAAATATTCATGAACCAATTTTAGAGTATATAATTCTTTAATACAAAATTTCATAAGAGTTATCATCAAAACATAGAGATATTACTTAGAAAGAATCTGTGTTCTTACAGGAAGCTCCTAAGTCAGTTACGGAGATTTGAAGCTTTTTGGGATTAGCCGGTTATTATCAGAGGTTTATTGAAGGATTTTCGAAGTTATCACTTCCGTTGATTCAATTGACTTGTAAGGGAAAGGCCTTTGTTTGGGATATTGAGTGTGAGAAGAGTTTTGTTGAGCTTAAGAGAAGGTTGACAACGGCGCCGGTTTTGATTTTGCCAAATCCGACGGAGTCGTTTGTGGTTTATTGGGATGCTTCTTTATCCGATTTAGGTGGTGTTTTAATGCAAAATGGGAAAGTTGTGGCTTATGCTTCGAGACAATTGAGAGTGCATGAGAAGAACTACCCTACGCATGATTTGGAGTTAGCGGCCGTGGTGTTTGTTTTGAAAATTTGGAGGCATTATCTGTATGGTGCGAGATTTGAAGTTTTTAGTGATCACAAGAGTTTGAAATATTTGTTTGATCAGAAGGAATTGAACATGAGGCAGAGGAGATGGTTAGAGTTTTTGAAGGATTATGATTTTGGTTTGAATTACCATCCGGGTAAGGCAAACATAGTAGCCGATGCTTTAAGTCGAAAGTTGGTTCATATGTCAACACTGATGGTAAGGGAATGGGAATTGTTGGAGAGTTTTAGAGATTTGAGTTTGGTTTGTGAGATAATGTCGAGTAGTGTGAAACTTAGTATGTTGTATGTCACGAATGATTTTCTTGCTACCGTGTGCGAAAAGCAAAAGTTGGATTTGAAGTTTGTTGCTTTGATGATGAATGAGAATGAGGACTTCAAGGTTGATAATTTTGGAGTTTTGAGATTTCGTGGTCGTATTTGTATTCCCGATGATGTAGAGTTGAAAAAGATGATATTGGAGGAAGGACACCGGAGTAACTTAAGTATTCACCCGGGAGCGAATAAGATGTATCAAGATTTGAAGAAAATCTTTTGGTGGTCCGGATTAAAGAGGGATGTAGCTCAGTTTGTGCATTCGTGCTTGACTTGTCAGAAGTCCAAAGTGGAACATCAGAAGCCTAGTGGTTTGATGCAACCGTTGGACATTCCAGAGTGGAAATGGGATAGTATATCGATGGATTTTGTTACGGGATTGCCTAATACGCAAAGAGGTCACAATGCTATTTGGGTGATTGTTGATACGCTTACTAAATCTGCTCACTTTATTCTGATAGATATTAGTTATCCTTTGGAGAAGTTAGCTGAGATTTATGTTGGTGTGATTGTGAAGTTACATGGGATTCCTAAGAGTATTGTGTCGGATAGGGATCCTAGATTTACTTCGAGATTTTGGGAAAGTTTGCAAAAGGCTTGGGGTTCTAAGTTGAGATTGAGTTCGGCTTATCATCCGCAGACGGATGGTCAAACCGAAAGGACGATTCAATCATTGGAAGATTTGTTGCGTGCTTGTGCGCTCGAGCAAGGTAGTGCTTGGGATGGTTATTTGGCATTGATTGAGTTCACCTACAACAATAGTTTTCACTCAAGTATTGGTATGGCACCATTTGAGGCTTTGTATGGTCGGAGATGTCGAACACCTTTGTGTTGGCATGAAACCAAAGAGAAGTCGGTAGTTGAACCGGAGATGGTACAAAAAACGACGGAGAAGGTGAAGTTCATTCGGGAAAGGATGAGAGTTTCTCAGAGTATGCAAAAGAGTTATCATGATAAGAGAAGAAAGAATCTTGAGTTTCAAGAAGACGACCATGTGTTTTTGAGGGTTACACCGGTTACGGGTGTGGGTCGTGCTTTGAAGTCGAAGAAGTTGACTTCTCGTTTCATTGGTCCGTATCAGATTACTGCACGGGTTGGTGATATGGCTTATCGTGTGGTGTTGCCTCCGAAACTTTCGAATTTGCACGATGTGTTTCATGTTTCGCAACTTCGGAAGTATGTTTCGGATCCGTCACATGTGATTCCGATGGATGATGTGGAAGTGAGGGATAATCTTATAGTTGAGGTTTTACCGGTTAGGATTTTGGACCGTGAAGTTAAGAGGCTCAGAGGTAAGGATATCGCACTTGTGAAGGTGGCATGGGGAGGTGCCGCGGAAGGCAATATGACTTGGGAATTGGAGAATAAGATGCGTGAGTCGCATCCAGAACTGTTTGAATCATGTAATATTTTCCAGGACGAAAATTTCTAAAGTGGGGGAGAGTTGTAACGCCCCGATTCTGAATTCCCATTTTTATTGAGTCCTTATTTGATTTATTTAAGTGATTATTTTATTTATGTGGAATTTGTGTGATAATATGTTATGTTTACATATTGATCTATTTTTGCCGACTTTGAGAGTTTCGGGTAAAAATAGGTTGGGAGGTATTTTGGGCATTAGTGATAATATTAAGTGGATATTTTGTGAGAATTAATTGATAAGTGTGTGGAAAGAATTTGGGAGGAAAGAAATAGAATGTATGATATAGAGAGAATAGAGAAAGATAGAAACATTAAGAAAAAAACAAGAGAAAGAAATGAGGAGGAGAGAAAACAAGAGAAAGTGGAGCAAAACCTAGATCATCAAGAATCAACCTTAGCTTGCGATTAATCAGGTAAGGGTGAGAAGTTTTATCATCTTCATAATGTGTATGATCATGTATGTACTAGATTGGATTTGTTGGATTGTTTTCTATGTTTCTATTTCTAGGTCGGAAGTTGATTTAATCGGTAGAAACTGAGTTTTATCGGTTAGAATTTGGAATAGACGGTGTAGTATAGTCGGGTGATGAGTGGGTTGTACTACTGGAACTGATTTGGATTAAATAGGTCGGTTTGTGAGGTTTGGGCTTTTGGACAGCCATGGGAGTTCTGAGTTCACAGGTTCGCCAGGCGAATGGCAGCGAAGCTTCGCCGGGCGAAGCCCAGCGAGCAGCAGCAAACCAAGTCAGTAGCATCCACCCTGTCTTCGCTGGCAAGTTCGCCAGGCGAATGAGAGTGGTGAAGGTTCGCCAGGCGAGTATGCTAGCGAGTAATTCCAGAATAAATCCCAGTGGTCTTCGCTGGCAAGTTCGCCAAGCGAATAGAGTAGCGAAGGTTCGCCAGAGGCTTCACCAGGCGAAGGTTAGCGAACACAACAACATATTTTCTTTTCTTGTGTTTTCTATTCGTGGATCGATTGTGTGGTTTGGTTGCGATCATTCCTTGTCTGAGATGACTAATTATATGTTGTTATGTGTGTTGTGGGTAGCCGTATGGTGTGAATCCTAGTTTGTGATTTGTGAAGTGTGAAATGTGGCCGTTTGGCAATTTTGTGCCTTATTTGAATTAAATAGAGATGCATGGCGAAATTGATTGTGAATGTGAACCATGTATGAAAATTGGTGTGAATGGATGATGAATATATATATATATATATATATATATATATATATATATATATATATATATATATATATATATATATATATATATATATATATATATATATATATATATATATATATATATATATATATATGCGTTGTGATACATATATTTGAATGCATAATGAATATATGCGACGAATGTGATGATTGCATGAGTATGTTGGTAAACATGTATGCATTTCAAGAGTGTCATGAGTCATGTTGCATGTGAAGCATCATGGTATGCATTCTTGTGTCGATTGATCCCTCGGTGGATTTGCAGAACCTCGTGTGCCCTTGTGGGGTGTGAGCGATGGTTATTTATTGATTCCTCGGTGAATCTGCAGAACTTCGTGTGCCCTTGTGGGGTGTGAGCGATGGTTATTTATTGATTCCTCGGTGAATCTGCAGAACCTCGTGTGCCCATGTGGGGTGTGAGCGATGGTTATTTTGGTTCTTCAATTGAACCTGCTGAAATGAGTCGGTACCGCATTTGCATCTGCATAGAGTCGTGTGTCGGTCTCTGTGAGTTGCATGTAGACATCTGTGCATGATATATGGTGAATAAATATGAATGTAGATGTTTATGTAGATTGTTGATAATTGGCATGAATGGAAGGCTTGAATATACATGTATGTGTGAATATATGTGTATATGTATGCATGTTTATGAATTGATATAAACATTGTTGGTGCACATTGTATATGCTTGGTGCTCTATTGTAAATAGTTAATTGTGAATACATTGCGATGTACGGTGTAGTGAGATGAGTTGCGGTGAGAATGCGGAAGACGTTTTTGGACGTCATATATATATATATATATATATATATATATATATATATATATATATATATATATATATATATATATATATATATATATATATATATATATATATATATATATATGTTTATGTGCATTATGTATTATGATATTGTTTTTCACCCTTCTGCTGTTTTATAATGCTCTATGAGGAATTGCGATTAGATTGCTGGAGTCTTTGTGAAGCGAGTCTTCATTTCCTTGGGTCAGATGGCTTTGATATGTAACACTGGGTAGTTAGGAGTTATTTTGATTCTTTTGTGATACATCTGTGTATGTATCTGCTGATGAATGTTTTGTAAACTCAACCGATGAATTGAATTAATCTGAACGATGTATATGATGCTTATGTTAATGAAGTGATCTCAATGTTTAGATGTTTCCGCTTTATTCTAAATGTTGATGTGTGGGTTTTAAGCGCTATGCTTTGTTTTTAGTTGAGATTTACCCCTTTTGTTACATATCTTCGTGAGCTGGTATTATTGATGTTTCGTTTTGATGATAATGTGATGCGCCTCTTTTATACCATGTTATAATTATACTCTGATAGATTTTTTTTCATTAAGTGCGTAAATGATTTAATTGTTTATTTGGGGGTATAGAAAGGGGGTGTTACAAAAAGGATAATGGAAAATACGCTAATCATGACATCAAAAGGATATCAGACCCATCGCCAAAAGGATGATGGAGCGAAAAACGCCATAAGCTATTACCAAAAAGGGAGATGATAACTCCCATGAGGAACGCTCATGGCCCTGAATGATGTGCCCCTGACCAGGATGAATTTGCTTTTGATAGACCTACACTTTTTGCAGACAATGCCCCTGACCGGGATGATGGTTGCTTTGAAGCCATTGAGTTTGCGCAACAAAAGTTGCACAACTTCGTGGGGAACACCCATGGTCTTGCGGAGAATGCCCCTGACTGGGATGATATAACCTTGCAAATCTTCGAAATTTAATCTTGGACCTGAACTCGCATATGCAAATTCTTAATGATAACGACATTCCATAAATGGAAATGCAGATGAAAATACTAGAACACGGAGATGCAAGAGCTGTGGGGAGATGATATGATACTGGGTATGCATATGACAAAAGTGATTATGAAGCAGGATGCTTATGATATCGAATGCGATGCGTATGATGCATATGATTGCAAATGGGTGATTGGAAATGCAGATGCCGACGTGGCGTACTTTGGTAGTTGCCAATGCGGATTGGACTTTGGATTAGGTGGGAAAGTGGAGGGCAAGCCTGACTTCCTGACATCATTCCTTCATGATGTAATAAAACTTGGAGGTGCTGATACCCTCGACTCGAGGTCCGCTTTGCTAGGCTTGACGGCCTTGTTAGTCAAGTCGTTTCAAGATTTAAAATGGTGTTCCTGTGTACTCCTTAGAGTCATGGTCACCCTTTAGTTACCCTAAGAGAGTGAGTCATCCCTTAATTCAATTTACCATAATGTCATTATATGCAAAACCCATCATCAAATAAACGAAACTTGCAACCATAGGTTAATAAAAAAGGAACATAGAAAGCTTTGATGAAAGTAATTTTTATTGATGGAAACCCATAAATGGGAAAATTACAAAAGGAGGAAATTCCTAAAAGAGGTAACTGCTTTGAAAGAAATATAAAAAATGAAGACAATGTTGAAAACGGTTCCTGCCAAGTTTCAAATCCACTATGGCCCATATGTCTCTAAAGACCCTTCATGCCTTGCTTCTGAATGCAACGACTGAATTGATCTTTCTCAGTTAAGAGCTTGATGATTATGGAGGAGGGTTCACACGTCTTTTCAAGATGCAGTTTTGCCTTTTTGAATCCCTAACTTATGCCTAAGCCGCTCTTTCGGGTTTTCAGCCTACCAGGGTACTTTTACTTCTATTTTTAGTCCCTAATTTTCGCCTGAACCATCTTTATGGTCCATCAGGACACCCATTTTTGCGTGGATTCTCTTTTTGGTCCACCAGGTCTATTTTTTAGGCATAATATTTTTTAACTGCATCCGAATTCATAGGGGATGGAAGATCGTCACCGTCCATGGTTGAGAGGATCAATGCTCCTCCGTTGAAAACCTTCTTGACTATATATGGACCATCGTAGTTTGGTGCCTGTTGCACCCCAAAATTTGCCCTCACAATACAAGACTTTGTGTTCCAAGAAGGTTCACAAGGTTCACAAAATTCATAATTGGTCAGAAGAGTTGACAATTCCCTCAGACAATGCACCTCCTAAGCAGTGCATCCAAAACTAGGGTTTTGACTTTAATCAGGCTAAATGGACTTCCAAGACTTCAAGTGAGCTTCATAACATCTTATATGTGTATAAGAACCCCCATGTCAAGTTTCAAGACTTTTCTCAAAAGTTTGCTCAGTCAGATGATCAGATAAGTCAAAAGCAGTCAATGTAGTTAAAAGGTCAAACTGAGGTCAACTGTGGTCAAACCAAAGTCAAACTTCATGATTTTTTTTGCCAACATCAAAGAGAGGTTGGGTGAGAAATATTATCATAATAACTGTAATACCCCAAATTTTGCCCTAAGATTTGTCGTCGCATTTCATTGCATTTAATCAATTACTAACAAATTTGTGTAGTCGTTTGACTTTTTGCAGGTAAATATCATATGGCATGCATTTTTTTTCTAAAAAGTAAAAATGGCACAATTGGCAGGAGGACATGTGTAAGGAGTTATGAGTGTGAGAGGTTGAGAGTTCGAATCTCACCTTTGTCATTTTTTTTGTTTTTTATTATTTTTACTCTAAATTTTTCTATCTTTCATTAAAAAAATAACAAAAATAGTTTTTTATTATTATTTAATTATTATTTTCGTATTTTAATTAAATCATTTTTTAAAATATTATTTTTTTCACTTTTTTCCAAATTATTCATAAAAATATCCAAAAAATCATAAAATAAAAAAATATTGAAAAAATTTTGTTCTTTTTATAATATTTTTTATTTTAGGAATCAATAGGATTATTAGTTTTTATTTTAAGTTTATTTTAATTATTTTAAATTATTTAAATTTTATTTTTTCTTAACTAATTATTTAGTTTGGGCTTTAAAATGGGCTTTAGGGACATTATTGACAATTTGGTGTTAACCCTAATTTGTTCCCTATATATACATGTGTTGCCTTGTTGGAAAAAAAAAAGAGAGAATGAAAAAAAACCTAAGAGGAGTGAGTGCCGTTTGCCGTTATTTAGTTTTCTTCTTCATCCATTACTATTGTTTCTTTTTCTTCATCGTTTACCGTTATTTCTTTTCCTTCATCTATTACTGTTGTTTCTTTTTCTTCATCTTTTACCGTTATGTCTTTTTCTTCATCTATTACCGTTATTTCTTTTTCTTTATCTATTACTGTTACGTTTATATATATATAATTTTTAAATTGTTAGAGTTTATATATATAAGATTTTTGATCGAATTATGTCGATACGATGTTTGCACATTTGTGTGCATGACGCGTGACATTTGTGTTAGTTCGATCTGGTTGCGATGATCGCATTTTTGTGTGAGCAATAATACTATTTTTTGCTTAATTTCTTTTTCTTTGCAATAAATTTTGTTTCGTCCGATTTAGATCTGGTTGCGATGAGCGCATTTCTGCGTTAGCAACATTGTTGGGTTATTTGGCACATTTAAAATTCATTATTGCTTTATTATTATTATTATTATTATTATTATTATTATTATTATTATTATTATTATTATTATTATTATCATTATTTATTATTATTATCATTATTATCATTATTATTACCATTATTATTATTATTGTTATCATTAATTTATTAAAATTTGTTATAATATAAAAATCTGTTTTTTTAAAATAAATAACATTAACATCTTTTCCAAATTAATATGAAAACCTATTATTTTTAAGAAAAAACTTTTTTTTAGATAAATTTAAAATAATAACTAAAATCTTTTTTTTAAAATAATAACTAGAACCGTTATTTATTTTATTTTATTATTGTTCAATTCAAATTTCATTATCATATTGTATCTGCTCCTCTCATGTAACCTCGCGAACTTAACAATCGCTCTTTAAATTCTGCCTTTAAATTTCTGCTTGCATGGTTTAAATTATGACATTATCTCTCTGTTTGCATGATTCAATTATCTCACGCGTTTACTATTATTTCTGTCACATTGCACACATCCGAAGGTTAGGTCTAACTGTTTGGCCGCCGCGCCAATAGTCCGTAAAACTTCACACATTCAATTTCAAATCCTCAAAACTACAAACTACAAACCCTAATTTTCACAAATGCCTCGCCGCAGGCAAAATTACAATTTTACCCTTAGCATTAGGTCAAAGAGCCGCCGCGCTCATTTTAGGGTTTCCCGCCGTGGAATCCCTAATTTAACCCTAATTACAACTTAACATTTCAACATAGAGATTTGGAGTTTCTACACTCCACGTAAGCGTGTCCTTAAGATGCGTTTATTCCCCTTGAGACCTTGACCACAGTCAAGAAGTTTCTAACCTCCCTATTGAGGGGAACTACGATTACTCTGATTCTACTCCCGTAAGGATACGTAGGCACAAGATGCGATGTCTTGCCGAGTAAACTTAGAATTAACCCCCTTTATTATTTATTATTGCTTATTTATATTTTATTTATCTTTGCTATTTAATTATTTTGCTTATTATTTTGTAATTGTTTCTTGGATGTAAAGTTGTTTAATTATTTAATTATTATTATGGTTAGTAATTAGGGAGTGTAACAACATGTATGTAATATTAAAATAAATTTAGATCACTTTTAAATAAAGATAATTAAAATAAACACGTCACACACGTAAGTCGATTTTAATCGCCGTCTCACTTCCTAAGGATATCCCTCAAGTTGCCTACGAATAATGGTTAAGTGGGGTGTATAAAGCACGTCCCTCAAATAGAAAAATCATCAAAGTCCCTTATGGTTGCCTTTACGAATCGAGTCCCTTTCGAAAAATGATGATGGTCCCTTATATGTGCTTATTACATCCCACAATGGCCTTCAAAGTCAAATTGTCCCTCACATGTCCCTTAACATCCAAAGTAAGGACTACCTACTCCATTATAGTAGGGATAGTCTTACTAAAGGAAAGAATGAAGAATAAGAAAGACCTTTAAACATTAGGGTAGGTTACTCCTAGGTGCTTGCTCACTTCAAAACTGTTTCGCACTTAAACAAATTTTCAACAAGTTTTCAAACAAGTTCTTAACACATCCTTACATGGATTATTTATTAACTATTCTGAAAATTTTCTATTCACACACTACAATTTCAAAACAATTCAAAAGTGAGCTTAAGTACCTAAGAGCCCATGGATAACCATGGATGAAAAGGATGCTAATACCTTCCCTTTTCATAACCTACCCCCCGGACCCAAAATATTCTCTAAGGTCTTTCCTGTTCTTTTATAACCTTTCCTTATGGATAAAATAAAAGTCGGTGGCGACTCTTGCTATCCGCAACATTGTTTAAAGTCAGTTCTCCCACCGTGTTACAGAACTGGCGACTCTGCTGGGGACCTATTTAAGAGGGGTACCCTTAGGAATTAAGATCACTTTAAATTGTTTGCCTTGTTTGCTTTATTATTATATTGTTGGGGTGCTCTTATGTGTGAAAGGTCCTAACCCGGATCTAGTGTACCTTAGGTAAATGGCAATAGACCAAGGAAACTGTACGACGTATATCGATACGGTTGATCTGGTGGCCATAGTTAGTGCGACTTCTTGGTTGGTGCTTATATTCCTTAAGTCAAGTTGAGGATAATATTGAGGCTGCCATATGTTGTCAATGCACTAACTGACTTTTAGAACCCTAGTTAACTCATCTTGGCCTTTAGAAAGTAGTGAGGTAACCGGCTTTGGTGCAGACTGAAGTTGGTTGACACTCGATACTACGCTCATTGAGATCTTAAACTTGGAGGGTTTTGGTTGGCAAGTAAGTTGCCTTCTGAACAACCACCCTTGTGAAGGATCAATGATATTGAGATCCCTTAGAACCTGGTTACTTTTGTAGGACAGGATGAACCATCTAACCTCAGGGGAGGGTACTTGCCTTTGAACCTCATGCAAGCCTTTAAACCTAGGACTATGGTGTGACTTGTTTGTGTGTGCCACATGTTTGTGATTGAGCATGACATCATGACATCATCATGCATCATAAGCATATCATTTTCCCTAACCATTTCAAGGACCAAAGGATTTATCTTTGTTCTTTGTTGCAGGTCATGGCTTCTGCTCGTAGAAACACCATCAGGATCAACTTTGTAGGGATACCTGCTAAGCTCAAGGAGTTGGTTTCCCTAGTGCCTGATCATTCCCAGTTTAACAAGAGACATGGTCACTTATTGGATCTAGTTACTTCAGGGTTCGGTGAAGACATGATGAGTGTGCTGTTTCAGTTCTTTGACCCTAAGCACCATTGCTTTACATTTCCTGATTATCAGCTGGTTCCAACCATGGAGGAGTTCTCTAAACTTCTGGGTATACCTGTTCTTGATCAGAAGCCATTCACAGGCTTAGAGAAGGAGCTTAAACCAGAAGTTATTGCTGCAGCTCTACATCTGAAGAAGTCTGACATTGTTCTAGAGACGAGAAGTGGAGTTAAAGGTATTCTTGCCAAGGTATTAGTGGATAAAGCTCAAATGTTCTTGAAGGCTATGAGCTACGATGCTTTTGAGAAGATCTTAGCCTTATTGATTTATGGCTTAGTGTTGTTCCCCAATCCGGATCAATTCATAGACGTTCATACCATCAACATATTCCTGAGTCACAATCCAGTGCCTACCTTACTTGGAGACATCCTACATTCTCTTCACACCCGTGCTACAAGGGCAAGAGGAACTTTGATGTGCTGCATACCTTTACTTTCTAGGTGGTTTATTTCTCACCTTCCTTGCTCAGTAATGAAGAATGAGCAAGGGTTCAGATGGTCCAAGAGGATCATGTCACTTTCTCACTCAGACATCCATTGGTGCTCCAGATCTATGGAGAATGTCACCATCATTGACCGTTGTGGGGAGTTTCCTAACGTGCCACTTCTAGGCATAAGAGGAGGCATCACCTACAACCCATCTCTAGCTTTACGACAGTTTGGTTACGCCCGGAGCGATGGTCCACATGACATGTTGATTCAGGGCATTGTGTTTGACTACGACAACGATCTTCAGGGTTACCGTCAGAGATTCATACGAGCTTGGGGAAAGGTAAACAGGATTGACATCAAGACACTGGAGCCTAAGTACACCATTCCTATGGAGGCTTATCTCAGATGGGTACGATTTCGTGCTCAGACACTCATGATGCCATATCCTGCCATCCTACCAGTTACCATGGAACCTGTTGCTGAAGGAGACACAGCTTATACCATCCTTCACCCAGACATGCCTACTGATATGGAAGACTTGCAGAGATCATGGATCCAACTGAAAGAGCAAAGGGATACTTTCGAGGCTCATTACAAAGCAAGCCAAGCAAGGATCCTAGAGCTAACAAAGCTACTTCATGAGGAACGAAACCTCAACTCATACCTCAACACAAAGAGGAAACGTCCATGGGAGACTTAAAACCCCATCTTTTGTACTTATTTCGTTTTCATTTTTTGTAAGCCTAAAAGGCAAAACAAGTTATTAGTAATAAAAAGTTACTTTCTTGTTTGTTTAAGCAAATTTAAATCCTGCGGTCCTTGAAAACATTGCATATGCATTCCCATATCATTGCATCACAGGTTTATAATTGTGTACAGGTTTCTCATCTTCTCGCTGTTTATTTCAGCAATGGCTCTTGAACAATCAGTTAAGGATCTCCAGGCACAGAATGCACAGTTCCAAGAGCTGATCCTGAACCTATCCAAGGGGCAGGATGAATTGAAGACACTGCTGGCCAAGAAGACTAAGAAGGCTAGAAGGTCTGCTGGGTTGCTCAACATGGGAAGAAGGTTCAAAGGTCCTGTCAAGACCAAGGAACATGTTGAAGACTATGAATCTGAAGAATCTGAGCAGGAGAGAGGCAGTCTCCACAACACTATGGGGGACTCTGATTCTGAGGCTAACTACTACCATGAGCCTAACGAAGACAAATTCAAGATGCTGGTGGATAGAATGGATGCTATGGAATTACATAAATCATCTGGGCTGGATTTTGAGGATTTGAGCTTGATATCTGGGGTGGTCATACCCATTGGGTTCAAAGTTCCTACATTTGTTGTCTATGATGGGGTCTCTTGTCCCAAATTGCATCTGAGGTCTTATGTCAGAAGAATTCAACCCCACACTGCTGATAAAAAGTTGTGGATCCATTTCTTTCAAGAGAGTTTATCTGGAGCTCAGCTAGAGTGGTATTATCAGTTGGAGAGTGTCAACATCAGAGATTGGAATGACCTTGCTGAAGCTTTCTACAAGCAGTATCAATACAATGCTGACTTAGCCCCCACTCGCATGCAGCTTCAAAGCATGTCTATGGGTGCCAAAGAAAGCTTTAAGGAGTATGCTCAGAAGTGGAGAGACTTAGCTGGAAGAGTTCAACCCCCTTTGACTGATAGGGAGTTGGTTGATATGTTCATGTGTACGCTGAATGGTCCGTTTTACAGTCATCTCATTGGAAGCTCATCATCTGGCTTCACTGAGTTGATCATGACAGGAGAGCGAGTAGAGAATGGTATCAAGAGTGGTAAGATCCAATTGGGCACTTCTTCATCAGGTGCTGCAAAGAAGCCTCCCACTGGGAAGAAAGAATCTAATGCTGTGTATGGTCAGCCTGATCGTAACAGAAGGCATCAGTCTGTTAGTGCAGTTCATATTTCAAATCCAACTCCTGCAACAACAGAGCAGCCTCAAGGCAACCAACAGAGGGCTAGAAGACAGTTCACGAAGATCAACATGTCAATGGCTCAGGCATTGCAACACTTGTTGAAGGCTGAACTTATTACCCTGAGGGAGGCTCCTCAGAATCCCAATGTTACCTCTCCCAAGTACAATCCCAATGCACGATGTGCATATCATTCAAACTGTCCAGGACATGATACTAATAACTGCTGGGTCTTGAAGAACAAAATTCAGGATATGATTGATGCTGGAGAAATTGAGTTTGATCCACCAGGTACTCCAAATGTGATTACAGCTCCAATGCCAAATCACGAGAAGACTGTCAATGCCATTGATGAAGATCGGCATGTCTATTCAGTTATGGAGTTGAGCACACCATTGTCTGTTATCAAAAAGAGGCTAGTACAAGCTGGGATCTTTCCAGGTTGTCATGAAGATTGTCTATATTGTACCTATAAGCCGGATAGTTGCTTCATTTTGAGAGATGGGATTCAACATCTCATGGATAAATATACTATAGTGTTTGAAAGAAGACCAGCATCTGTAGAAAGTATGGTGGATCATCTGACTCAGGGTAAGAAAATTGAAGAGGTTGACATGGTTGACAAAGTACCACTAAGAATCACTTCAAAGGGTCCCATTAAAATCACTCATCAGGGCCCAATCAAGATTACTGCTGAAGGTCCTGTGAAAGTTGTTGCTGAAGCCAGAGTAGCTCCTCTGATCATTACCACTCCTGGTCCTATTCCTTATACATCTGACAAAGCTGTGCCTTGGCACTATGGGTCTGATGTTTACATCCATGGTGTCAAGCAGGAGCCTTTACCTGATATGCCTGTTGACATTGATAATATTGCTGGATCTAGCAAGATCACTCGTAGTGGAAGAGTCTTCTCTCCTCCAGTTGCTTCTAAGAGTGTAGTTACTCCTGCTGTTACTTCCACCACTGATGCTCGGGGCAAGGGTCCTGTTATTGAGCCTGTATCTGCTGATGTGCCAGCTGCTGATGACCTCTCTAAGCAGATGGAAGAAGTATTGAAAATCATTCGCAAGAGTGATTATGATATTGTTGATCAGCTGGGGCATACTCCCTCAAAGATTTCTATGCTCTCCCTGTTATTATGTTCTGAGGCTCATGCCAAGTCATTGATCAAGTTTCTAAAGATGGCTCATGTACCCAGTGCAATTTCTGTGGACCAGTTTGAGAATTGTGTTGCTCACCTGACCTATGACAACGGGTTAGGATTTTCTGATGCTGACTTGACCCCTGCCAAGAGGGATCATAACAGGGCCTTGCATATTTCAATTGAATGCAGGGGCACTACCCTGTCTCATGTGCTGATAGACAATGGTTCCTCTCTGAATGTGTTGCCTAAGGAAGTCCTGAACAAGCTGAGTCCTGAAGATACGGTATTGAAGCCCAGTAATATTGTGGTAAAGGCTTTTGATGGTTCTAGAAGAGTAGTGCATGGGGAAATTGATCTTCCAATCAAGGTTGGCTCTCAGGTGTTCACTGCTACATTCTATGTGATGGATATTCGTCCTTCGTACTCATGTCTGCTTGGTCGTCCCTGGATCCATGGGGCAGGTGCTGTGACCTCCACATTACATCAAAAGTTGAGATATCCGGTGAATGGAAAAGTTGTTACTGTCTTTGGAGAGGAAGAATACTTTGTCAGCCATGTAAACACTTTCAAGTATCTGGAAGTAGAAGGTGAATACATTGAAACTCCATGTCAGTCATTTGAAGTGGTTCCCTGGGCTGTTAAGGATTGTGTGACTCCTCCTGCTGTGAAGAAGGTTCCTGTGGTCATCAGAAACCCTCCAACAATGGCAATGGCCTCCCTCAATGATGCAAAAGCTGTGGTGGAAGAAGGTGGTTGTACTATTTGGGGTCAGCTTCCTGATATTCCATACAAGTCTGACAAGTTTGGTTTGGGTTTCACTGCAGAGTCCCAGAAGGCTGTCCGTCGTGCCCGTGCTGTTCGTATCACCAATCAAGGAGTTATCAATGCTGTGGGAGATCAAGATGAAGACTACAACTTGGAGGCATGGATTTTTCCTACTGTGGGTGCTGGACTCAATAATTGGACAGCTGAAGATGTTATCCCTATCTCCTTTAGTCAGGAGTAAATACTATTACTGTGTTATGTTTTTAAATTTATAATTTCCGGAACAATTAAAACTTTCAAGCCATGTGCCTTACCCGGGGCACAATGGTGTGCTTGTTACGGGTTGTCATTTCATTTGCATACTTCATTCAATAAAATCAGTGGACGTTTCGTTTTCGTAAATATTGTGTTCCTTGTCTTTCTTTTTTCTTTTATTTTTGCTTTATCAGCTATGTGTTCTTACACACACCCACGTCACTAAAATGCAGATCCTCATCCACTCTGGATCCAGTTGATAACAGTTCTACTATTGCCAATTACAATTTCGAGAATCCGATCTATCAAACTGAAGACGGAAACGAGGACGATTGTGAAATACCTGTAGAGCTTGCTAGGTTGTTACAACAAGAAGAGAAAACTATACAGCCACATGAAGAGCCAGTCGAAGTTGTGAATCTGGGAACTGAAGAAAACAAAAAAGAGGTCAAAGATAGGAAGTTCCTGAGAAGGTTTTCTGCTAAGTTCTTTCTGAGTAATGGCATTCTGTATAAGCGTAATCATGATTCAACTATGCTTCGTTGTGTGGATAAGAAGGAAGCTACAGAAATTATGGAAGAGATGCATGATGGGACCTTTGGCACTCATTCTAGTGGTCATACCATGGCAAAGAAGATTTTGAGAGCAGGTTACTATTGGTCTACCATGGAAGCTGATTGCTATCAACACTCCAGAACATGTCACAAATGTCAAATCTATGCTGATAAAGTACATGTACCTCCATCTCCATTGAATGTGTTGACTGCTCCTTGGCCCTTTGCCATGTGGGGCATTGATATGATTGGTGAGATCAAGCCTACTGCTTCTAATGGGCATCGTTTCATCCTGGTTGCTATTGATTACTTCACGAAGTGGGTAGAGGCAGCTTCATTTGCATCTGTGACTAAGAATGTTGTGGCTCGGTTCATTAAGAATAATCTCATATGTAGGTATGGTATCCCTGAAAGGATTATCACTGACAATGGCTCTAATCTGAACAACACTATGATTACTGATCTCTGTACGCAGTTCAAGATTAAGCATCACAACTCTTCTCCGTATCGTCCAAAGATGAATGGGGCAGTTGAAGCTGCTAATAAGAACATTAAGAAGATTGTACAGAAGATGACTGTTACTTACAAGGATTGGCACGAGATGTTACCATTTGCTCTGCATGGTTATCGTACTACAATACGTACTTCAACAGGGGCAACCCCATTCTCCTTAGTCTATGGTATGGAAGCAGTTCTGCCTATTGAAGTTCAGATCCCCTCCTTGAGAATTATGAAGGATGCAGGCTTGGATGAAGATGAGTGGATTCAGACTCGACTTGACCAGATAAATTTGATTGATGAGAAAAGGTTAGCAGCAGTTTGTCATGGCCAGATGTACCAGAAACGGATGATCAAAGCTTTTAACAAGAAGGTTAAGCCAAAGGTATATCAGGCTGGTGACTTGGTAATCAAGCGTATCATATTACCACAGGGTGATCCTAGGGGCAAGTGGACTCCAACATATGAGGGACCATTTGTAGTCAAGACAGTGTTCTCAGGAGGTGCCATGATACTGACTACAATGGATGGTGAAGACTTCCCACAACCTGTAAACGCAGACATAGTTAAAAAATACTACGCATAAAAAGAGACCCGCTAGGTTGACAGGCCTAGGCAAAAATAAGGGCATCCCGGCAAACCAAAAGGGTTTGGGCAAAAATTAGGGATATATATATAAAAAGATGTACTCCCGGCAAGTCGAAAATCTGAAAAGGCGGCTTGGGCAAAAAAGGGTATCCCGGTGGATTGAAAACCTGAAAGGGCAATCCAGGCAAAAGTTAGGGATTAAAGCGTATGACTATGTCTCGTTTGGATCACTCATGAAACTGCAACCAGTTGTACTACTTACTCAAGCTCAAACAGATAAAGCTCAATCCAATCGTTTCCGTCTCAACAGCAAGAAGATGAGATACTTGAGTGGCAATAGTAGAATTGAAACTCAATAGGATTATTTCCCACATAGCTGATTCTTTTTGTAAAACTTCATGACAAAATTCTCTTACTAGGGTTTATGTCTCCTTGTACAAACTTACCCGTGTATGGGTCACTTTTGATATAAATAAATTCCATCTTTTGAATCCAGATTCACTTTTACCCTATTTACATAAGCGAAACGTCCATTGGTTGTGTTTGAATGTATGTACGCCTTTGAATATGATTGATGTTTACCAGAAACGCATGTATGCTTTTAATATGATTGATGTTTACCAGAAATGCATGAAAATGCAGTAATAGTATTTACTAAGGACGAACGAGGGAAGGATTTCAACGAAGCTTCGCCGGTTCATCTTTACAAGACAGTTACAAACCATCAGTAGGACTAATCCATTTTCACAAAGTCTAATCTCCCCTGGAATTTATATCCATCTCTTTTATCCTCATACGGATATACGGGAAATTACTTTCCAATAAGGGCACGATGAACGAAGACGGGATGTTATACTTATCCTACTATCATACGAAAACGAAGGTTATCTATACCCTACTATCCCCAACAACGGGAGGTTATCTATACCTTGTTATCCCCAACAACGGGAGGTTATCTATACCTTGTTATCCCCAACAACGGGAGGTTATCTATACCTTGTTATCCCCAGCAGACGGAGGGTTATATATTCTTCAACAACGAATCGGGATTTATTTTCCTTGGCCAGCAGTTGTTATACAAGGATATCCAGACACTTCCAGCAGTGTCATAGCATACATACATCATTTACATCATACCATAACATATATGTCTATAGTACATTACCTAAGTGCATCATGTCATACATGCATACATAAAGCATAAACTAATGTTGTTATACAGAATGCTACCTTGTTTTCAGGTTAATTATCCAACAAACAATCTTATGATCTTTGGGACTGCTTTATTGTAACCTCAGGGTTACTTTATCCTCCTGATGAGCTTCTTATTACTTTGGGACTGCTTTATTGTAACCTCAGGGTTATTTTATCCTCCTGATAGCCTCTCATGACTTCAAGACTGCTTTAGAGCTACTGATTGCTCTATCCTCCTGAAATCATCCTACTACTTCAAGACTGCTTTAGAGCTATTCATTGCTCTATCCTCCTGAAGCCATCTAATTATTTCAAGACTGCTTTAGAGTTCTCCATTGCTCTATCCTCCTGAAATTACATTATTATTTCAAGACTGCTTTAGAGCTATCCATTGCTCTATCCTCCTGAAATCATTACTTCAAGACTGCTTTAGAGCTATTGATTGCTCTATCCTCCTGAAGACATATCACATTATTATTTCAAGACTGCTTTAGAGCTGTTGATTGCTCTATCCTACTGAAGCCATTCTATTACTTCAAGACTGCTTTAGAGCTATTGATTGCTCTATCCTCCTGAAGCCATTATTACTTCAAGACTGCTTTAGAGCTATTGATTGCTCCATCCTCCTGAGGTCAGATTTATCACTTCAAGACTGCTTTAGGGTTATCATTATTGATTGCTCTATCCTCATGAAGACATGCTGTTACATCAGTATTACTCTAGACTCCTGACAGTTCTCATTATACTACTGAAGAACTTTCCCCTAGTGGCATCTTTAAGCCCACTCAATCATGTTCAACCAACCATCAATATCACTCCATGCACTGGTGAGTGCAAATTTTTGGGCTTTTGTGTTCAATCCCCTTCAACCTTCCAGGTTACGACTGGCAAATATACCAATCTAACCCCTCAGGTTTCAGAAAATTGAACAGGGGCAGCTGTTGCACCCCAAAATTTGCCCTCACAATACAAGACTTTGTGTTCCAAGAAGGTTCACAAGGTTCACAAAATTCATAATTGGTCAGAAGAGTTGACAATTCCCTCAGACAATGCACCTCCTAAGCAGTGCATCCAAAACTAGGGTTTTGACTTTAATCAGGCTAAATGGACTTCCAAGACTTCAAGTGAGCTTCATAACATCTTATATGTGTATAAGAACCCCCATGTCAAGTTTCAAGACTTTTCTCAAAAGTTTGCTCAGTCAGATGATCAGATAAGTCAAAAGCAGTCAATGCAGTTAAAAGGTCAAACTGAGGTCAACTGTGGTCAAACCAAAGTCAAACTTCCTGATTTTTTTTGCCAACATCAAAGAGAGGTTGGGTGAGAAATATTATCATAATAACTGTAATACCCCAAATTTTGCCCTAAGATTTGTCGTCGCATTTCATTGCATTTAATCAATTACTAACAAATTTGTGTAGTCGTTTGACTTTTTGCAGGTAAATATCATATGGCATGCATTTTTTTTCTAAAAAGTAAAAATGGCACAATTGGCAGGAGGACATGTGTAAGGAGTTATGAGTGTGAGAGGTTGAGAGTTTGAATCTCACCTTTGTCATTTTTTTTGTTTTTTATTATTTTTACTCTAAATTTTTCTATCTTTCATTAAAAAAATAACAAAAATAGTTTTTTATTATTATTTAATTATTATTTTCGTATTTTAATTAAATCATTTTTTAAAATATTATTTTTTTCACTTTTTTCCAAATTATTCATAAAAATATCCAAAAAATCATAAAATAAAAAAATATTGAAAAAATTTTGTTCTTTTTATAATATTTTTTATTTTAGGAATCAATAGGATTATTAGTTTTTATTTTAAGTTTATTTTAATTATTTTAAATTATTTAAATTTTATTTTTTCTTAACTAATTATTTAGTTTGGGCTTTAAAATGGGCTTTAGGGACATTATTGACAATTTGGTGTTAACCCTAATTTGTTCCCTATATATACATGTGTTGCCTTGTTGGAAAAAAAAAGAGAGAATGAAAAAAAACCTAAGAGGAGTGAGTGCCGTTTGCCGTTATTTAGTTTTCTTCTTCATCCATTACTATTGTTTCTTTTTCTTCATCGTTTACCGTTATTTCTTTTCCTTCATCTATTACTGTTGTTTCTTTTTCTTCATCTTTTACCGTTATGTCTTTTTCTTCATCTATTACCGTTATTTCTTTTTCTTTATCTATTACTGTTACGTTTATATATATATAATTTTTAAATTGTTAGAGTTTATATATATAAGATTTTTGATCGAATTATGTCGATACGATGTTTGCACATTTGTGTGCATGACGCGTGACATTTGTGTTAGTTCGATCTGGTTGCGATGATCGCATTTTTGTGTGAGCAATAATACTATTTTTTGCTTAATTTCTTTTTCTTTGCAATAAATTTTGTTTCGTCCGATTTAGATCTGGTTGCGATGAGCGCATTTCTGCGTTAGCAACATTGTTGGGTTATTTGGCACATTTAAAATTCATTATTGCTTTATTATTATTATTATTATTATTATTATTATTATTATTATTATTATTATTATCATTATTTATTATTATTATCATTATTATCATTATTATTACCATTATTATTATTATTATTATTGTTATCATTAATTTATTAAAATTTGTTATAATATAAAAATCTGTTTTTTTAAAATAAATAACATTAACATCTTTTCCAAATTAATATGAAAACCTATTATTTTTAAGAAAAAACTTTTTTTTAGATAAATTTAAAATAATAACTAAAATCTTTTTTTTAAAATAATAACTAGAACCGTTATTTATTTTATTTTATTATTGTTCAATTCAAATTTCATTATCATATTGTATCTGCTCCTCTCATGTAACCTCGCGAACTTAACAATCGCTCTTTAAATTCTGCCTTTAAATTTCTGCTTGCATGGTTTAAATTATGACATTATCTCTCTGTTTGCATGATTCAATTATCTCACGCGTTTACTATTATTTCTGTCACATTGCACACATCCGAAGGTTAGGTCTAACTGTTTGGCCGCCGCGCCAATAGTCCGTAAAACTTCACACATTCAATTTCAAATCCTCAAAACTACAAACTACAAACCCTAATTTTCACAAATGCCTCGCCACAGGCAAAATTACAATTTTACCCTTAGCATTAGGTCAAAGAGCCGCCGCGCTCATTTTAGGGTTTCCCGCCGTGGAATCCCTAATTTAACCCTAATTACAACTTAACATTTCAACATAGAGATTTGGAGTTTCTACACTCCACGTAAGCGTGTCCTTAAGATGCGTTTATTCCCCTTGAGACCTTGACCACAGTCAAGAAGTTTCTAACCTCCCTATTGAGGGGAACTACGATTACTCTGATTCCACTCCCGTAAGGATACGTAGGCACAAGATGCGATGTCTTGCCGAGTAAACTTAGAATTAACCCCCTTTATTATTTATTATTGCTTATTTATATTTTATTTATCTTTGCTATTTAATTATTTTGCTTATTATTTTGTAATTGTTTCTTGGATGTAAAGTTGTTTAATTATTTAATTATTATTATGGTTAGTAATTAGGGAGTGTAACAACATGTATGTAATATTAAAATAAATTTAGATCACTTTTAAATAAAGATAATTAAAATAAACACGTCACACACGTAAGTCGATTTTAATCGCCGTCTCACTTCCTAAGGATATCCCTCAAGTTGCCTACGAATAATGGTTAAGTGGGGTGTATAAAGCACGTCCCTCAAATAGAAAAATCATCAAAGTCCCTTATGGTTGCCTTTACGAATCGAGTCCCTTTCGAAAAATGATGATGGTCCCTTATATGTGCTTATTACATCCCACAATGGCCTTCAAAGTCAAATTGTCCCTCACATGTCCCTTAACATCCAAAGTAAGGACTACCTACTCCATTATAGTAGGGATAGTCTTACTAAAGGAAAGAATGAAGAATAAGAAAGACCTTTAAACATTAGGGTAGGTTACTCCTAGGTGCTTGCTCACTTCAAAACTGTTTCGCACTTAAACAAATTTTCAACAAGTTTTCAAACAAGTTCTTAACACATCCTTACATGGATTATTTATTAACTATTCTGAAAATTTTCTATTCACACACTACAATTTCAAAACAATTCAAAAGTGAGCTTAAGTACCTAAGAGCCCATGGATAACCATGGATGAAAAGGATGCTAATACCTTCCCTTTTCATAACCTACCCCCCGGACCCAAAATATTCTCTAAGGTCTTTCCTGTTCTTTTATAACCTTTCCTTATGGATAAAATAAAAGTCGGTGGCGACTCTTGCTATCCGCAACATTGTTTAAAGTCAGTTCTCCCACCGTGTTACAGTGCCCATTTGCCCTTTGGATCAACGTGAGTTGGCTGAATTTTCCTCATTACCAAATCTCCTACTTGGATGTGTCGTGGGCGAACTTTCTTGTCAAAGGCCCTCTTCAACCGTTTCTGGTATAATTGTCTATGACAGATGGCTGTCATGCGCTTCTCGTCGATGAGATTAAGCTGGTCGAGTCTGGCTTGTATCCATTCGACTTCATCTAGCTTGACGTCTGCCAAAATCCTCAAGGAGGGAATCTCTACTTCAATGGGAAATACTGCTTCCATGCCATATACGAGAGAAAACGGGGTTGCCCCTGTGGAAGTGTGCATTGAGGTGCGGTAGCCATGCAGCGCAAATGGCAACATCTCGTGCCAGTCTCTGTAAGTCTTCACCATCTTCTGGACGATTTTCTTAATATTCTTATTTGCCGCCTCAATAACTCCATTCATTTTGGGACGATAAGGTGTTGAATTGTGGTGTTTAATCTTGAAGCTTTTACACAACTCTTTCATCATCTTATTGTTGAGGTTTGAACCATTTTTCGTAATGATCTTGTTCGGGATTCCATATCGACAAATAATCTCTTTCTTGATGAAGCGAGTCACCACTTGCTTAGTGACGTTGGCATAAGATGCAACTTCTACCCATTTGGTAAAGTAGTCGATGGCCACTAAGATAAAACGGTGTCCGTTCGAAGCGGTTGGCTCGATGCGTCCAATTGCATCTATACCCCACATGGCGAAAGGCCAAGGCGAAGTCAACACATTCAGAGGGAGTGGTGAAGTATGAACTTTGTCTACGTAAATTTGGCACTTGTGGCATGACTGGACATGGAGACAACAATCTGTTTCCATCGTGATCCAATAGTATCCCGCCCTCAAAATCTTTTTAACCATAGTATGACCACTAGCCTGTGTTCCAAAAGATCCTTCGTGCACTTCATTTATGACGCGTTCTGCTTCGTGTTTATCCACACATCTAAGCAGAACCGAATCATAATTCTGCTTGTACAACACGTCACCGCTGAGGAAGAACTTTGAGGAGAGCTTTCTGAGGTATTTCTTGTCAGTGATAGTTATGCCTTCTGGATATTCTTGTGTCTCTAGATACCGCTTGATATCATAGAACCAAGGATGATCATCAACTTTAGGTTCTTCCGCATCGGCTGCCAGGCAATAAGCGGGTTCGTCCAGATACTCCAGACGGATGGATGGCGCCTTATTCTTCCACTTGACTTGAAACATGGATGCTAGTGTTACTAGAGCGTCAGCCAACTGATTTTTTCCTCTGGGAATGTGATGAAAAGTGATCTCATCAAAGTACGGGATTAGCCTTAAGACGTGATATTTGTAAGGAATTAACTTGAGGTCAAGTGTCTCGTATTCCCCTTTAATCTGGCATATGACAAGTGCAGAATCTCCATAGACTTCCAGAATCTTGATCCTATTATCAATGGCAGCTTCAATTCTGAAAATACAAGCTTCATATTCGGCCATGTTGTTAGTACATTTGAAGCATAATCTGGCGGCGAATGGTAGGTGAAAACCAGTTGGAGAAGTGATGATTGCCCCAATTCCACAACCTTTAGCATTTGCGGCACCGTCGAACACGAGCGTCCATCGCGATCCTGGTTCAGGTCCATCATCTGAGCCTGGTGTGGTATAGTCTCTGGCAAACATGACGTCTTCGTCGGGGAAATCAAAGCGCATAGACTGGTAGTTGTCCATAGGTTGGTGGGCAAGGTAGTCAGAGAGTACACTTCCTTTGATATCTTTCTGTGTAACATACTGGATGTCATACTATGTTAATACCATTTGGCAACGAGCCACTCGTCCGGTGAGAGCGAGCTTCTCGAATATGTATTTGACAGGGTCCATCTTGGAGATCAACAAGGTCGTATGGGTGAGCATATATTGTCTCAAGCGTTTTGCTGCCCAAGCCAATGCACAACATTTTTTCTCGAGCATTGAATATCTTGATTCACAATCGTTAAACTTCTTGCTGAGGTAGTAAATTGCATGCTCTTTTCTACCAGTTTCTCATGTTGACCCAACACGCATCCCATGGATCCTTCTAGCACAATCAAGTACATGATCAGGGGTCGTCCGGGTACTGAAGGCATCAAGATCGACGCTTCTTGTAGATATTCTTTTATTTTCTCAAAGGATTTCTGACAATTATCATTCCACACCACTGCTTGATCTTTTCGAAGTAGTTTGAAGATGGGCTTATAAGTGGCCGTTAGATGAGATATGAACCTAGCGATGTAGTTCAATCTCCCAAGGAACCCTCAGACTTTTTTTTTAGTTTTGGGTGCCGGCATCTCTTAGATAGCTTTGACCTTATCTGGATCGACTTCAATCCCCTTTTGGCTCACAATAAAACCTAGCAGTTTACTAGATCTTACACCAAAAGTGCATTTGTTGGGATTTAATCTCAGCTGAAATTTCCTTAGTCTGGCGAATAGCTTTTCCAAGTGAATGAGGTGCTCTTCCTCAGTCTGGGATTTCACAATCATATCGTCTACATAGCACTCAATCTCCTTATGTATCATGTCATGAAATAGAGTGACCATTGCTCACTGATATGTCGCGCCTGCATTCTTAAGTCCAAACGGCATGACCTTGTAACAGAAAGTTCCCCATGGGGTGATGAAAGTCATTTTTTCCATATCTTTGGGTGCCATCTTAATCTGGTTATATCCAAAAAATCCAACCATAAACGAGAAGACAAAGAACTGGGTTGTGTTGTCTACTAGTACGTCAATGTGTGGTAGAGGGAAGTCATCTTTCGAACTTGCTCTGTTAAGGTCTCTATAATCAACACGCATTCGCACCTTCCCATCCTTCTTTGGTACTGGGACAATATTTGCTACCCATTGTAGATAGCTGGATACTGCCAGAAAACCAGGGTCTAATTGCTTCTGCACTTCTTCTTTGATCTTGAAGGACCTCTCTGGCTTCGTTCTCCTCAACTTTTGCTTCACTAGCGGGCAACCTTCCTTGAGAGGCAGCCTGTGCATCACAATCTCTTCATCTAGACCGGGCATATCCTTGTAGGACCAAGCAAATATGTCAACATACTCTCGAAGCAATATGACCAGTTTTGACTTAATCTCTGATTCCAAAGTTGCACCTATCTTGATCTCTTTGGCATCCTCTTCAGTTCCCATGTTGATAACTTCGACCTCTTCTTGATACAGCTGAATGACCTTTGACTCTTGCTTTAGTAGTCTAGCTAGCTCTTCTGGGAGATCACAATCTTCCTCGCAGTCTTCGTCGGCTTGGTACATTGAGTTATCAAAGTCATATCGGACCATAGCGGGGTCGTTATCGACAGGAGCAGGGGAGGATCTGCACGATGAATGACTTCATGCTTTTATTTTTTAGAAAAGATTGACAAAAATAAGAAAAGTAAAACAAAACATTGCCTTTAAAAAAAATAATTTTATGTGCAAAAAGTAAAAATGAAAGAAAGCGTAATTGGATGCGAAAGTTTACTTATTGATGATAAGTTATGCTTTAAAAGCAAAAAAGCCCTACAACATGATCCATATGCCTTGGGCAGAGCATATGATTTTTTAAGGTAAAATAAAAAAATAGGGAATTACTCATCTACTAGAGTAACTTCAGGGATTTCGACGATTCTCCAATTGTTCAAAGTTTGATAAGGCACCCTAGGATACACCATGCACAACTCTTCAAGATCTTCAGCTTCAGTTTCCAAGAACATGACTTGACCATCGACAAGGTGTCCCCCACTAGTAAAAACTAACGGAGTTGCAAGCCCTTTGCCCTTATCAGTTGCATTCTTCTGCTTGTAACCTAGACCAGCTCCATTTTTGTTAACGGGCAATTCCAACACTCTGCCCATTCTTCACGGATGTCCTTCCTCTATCACTATCCTTGCGTACTTCCAAGTCACTATTGAAGACACTGGCTTTTCGTAAATCATTTCAACATTGATTACCTCAAAGGCTTGAAACAGGGTCTCATGCACTTCATCTCCTACTTCCACATAGCGGAAAGAAGCAAGATGGCTCACAAGAACATCTTCTTCACCCTCAATGATGACCATCTGATTGTTAATCATAAATTTGATCTTTTGATGCAAGGTTGAAGTTATAGCACCTGCGGAATGAACCCACGGACGACCAAGGAGGCAACTGTAGGTGGGATATATATCCATTACATAAAATGTAATGATAAAAGTATAAGGTCCAATCTTGATCGGGAGATCAACCTCGCCTACCATAGTTCTCTTAGCTCCATTAAAAGCTTTTACAATGGTTTGACTTGGCTTCATCACAAGTCCTTCAATTGACAACTTGCACAACGAGCTCTTTGGTAGCACATTCAGCGATGATCCAGTATCAACAAGCACTCTAGAGAATACAACATCCACACATTTGAAAGTAATGTGCAAGGCCTTGTTATGATTCTTACCTTCGGGAGGTAATTCACTATCATTAAAGCTCAAAATATGACCTGATGCTATATTTCCCACCACTTCTTCAAACTGCACTACTGATATCTCCTCTGGCACGTGAGCTGCCTTCAAGAATTTTAACAGTGCTTCTTGATGGGCTTTCGAACACATTAATAATGATAGCATGGATATCTTCGAGGGAGTCTGATTGAGCTGGTCAATCACTTTGTAATCGCTTTTCTGAATGATTCTTAGAAACTCCTCTGTTTCATTATTTGGGACGTCTTTCTGTTTAGATGACTGCCCCTGTTCAATGGTGCTTGGTCTGACGGTATCTTTCCTTGTATTGTCACCGCTGTTGACAGGTGGTATAGTTGGAGCGAAGATTCAACCACTTCTAGTGACACCACCGGTTCCCACAATGTTCTCGACAGTCTTTTTTTCTTCCAAGATATCCTTTTCTCCTATATTATGCCCATTGAGAAAGACAGTCTCATCATATAGCCAAGGTACAACATTAGTGCTTTCGTATGGAAACAGAGTTGGGGCCGAAATGACAAGCTGGTTCATTGATGGTGGAGACATAGGTATCTCACGCGGATCATACGGGATCTGCAGTGGGATAGAAGTTTGTCCATACATGTTGTCCCATTCTTCCTCATCGCACGGTATGGTCAATGGTGTGCGAGTCAAATTATCAGAAGGAATCCACAACTCATATCCATCATCATATGGTATCTCCAATGTTTCAAATGGAATTTCAAGAGTAGCAACTTCTTCAGACTTTGGCAGTTGTTCTGCTACTAATACACCTTGATCAATCAGGCTTTGGATACCTTTCTTCAACTCAGTGCATCCTTGAGATCTGCCCAAACAAACGTGGCAATCGGTTGAACAGCCTGGATAAATGTTCTTCAATAGGAGTTGCTCCTTAATAGTGGAAAGAGGAGTTCTCAATTTGTCAATATCCGAAATTAACCGGATCCCCTTAGAGCCTTCAATCATGTTTGTTGAGTGATGAGACGACATTGGATTGGTTTTGATGTTTGGGGTGTTTCGGGTAAAGTTTATCGCCTTTGAATCGAGGAGATCTTGTACGATGTGCTTCAAAGTTTTGCAATTTTCAATGTTATGGCCTGGGGAGCCAGAATGGAATTCACATTTGGCATTGACATCATAGCCAAAAGGGAGAACCTCTGGAGGATCCCTCATTTCCCTAAGCTGAACAAGGCCTCCTTTCAACAAGAATGGTAGTAATCTGGCGTAAGTTGATGGAATTGGATCAAATTTTCTTTCTGGTCTTCTCAATCTTTGTTGACCCTGGTACTGATTTTGTCTTGGTTGATAGGATTGTTGTTGTCTGTTTTGTTGAACTACGGGTGGACTTACTGGAATGGACAACAGTTGTTATGGAGCGACGGCAGCAACATGGTGATAACCTTGATGAGTTCTTCCTCTATCTGTGAACACATCACTAGTTTCACATTCTTTCTTCTTAACAAAACCCTGAAAGGGCTTCTTGATCCCACTTGAAGATCCGCCAGCATTCTGAATCTTTCCTGCCTTCATAAAACTCTCTAGTCTTTCTCCAGTCGTGACAAGTTCAGAAAACACTGTAGAGGTTGTAGACGCTAGACGCTCAAGGATCGGTCCTTGCAGCGTGCCCATGAAGAGGTCTGTCAGCTCTTTCTCCATCAACAGGGGTTGTACTCTTGCAGCTACTCCCCTCCACCTCTGAGCAAAGTCTTTAAGAGACTCATTCGGTTTCTGGGTCAAATTCTGAAGCTGCATCCGATTTAGAGCCGTGTTAGTGTTGTATTGATAATGTCTCACAAAAGCGTCTGCTAAATCCTTCCAGCTTTTCACATTGGATCGTTTAAAGATGCATGTACCATTCCAGAGAAGCCTTTGTCAAACTATCTTGAAAGAAATGGATTAAAAGCTTCTCGTCATCAGAATATACGACCATCTTTCTACAGTAAGACCTTATATGGGTCCTAGGACAACTGTTACCCTTGTATTTCTCAAAGGTTGGGATTACAAACTTCGGAGGTATCTTAACTCTGGGCACAAGAAATATTTCAGCGGCATCTAGTCCCAAAACATCGGGGCCTTGCAGCGACCTTACCACTTCTTGTAAAGCATTAAACTTCTTCTCTAATTCAGCAGTCTGTGGTGCATATGCTTCAACTGAATTCTCGTAGAAGCCTTCATGATCATCGTAGTGAACTGGTGGTGGAATCGTGGTACCATGAGGATGAGTTGCACCGACTGGGGGATGGACTGTGTTGATAGGTACTGCACCTGCAGAAGTAGGAATTGCCCCAACAGGGGTTGGGATGGCCTCGGTAGGAGTTGGAACTGCGCCACTTGCGTTAGGAACTACACTAGCCAAAGTCTGATTAGCGTTCCTCTCTGTTGTTTGCCTTATCTCTTCTTGACTCCTGGCCATGTTCTGAATCACCTCCATGAGTTGATTCATCTGCGTCTTCATACCTAGCATCTCGTTCCTCATAGTAGCCTGGTCTTGCTCTAGCTGATCCATGACTCTTTTCTGATTATTCCTTGTGTTGTACTGATGTTGAGAAGTCAGCTTGCTTTACTCTCTGAAAGGGTAAGCAGCGTGTAAGGTCGGATTTTAGGGAATGCAAAAAAAATGATGCGCGAACGTATGCAATGTTCAAGAGACTTTTGAGGCTTATGATTATCATCGGTATTATAGAACTGTGACTGAATAATAAAGAATGCACAATTTAGACCAAAGAGCAAACCTTGATTAATTTGAGAGAAAATTCAATACAAACGATTGCTGAATAAGCTAAAAATAACAATTCATGCTACAAAAAAAATACTGAATAACTAAAACTCTTTCTTTTGGAGACGTTCTTCAAGCTTTTTTGTCTCGAACATGAATCTTCTAACCATTTGGTCGCAGAGATGGATAAAGTGATGAATAGAAGGAGGGATATCATTTCCTTCCAAGTCTTGAATTGCGCTTTCCAACCTCCATGGGATATCACAGATCATGAGGTTGCAATGCTCCACCAGATTGTTATACCTAGCGCGACAGATGTCTAGAGTCGACTGGTAGTAACAAATAGAATCCACATGGGTGTCCAACAATTCATTGAGCTGAGCCTCCTTCTTGAGCCACTGTGCATTATCCCTTCGTAAGGCGTCAAAACGATTCCTCCACAGAGTGGCTGTTTCTCGGGCGGTTTCTAATTTCAAGCATTTGTTGTTCCACATGTCAGGAGTGACATATGAAGCCCTTAATGCTTCTTCCTTGAGTCGTCATTCATCTTCCACTAGGGTCAAGGCATTTCTCAGTTTTTTTTCAAGATCCCCAATATCAGCCTCAAGATTCTCTCTTGTCTCCTTCTTCTCAGTAGAAGCTAGTTCAAAGAAATTCCATGCTCTATCACAAGAAGCCTTAGTTTCCTTTAGGCGTTGTCAAAGAGTTTTCAATGATGTATCAGCCCCTTCGAAACCCTGCTGGTACTTGACTCTCATGTCTGTTTCTAACTTCAATTTCTTGCTATTCTCAGCCGCTCGGTCTTGTTCAAACTCTACTTTCCTTTTGTACTGGCCATTCTCCACATTTGCTTGGTGAATTTCAGCCTCGAGGTCCTGATTTTCTTTAGTCAACCTTTCTACCACTAGCTTTAGTTTCTTATACTCTTCCATAGATACATGAGTGGGAGCAGGAGGTCCTTCTCGCATAGATGGTTCTGAGGGAAACAACAGCAACCTTTCAGTCATTCTGGCTAGCAACCATTGGTTGTATGGCTCTTTCGCCACACAATTCTTTACCTTCAACTCTTTCCTCCCCTTTGTATGAATCTTGGCCCATGCTTTAGCAATCTTCCTGGAAAACGCAGGATCTTCTATTGTGGCAAGCAAAAAGAAGCTTTGAACTTTCTCTGCTTCGGGCTCATCTTCTATAGCATAGCCCAACTGGCGCAATGCCATGACTAGGTTGTAGTTGATGCAACCAGCCCTATTGATTAGAGGTACATTACCGAACTCCCCACAACTAAAGATAATCTCCACATCGTAGTACTCATGAGAGTACCAAGCAATATCATTGGCTTCTAGAGACATAATGCGTTGAGACCACTTCAAATTTTTCTTGTTTTCCATGAACGGTCCTCCATTCGGTAGATGGGAGGTGTACCATTTGAATAATAGATGAGAACAACATTGGATCATTCTTGTCTTCTTTTCACTTCTCCAATGAATAGAGTGGTAAACATCAGCGAGAAGGGTAGGGATAAGATTCTTTTGCATGAAGAGAATGATAGCAGCAATGTCTATGAAATTGTCTACATTTGGAAAGAGGACAATCCCATAATTTATTAAAGCAACAACAATACCAAACCTTTCCCAATCTCCCACAGTCTTGTATTGAGCAGCTTTATCTAGCAGAAATTTCAAAGGAAAGCCTTGAACCCCTCCCTTATTGGCTAGCCCATCTTTGACTTCCTCTTTGGTCATACGAAGAGTAAGAGCAATGGCAGAAGGCTTTGGTTCTTCTTCCAAGCCGGTGTAGATAGGTTGATCCTTAATCTTGATATTCAAAATGTGAGAATATTCTTCAAGAATAGGGGCCAACTGATAGTTTTGAAAAGTGAAACATCTGAGAGGTGCATCATAGAACTGAGCCATAGCGAACAAAGCCCAAGTATCGACCTTAGAATGGAGGAGATCAAGCAATTTCCCATACTTCCCCTGAAAGTTGATCTTGATAGCCTTCGACACGTCAATCAGAATGTCTTGAATCAAATCCAACTTTGGTTCTCTAAACTTGATGGAATTTGTGCTTCTCTTTCTCTGATCAGCCATTGTGTTCACCAATACCTGAGATAATCATAGTCTCTTAAGTCCCTTGATATGCAAAAATGCTATGCAATGCAATATTCTATGAATGCACATGATAAAAGAACAATAGCGAGATCAAAGTCATAGGTCCTGCAAAACAACACAAAAGGTATCTCTCCCATCGGGTGGGAAATCTATTGGTTTAAGAGAGGGTATCCCAAAAGGATTTAAAACAAAGTCCCATGCACTAACCCTCAAAAGTTTCCCATCAGAACGACTACTCGTAAGACGGTAATCCTTTCAAAGGATGAACACAGAGTTATGCTTTAGGAACCTTTGGAATAAGGTTCTACAAAACGTCCTCAGAGTCACGGACTCCCAGGTTGGAAATAAAAACGCCATTACGACTACACGTAAGACATAACCATCCCAAAGGGGTCTCATCTGAGCGGTGGAATTCGATCCAACTCAACGAGTCATAAGTCTTACAAATCAGAAAGAAACCCCCTCCTAATCTTAGTGTATACTATAAAGCTCGGGTAGAAAGCTTTTACCCTCACAAACCAAACCAATAAACCCAACAGGTTAGAAAGGAACACAACAATAAATAATAACAGCAAATAAATCACAAATGTGACAAGCAAATTAGGTTTGGCTTGCTAGGTAGTCTCCAGCAGAGTCGCCAGTTGTCGCTACTCGAAAAATGCATCGTGCAACAACAGGGAGGCGAAAAAGATAGACAGAAGAGTCGCCACCGAACTTTATTTATCCCATGAGGGGAAAGGAAAATATCGAGAAAACCTTAATAAAGAAATGGATAAGATGGTCTCGCGACCAAGAACGGGTTCGGAAGCCGGTTATGCGAGGGGAAGGTATTAGCACCCCTCGCATCCATCGTACTCGATGGGAACCATTTGTTTGTCGACGTGTGAATTTATTTGCTTAAATATTATGCTATAAAAAGTGTTCCACGGGGTAAAAGAAGGGTTAGAGATAGGAGAGATAGAGAAGTAACAGGGAAAGAGAAGTAACGGGGGAAGAAGAGAGAAAGAACAGACTCAATAAGACTTTGCGGTCCTAGGCCTACGTATTCTCAAAAGGTATGAGAAAGTCAGAGTCGACGTAGTTCGGGGCTACGAATATGGGGGGAATGTGCTCGGCAAGGATTGTGGCCCTTGTTCCTACGTATCTTTACTTGAACGAAGTAAAGAATCAGAGCAGCCTTAGTTCGGCCTATGGTTTGTTAATGTTTTTATGGATGATGTTATCGTGCGCGTTCTAGCAGTTTAGGTGTTTTGCGGCTCGCATGTGAGGAGACTTAAGCGTTACCTGTTTGCGGTAGAACGGACGTGTCATATCCTTTTTGAAATTATTAGGTTTTCGCCATGCGAGGAAAGATGTCACATTTGATTTGTGAGATTGTTTTTTAGGGGTGAGTTAGATCCTCGGATAGTAACCCCTTGCGGGTAGTACCCAATTCTTTATCTCAAAGTTGTTTGTTATGAAATAGCGTGACGAGCGTAGCGTCTTCGTATTGAAAGACGAGTGTCGAGACCACACATACTACAGTGAATATCCTGACACTCGGAGAGGAAGAAGACTACACTCAATCCTCTCTCTTTATTTCAATACAAAGAGAACTTCATTCTCTTCTTAAAGATGTTTTTTGGTTTTGAGTGGTAAGTGCTTTGCGACTGTAAACCCTACGGTAAATGTCAACACTCGGGATAGGAGAAGGCCTATGCCTAACCACTCCACGACCATTCAAGTTTTTGTTATGAAAAGGATTTAAAAATACACTCGGTACGGGACCGAGGTTCTAGGTGAGGAAGGTTGCGGAGAGAAGTTGTGAAGGTGAGAGGTGGTGGATAAAGTCGCGTCTTCGTATTTAAAGACGAGTATAAAGACCACCCACACTACAGTGAATATCCTAATACTCGGAAAGGAAGGAGTCTACACTCAATCCTCTCTCTTTAGTTCATTACAAAGAGGAATCGATTCTTATTGCAAGATGTGAAAATGCACTCGGCATGGGACCGAGGTTTTTAGGAGAATGAGGTTTGAAAATGAAAGCGTCTTCGTATTGAAAGACGAGTATCGAGACCACCCACACTACAGTGAGTATCCCAACACTCGGAGAGGAAGAAGTCTACACTTAATCCTCTTTTTTTAATTCAATACAAAGATGATTTTTCCTTATATTGAAGAGTTTTGAAATGGGCTAAAAAGCCCAATAGCAAAAGATAAATAAAATAATGGAAAATAAAATGACTCATTAAAATATAAAAATAAAAACAAAAAAAAATAGTTTTTGGAATTTTATGGTATTTAAAGTTATTTTAAAAATAAATAAAAGAAAATGAGAAAAGAGAAAAAGAATAAATAAACAAAAATGCTAAAAAAGGAAAAGGGCCCTACGATGGATTGAACCCATGACATCATGGTTCACAAACTGAAACCTCACCAACTCAACCAAACATGCGCAGGTGATAATGGGTGGAGAAAGAAAGAAAAACAATAAAACAAAGAAAATAATAAAATAAAATAACAAAACAGCCCCAACACGGCTGGAACTCAGGTCAAAGGCATGGCAAGGCAAGACACTAACCACTGGGGTGGCGATACATCCATTGTATAACGCCACCCCATATGAATAAATACCTAAACGCGCACAAATTTCTGGGCTGGGCTAGGCAAGACTCAAGGCAAAAATCCAAAATGCGTTTTCGACACAACTCCCTCAATTCTTCATCAATTATAACAAAAGTTTAGTCAAACTTGCCTAGAATTTCATAAGGAACATGATGGTATCAATCAAATTTTCAGATAGTGCTCATACAATAAAACTCGATAGAAAATGCAAGGTTAGTTTTAAAATGCATTTTGAAGTCTATGGATCACAGCAGGTGGAATTAAAGTCATGTAAGGGTCTGAGCAAGTTGGAAACATGATGTAGACTGAATTCCAAAGCAAGTTTGATCAAAAGACATTAGAATGAAAAATTGGCACATGCGTCGCAAGTTGGTGAAATTGGTGTTTGAGTGAACAACCTAGTCTTAATAATGTTAGAGTGATGGTTCAAAGATAACACACTCACTGATCCCATCTATAACTGAGATTTCCTTACAAGAGTACAAACTTGTCAGGCTCTAAAAATAAAACATCATCATACACAGAGATGGCAGCCATGCTCCTATGCAAAAAAACTCTAATGACAGTCACATAAACAAATCATATATGTTGGACAGATCCAACACCAAATTCTAGCAGCAATTTCTTAATGCCAAACATAATAAGTCTGAACATATGCAGAGGGCTGACTGCACAGCCAGTCAAAAACTCTCATGACAACAAAACTTGGTCATCACCCCTCAGATGAAAATCACAACTCAAACTATCAAACTCAAACTCACAGCATGAAGTCACAACTCAAACAAAGGAACTAACCTAGAACTAAGCAGTACCAAATTAAGAATAATGTATACTCAAACAAAGAGTCACCAGCTCTAAGCATGTCATTATGAATTGACATATTCAACCTCAACACAATCTCTAGCAGTGACAAATGCAAACAAATATGGCAGCTGTTAGTTATCTCATCATGACAATGTTGAAATAAAAAGAACATCAAAGTACTTTGCTTAAAAACAGCTAAAGGAACAAAATTTTATCATGGTTGGAAATGATAAGTCATAGCAGCATGATATAGCAGTTGTTTATGCATCAGAACAACTCTAACATAGAAAACAAATTCAAAACAGCTACAGCCACATGTTTTGGTAAAGTGTGAGTTGCAAGTTGGCATGGCTTGACTATGGTCCAAACATGACAATCAAGACATTAAATCCAGGTGATTCTAAGCATGTTAAAAAGATTCATACACACACATCTAGCAGCTTTCATGCAAATGAAAGTTTTAAAGACCAACACAAAATGCACAATATGCAAGCTAGACATATCCAGTTAGGAGCAAATCAAAGATAGAGTAAGCACAAACAACAGTTCTAAACATGTCTCAAAGGGTGTTTCAAACAACTGTCATGGCTTCAATGGCAAATTACAAAAACATGATAAAAGCAATTCACACAAGAGTGTTTTGAAAAATAGAAACAACAATATATTTGGACAGGTTCAAAGACAAACATGCCTAAGGATCTCCAACACAAACAGTTTAGCAAACAAATCCCAAAACCTAGGGTGAGACTGTCAAGCCATGACAATTAGCTTTCAAGAAAAAGCAAGAACAATTAAGACATTGAGATTTTAAGATGTTTACAAAATGATTCATGGCAAGATTTAGACATGATTCTCAAGTCATAGCAGGGCACATGGTAATGACATACATGCCTAGAACAAAACAAACAAGCATTCAGCCTGGACATAGCAACCTTAAGACAGCAGCAGAACAAAAATCAAACAATGAGGAACTAGCCTAACAGCAATAAGGCATTCTTGGTACTTCAATCCAAATTTATGAACTCCAATCAACACACCCTTTTAAGGACATAACCATGACAGTCCCTATGGAAGAGATCAAGATAATCCAAACAAAAATACTTGCTTAGAACACAAACATCAAGACTTGATGCCATAACATACAACAAGCAACAGTAAGAACTGACAGAAACCTGACTTTCCCTCAAACAAAAATGCAAAAACAATAAAGCAAGCTTCAATGTAACAACAGTAATGCATAGAGAGTCTTAACAACAAGTATGTTCACAGGTATTGCACACAATGATATTCCGCAATCTGGTAACCTACTCCAGCCGAACAGTGCAGACTCATGCTTCTAAATCATTTAACTGGTCTTACAATCAAAACAAACATGATAATTCAAACAGAAGCAACAACCACTCTAATGCTCTGTTTGACAGTTAACAAACAAACCAAGGAGAATCAATCTTGACCACAAGGAAAACTTGGATAGCAAAAATAGTAGAGAGCCAAATGTTATTCACCAAGCCAGAAACATTTGGAACTAGGTTTTATCATGAATTCAGCTAACAGTTTCCTAAGTTAAAATAGATTTGGATGCTAAAGGACACAAACTTGTCATAACAATGACAACAGCACACCACCTACATCAACACTTACAGAGCAACAACCCAACCACATATTGTACTCACTTGTAATCCAATAGCATTTATGCATCTAAAAAAGGAATCAACCATTCTAGCACCAAAACCTCTAGCACTAACAGAACAAACATGACAATGTTGTGACAAAAGCAAGCTTTACATAATAATATCAAATCCCTACTTTAAGTGCAAGTTAACAAACTTCATGACAGTTAGTATGCCAAACAAAATCAATCATTTTTGCACGAGAGTTTCAACTCTTGAGCAAGCATAAATCAATTTCAAAACATGATGTATCTCAATGATAGAGTTTGAAATTACATACCTCTTGTAGTCTTTCTTGAGCAAGCTAGCAACCTTGAGTGAGCAAGACATCCCTCCTTTGATACAAGTTTGCAAGTTCTTCCTCTTAAAGCAAAAATTGATTTTTGAGGACAGTTTGAGCAGATGAAGTTCCAATTGTTTTTTAGGGTTTTAGAAAGTTGGTATAACACAAATGGAAGGTGTTCAAAGTGTCAAAGTGTTTGAAACTGGCCTAGGCAGTGTCTTTTGCTGTTTTATGCAGGAAAGTCAATGTTCATGGTGTGAGAAGTTGACTTTTTGAGTTAAGGTGTTTTTGGCTGGTTTAATGGTTGAACACCTCCTAATCATGATGTTTAGGTTGTGTGGATGGTTTTTATGGTGATTGGATGATTGGAAAGGAGGCTGGCATCAAACTTGCACAAGACAATTTTTTGTTTTTTGAAAGGTTTGAGATGGTTCAAAAAAATGAGAGGCTTCTGGTTTTTCTTGCAGCAGTGGTGGCTAGGGTTTGTGTTGACTGGTATTTAGTTTAAATATCAAGTGAGAAAGTGAATTGGCAAGCTTTTACCATGGTAAAGATTAGATGGACAAATTTTAATTTTTGACCTTTGGAGGGAGATTTTGAAAGGAAAATCTGTCCAAGATTTGGTACAGCTGCACCCTCAAGTTTTTTTTTGTTGCTTAAAGTGATGCACAGATCAAGTGGAATAGGGGTCATGGAAGTGACTGAATTGAAGCTAGACAGTAGGGAGCTGCAGCTGCAAGTTACCTTATAAAAAGTTTCTCTTTCCTCTTGCTTTTTGATTAAAATATTGCAACTTGTCTTGCCAATCTTGCCAAGCTTTCAACTACTGCATTTTCACTCATCATTCTCTCTAATTATCAGATAAAAACATAATCAAATGGCTGAGAATGGTTCAAGTGGTTGAAAAGTGAATTTGTGAAAAAGTGGAAATGGTGCACTCAAGTGTTGAGACCCCAACTTGCTGGATTCATAACTCTCAACTCATAAGGGCTATAGAGGAGTTATAGTACTTTTTGGAAAGCCCTCATGGAGCTCTAAAACTTTCATGTTTACATGGTCCTCATATTCAAAGTGGAACTAGGTCAAAACTCTCTTCAAAGTTGGCTGGAACCATGATTTGCAAGACCAGAAAACTTAGAAAATTTTTTAAGTGTTTTCCCCTCTTGTGGTGATTTTGATCATAACTCCCAATATACTCATTTTTTGCATCTGGACCTTTGTGAGACTTTTGTAGGATTTGTCAAGACCTTTCCAACAAGCTTTGAACCAACTCAATTGGATGTGTGGTTAAGAAATTATGGTCTTGCCCCTTTCAAAACCCTAATTCCCAATTTCTCGATTACTCCTCCATCCTTGATCCAATGGTCATGAAACTTCATGGATATGTGTAATATGGCATTAGGAACATTTTTGATTCACACTTTGAGGTCAAATTCCTTATGGTTGAAGAGTTGACGTTTTGGTCAACGAAACGATCGATCGATGACTACCGAGTCGGTTGTTGATGTTCTGGGTCTTCTGAGGCCTTGAAACTTCTTGAGTGGACTTCACTAAGCCATATGAGCTTCATGGACCATAATTACATCATTGGAACACCTTTTATATTAAAATTCAAACTACAGTTGACTTTTTCCTCAAATCTCCTAATTTTCAATTGACTGATCAATTGAAGCTCTTATAATTAAAATTGATGGTCAATCTCTCATCCCCAAACACCTTAGGACACATGGAAGGCCATGGAAACAAGTCTTGCTCCCAAAAACAGATTTATCCTGATTAAAATTGAAACCCTAATTTCACCCTTTTTGCTTGGGCATTGTGCAGATGGACTGGGTGATCATTCCAACTCCACCATGACCTCTGAGGTGCTCAGCAAACTTCTACCTCATGCCTCTACTAATGATGATACCTCAAAATTTCTTGACAACCCTCTGATGGTTTGTACCAATGCCTTTGATTAACAAAAAAAAGTATGGGCAAATTTAGGGTATGACAACCCTTTGAAGGCTTAAAGTTTACTATGCACAAAACTCTTTCTATAGACAATTATGACAAAAGATAATATTATTTTGGTATCAGAAGAAAATCTGCGCATGAAAATTTTCAGAAGCGAAAAAAGAAATTGGGTGGTAAGGTTCATGATAGGACTTCTTGGGGTGCTGGAAATCTGTGTATTAATGATAGGTTGTTACACTATTTTCTTAACTAAACTATTGTGCCAAAGGTTTCCTAATCACTATACCATTACTGACACTGAGATGGAAATCTTATTTGCAATGAAGCATAATATGCATATTAATTGGGATTTTATGATTTTGGAGCACATGGCCTCCCATGATGAACATTCATAGGAACTTCCTTATGCTTTCTTCATCACTAAAATTCTTCAACATTTTGATGTAAATCTTGTTAAAGAAGAACCAGTGTCAATGAAAGAGTGGGATATTACATTTCAGATATGCAGCAACAAGATGAATGTGTTTTATAACTTCAAGGAAAAGACTATCCAATATGTTGATGATGAAGAAAGTCTCCTGGTTCAAGAACCTTAACCAGAACCGAAAACATTGAACATGTTATGGACTACATGGCTTACATGCAATACTCTTTGTCAGTATAAATTTATAATCTCAAAATTCATACACAAGCTCCTCTAGTTGAAATCCCTCCTTACCAATATTTGTTCCGTCAACCACACTTTGCTCCACAAGACAATAATGACCAAGCCAACCTTGACCAAGATTTCATGAACCAGGATTAATTTGGTTCCTATCTTTTTTTTTATTATGTTTAATTTTAGTATGGTTTTTATGGTTTTGTTCAAGTTTAGTTTATGTATTTGTTATGTTCTAAGACAATATGTTCTTATGGTTGTTATTATGGTTTATGTTCTAAGATAATATTTTTATGTTAAGTTTTTATTTCTTTATACTTATATATTTTCTCTATTTTATTTACTTTCAAAATTATACTTTTCCCTTCTTTTTGATAATGACAAAGTGGGAGAAGTTATTATATACATGTGTATGCTTGTGATCTAACATTTTCAGGAAGAATCAAAATTAGTATGAATTGTCAAAGTTAGGGGGGAGTTACCCAAGCATATGATTATAAGAGAAAGGGGGTGCATTATGATCAAAATTTAATCTTCTTTCCTCATATGGCTGTCATCATAAAAAAGGGAGAGATTGTGAAAACAAACTTCCAAAAAGTTTTGATAAAGACAATGTTTTAAAAGCTCAAGTTTGTTATCAAACGAGAAGGAAAAATTGCTTATGATCATCAGTTAGGTATATGAAATTTGTATCATAGCAATCTTAAAGTGCTCAATATATTTGATCATGCATTCGAAAAAAATTCATTTTTTACTTGTTAAAATATTTTTCCAAATTATTTTACAAGAAATAGTTGAAAACTATATATGACGCATTCTTGAAGTTTTTGGAATTAGAAAATTTTTCAAAACTTTTCAGCATTCAATCAATTGAATGGAATTGAGAAAAATATATTAATAGCCCTTGAAATTGATTGACAGGTCCTTTCAATCGATTGCAGCTGTGTAAATTATCAAATTTTTAGTCCTTGCAATCGATTGAAGAACTTGTGAAATTGATTTCACCTGAATAATTTTTGAAAAATATGCTGAATCGTGATCACTCCTTCACTCACTCTTTTTCATGGCATCTACTTATTATAAACTTATTATTTTTCAGAAATTTTATTCAACCATTGCCATGTTTTATCAAGAGTTGTTCATACTCTATAAATAGGATTCAAATTTCATTTTATTAATTACCTCTTTCAAACATATTATACAAAAACTCTCTGCATAATTTTCATTTCACTTGTTCCAGACTTAGATGCTTTTTAAAAACTTTCATATCACTCAAAAAGCATCATTGAGCACATAGAGAGTTTATGATATTGAACTTTCATATTTGAAAGAAGAAGAAATCCTACTTACAGAATTTAGTTTATCAGACTTATTACTACTCAAATTCATTACTATATCAACATCTTATTTTCCAAGATTCTTGGATATAAAATTGTGTGGTTATTGAAATTCTAGGTACCAAACATTCGATGTTACAAGGGATGTTATGACATCCACTACTGAGAAGACTACAAAACTTGATAATAAACAGGAATTGAAAGCAGTAAAAAAACACAGAGAATTGTTGACCCAGTTCAATGCAAATCACACCTACATCTGGGGGCTACCAAGCCAGGGAGGAAATTCACTATCAATAGAATTAATTTAGAGTCAAACAACCAGTTTTCACTCTTCACTTAAGACCTACCCAATGACACTCCAGCCTAACACTAGACCTGAGTTACCAACTCACTCCCCCTCAATCACAACAGTGATATCAACCAATTTAGTTACAAATAAAATTGAAGACACACTTCAAACACACCTTGATCTGCTTCACAGCTTTGATCAAGAGACACAACACTCGTGCTTAAAAGCTTAGAGTGACACACACAGAGTATAGCTCAAAACACACTAGTCCAATGCAATCATCCAAGAGATAATTGCTTGGCTCACAAGTAATCCTAAGACACAGACAACCACGTGAAGATCACAGTACACAGACTGAATTCTTCAATTACAAACACTCTGTACTCTCTGTCTCAAAAGCTCTGCCCAGGACCTGCTAAGAATTGTCTTCAATTAGGATTTCTACTTTGGTATTTATAAGCAGCAGAAAGATCTTGGGCCTTAGTGCAGAAATTAGGTTTAACCCAGTTAAGACCTCTTTTCATTAAGCTGCACACTAACAGTTTGGTCATAGGTTATCCTCAGTCATGCCTAGCATTTCGCCTGAGATAACCAAGCTTCCTAAAATGTTTTCTGAAATATAGCTTGAGCTTCCTCATGCACTATACTAGAACCTAAAACACGCGCCCTGATGTCAGCTGCTTGATGTCATAACATCCAGCATGACATCCAACATACTTTGCTCTTAGCTATTCAAACTTACCTTGCAGCACACTTATTATGTATGTCATAACAGCAGTCATGACATTCACACATACATCAATGTTTTACCATAAAATGAAGCCAATCAAAAACATCTACAAACTTCCCCTTTAGAATTTTTTTGGCTAAAACACTCTGTCATCATATCAGAGAACAAGCAGCAGAAAGTTCATACCATATATATAATCATGCAGGAAAGCTACTAGCTAAATCTACAAACAATATCAGCTTCTAGCCACTCAGGATCAACATGTTCACACACTATCATCCAGACTGTTCTGGATTATGGATGTCAAGACATCCAGGATGACATCCTGAATCACACCTGTTCCATAACAAAAATCACCTGCTAGTCCAAACTACAGAAGTCACACCGTTCCTGTGTTACTCCCTCTCAACTGATGCACACAACACCAGCCAAGCACAACCTGCACAACCTGCAGTTACACACATTCAAGCAGGAAAACATAACCTCATCTAACACTTAAATACACCTTAGCACGCAGCAACATTATCAGCACACCTACTGATGCATACACACAACTAACATGCTGAGGCACAAATAGCTAAACATGCTACACACACATGCTGCTACTACTACTTACTACTACTTCTTCCCCTTTTTAGCCACAAATTTAGATCATAACTAAACAAATAATATATATCAAATACACAGTTAGAAACACAAAGTTAAAGGGTTATTACAACACAAAGCTCCTGAAGAGCATAACAAATATCCCATGCTGTCAAGGCAAACTAAAAATCTCAACCAAAAAGAAAAGCTAGCCAAACCAATATCAGACCATCAGCCCAAGACAACCAGCAAACCATCAGCACACCACCAAGGCAAACAATTTAATCTTCCTCCTCAAAAGAACTGGATCCAACCTCCTCAATATTAGTTGAGACATCTTCATCTTTATTTCCAAATTCTTCCCCTGACACAGCCTTACTGTCAATATTAGCTGCATCTCTTTCAAGACTTTGAATGAAAGACTCTAGCTTGATCTTTCTTGCAGTGGCAGTATTGATAGTTTCCCCCAATTCCCTACAAGTTTCTTTTAATTCAGCAATGATGATTTCTTTAGAGATATTGGCCTTCTCATCAGAAGTCAAAGCAATGTCTGGGACATGTCTCCCAGCAAAGAGTTTAAAGTGAAGAGACAATGCAGTCTCTCTCTTGCTAGCAGCATCACTAGAGTATAGAATCCCAGGATATTGATTTAAGATAATCTCACAAATAAGAGAGGGAAAATCAATGGGTAGCTTGATAGTACTAGAAGTAGAGTGCTTGATAATCTGATCAAAAATGTACCGGCCAAAATCAAAATTGACTTTGGTACCTACAACATGAATGAACTTGCCAAGCCCGACAGTAATGGTGGATGTATGGTTAGTAGGCACCCAATTTGCAGCTCCATTTCTGTGCAGAATGGCATATTTTACACTGAGTTGTCCTGCAGATAGCTTCCCTTTTGATGGCCATGTCTTGACTTGATTTGCAGTGATGATCTTGCAAACCTGGTTGTCTGAAGCAGACAATTCTTCCTCACCACTATTTGCACGTCCCAAACATCTGTTGATCATAGCCGGAGAGAACTTCACACAATTCCCTCTGACAAACACCTTCATGTATTCTTTGCTGGTCCTATTTGTGATTGAATCAGGTATGATTATGATGAACTCTTTCACCATTCCTTCATAGCATTTGGAGAACCCAGTGACTGTCTTGAGCAAACTAGCCTTGTTGATTAGGTTCATTACCTCCTTGATTTCCAAGGCATCCTTTCCCAATTCTCTTTCAAGAGCAATTCTCCTTTGATAGACATATCTCTATTTGGTTACACTGTTTATAGTATGAAAAGAGATGCTGTCCAGAGGGGCAGCTAGCACAGGTTTAGAAGATTTCTTAGCAAAGTATTTCTTGACATGGGATATGTCAGGAACATCTTTCATAACATCCTCATCAGACTCAGAGTTTTTACTAGTAGCTTTTGTTTTCTTGGATGCACCAGTCACCTTGATCCATGTCTTGGGGGAGCCAACATGAGTTCTCTTCTTTTGACTTTTGAGAGGGGATTCTTCAACCACAACTTTTCCTTTCCTGGTTACAAGTCTCTTGGCAATTCCAGGAGCAGCATTTTTGATGAGCTCATCATCTGATGGCACATATATACCATTCTTGGGACCATCATTCATGTCATCATCATTATCAATATTCTTGGCTTCATCATTATTTTAGCCAGCAACATTACCTTTCTCATGCACCACAAAGTTGGCAAGATTCTCCAAGTTCTCCGTGTTAGGGTTAGTATCAGTAGAGGGAAACTCAGTTTTATCTTTAGTGTTCTCACTAGGGATTGGGGACGGATCAACCCGAGACAGGGGGGTGGTTATCCCATGCATATTGCGACCTCCATAGAGGATCTTAGTGACCAGTTCCCTGATAGACTTGTCCACGTAGGTAGAGCCTTGCATTCTGTTAATGTTGACAGTGGAAGATTCAAGGATTTTACCTTTAGAAGCTTGTTTTGCATGAGGAGGAGCAGAATTTGAGGCTTCACTAGCATTTCCAGAAACCATATTGAGAGGAGCGATATCAAGGACATCATCAAGAGAGATGCTCATGTGGTGAGCATTAGCCGTATCACGCTTAGAAGACATAATGATGGTTCTGAGTGAAGAGAGAATTTGTGGAAATTGAAGGTAGGTCACAGGGTGGTGAGTACACAGAGAGCGAAGGATGGTGTAAGGAATAGTGAGGTATGGTTGCAACAGAGGAGGGAACTCAAAATTTTGACCAATCAACAATTGATTAATTTTCAAATTACAGTTCCCTATTACCATTAATTGCTATAAATCCTCATTAAGACACATTCCCACCTTGCTTCTTGTCTTTTCAAATTGAGTAGCCTTCAGATCTCTTGTAACCATGTCAACAATTTGTAGCCCAGAATTCCCAAGCTCCACACAATCTTCTCTAGAGTGATGTCTGTTATCCCTATGCATGGTTCCAGTAGGCTGAATTGGATTCAAATTTATGGCACTAAGATTGTCACAATATAATGTCATGACATCTGTCGCTTGCGCGAAAATAAGGTGCCGGCATGACAGAAGAGTCGCCACCTTTCGTTATTTATCCCTCAGAGCGGGAAAGGAAACGATCGGAAAAACCTGACGGAAAAGGGTAAGACAAGGTCATCGCAACCATTGTCTGGGTTCGGGAGTCGGTTACGCAAGGGGAAGGTATTAGCACCCCTCACGTCCGTCGTACTCGACGGGATCCTCGCTTGTTTGTTTACTTGGACGGGTTGGTTATAATCTATCTACCTATCAAGGCTGGCTGAAAAAGAAAAGAAAAATGACTCGGCAAAGCGTCGCGCTTTATGCCTACGTATTCCCATCAGAGAATGAGAAATCAGAGTCAACGTAGTTCGGCTGGCTACGGGGGAAAGGTTGCTCGCTAGGATATCGCATCCTATGCCTACGTACTTTCATCTGGTATGAAAGATCAGAGCAAACGTAGTTCGGGAAACTACGGGAAAAATGGCTCAACTAGGAGGGAGACTATCAAGTCCTACTGTTATCATGCCATGGATTCATCCTATGGTTGAGGTTTGAACAGGGAACTCCTAGATGTTGTCATGCATAGGTTTCAACCTAAAAGTCTATCATCAAATCCTTATCAAAGGAAATGAGAGTCCTAAGGGATCATGTCAATGATACACAGAAACAGACAAAAGCATCAGCTTTAACAGTAAAATGCATGCAATGCAAGTGAGGGAGGAAATGTGTGTGGGGCTTCAGCCTCCACAAGCTCATCTCGACCTCAAGCCAGTCATGAAATAACAGTAATCATACTGAAATAAACAACATGCTATCAAGCAATAAACAGATAAAAGATGAAGTGCCATCAGGCAAACAAAACACATGCTTGAGAAAGAATCATCTATTCTCTAATCCTGACCCTAATCACAGAATCTGAATCAAATCTAAGCAAAGCCCTCAAGCAAAACCCTAAACAAGAGAAACAATCCCAGTCTTCAAGCTTCAGAACAAGCTTACCAAAGAAAGGGAGCTAAGCAGGCAGACTCGTAGTGTCTTCCTCAGGAAAGCACTAAGAGGTGTATACTCAGGAATCATATCCTATGTGGCTCAACCACTGTGATCAGTTTACATTCCTCCTCAGGAGAAATTAAACTCACAAGCAGGCTCCAACATCACTGGATATTTAGGAAATCCTATTTGAACTAGTGGAACTAAGTGAATAGACCCATAGGACCTTCCTCAGGAAAGTACTAGGAGGCTTCCACTTAGGAGTTGTATCCTATGTGGCTCAACAACATGTGATCAGTTTACATTCCTCCTCAGGAGAAATTAAACTCACAAGTTGGCTCCAACATCATTGGATACTTGAGAAATCCTAGATAAACTAAGGGAACTAAGTGAATAGACCCATAGGACCTTCCTCAGGAAAGTACTAGGAGGCTTCCACTTAGGAGTTGTATCCCATGTGGCTCAACAACATGTGATCAGTTTACATTCCTCCTCAGGAGAAATTAAACTCACAAGTCGGCTCCAATATCATTGGATACTTAAGAAAGAGGTGAGAAGAAAGAATGAAGGTCATTCATAGTGCCTTCCTCAGGAAAGTACCATGAACTCCCTTCAAACTTCAGGATCTCAAACCTCACAGACAGGGCACAAGCCAAGCTCTGGGTCTCTGGGTCTTGATCTACAATCTTCTCTTCATGATGCTCTCCATCAAGGTCTTCAAGGCAACACAAGCCCCACAACAAATTCCCCAAAACTAAACCCCAGATATGAACAGATAACCACAGGACAGACAAAATCATCAGGCAACTTCAGAAAATACCTAAAAATACTAAACCAAGGGGGAAAAATCTAACAATTATTCACAAGGGTCCTCAACACCTACTCATAACATCTACATAGGCCTCTACCTAAAAATCAAGACAAAACTCAATCAAAGAAAGTGGTTCATCACCTAAACACAATCTAAACCCTAATTAGGATACCCTAAATCTACCCTAATTAAACTAATCAAAATTTAATTCTAAAAATCTAGAAAAAATCCTATGGGGAACTATGATTCATCATCTAATTTCACAAAAAAGAATGGATTAAAAACCCTAAGGGAAGGTCATAAAAAAATTCCTACAAAATCATGATATAAAACTAAACATATTAAAAGCTATTTTAAAAGAAAAATCTATTGAAATACTAAACTAAAAAATAAAATCCCATTTTTATTTTTATAATTTTCTACACATTTTCATCTAATCATAGAAAAAAGAAGAAGCCAAAAATCATTTTTTATCAATTTTTAATGAATTAAACAAAACAGAAAAAATATTGAAAGAAAATAAAAGAATTAAATTAATTAAAGGGAGGGGGGGTATGAATAGCACCACACGCTAGTTAAAAGAATTGGGCCAGCAAAGAAGGGGGGTGCGAAGAGGAAATAAGCCCAGAATGGCTGATTAATGAAACGACCGCGTTTCATTTAATTTGAAATTTCCCTCTCTTTCTCAGGTTTAATCACAGCCACTGGATCAGATGAATTTGTCAAACATTGGATCTAATCCTAGGGCTCTCCTTCATCGTCCCAGATGAGACCTAGGGTTTTCAGAACCCTCCCTCCATGCACCAAGATTCGAGCTCCTCTATCTCTCTACTCAGGCCATGGTTTCACACGATCCAAACACGAAAATTGCCCTACTAAATGAGAGGAATAAAATGGTACGATTAGTTTTTCTTGATTCGTTCTCAATAACTCCAACAGAAGACTTCAACATCTTGGTACGACCATGCTCAGCTGATATCAATCTTCATTAACCCTAACTCTAATGATCTACAGATGCTCTTCATGCTACCCTAGCTATTCTAAACCAGTTCTTAGTGCCTAACACTAACAATCTACACCATTCTTGGAGATTAAAGATTCAATGTTCTGTTATGGAACTTCACAGATCGTGCCCTAATTCATGGGAAAGAATCATCTACCCTAGTGCATCATTTCTGTATCTATGAAACTAACTAAAACTCAATAATTTAGGAGATATAAGGTGAAGAAGAAACCTGTCAAGAAGATGAGATGAGGTGATGTTGAGCACGATTCAAGCCTTGGAATTGCTTCTAGATGATCCTTGGATGATCACCAGTCTTCTGTTTGCAATGGTGGTGAAGGTGATGGCTTGTAGTGGAAGAAAACTCAAGTTGCTTCAACTTGAAGGAACCTCTTCAATGGCAATGTATCTCTCTCTTTCTCCTCTGACTTGACTCTCTATCACCAACCTTGATCACTCTTCATGGCATTCTCTTTATAATGATCATTGGATGTGTCTAGATTCATCTAGAATGTGGTGGAAACTTCTTGAAATTCTCATGTGATGACAAGTTGGTTATCTCATATCTCATATGTTATGCCTTGCAATTTTGTCTTAAAATGTCCTTATGTGAGATATTGAGAAGGGATGAGTGAAAAACAAGTTCATTTTTGGCTTGTGTAGGGTTTTTCAACATTGCCTTCTTTTTCAAGTAACAACTTTTCAAAGCATCACCCATTTTTAGACCTCAAATGAAAATTCTAGCTAAACCAATGTTCTCAAAATGGTTTTTCCAATCAAAATGATATATTGGACGACCTATTTTGGATTTGTGGATCTCCCAAATCACTTTTCAATTTCAACTTTTCAAAGTTATAAGCCATTTTTAGTTCATTTTTGACCAATCATGTAATCTCATGCTATGAGCTTTTCCAACAATTTGTGACCTCCTTTCTAGACTTAAAATCACATTTTGAGCAACTTTCATGTTTTGAGTTTTTCCATTTGAGGCTTGGAAATAGGAGTTTTAGGCATTGGCTAAAATGACCTATAACTGACAAATGACCAAAATACCCCTGCCTTGTTCAAACCATAAGTTGAGTTCCCCAAATCCAATCAAGGACTTCTACCACTCAAATTAAAGCTAGGAAGATCCTCTTCAACATTCATGTTGACCAAGAAACCATAGGAATCCTCCTACTAGGGCAAAAGTTGTCTGCAAGTTGGGTGACTTTCAAGGACCCAGATTCACACACCTCTGCTGACCTGTAATTTGTCAAAACCATAACTTGAGCTCTGTAACTCCTATCAAGGACTTCCACCACTCAAATTAAAGCTAAGGACAAGCTCTACAACATTCATGTTGTGGGGAAGGTGAGATATCAATCACATCTAGAGCTAAAACTGCCTGGAAGATAGGGATCAAATTAGGGTTTTTCCACTGACAACCCTCAGAAACCCTAACTCAAAACTTCTCAAACTCTTCAATCATGATGAGTTGGTCTAGGAATCATCTTTATAACATCTCCATACATCATTCCATGATCTCATGGCCCTTGGATTAGGTCTCAACCTTCTCCAAATCTCCAGCTGATCTAGGATTGACCCAGTCAAAACCCTAATTCTACCATTCATGGTTGAATCTTCTGAACTCTTGCATAATGACTTCTCTGGGCTTCATGATGGCTATCAAGACATCTCATAGGCTTTCCCAAAACATCAAGTTCATTCTCAAAGTCTCAGAATCATCTGAGGGGCACCCACAACTCTCAAGCTATGAAGCACACAACCCTGGTTTCAACCCACTTCTCTGGGGATCTCTTGAACTCTCTGATGAAGGTATCAACTCTCAAACACCCAATGAGTAAATAAATGTTGGTCAAATTTTGGGGTGCAACAACATCCTGAGTGACATTGCTCCCTTTATGATGGTTATCTTTCATGGACTCCATCAACTTCCAATATAACAGATCTAGATTTTATGTTGTCCATTCTTTGGAAGTGCTGTCTTTACTTGCCTGTCATCCTGACATTTACCACAGCCTTTTCTTCCATCTAGAGTTAACTTTGGAGTTCCTCTTACTGCTTCCTTGGATATGGTCTTCTTTATCCTTTGAAGATGTCTACCTGTTTTATGCCACAGGTGATCCTCCTTTTCTTCCTTGGTCAAGACTTTGTACTTAATGTTTGGCTCCCATAAATAACAGTTATTCTTAGCTCTAGATCCCCTCATGACTTTCTCATCTTCTCTATTGGTGACAACACATTCACCCTTAGTGAATTTGACACTGAGACCTTGGTCAAAGAGCTGACTGATACTGATAAGATTTACAGTCAGTCCTTTAACTAACATTACATTATCCAGTTTTGGAACACCAGGACAGTCTAGTTTTCCAGCACCTTTGATTTCTCCTCAAGCTCCATTACCACAGGTTACATGACTTGAGGAATGAGGTTTGATGTTCCTCAAAAGGTTCTCTATCCCAGTCATATGTCTGGAACAACCACTGTCAAAATACCAGTCTTCTTTGGTTGGCATCCTTAGAGAGGTATGAGCTACTAGTGCCACATTCTTAGCAACCCATTGTCGTTTCTTAATAGGAGCAACCTGTTTGGGTTTGACTTGATGCATGTGGCTGGGAAACCCATGCAGCCTGAAGCAAAAGGCATTTATGTGCCCAATTCTTCCACAGTAGTAACACCTATGCCTTTGGTATTTTTTCTTAGTCTGGTTCCTGTTTTTGTTTCCCTGATGTTGTGACATTGGTCGTGACATCCGATTTGACCTCTGATTTTCAGCCTTTGGCCTCTTGCAGCCCAAGATGGGTTCTTGTTTACCAACAAATCCTAGTCCAGACATGTCTCCTGCTTTCTGACCACTTAGTAGAATTTCTTCTAGAGTGTCAGTCCCATTGTTTAACATCTTGATTGATTTTGACATCTGATCAAGTTTAGAATTCAACAAACTGACCTCACTGTTAAGTGAGTCTATTGTTGCAATGTGCTCTATCTTTTCAGCCTCTAACTCCCTTATAAATTTCTTCTACTGCTCTCCTTGTTGATATATTTATGCACTTCTGATGCATAGCTTTTTATATGAAGCAACAAGTTCATCAAAGGTCAGCTCATCTTCACTTGAATCATCATCAGATACACACATGCACACACACTTGTATGTACAGTGACATGTTTGGCAGATTCTTCTTCTGATCCACTCTCAAAATCTCCATCAGACCAGGTGACTGATAGGCCCTTCTTCTACTTCTTAAGATAGGTGGGACATTAAGCTCTAATGTGACCATATCCTTCACATTCATGGCACTGAATTCCTTTACCTTGGTTGGGCTTTTCTTCATATTTACCCCTTCTGCTGATGTCAGAGGAGATGTTCTTGACATTAGGTTTAGTCTTTTGATCTATTATTTTAATCGGTTTGTTGAATTGTCTTCCAAGCATAGCTATAGCTTCTGACAGATTTTCATCACTTCCACCATTGTCTTCATCTGAGTCCTCTGCAGTATTTGACACAAGAGCTATGCTTTTGTTCTTCTTTTCAACAGTATCACACATCCCCATCTCAAAGGTTTGTAGAGAACCAATGAGTTCATCAACCTTCATGTTGCTGATGTCTTGAGCCTCTTCAATAGCAGTAACCTTCATGGAAAATCTCTTAGGCAATGATCTGAGAATCTTCCTCACAAGCTTTTCTTTAGACATCTTCTCTCCTAAAGGTTCTGAGGTATTGGCAATTTCAAGAATATTCATGTAGAATTCATGAATAGTCTCATCCTCTTTCATTCTCAGATTTTCAAACTTAGTGGTCAGCATTTGTAATCTTGACATCTTGACCTTAGAGGTACCTTCATGAGTTGTTTTGAGGGTATCCCAAACCTCGTTGGCCAGTTCATAGTGATGCGCAAGTCTGAAAATGGTCTTGTCTATTCCATTGAATAGAGCATTCAAGGCCTTAGAATTCCCAAGAGCCAAGGCTTCTTGCTCTTTGTTCCACTCTTCTTCAGGGATTAGCACAGTTGCTCCATCTTTATCTGTTTTCATTAGATGTTCCCATCCTGAATTAGCAGCTCTCCAAGCCTTGCTATCCAAAGACCTCAAGAAAGCTATCATACAAGGTTTCTAGTAGTCATAGTTAGAGCCATCCAAAATTGGTGGTCTATTTGTGAATCCTATATCCTTGTCCATAGTACCAGAATTTATCTTCCCTAGATCTCACCCAGAAAATAACAGGCAGGGTGCCTGCTCTGATGCCAATTGAAATTCTAGGTACCAAACAGTCGATGTTACAGTGGATGTTATGACATCCACTACTAAGAAGACTACAAAACTTGACAATAAACAAGAATTGAAAGCAGTAAATAACACAGAGAATTGTTGACCCAGTTCAGTGCAAATCACACCTACATTTGGGGGCTACCAAGCCGGGGAGGAAATTCACTATCAGTAGAATTAATTCAGAGTCAAACAACCAGTTTTCACTCTTCACTTAAGACCTACCCAATGACACTTCAGCCTAACACTAGACCTGAGTTACCAACTCACTCCCCCTCAATCACAGTAGTGATATCAACCAATTCAGTTACATATAAAATTGAAGACACACTTCAAACACACGTTGATCTGCTTCACATCTTTGATCAAGAGACACAACACTCATGCTTAAAAGCTTAGAGTGACACACACATAATACATCTCAAAACACACTAGTCCAATGCAATCATCCAAGAGATAATTGCTTGGCTCACAAGTAATCCTAAGACACAGACAACCACGTGAAGATCATAGTACACAGACTGAATTCTTCAATTACAAACACTCTGTACTCTCTGTCTCAAAAGCTCTGCCCAGGACCTGCTAAGAATTGTCTTCAATTAGGATTTCTACTTTGGTATTTATAAGCAGCAGAAAGATCTTGGGCCTTAGTGCAGAAATTAGGTTTAACCCAGTTAAGACCTCTTTTCATTAAGCTGCGCACTAACAGTTTGGTCCTAGGTTATTCTCATCCATGCCTGGCATTTCGGATGAGATAACCAAGCTTCCTAAAATGTTTCCTGAAATATAGCCTGAGCTTCCTCATGCACTATACCAGAACCTAAAACACGCGCCCTGATGTCAGCTGCTTGATGTCATAACATCCAGCATGACATCAAACATACTTTTCTCTTAGCTATTCAAACTTACGTTGTAGCACACTTATTATGTATGTCATAACATTAGTCATGACATTCACACATACATCAATGTTTTACCATAAAGTGTATCCAATCAAAAACATCTACAGTTATTATACTTGTTATCCAGGATTGTTAGAAACAAGGGTGTAAGAATAGGAAGGATTGTTTTATTTTCTTAGGTTGTAAATCACAAGAGGATTGTTCTTATTGATTAGGTTAGAACCCAGTGTATAGAAGTCTAGATTAGGATTGTACAAAAGTTCTGACAATATTGAAATCTCTTATTGTATAAGGGGACTGGAGTACTCTCGGATTGTAAGGGGAATTAGGATAGCTGTTGTTGTTCTTTATTTTCTACTTTACTGCTTTCATCACTTATCACATCAAGCAAGAAAAGAAAGATACACCATACAAAAACCAGATAAATTTTTAAATTACTAATTCGCCCCCTCCCCCTCTTAGGCACACTCAAAACATACACAATCTTTTGTAGGCACCAACAAAATTGGACTTTGAATATGCCTATAAAAACCAGAATATGGTTTAAGGACACCAAAAGAAAACTGGATTTTGAAAATGAAATGTCAGACGAGAATTGGACTTGAAGGATAGATTACCAGACGAGAACTGGGGTTTTGTTGTTTTGTTGGTCAGACGGGAACTAACTTTCATATGGTCTATTAGATAACAACTGGTTTTTCTGATTTATTGTCAGACGAGAACTAACTTTAAGATAGACTACTAGACGAGAATTGGTTTTGAAAAGAAAACTGATTACCAGACGGGAACTGGTTTTGAAAAAATTGATTACCATACAGGAACTAGTTTTGAAAAAGGCTATTAGACGAGAATTGGTTTCAAAAGCTGGCTACCAAACATGAACTGTTTTTGAAAAAAGGCTACCAGACGGGAACTAGTTTTAAAAACTGACTACCAGATGGGAATTGGTTTTTGGAAAAAGGCTACCAAATGGGAACTAGTTTTATAAAATGACTACCGAACGAGAACTAGACTTCAAATAGTCTACCAGACGAGAAATGGTTTTTGATGTTTGTTCCTTCATGTTATGGGCATATGCTCGATGCATGAGAAGATATGCATGGCTTGACACTTAGAGATAAGCAACATGATTAATGCATGAGGATGATTTATGCAATGACATGAAGGCTTCCAAATATGCCCCTGTGTGGGTAATGGATGGAAGGTCTTTTGCAAAAAAGCTTCTTGTCCTTCAAATGGCACAAGGTTATTTGATGGAGTGATAACATAATTCCCTATTACTTATTTTGAACTCGGTAGTTGCTGACGTACGACAAAGTTGCTTGAGCAGTTTGAAGGCATGGAAAAGACTTACCCCCATGTAGCTCATATTTCCCCAGTATATTGGGTCTTTGAAGAATTTTAGCTCGAAAGGAAGTTTGGAAGCAACTGTACCATAATGGCCTTAGATGATGTGCCCTAAAATTTTGAGTCATGAAAGGATTTGCCCTTGATTAACCGGCTCATGGAGAGATAGACTTCGATGTGTTCTTAAGGTGATTACTTGCCTCGGTATGAGCATTGAAGCGACTTAACTCTAATAGATTGAGCTTTGGTGGGATTTTCCCTTAGTCAACAGAAACTCCAGGTGATCTTCCCTCGGTTGATGGAGTCTTGAGATGGTTCGCTCCTGATCAACTGATTCTTGAATAATTTTCCCCTTAATCACCTGATGTCGAGGGACTTGCTTTAGGATGATCGATTCTTGGGTCAACATAATCAGTAGATACCATGCCTCTGATCTATAGGATTATAAGGTAGTGTTGATTCTCGTCATCATCGAGGAATGATCAATTCCCTCTCTCATTGTTCCTTGCTGGAGTTTCCCTGATGTCAAGTACTGACTTGCAATTAAAATTGTTTATTCAAAATGGTAACTTTAATGCAATGCTTATGCAAGTTTTAAAAAATCATTATTGGAATGATGTGGTAGTCTGTGATGAGTGGACCATGAGTCCAAACACAATGGTGATTTAGCTATATTCAAAGTGTGAAAGTTACAATGAGAATAAGACATCAAAATAGAAGATTAACAAATCTCTAGGAATCAGTTTACGCAACTTTGTTGTAGTATGCTTTCAAAATAAACCTTATTTCAATGAGCTCTTTTAAGGGTTGTAACATGGTCTGGTTCATGGTTTGTTGAACAAAGGATATAAGGCCCAAATCTAATTTTAACGCGCTCATTCTTCGTGATGATCTCCAGTCCTATGTTCAGTTAAATCAACACACATTCGACTTTCAAGAGAGTTTAATAGTGTAAGAGTGAAGATGTTGATTCAAGATTCGCTTGAAATGATAGTCATCTTATTTTGCTTTTGTCATGGATGTTGGCGACCCTTTGATTTTTGAGTGGTGGCCACTGAATCTTGTTTAACTTGGTTTCAGGGTTTACTGACCTCTTTTGATTTTGTTTTTTTTTTGATCCCTATTTTTTTCCTAGACTGCTTTTCAAAGCTTTTAATCCACCGGGATTGCCCTAATTTTTGCCGAAGTCGCCTCTTTGGGTGTTCGAATTAGCAGGCTTTTTTCTTCTTCTTTTTTTTTTCAATTTTGCTGAAGGATTGTGATTGCCAAGTTATTGGTCATTGAAGAACAACCGACATAACTTTTGGATTTTCATGATTTCTTCGACACTTTGTACGAAGAATAACATGTGGTTGATCCCCAAATGGGAGGTATTATCTTGTAATTCAAATGTGTAGTCAAGTTAACTAAACACTATCCTGCCCTAGGTTAAGCGTAAAGGTTTTTATATCCGAAAGAAAGACTTCTAGGCTTGAAGCGGTTAACTAGGGACTAACTTCATAGTGTTTGGAGATTTGAAACAATGCCTCACATCAATAGGATTTTATCTAAAAGCATACCGTTAACAATTATGGGTATTTCATTTTTGTCATCCTCCTTCCAATATTTGCTAAAACAACAGTTTGATAAAGATAGTTAATGGGAGAAACATGGATGTATTTTTTTTATATTGGATAAGAAAATAAGTGAAATGAAGTAATTCATTTAGAAAATGCATGATTACTTCATTAATATTACCATTTGAAAACAACAGTGTTTAAGCACAAGTAGCATTTAATAATAAAGAAATTACAAATGAAAATGATAACAATGCCCAATGATTGCCAATATTGAAGATATCTTCTTTTTTGAACCACTGGCTCTAGGAGATTCCCCTTGAATTCTTCGAACTCATTCTGGCAAGAGGTTTATGTGCATCATTAGGTTTCCTTCTAGAAAGGATATATACTTCTCGTCAATCAACTGTTATACCTTAGCTTTGAAAGCGTTGCAGTTTTTAGTTGAATTCCCTATCGATCCAGCATGATATCCATATTGCACATCAGGATCGTCCCCAGGTGGATATGGTTTCGGCAATGGCTTGCGAGATTTGGGCTCCACTAGTGAGCTTTGAATTAAATTTGGCAGAAGTTGACTGTACGTCATGGGAATTAATTCAAGAGGAGCATTTCTTCTTTCCAAATTGTTTCGAGGCATATGCTGGCTCTGATGTTGATTATGATATCCTCGATATTGGGCTCACTAATTTAAATGAGGAGTGATCCATGGTTTCTGGTACGCGCTCTAAGAATGGCTGGTTACCCATAAGGATAGCATGGCTCTGGAAATGATGACTGCTGAGAAGATGAGGGATCATAAGGTCTTGTTGGTGCATCATGAGAATACTCGAGGCGTTTCGAGGCATCTTGGATTTTTATGCTTTTGAGGCTACTCTCGATGCATTCTCCAATTATTGCTAGGTGGGCGAAGTCTAATGACGCACTGCCTATCATCCTTTCAAAGTACGGGCTCTGCAAGGTATCCATGAACAAATCAACTGATTCCTTTTCTAAGAGTGGTGGTTGCATTGGGCTTCCAATTCTATCCACCTTTGCGCATATCCTCTGAAGGATCTGTTGTTCTTTTGAGATAAACTTCCTAGTTGCCTTTGGTTTTGAGCCATGTATAACTTAAACTGTGAAGACAAGTTTCTAATGTATTTTGGTAAAGACAAGCCCATTGATAAAGACAAGCTCAACAATTATATAATCAAAGAAGGAAAAAAATAATTCCTAAGACTTGACTTCACTTGCAAGATTGGTTTGATCAAACTCTTAGGTATATGATATTCTTGATAAAAACTACTTAGTACTCAAGTTTCATGATCATACATTAAAAATTCATTATTTGATTTAAAACCTTGATTAAACATTTTTCAAATACCATTCAATGTATTGATCATATCTCTAGTTGATATATGGTTTTGAATTACTTAAATTAGCATTTTTTCAAATTTACACTGATGACAATCGATTGTCATAGGAAATATTTTCAAAATTTTGCACGTTACACTTGGTGCAATCGCTTGCACCTGAACATTTTATGAAAAATGCTTTAGTTGAATGCACCTTTTCAACGTATCTTTTCATGGCAACCATTTCATTATTTCTCTTATTAAAATTCAGAATTTCTTCAACCATTTTCATGACATTTGAATGGTTGCTTTCATCACTATATATTCTATTCAAATTTTCATTTTCAATTCACCTCCTTCAAAAATAATTCAAACAATTTTTCTCTTCATCTTTCAATATTTTCTCAAGTGTTCTTAAAACAAAATTTTCTTAACAGAATTTTCTTTTGGTGAAACTCTTGCACAAAATTTTCAATATACATTCACATAGTTTGATCCATATCATACTTGTACTACATATTGAGAATTATTTTCTTAAAGAGGAAGATCAATCAAGAGATTGATACTTTGTAATTTTCACTTTAAACTCTTGTAAATTTAGAACTCTTGTTGTATTCCTTGCTGTTCAGGATTGTTGGAAGCAAAAGGTTTATTAAGGAAAGGATTGTTCTCTTAGTGAACTTTTGTGAAAAATCCAAGAGGATTGTTCTTGGTAACTGTTGTTGTTAGAGTCTGTATAGGAAGATAAAAATTGTCTTGTCCATAAGATCTAACACTAGTAAAAATCTCTTTCTTGTCGAAAGGGGACTGAAGTACTCTCGGACTGTAAGGGAAACTAGGATATTTCTCAGTGTTCTTTACTTTCCGCATTTTACCGCTTTCATCGCCTAACCAAAATAAGTAAAATAAAGAGAAAATATTCTAAAAACCGGAAAAACTTTAAAGTCCTAACTCACCCCCTCTTAAGAAAACTTCATACTTACAATTGGCATCAGAGCAGGTTATAGGTAACTTGTTCCTGCAGATCCAGTATAGCTTCCACAAGCGCTAACCCGGTTTTTCGAAGATGGTGGATGTAGTAACAAATCCCCTCTATTCTCTGGAGAATATTTTGACTTCTAGAAAATATGTATGAAAGCACACTTAGAAGCACAAAGAGATGTAATTTGGGAAACCGTCGAAAATGGTCCACATAATCCTTTTAGTGTCATCAATGGTGTCGGGACTCCAAAGACTAAACACTACAAGAAAAAAGGAGATTTACGACACTTGAGTTGCGACAGTTATCAAAAAATCGTCCTTATTCCAAGATTGCGACAGTTGTCACGACAGTTAGGGTCAACTGTCGTAGATTTTTTGCGACAGTTATCAAAAAACCGTCCTTATTCCTGGATTACGACAGTTCTCACAACGGTTTGAGTCAACCGTCGCAAATTTTTTAGACACGTTGTATAAAATAATGCGACAGTTATCAAAGAATCGCCCTCTTTTTACACCCGCGACAGTTAAGCGAACTGTCGTAATTACTTTAGCCAATCATAATCACTATTTTTTTCTTCATTTTTATTTTCTAATCTTTTCAATTTTATTAATTAATTTAATAAATAATTATTATAATTATTATAATTTTCATGACAATATAATAATTATTATAATTTGAGTAAATAAATTACTAAAAACATTTATAAAATATAATAATAATAATAAATTAAACTCAAAATACATAAATTTTTTAAAAATTACACTTCATTTTATTAAAATATTTGATATATCAAAATTAAACTATAAAAATTAAAACACTATATATACTCAAAATAAAACTTTAATTTTAAAAACTATTTTTATAAAAAAAATTAATCTCAATATTATACCTAAAATTAAAGTATTAAAATTAAACTATATATAAAAAAAATTAAACTCAAAAACTATATATCCAAAATTTATGTATCAGGACGGTGAATTTACCGGCCGTTCCCATTCTCTTTCACAAAGGTCGCGACACTGATTTCAACCGTCGGCCTCCATAAAATTTGTTCATTGTTCATTGTTTCAGTTTTCTATTTTTTTTCGTCTAATTTGTTTTTTCTTTCTGGATGCCCTCATTTTCCTGATCTGAAACGGCGCGTCATCGCTCTCCATCGCCATCGCCATCGATGCCCTCATTTTCCTGATCTGAAACGGCGGCGTTATCGCTCTCGAGTCCACTTCCAACATCAAGCACCAGTTTCGACGACAGTAGCTTTGCGATAACGGCGACGAACGAGTAACAATAACTTGCGGCTTCGTCCTTTTGAGTGTTGATTTCCTGTTTTTGTTTGCAAGTTTCTAATGATGGCATTTTCAGTTCATCGCTCGTTGAGTTCAAAGGAAATCGTGATTTTCTACACTTGGAGGTTCAAGTCGTTGTAACTTTCAACGTTATTGTGCGACTCAGTTCAACAAACATCCCGTGAACGACGCCTGCAACTCTCTAGAAGTCTTCGCAAAAAGAAATCACCACGACAACGTAACGAAGCCAAGCTGTGAACAACCCAACAAGCTCTGTAGCGGCTGCCGCAACAAGGCAAGTATTTAGAAATCCTTCAAAAGGGACCCGTTGTTTGATTCGGATCCAAATTCGAGGTAACAATTCAAAATATTTTTCTGTTTATTATTGGCTTCGGTTTCAATCCTGTTTCAAGCTTTGTGTCTCTAGTGATTGTAACCAGTATATGCAAGTTTTGATTCGGTTACGAGTACTCTCAGTGTGAAATATTTTGGGCTTAATTTTGTTCCATTCTCACAAAACAGATGGTTTAAATCCGTGTTCAGGTTTTCGTTTTAGTTTGTAGTTCTGTTTTTATGAATCATTGTTTTTATGAATCATTGTTTTTATGCTTGTGTCTGTTCATAAGATCGTTTTAGTTTGAACTTTTTGACTATGTTTCTATTAAATTTATATATATGAATGCTCTGTAACTTTTTCTTTACTGATGAAGTTCTTCTGTCTGGTTATGCTGTTGAAGATTTCTATAACCAATGTGATCCTGGTAAGTTACAATCTCTTTTCATGTGCCGCATCATTTGTGTTTTCGATTAATCGATAAACTTTTTTACTTTCTGGAGGGCTGATTGCAACAAGGTCTTCCTTAACATTCATAAATCAGTATCATTATGTTGATCTATTATGATGTTTGAAGATTTTTTGTTTTTTTTGCACTGAATGTAGGTTTAATTGTCTTTTATATATATATATATATATATATATATATATATATATATATATATATATATATATATATATATATATATATATATATATATATATATATATATATATATATATATATATATATATATATATATATATATATATATATATATATATATATATATATATGTTGTTCATTGATGTACTCATGACGTATATTGTGGTACAGGAAACGCCTTTTCAATATGATCAATGAACTGCCATCGATATTTGAAGTTGTTACTGGTACAACAAAGAAACAAGTTAAGGAGAAGTCTTCGGTTTGAAACCACAGTGGAAGCAAATCCAAGTCCAGCTCAAAAGTGGTAAATAATATTTTTCTATGCCTGGCTGATACATCTACTTTTTATACAGACGTGTGTGATACTGTGACGGTGAAGAACTATGATTGATTTTCAGATGTCTGTTTTTAGATGCATGCCCTATTTAAAATTGAGTAGCAGTTAGTTTATAACAGTGTGTTTTCTCGGACAAGAATTCGAGGAGGACAATTGAAAATGCTAGAAAATGGAATGTCCTTTATTACTCTATTTGGTACTTTCATAGGGGAGAATGAATATAAGAAATATGCATCTCTTATGCTTCTTAAAATTACTCTCGGACCAGAAGTTGGGACTGAAAATGTACTCCATATTTGTTTGTGGCTATATGAATATTCGATTAGTATTATACGCATTGTTGTCATATTTGTGTTTCTTTTCTATTTTATAACCTGGCTAGTTCTGTTTTTAGTAAGAGGTAGAGATGATGGTCGTGGAAGGTTTCGCCAGCTCCTAGAAATGAGTCATTTAGGTGATACAAAGATTAACGAAGAGGGATCTTTAGATGACCAAGGTCCTGAACAGGGTCAGGATAGAAGTGCTAGTGGACAGGCTTGTCAAGAAGATCCCTGGATAGATGATGAACCATCTAATGGACTCAGCAAAGGTGCTGATGTTGGTGAGGTGGATTCTGATGGGGAGGATAGATGGTGTTGTAGAGATATGCGTGATGGCATGATAAAATATGGTGAGCATGAAGACAATGGTAGGGACGAATCTTCAAGGCGGCGTACTAACCGTGGATTGGGAAGATCAAGGGGGAAAGGAAGGGCCAACGATGGGCTGCTAGAAAGTGAACCCATTTTGTCATCTGCTGGTTCTGCTAGTCGATTAGGACAGGGGCGAAGTGGTAGAGATAGGATTTCTTTGAAGAACACTGATGTTAAACGGGTACCTGATTCTAAAAAGGCTCTTACCAGTACCGTTTCCGAAAGAGAGGATAATGATGCTTGTTTCCAAGAGTGCTTTATTGGAAGTAAAGATATCTATGATCTTGTTTGAAAAGCAGTCCAAGCTGCTGAGACTGAAGCTAGATCAGACAATGCCCCTGAAAAAGCTGTCAAAGCAGCTGGTGATGCTGCTGCTGATCTTTTAAAACTGCAGCTTTAGAGGTATGCCAATGCTCATTCACTTTTTTCCACTACAAAAAAATATACTTTTGCAAAAATACGTGTCGGTGTCCAGTATTGCATATTTTATTTTCACAATTGAAATGACATTTTATTTCATGTATAATATTCAGGAATACAAATCCACGAACAATGAAGAGGTATCTTTTTTGGCTGCTTCTAGAGCTGCATCAACTGTTATCGATGTTGCATCTGCTGTTGAAGTTTCAAGGTACATGAGAATAATATTATGAGCAATTTAAATGCTCAGACAAACAATTGCCAGATAGGTTCTTTTAGTCCTGTTGACAATGTTCTTATTGGGTTGGTCACAAGAAATTTGTCTACATTAGTACAGAGACAGAGAATGTTAGTGGCCGAGAAACAAAATCTAGTGAGGATGTTGAAGATTATTTCATCCCAGACATTCAAATACTTACACAATTGAGGGAAAAATATTGCATTCAGTGTCTTGCGTTACTTGGAGAATATGTAGAAGTTCTGGGACCTGTATTGCACGAGAAGGGGGTTGATGTTTGTCTTGGACTTTTGCAGCAAAGTTCTAAATATCAGGATCCATCCAAGGTTGCTTTCCTGTTACCCGATGTCATGAAGCTGATATGTGCTTTAGCTGCCCATAGGAATTTTGCTGCACTATTTGTGGACCGTGGAGGAATACAAAAGCTGCTTGCTGTACCTAGAATGGCTCAAACATTCTTTGGCCTTTCTTCTTGTCTATTTACTATTGTTCCCTTCACGTATTCATCGCAAAAATTATCATAATCATGATGTGAGATGTGTAATAGCGATTATACTCCAAACCTTTATGTACATTTTCCTTGTAACTAATCTTCCTACAATGCTATTACATTATTTTGACTATAGATGATTATTTCAGGGGATAATGGAACGGGTTTGCGCTCTTCCTTCTGATGTCATTTATCACGTAGTTGAGTTGGCTCTCCAACTCATTGAGTGTAATCAAGATCTTGCCCGGAAGAATGCAGCACTGTTGTTCTCTGCCGCATTTATCTTCCGAGCAGTACTCGATGCTTTTGACTCTCAGGATGGCTTACAAAAATTACTGGGCCTTCTCAATGATGTTATTTCCATAAGATTAGGAGTAACCTCTGGAGCCTTGGGCTTGTCTAACTCAGGATTACTTCGAAATGACAGAACATCATCCGCATAAGTGCTGACATCATCTGAGAAGCAGGTAGCCTATCACACTTGTGTTGCTCTGCGGTAATATTTCAGAGCACACCTCCTATTATTAATTGATTCTATTCATCCAAACAAAAGCAATCGCAGTGCTGCTAGAAATATTCCAAGTACCAGGGCTGCTTACAAGCCACTTGATATTAGTAATGAGGCAATGTTTCTGAGATTTTGTTTTGTAGGTCTTGTTTTTAATATTTATGGTTCTGCAGGTCTTGTTTTTAATATTTATGGTGTAATGGTTAAGACTGTTTTGGGTCTTGTATTTCCTTTTCACTTTCTTGTAAGTCGATGTTTCTGAGATTTTGTTTTGTTTAATGATGTCTCGCTCATCCTGTGCAGGAAGTTCTGGTTTTCTAGTACACTGATGGCTAACCCAAGTAACAGATCTACACCGACAATGTCCACAGACTCCTTGGAGCAGAAGGGACAAAATATTACTGAATCAAATGCAGGCATAATTCAGTGTCCTTTAAGCCAGCAACACTGTAGCTCTTTAGATGGCCCAGTTTCTATCCTTTGGGATATTGAAAATTGTCCTGTTCCGAGTGATGTACGCCCAGAAGATGTAGCTGGTAATATAAGAATGGCTCTGCAAGTGCACCCGGTAATTAAAGGAGCTGTTATGATGTTTTCTGCTTACGGGGATTTCAACGCTTTCCCCAGGCGACTTAGAGAGGGCTGTCAAAGAACTGGTGTTAAACTCATTAATGTTCCCAATGGGAGAAAAGATGCGGCTGACAAAGCGATCTTGGTTGACATGTTCTTGTTTGCTCTTGACAATCCTCCACCGTCCTCTATCATGCTAATCTCTGGAGATGTTGATTTTGCTTCAGCCTTCATCAGAATGTCATTACACGCCTTCATTTTTTGAATGTAGAGTCCTAGCATGTGTAGAGGTTGTCGCCATCTTAATGCCTGTAGCATTTATCACAAGGTACTTCATTACCTTGGGCAGTGTAGAGAATATTTCTTTTAACTGCTTTGGGCAGTGTAGAATTAACTTGATTTAAATTATCTTAGTTTTCCTATTTGTAGTCACAGAAGCAGCATAGGACATTGATACTGTTAAGAACAGGGGAGTTATCAAACATAGTAACAACAAACTATTTTCTTTCAAGATGACTCCAAGAAAATCTCATAGGTAATGCATACTCTTTCTTTCTGCTCTTATGTTAATGGTTTATATCAAACATAGTAACACAAACTATTTTATCTCAACTATCAAGTAGTAGTTTGTATTCTTTTAATGATGTTTTTAGTGAACATTCAAGTCCCTAAAACCTCAATTAATAATACATTTTACTGCTCATTCTAGCTATCGTAATGTCGTTGTAGTTCGTCCACATGCCGGTGAGTTAAAAATTCCTCTATATTTTACTTTTGAATTGCTCTCTGATTTTCTGTATGAAATGTCCAATATTAAACTTCAGTTAGTAGTTTGGACATTATAGGTATTAAACTCAAAATGTTATGGAAATTAGTGCTACTAAGACCGGGTCATCTAGTTCAACTAGGAATCAAATCTGCATTAACTGCAAAACCAGTGCATGTGTCATGAGATGGACAATGCATACAAGAGTAAAATTTAATTGCCAATAACTTATGTGATCCATCCTTGATTATAGTTGCTTAAAAATCATATTCTTTGGTGGGTTTCTTTTGATGATGGTCTTGCATGAAAACCATTGATTTGATCACATTATATTGCAGGATTGTTGTTGAAGCAAACCTTCCTGATGTACAACTTTTTGCCTTGGAAAATATGCATTATAGCAGTAATTAGGTCAATTTAGTTACACTTCTTATACTTGAGTTCTCCTGCATTTGGTATAGTATTGATATAGGCTCACAAGTAAATAGAATAGTAAACCAGGATTTTCCATCCTAATTAGTGGTGCAAATATGTCTTGTTGTTCACTATTTGGAATAAATAGAAAGACTGGGACTGTTTACTATTTATCATTCTCCCTTATTGATTTCCTTATATTAGAACTCTAAAATTGCAGAGAGAGATTCTAGATCTTAAATTCTGTTTCTTGTTTTTCATTCTACAATTCTGTTACAACTTACAACAATCAGCTTATATATAAGCTGGGAAGTGACCTGCTATAAAAGGCTCTAACCAAATCTTACTGCACCATTTAGATTGAAGGGACTCATTCCTAACCGAGTGACCTGCCGTAATTTTGTTCCATATCTATGAATCAATTGTCCTCATTATAATTCAGATTGAAGAGACTATGTTCCTAACCAACAGACCCACATAGAAACCCCACTATGCTCACTTAACAGTGATTATAGTTCTAATCTTCTTTTCGCAGGTAGCTGAATCTCTTGGGATAAGTTCTGAAATAATGCATTTAAAATATTCTTCTTGTCTTGACCTTTCCAAAGCAGTAAATGCACATAAGTTTGGTAGTTGTATTGATCTTTTCGCAGGTGGCTGCACTGAACTACAAGGTTATTATTCTTGACGAAGTACATGAAAGATCAGAGGAGTCTGATCCTGTACTAGTTTGTGTAAAACGGTTTTTGTTAAAGAACAATGACTTAAGGTTAGCATCTTGGTTTTGTTAGTGTTGAAAGGATATTTTGAAGAGTGAATTAAAGAGAGTTCTATGTGCATATTTGTAAGAAAGTAATTTATATATTTAAAGATTATAAGTGACATGCAATTGTTTGTTTAATTACAGCGATACCATGATAATATATTATGCGTTTGTAGGGTGGTTTTGATGTCTGCTACTGATGATATTTCAAGATATAGGGACTACTTTAGAGATCTTGGTAGAGGCGAACGAGTTGAAGTTCTTGCAATTCCTAGCTCAAATCAGCACATGGTTTTCCAACGAAGTGTTTCATATGTTGACCAGGCATGTATATGTACTCTGATAATTTTCTTCTTTTTAATTGAATAATGGCCCAATCCCAGTTGTGTACATCTTGTCTATGGTATACGTATTGAATGGTCTTAAATTATACTTCACCTTCATAATTGTTTTGGGTTCTGAAATATATGAACATTTGAAATACTCCATGCGATGCTATCTGGTAGCTTTTGTATTGAGCCCTGTAGGAAAATAATTGGGAGAAAGATTTCCTTTTGAAAGTTTTTTATTATTATTGTTATAATCACAAATATAGTGATTATCACTATAAAAATAACACGTACCATCAATGGAAGATTTCCCTTTTATCATTTATGGTACCAATATGAAATGGAATGATTCCTTCAGATAGAGAAGCTTATCGGTGGGGAGCATATTCTTAGTCTTTGCTGTGACATTTAAAGGAGTAAAACAAACTTATTCTTATTATTAACAAATACAAGTGTTTTTCAGACAATAAGCTACCAGAACGCAACTTGAGGAAGTTTTGCTTTTGGAAGAGCGTGTTGGTGAAGCCAAAAGATTAGCAGCAACTAAAAGACTACAAAACAGATTATGGAGGGCTCATGATGATACTAGAAGACCACAAATGATTTTCTTTATTGGTGCTAACTGGAAGTAATGTTTAAGCTTTTGTAGATGTTCATGTCTATCCTCTAAGGCAAAATCATACCAAAGATTTCTTCAGCCATCGGTAGAAAATCTTGGATCAATCACTTGGTGTGGAAAATTGGGCAGAATATCTTGGATCATCATAGGTTGTACAATTATATTGATTATATTGTATATATCAAGTTATAGATTATGACATTTGATCATTTAGATATTCATAAGTATATATTTAGTAGAAAATATAATAAGTTATTTAGAAAAGTGATATAATGAAATATCAATTGTTTTTTAAGTTATATATAAATTTATATATTTGTTATATGTGAGTCTTTATATATTTGATATACGTGAGTCTTTATATATTTGATATATTACCAAAAAACAATAATAGTTTAAATTAAAAAAACTATTATAAAAAAAATGAGATGAAAGTAATTTATATAAAAATAGAATATTAAAAAAAAATTCTATAGATAAAATTACGACGGTTTAAACCGTCACAACTAGCATAAAAAATATTTAGAATTAGTAAATATAATTACGACGGTTGAAAACCGGCACAATATGAAGATTACGACAGTTAGCTACCCGTCGTGAAAATAAATAATATTTAGAATTAGAAAATATAATTACGACGGTTGAAAACCGTCACAATATGGAGATTACGACAATTAGCTACCCGTCGTGAAAATAACGACGGTTTGTACGACAGTTTTCACAACCGTCGCAATACGGCCTCGCGACGCACGTTTCTGCGACGGGGTTGAAACCGTCGTAACTTACAAATTGCGACGGTTAAAACCGTCGTAATATGTCAAAATGAACCGTCGCAATTTGCCAATTTTCTTGTAGTGAAAAGTTCTTATGATGAAGATGATAAAAAAAGTCCTTAATGAAAAGAAATCCATTAACATATTACAAAGCGCACTAAGTATGGATGGACTCTTTTGCATCTCTCAATGTAAGTCCACATAATCCTCTTTAGCTTATGAACATGTGTTGATTAACCTAAATATGTTCTTTTGTACACCATTGAATATAGCATTTAAAGGCTTGGAGTTTCATAGAGCTTCCTCATCTTTAGAATCAATGCATTCAACTTCTAGTTTTAACCTAGTAGTTCCATCTTCATAAGTGACCACTGGATGTTTTCACCCTTTTATCACAACTTTCCATGCTTTGTTACCCATGGATTTGAGAAATACCATCATCATAGCCTTCCAATAATCATAATCGGTGTCATCCAAAATAAATTGTTTGTTGACAGATCCTCCATCTTTAATTGTCTTCATTTAAGCAGAATTCATCTTCCCTGGAGCTCACCCAACAGACTAGAGTGTTTTCTATGATGCCAATTGAAATTTTGTTCCTCGGGAGACAGATGTCAAACACGATGTCCTACAAAACTAGTTCGATGAGAAAAACCATAATCACCACAATTAACACAGATTCAATTGTACAAGATGATGGAGTAAAAAAAGCAATAAAGAAAGATTCAATTATACAAGATGATGGAGTAAAAAAAGCAATAAAGAACACAATAATTGGTAACTCATTTGAATGCAGCAACGCCTACGTCTGGAGGGTTGGACTTTTATAAACCCTAGCACTCTAAAATCTCCAATGTGAATGATTGATTTTCAATGTAGTTTTGAGCTCCTTATATAACATAATAACTCAAGGCTTTTCTCCTTGGATATTAACTTTAATTTCATCCAGAAATTATCTCTCACAACATCTGAGTCAACTCTTCTTTTATTCTAGTAAAAATAATCAATATCATATGTCAGCTTAAACAAATGTTGTATCTTAGTTCTAGGACATTTGATATATTTTTGTAATTTACTCTTATGTTTATATATTTGCGTGATTTAAGTAACATTCTCCAAATCTCGCTCTTACAAGGGCAACACTATATGTCTGGGCGGAATATGACGCTTTGTCAAATCAACAACACGTCACCGTTCATATGAACTTAGATGACCAACAAATGCATGACCTTCAAATCTATCAAGTAAATTGTGGTTGTGAAGTCCATATTTTACATCAATCTTCCATCCTGAACCAATTTTAGATGGTGTTGAACTGATTTGAATAGATAACTACATATTTTAGTAGTACTTTGTGTTGCACTATCCGCTTCCTTATATTTTCCACCCCTCCTATTTTGATATCTGAACGAGTAATGATAACACACTTTATGTCTGATTTCGACCTCCTTAATTCATCTTATCACTTCTTCTCATGTATCAAATTTTTGTATAGTTGAGAATGCATCAATGATATCTACACATATATGATTTTTATCACATATATAAAAGGGATCTCCATATATTTAAAACATAATTGTTTTTATAAAAAAAATGCATATTGAATTACTTATAGAAAAGTTATCCAATGAATAACATGTAAATAACTCAAAAACTTATAATCAAGTTATCCTAAAGATTATAATACCAAATAACTATGATATGAGTTATCTGGTGAACAAATCTTCATATTAAAATACTTGAAAGCAAGTTATTTAGTGAAGAGAAATTAGATATTGTAATTTTTTGAGCAAAATTCTCCGATACACTTTAGTGTAGAGGTGCAATTTCTCCAATTTTAAAGAAGTTGGTTGAAATGGTAAAATTATATGATAAATTATTTAATATATGAAAAGTTAAAATGATAAAATTTGAAATATTTTAAAAATGGTAGGGATGAGAGAATAGCAATTGAAGTATGAGATACATTTTTTTTAAAAAAAGGGCCCATTGGGTATGTCCGAAAAGCCCAATAAAACATATGGGCTGTAAAAAACCTATTTGGGCTTATCATAGCACTATAAAACCATGATTCATAGTCAACTTTTTTTCTTCTGGTTTTCATTTTGTGTTATTTTTAATTTATTTTCAATATTTATCTTTCATATTTAAAGCTTCAATTATTATATGAGATGTACTGCTGGTTCAATGATCAAAAGACAACAAGAAACAAACATCACATCAAGGGCAAATACAATATCACAAAGAAAAGAAACTGTGATGAGTGAACAAAAAGCATGTCACATCTTAGACTAGTAGCATATCAAAATGAACAATAATTGGGTCTTTGAAGTGACAATGGATTGTTTGGGATGTTTTTGGGTCTAATTCCTTATCTGCAATATTTTGCTTACGTTTGCCATGCATATGCCGGTGCCGGCCATTGTAGTTTTTAGAAAAAAACTAGCTAATTTAATTAATTAACTTAATAGTTTAATAATAATAATAATTTTCTATAAATATTAAGAAAAATTAGCTTAATAATTTAATAAATATTTGTTTTTTAATATTAATAATAATGGTTAAACTATCTTAATTAATATGTTACGTAGTTGACGTGACATTATCCAATAAATCTCTTATTATTTTTCGGATTAAATATACAATTCTATCTATAATATTAATAAATTTTGATTTACCTAAGTAAAATAAATTTTTGTTTTAATTTTTCTTTGTAATGTGAACATTTTCTAATTATGATTTCTAAGTGTATTATTTGCTGACGTGACTTGTATATGTGTCATTTAATTTATTTTTTTTTAATTTACATCAGGAAATAATAAAAAATAATTTTAAAATATTTCATGCGGCATTTTTAATTTTTTAATTTTTTATTTATTACGAGGGGGTAAATAAAAAATCGCTCATATTATGGGGGTAAAATATATTTTTGTTGTTTTTCATGTTTTTCTAATAATTATCATTTTAGTATTCACACAATACTTCTAGTATCAAAATGAAAAATAAGAGATCAATGAAAAAAACTTTGATATGATGCATATTAAATACTTTGCAACCGAGACACTAGGTTGAATAATATCAATTTGAAAGTTTTAATAAATAAATAAATACAAATAGATATTTGAAAGAAGCTCACAATAACACATATTAAATCAAATGGCTCACAATAATAACATCTGCTCATACATCACTCAGAGCTTCAAATTTTAACTAAACTCAATGCATTAATCATAATTCGGATGAAGCATCTTTTATCATTTTTTCATTGCACAGGTCAACTAATACCTTACATGCATGACTAATGTACAAAAAGTTTATACTAATTTGGATACATTACATATAAAATTCAAACTATCATGAATTTTTTTAATTCAAACCTATTATACTACCTATGGTCTAATAGTAACTGTGCAATAAGCAGTAAGGACAAAGTCATATATGTGCAGAGTGGAAGAATACATATAGAACAGGGGATGTTGGAAATGCAGTTTGATCCAATTCAATCACATTTATTTGATAAACTCGGCAGTTCCCATTTCTATAAAAAAAGAGTTTTGTAACCAAATCGCACCCGATGATTAATGTGAAAATATGTTATTTTCAAATATAACAGATATTGCTCTTACATGAATGTAAAGGGATAGAAGATAGAATAAGCTTATAGCTACTACAAGATACTAGACCGTCTCTTACTACATGAATAACACAATACTTGAGCAAACTTGCAATATTAAATTCTTTCTTTAGTTATCAAAGTTTTTTTTCTCATTAATCTCTTATTTTTCATTTTGATGCTACAAATGTCGTGTGAATGCTAAAATGGTAACAATTGAAAAAATATTAAAAACAGCAAAAATATATTTTACCCCTGTAATATGAGTGATTTTTGATTTACCCCCTCGTAATAAAAATATTAAATTAAAAAAATTAAAAAAAATAAAAAAAAAATTAAAAAATGTCTGGTGAAATTTTTTTTAACTATTTTTTATTATTTGCTGACGTGGATTTAAAAAAAATAAAAAAAATAAAATCAAATGACACATATACACGTCACGTCAACAAATTGTGTATTTAGGGGTCATAATGAGAGAATCTTCACATTAAAAGGGAGAATTAAAAAAACTTTTTTTTTACAGGAAATAAGTCGAAACTTGCTAACATTATAGAGGATGTTGTATATTTAATCTTTGCTTTTCTTATGTTTTTTTCATAAATATTTAATTTAATATTCAAATATTTTCAGCTTAAATCAAATAAAAAATATTAAACAATTTCAATACATGACACTAATATATGCTTAACATTTAGTCAATTTGTTACTTAGACACACTTTTTAGACACACTCAATTAAAAAAAATAAAAGAAAATAATTTTAATCATATAACTTAACCATTTAATTTATCTCTTTTTTATTTTATTGTTTATTTATTTATGTGTATTTAAGGCTCTACATGGTAAAACTAGTTGATAGCTGATAAATTAGCTGATAGTTGGTAGATGATTATTTATAACTGATAGTTTATAACTAATTATTAGTTTATAGCTGATAACTTATAGTTGATAAGCTAATTTGAGTGTTTGATAAGTTAGATTCTATTTAGTAAAACTAGCTGATAACTGATAAGTTAGCTGGTTGCTAATGATTTATAGCTGATAGCTTATAGCTGATGACTGATAGTTTATAGCTGATAAACTAATTTGGGTGTTTGGTAAATTATCAGTTACACTAACTGATAAATACAAAAGGACATAAAAGAATATTCAAAATTAAATAAACTAATTGTCCTATTATTAAATTAATTTTTATTCAATAAAAACAAACGTATTAATAATCAAATGCAAAATATTTTAAATATAAATATAAAATTAAACATAACACAAAAATATATTAAACACTTATATATAAATTTTGTAATGAAATTTAAATATTTAAAATAATAATATTGCAATTTGATCTTATATTTCAATAAAGTGCATACTTCCTTTTTTCTCTCTCTCAAATCCATGATATACCTACTAATAAATAAATATATTCAATAATTTATTATCATATTTATAAAAATAAAACATTAATAATAAAAACTTGTTATGAGTAATAGTAAATAGATGTGGATGTTCACTTATCCAATTTTCTATATTCATTAACTCTTATGAGTTAATTTTCTAACCTTTGTGTATTTCTTAAGTTAATAGTTATTTATTGGTTATGTAGTATAAATAAGATCCACATTACAACGTAAAGTGGACTTTTGCAGAAGATAATATAATATTACTTCCTCTCTTCTCTTCCTCTCTTTGATCTCTATATTGTTTTATTTAGCTTTATAACACGTTATCAACACGAAACTCTACCATATGAATGTTAATTAATTGTCTAAAAAGTGATACAAATAATTTGGTAGTGAAGGTCTAACTATATGAAGCTACAAGATTTAGAAGGTAACATTATTATTTTTTTGTTTCGTAATATATATATTTCTAATTCTGCCTATTATATATTGATATATTGGTTAGAAGAAAAAAAATCAACGATGATTTTCATGCATTCCAGAAGGATTGGATAAATAATGTTAAAATATCTCTAAAAGACTATAAAATAATATGTTTGTTATATAATTCATGAAGAACTTAACAAATATCATTGAAAGATAGAAAAATAATAATTCATTATATAGTTCTTGAAGAACTTATCAAGCATCCCTGAAGGAGAGCAATATAATAATTCATTATATAGTTCTTGAAGAACTTATCAAGTATCTCTGAAGGATAGAAAAATAATAATTTATTATATAGTTTCTGAAGAACTAATCAAGATCCCTGAATGATTGAAAAATAATAATTTATATTTGAAGAATTTATAATGCATCCCCGAAGGATTGCACGAAAAATGTTTATCTTTATCATTGTTTGAAGATCTATGATCTACCTCTCAAAAAAAAATATATTATAAAGGATCCCTAGTGTATTGTTCAAAGAATGAATTACTTTTATTCATTCATCAAAGAATGGTTATCCCTTGATGATTAATAAGAAAATGATTATTCTGTCTCCATTGATCAGAAAAGTATCAATGACGATTTTCATGGATCTTAGAAAAATTGACAATAATAGAAAGATTGCATGAATAATATTAATAATTGTAAATTTATTAAGATTGAAAAATATATATTTTATACAAATTATTTTATATTTACTAGAGATTGAAACAAATTAGAAGAGTAGAATCATATGTATTATGGTAAACCAAATGTTTACAAGTTACACTTAAGTGTGTTGTTGGAAAAATCGGTTGGGTCATCTCAGATGTATTATGATGTGAGAACTAGTTTTGAAGAACCAGAAGTTTCTTCAATCCAATAAAATTTGTGTGTTCCCAAAGAAAAATTTGAGAAATTGATTTTTTATGACATTAATTGTTGCATCGACTAAAAGATCGTGCATATGTCTATTCATAACCAGAAGTTTGTGAAATTATTTTCTCAACTAATTAGACTAAGATCTTGTTTTCTGGATTCTTCAGAAATTCCTTGATAAGTATCATATATATTACTAAAATTAATATTGAACATCTTGAAGGACATGCTCATAAAAAAATGGACTTGAAGATCCATTCTTTAGACTTCTAAAATTAGTTATATAGTTGATACTTATGAGATTATCAATTCTTAATTAGATATTTGATACACACAAAGTATGGTATTAAGATATTTATTCGCATTAAGTCAACAATTTAGTACATGATAATTCTCCCCTTAAATTACAAATGATTTTAGCTTCATAATCTAATACTTCTCATATTAGTAAACTTTTGGATGTGTTGTGATTATTCAATTGCTCTAATATAATACGCTAATATGAGTTTTGAAAGAATATTGAGAAAATGCATTTTATATGAATCTCATATTTGAGGTTTTATCTTGGTCCAATAATTGGATACTTGTTTTAAGTCCAATACACTGTTTACCAATTTATAAATTAATTTTTCAATACTACGGGAAGAGAACAAGCAACACAAAGTGTGAACCAAAAGTTTAAATGAACAATTTGAAATAAAATATTATTATACCATTTTGATCCTCGAAGTCTAAAACACAATTCATTTGCAAAGTTTATGAAACAAATTATTAGCGGCTAATATTCCACTCAAAGTGGATTCTCATATTGGACAATATAATATTGCAAATGAGTTATAGTCGCGCCTCAAGAGTGGTAGAAAAGTTGGTTCTGATGTTAAAAGTTCCAAACCAAGAAAAGAAATTAACGTTAAGATGACCCAAATGAGGATATGAAAACTTTAAGAGCACTTTGACATAATTTAATTTTTGAGTTCCAGAAGAACTAACCAGGTACCTGAAATTTATGAAAATTAAGAGATCTCAACAAATTATGTCATGAATGGAATATGATGGAACCAAAATAAAGTAAATGTTGACTATGTCTTTGTATACAATATATCGCTAAAGATGATAAATAATAATGAGGATCATGAGTCAAAGTCTATCAAATATTGTAGACAAAGTGAGAATTGACCAATATGAAAATATTCAATTGAAGAAAAATTAAACTCACTTTACAAGTGATTCGATTTTAGACCAGTATTCCAAACGCCTCAAGGTGTAAAACCAATTGGATATAAATGAATTTTTTATAAAAGAAAAATAAGAATGGTGAAATTGTGAGATACAAAGCTTGAGTTGTTGTTCAATAATCTTCACAAAGACCTAAGATTTATTTTGATGAAATATATCTACTTGCTGTGGATGCAATTCAATTCTTGATATTTAATTAAGTTTGTAGCACATGAAATGCTTAATTTGCACATGATAGATGTTGTAACAACTTATCTGTATGGTTCACTTGATAGTAAAGTTTACATGAAACTCCCTAAAGGGTTCATTATACCAGATGCACACAACTTCGAATCTCAAGAAAGTTACTCCATAAGATTGAACAAGCCTCTCTATAGGCTGAAACAATCTGGACGAATATGGTATAATCGTCTCAGTGAATATATTTTTTTAGAGAGGGATATACAAATAACTCCATTTGTCCTTGTATTTTCATAAAAAGATCAGGAAAGATATTTGCAATAATAGTTGTATGTGGATGACATAAACATTATTGGAACTCCTGAAGAGCTTCCAAAAGCTATGAATTGTTTAAAGAAAGAGTATGAGATAAAGGACCTAGGAAAGAAAAAATTAGGTCTAGGTTTGCAAATTGAACTTTTGGACAAAGAAATATTTGTACATCAAGAAGGCTATATAGAAAAAAGTGTTAAAATGCTTCTAGTACAAAAGTTTGATCTTCATCTTCGAAGAAATGATTGTTCAACTGAGGGGGAGATATGAATTTACTTTAAAAGGATATTGTACTCTTTTTCTTTCACTAGATGTTTTTTCCACTGGGTTTTTTCTAGTAAGGTTTTAACGAGGCATATCCTTCATGAACATCCAAGGGTGAGTGTTATGAATAATAGTAAATAGATGTGGATGTTTATTTACCCAACTTTCTATATTCCTTAACTCCTATGAGCTAATTTTTTTTAACTTTTGTGTATTCCTTAAGTTAATTGTTATTTATTGGTCATGTGCTATAAATAAGATCCACATTACAATGTAAAGTGAACTTTTGCAGAAGATAATATAATATCATTTTCTCTCTTCTCTTCCTCTCTTTGACCTCTATATTGTTTTATTTAGTTTTATAACAAAACTCAAATAATAAATAATTAAAGTAATAATTTAAAAATAATAAAAAAAAAACAATTCAATGTAATGAATCAAAATATTCCGTTAATAACAAAATGGAAGATGGATTGCATGGTGAATTTATTCAGTAATTATAATGACTAACCTTTTTTATTCCCTTAACTAAAACACAGTTATTTTAATTTAAATTTTAATAGTATAAAGGATAAAAATGGGTTTCTGATAAAATAGTAGAAAAAGTCATAAGTTAAAAGCTATAAGTTCAAAAGCTAGTTTAAATAGCTTTTGAAAAAAAAGCTAAAAGCTAGTAAAAAAAAACTAAAAGACAATTGTCAAACAAAATTTTTTCATTAATGTGAACTGAAAAGCTAAAAGCTATAAGATAAAAACTCTTTTATATTTCTTACCAAATAGATTCTAAATATTCTATATTTTAGGAATGTGTCCAAGTTAGAGTTTCTCGTTCATTATTTCCTAATTAAACATTGTTGCCAAATAGCAACTCTATTTTATAATCCTTACTAAATACTCATAGGAAAAAGATCAAACCTACAACAAAGTTTGAATGTCGTATTTTGCAGCCAAAAAATGTCATACATCAGACACTTACTATAACTCGAATTGATATACGGGAGCTGAAATCATAAATCCTAATAAATAAATATGCTTAATATATAAAATTAATTTTTTAATTATTTTAAATTTAAAATAAAAGTTAATTAGAACTTTCAGTATTAATAAATAATCAAAGTTGATTTAATATTTCACAAATTTAAAGAAATAATTATTTGTAACGATCAATTTAATAATATAACAACAACCAAACTACGGTTGTGGGTGATGACTCAAATTCAAAATACTCTAGTGGGTCTATACTTTGTTGCAAATCTATTAGCGATGCTTATGTGAACTAAGATAATTCTTGTATCAGGAAATCATTGGAGGACGTCCTTGCAAAGGTGTGGTAGATTATCAAAGCTATGAGCGTCGAAGGAGAAGAGGATGATGAATTCTTTGAAGGCATTATAAGAGAAATAGAATTAAGGGGTCGTAAAATTGTTGAAGAAAAGAAGGGGATTGAGATTAGGGTTCCATGAATTTAGTCTCATACAATGTAAGAGTGTGTGGATCTTCTATTGAGAAAATGAGGGTGCAACAGTTCTTAACAGATAGGAAAGTCGATATTTGTTTCATTCAAGAATCGAAACTTCAAGTTATTTGAGATGATATAATCAGGAGCATATGGGCCAAGGAGGATTTGGAGTGGTCTGCAAGTGATAAAGTGGGCAATCAGGGGGCATCATAATAATATAGCGTAAAAGCGTGATTGATCTAAAGTTTAGTTTTAGAGGAAAAGGGTATTTAGGATTAAATTGTCAGTGGAAGGGCATCAACTGTCATATAGTGAATGTGTATCCTTTGTGCATTCTTATGGAAAAAAGAAAGTTGTGGTTTGATCTACTTAAGGTTAAGGGTAAACTTTCAATTGGAGAATGGCTTGTTGGGGATACTTCAATGCGGTTAAGTCAGTGGAAGAGGGGAAGGGTAAAGGTAAGGCTCTAGTAGCAGAGATAAATGACTTTGCAACGTTTGTAGATGTTTTGGAGCTAATTGATTTGCTAGCTGTGGGCAAGATATATACTTGGTTCAAATCTAATGGTAGGTGTAAAAGTAGATTAGACAGATTCCTCATCTTTGAGAGGCTTATTCGTGAATGGTGTTTGGTAGCCCAACATTTGGGAAATCAGGATATTTCGGATCATAGACCAATTTGGATAGAGTCTAAAAATATAAACTGGGGTTCTAAACCTTGTAAGTTCTTTAGGTGCTGGTACGATCATCTTGGATTCTTGGATTTTGTTAGAGAAACTTAGAATTCCATTCAGGTATCGGGAAGCAATAGCCATATTAGTGAGCAAGTTTAAGTGTTTGAGGGATAAGCTTAGATGGTGGAATAAAAACATCTTTGGATGGGTGGAGTTGAAAATTGAAGAAGGCGTGGACACTTTAAATGAAATTGAAGCAGATATGGCATCTTGTAGTGGAGATCCGTTGGAGGAACAATTGTGTTCGAGAAGTGCAACCCAAGGTGTGTTATGGAATAATCTCTTAATTAAAGAAAGTATGCTTAAGTAGAAATCGATAATGAAGTGGGTAAAAGAGGGAGATGTCAACTCTAGATATTTTCATTCCAAGTTGAAGTCTAGAGTTAGAAACAATTTTATTTCTTCAGTTAAGGTTGGGTCAACTAGAATGGAGGATGTTTGCACTGTGAAAAAGACAATCAAGGATTTCTTTGGTAATAAATTTTAAAAAAGGGGTGGTAAAAGGCGAAATATGGACATGACTGATTGTTCCAAGCTTACTGACGTTGAGGTGGAGATGTTTTTCACGGCGGAAAAATTATTGAGATTAAGCTATTGATTAACTTAACTCTAAAAGAAAGAGTCGCCACCAAACTTTATTGTTTCTAAAGGGAAATGGGAAAGGGTCGAATAAAACCCACAAAAACAAAAAAACTAAAAAAAAGGATCTGGATACGGGGGTTAGTTATGCAAGGGAAAGGTATTAGTACCCATCACATCTGTTGTACTCAACGAGAACCACTTGAAAATCTGTATTTATAAAAAGTTGGATTGTTTATTGATTGATTTTGAGTGACAATACATTTTATCGTATTCGAGTGGAAAACTCAACTTACTACCCACAAGTATGAGGAAATGAGCATTTGCATCATCTTGATATGGAGAAATTTTACTTGGACTTTCTCACAAGTACATCTCAATATTCAAGTGGAAAATGTAAATCATTTCTCAGTATCTTGTAGAAGTATAGTGGTTTGTATCACTATAACAATGGACTAATATCCAATCTTTTGAAAAAAGGATCTTAAAGAAAAGTGCACAAAAAGAAGTTTGATGAGAACAAGAAGTTTTTGAAATAAGGGAGAAGTTTTGAAAATTGAAGAAGTGGGAGGAGATGAAGAGACTATCCTAAAACATAAAGTAAATGGTCTCATTGTAAAGTAGCCCAAGAGAAAACCTTTCTGTGTGCAAGTGTACTAACCACAAGAAGAGCAGGCATTTGACATTGGTCAAAATAAGCATTTCTTTCCCTTTGGATTGAGCCACAAGATGAACAAGCACAAACAAGATGAATATCAAAGAAAAACCAGATGAACAACCAAGGTCACCAAGCCATAAAGAGCATCCATGTCTTGAATTGAAGTAACAAAGGTCTCAGATGAATCACTAAGTCTCAGATGAATCACAAGGTCTCAGATATCATTCCAAGAAAAGGAAATCACTAAGTCCTAATGTCTAAGGTCTAAAATACTCCTCAATCAAGGGATAGTAAAACAAAGTCTAAGATATCAAATTAAAATTTTAGGGTTTTAACCATTTTATGATGTTTTTGTGCTTTTGAAATAAGAAAAGAAATAAAAGGCAAAAAGTAAAAAGCCAAAATAAAAGATAAGAATGTAATGAGAATGAATGTAAAATGATATAAAGGTAAAGACATAAAAGTAAACGACATAATTGTAAAGAGCATAAAAGTAAAAGTTAGATGTTAGCACAGTTAATATGTTAATGTTAGTGTTAATGAGAATTCAACGGAGTCGGGATAACTTTGTGCTATGTTAAGCAATCGTAAGTGGACTTATGTAGAAGTCACACCTATCTGAGGCCAGGCAATAACAATTTATGTGTCAAATATGTTAGAGAACTAACACAAAGTTAGTATCCTAAAACATGCAACACAAAAGTTTTAAAAAAATAAACAAAAGGAAAAGAAGGTGAATGAGAAATGAAAGTTCATGAAATCATGTATGGGCTCATTTATTAAACAAACTAAAGGCTCAAAGTATGATCTAACTAGGGATAACCTATCTCTGATGCAACGTACCATAAATGATTAGATGATCACTTATACGCAAGTTTGAATCAGAGAAGGTTGAATTAACCAATAGATCACCAATCAAACACTTGAAATGTTGAACACATGATCAACCAAATAATCATCAAAGGCCAAATCACAGATATTCAAAAATATGAATAAAATGAAATAAAAATGATTTTTAAAATAATTAAAAATGGAAATTAAAAGGAAAATTCAAAAGATGTAAAAAAAGGTAAAATAAATGGTTGAAAAAAATTAGAAAAAGTCCAAAACATTGCAAATAAAAGGATCCCAAAAGTTGGATGCCAAAATGTTTGAAAATGATCAAAAATAAAATTGTAAATGGAAATTAAATGAAAATACTTTTATGAAATTATGAAATTTTTAAATGAAAAATAATTTTTAAAAATAATGCAAAAAATACATGTGATAGAAAATACTTTTATGAAATTATGAGAAAAAAATAGAGTTAAAAAGCATAAAGGAGCTATTAAAAATAAATCATAAAAGAAAAAAGAAATTAGAAAAAAAAAACAATTTGAAATAAAAAACCAATAGCTAGTGATATGTCAGGATGGGAATGGCTGGAATTCATATTTTGGCACCACAACGCACGCAACCAGCTTCGTCTTCAATCTTGAGTTTATTTTGCAAACTCAATGAACTCTTGCTTTTAACCTAAATCAATCATGGATTTGAGTGCGCAACACATCATCGTTCATGTCTCTCTGCATCAGAGTAATTGATTTGCTATGAGCAAAGAGAATTTGCTCAAACACGTGAAGAACCCTAGTTCTTCAAAGTAAAATAAAATTATGGATATGTAATATAAATTCATGGTGATATAGGGCTTTTAATCAGTGGAACAACACGAAGAGATTGGTATCTTCTTTGCTCAAAAGTTTTACTCATAACTACCTTTTCAGTTGAAGCTGCAAAGGTCAACAATGGTGGACTCGAGTTGAAGTTGAAGGAGGTTTCAAGCCACAATAACGCTTCAGTTAGCTTCATAGGAGGCCAATGTTAGATTCTGGGCAAAGAAACAAGTTGAAACAAGCTTGATTTGGAAGTTCAAATCTCTGGTTTTTGAGAGGTTTCGAGCTGAATGGTTTCTGAGTTTCTTTGGCTATTCAAGCTTGGAAATGAATGCAAAATGATCCTCTATTTGTAGGAAATGAAGTGATGTCATGGTACGTGTGAAATCGTGAAGAATTCGTGTGAGTTAGGGTTGAGTTTTGGTGTTTTGCAATCCGTGTGAGTTGCAACATGAAATGTGTGAATTTGTGATGAAACCAAGTTGTTTTGTGTTTGTTTGAATGCGTTTTTATTCACAAAAGAGTTACACATGTGCTTGTGGTCCCAGATTGAGATTGGAGTGAAAATCATAACCTCAAACTTGCGTGGGGAACAAAGTTCATGACACTATGTTTAAACTTAGGCCAAATGGAATCCACTCGTGCACTTTTTTAATTTTCTTTGTGCCAAATGATCTTCTCATGGCAAAGAATCAAATGAAAAAATAATCACATCAAAAGGATGCTCGGATTAAAAATAGCATTGAATAAAAGTTGAGGTCATGACTTGAAATTCTAGGCCAAGCATTAGGTCGACTAGGTCTTTGGCCTACTTTTGTGCACACATGAGCAACTAAGAAAATCCAAAAATTGATAGACTTAGAAGTTGAATTGATGTTAGACCCTTGAAACAAAGTTGTAGAAGAGTTCAAATATGGAATTTAGCTCAAAGTAGATTTCAGAAATATTGAGAAATGAGAAAGTTATGGTGTTTGGACCAAGTGACGTGCCATACTTGACTTTAGGCCAAAAAAACATGTGCCAACTTGAGATCTCTTACCATTTCTTGCATCTAAAGTCCCAATGATGAACACTTTAACATAAAATGAAAGAAACTTAATTTCCTCCTTGAATAATCTTGGATGATTGCTTGAGAATTGGATGGAGATGCCATAGAAATAAACACATGAACCATACTTGAATTAACTTTGAAATCATACACCAAAATTGAGCTTCTCTTGAGGTAAGATCTCTTGTGAACAACTTGTTAACCAAAACCTTGCATTTGGGAATCAAAACTCTAATTTAGAAACCAAGTCTAATCCATTGATTGCAAGTCCCTACCTTGTACCATAAGAAAAGGAAACAACATATATTTTTGTATTTTGAATGGGGTTAACAATGTTGGCATATAAAAAAGCAAAGAAAACACAAATGTGTTTGGTGATCTCTCCCCAAGGGAAAATCCAAAGAGAGGGGGGTTAGGAGGATACTATACTTGTGATCTTGATGAGATGCAAATGATATGATAGGTAGAATCTTAGGGGTAAAAATTAGGGTATGATAGATGCCCCTATTTAAGTTTCTTCTATCCAAATATATGAAGATTGGAAATCATTGTATCGATGGGATTGAAGATGCTTAAATACAGAAGACCTGATTTTTAGCCTTAAGATGTCGCACGATGCCTATAATATGAATGCAAAAGATACGAATTGCACGAGGAAGACGCTACAGGGCACACTCCACGTAGACGAATCATAACTCTGATACCGCTGGCTAAAAACTTGAAGGGAGCCTAATAGGGACACATAACTCACTAGGGAGCGACACAACATCACGAGGGCCCATACTAAGGAATTATCTAAATTATAGCCAAAATTAAAAGAGATAACAAGGGACAATAGAAAACTCCACTGAGGAATTATGCAGCAAGGAAAAAAACACTGAGCTTACTGGGAAGTCCACCCTGAGTAGTCAGTTAGAAAAAGGAACTACTACCAACTCATAGTTGAAGGCAATGTATATGATTTGGACATACTACCAACTCATAGCCGAAGGCAGTAAACAAGGTAATACCGACTCATGGATGAAGGTAAAGAAATAGGTAATACCGAATCATAGATGACGATAAAGAAATAGGTAATACTAACTCATAGATGAAGGTAAAGAAACAGGTAATACCAACTCATAGATGACAATATACTACCAACTCATAGACGAAGGTATCGACATAATTTTAATTGATACTAAGCTTCCCATATCTTCTAGTCTTTCACCTAGAAATAGTCTCAACTTCTTCCTTAACTAAGTCTTCCACTTGGAAAGGGTGATAAACCTCCCATGACTTTCGGTCTTCCACCTGGAACGAGTCTTAGTTTCTTCTTTAACCAAGTCTTTCACTTAGAAAGGGTAAAACATCTCCCATAACTTCTAGTCTTCCACCTAGAACGGGTCTCAATTTCTTATTTAACCAATTTTTCCACATGGAAAAGGTAACAAACCTCCCATGAATTCTGGTCTTCAACCTAGAACCGGTCTCAGTTTCTTCTTTAACCAAGTCTTCCACTTGGAAATGGTAACAAACCTCCCATGACTTCTGGTCTTCAACTTGGAACGGGTCTCAGTTTCTTCTTTAACCAAGTATTCCACTTGGAAAGGGTGGTGTCGCACCTCGAAAAAAAATCATTTCGAACATACGACCCTCGCGCGAAAGGCGCGGAAATTGCGGTTCGACAGAGTCGCCACCAAACTTTATTTTTCCCAAATAAACGGGAGAGTAAAATATCGAGAAAACCTCATAAGAGCGGAAAGGAACACGGCCGTCGCAACCATATGTTCCTGGGTTCGGGAGTCGGTTACGCGAGGGGAAGGTATTAGCACCTCTCACGTCCGTTGTACTCAACGGGAACCTCTTAATTCGAGTTAATGGATGTTAGTTAAACTTAATTCTTCTCTTCTCGCTACTAAATGCTAAAGGATACTATAAATGGATAAAGACGCTAAGGGGAGAGGGGATGGTTAGAGGATAGGGTGCTCACCAAGGATTGGGGCCCTTGTGCCTACGTATGCTCATTCGGACGAGAATGAGAAATCAGAGCGTCGTAGTTCGACTACGGGAAAGGAAGGGGGAAATGGAATATGGAGGGAATTGTGCTCGCCAAGATCATCGCAATTTTGTGCCTACGAATCTTACATTCAAGAGTGAATGAAGAATCAGTGCGTTCGTAGTTCGTGGTAACAACCACGAAAGAAACTGGATTTGGATTGAGTTTGAAGGGGTACGGATGACGATTACTCGAAGTTCAAGAAAGACTTCTCGAACCCAAGTAATCGGGAGAGTGAACCAAAGACTTGGAACACTCTCTTTTTCATCATGAAGGAATGATGTGTTCGAAAGGATAAGGTTGAAATGATGAGGATCACTTGAAGCTTAAGAAAGACTTCACAGACCCCAAGTAATCGGGAAAGCGAACCAAAGACTTGGAACGCTCTCTTTTTCATCGTAAAAGAAGGTTGTTTGAATGATGCTTGAAATGATGACAATTACTTGAAATCTAGGAAAGACTTCTCGGACCCCAGGTAATCGGGAGAGCGAACCAAAGACTTGGGACACTCCCTTTTTCATCGTGAAAGGAAAGTCGTTTGAAAGGTGAGTGAAAGGATGAGTAATTGAAGGGTGGTTGAATGTTGTCGAGTTGTTAATGTTATTTAAAAGCGTCAATTGCTCACACACGAATAAGATAACTCGCATCCAAACAATCGAAAGCAAGCTCAAAGACTTGAACCCACTCTTCACACCTTGAAAAAGCGTTAAATAATTGTTAATTGATTGATAATTTGTTTCGAAAATCCGCTTGACATTGGATCAAGGGTTTGACTCATTATCGCGTGCAAAGCGTGTTGAAAATGAAGTTGTTTGAAAAAAGAGATCGACTTGACTTACGCATCAAGGGTCGAGTTGTAATAGGTTGATGGCGAATGCATATGAGCACTTGACTTATAAGGGTTTGAAAATGGCTCGATTATGAATCGAGAATTAGTTTGAAAATAGTTTGATCCGCTCTAGTCCCTATGGGTGCTCCTAGGAGATAAACTAATAATCAAAGAAATACGAAACATACATCGGAATGGGATAGGGGTACATGTAATTTACACGGGATTTCACGAAATAAAGGGGTCTCATTGTAAGGTAGCCCAAGAGAAAGCCGTGTGTGTGCATTTGTGTCCTAAACTACACCTTGAGCAAAGTCGGGCACGACTTAAAATTAAGATACCTGCAAATAACCAATGATACAACAGTCCACCAATTTGGCTTTTAGGAGTTTCGATAATTTATTAGATGTTTTCGAATATGGGTGAATGAATATGAATAAATATGATAATAATAATAATATAATAAAATAAATATGATAATATGAATAATGAAATAAATGGATAAAAACGATGAAAAATAAAAAATGAAAAGTTTAGAAAAGTTGGTCTCGGGTTTGTTATTCTTCATCAATAATTTGACAGAAAAATAACTTTGGGGTATCGTCATCGACCGAAAATTTAAAATAGAATCGGAAGTGAAAGTATAGATTAATATATTAATAAAAATCCCAAATCAATTAAAAAACACAAATAAATAAAGTAAGAGCAAGACATAAATGAGGGTGTGTGAGGTTAAGATAATACAGGCCTATGAATCGATGGACAACCCATGATTGCCTTAAAACAAAACAGTTCACAAAAAATAGAAAAAGAAAAATAAAATAAAATAATAAAAAAAATCCTCTTAAATGACAGCGAGGCCAACAACACCATATTCTTCTTTTTTTAAAAGCAAATGCCGTTTTCAAATAACATGAATAAATAAAATAAAAGTAAAAACCAGAAAATACACTTTCGTGTTTCTTACCCAAAATGGGAAGAAAAGCCATGGTGACCGGCAATGTTCATGACCCGCTAACCAACATTGAGTCCTTCTCTTCTTAGAACAAAACAAAATGACACTAGAAATGAGTTAGATCGAACGGAGAACAAATTTTCCAGATTCACAACCTCAGCGAGCGACTTGGTCCTTACTCCCTCGTTTCTGACTTCGCCGGTATTCATGTTGCTCAAGTTCGTTCTTTCTCTGCGATTCACTCGCGCCATGTCCAAGTTTGATTCATATTAGATTTTTTTGGGTTTCGGATTTCAATTTCCCTTTTCTTCACCTCTCATTCTGATCTGGTTTGAAACGGGTTTTGTGGGTTCGTTAGGTTTTGGGATTCATGTTGTCATGTTGTTGATTGAAGAATATTGGAAGAAGAAAGATTTTCAGTTGGTGATTCAATGAGGATTTTAACGAATGTTTACGAGAGTTGTTGAAGGTGGGCGTTGGCTGGTTGGAACATATTCGAAAAAACAGGGTTTTAGGGATGAAAAGAGGCGTGACAAAAGGGTTCTTGCGGAGAAGCTCGTGAATGAGGTTCTGAAAAAAAACTAGATTTTCTCTTTCTCTGTTTGGAATTTCTGGGTGTTTAATATTCAACTTTTGAGAACTTTAAAGCTTTGTATGATTTATAGGCTATGGTGTTGAGACAAGAAAAATGTGAGCCAAGGAAGAAGGTGGATATGGCGGTAGAAGATGAAGAGGGTGTTTTCATGGTGTTGATAGAAAGGCGCAGGAAAGGGAAGAAAGGAGTTCGTGAGGTTTGTGGAAAGAGTGATTGGAGATTTCAACGGGAGGCATCTGAAGGTTTGGTGTTGATTTTATGAGATTATGTTTTTCTACTGTGTTTGATTTAGTCCAATAAGAAGAGAGATTGCAGCTCTGGAATGGGTTGTTGTTGGCTTTGGTGAAATGGGGTTCGCTATTTATGAGAGGGGAAATTTGGTATGGAAATTTTGTTGCCCTTTGAACATTGCAGTTGGGTTTTGGTTTTATGGATTAGTCATTGATGTTGAAGAAGTTGAAAGATGGAAAAAGGGTGAAGTTTTGGGGTCTGTGATTTTCTGTTTGAGGGAAGAAATGCAGGTTTTTTTTTGATTTCGATTTGGGGTCCCCTGTTTAGGTTTATGATTGCTTTATGAAGAAGAAGGGTGAAAGTTTGAGAAAATAGAGCTCAACTAAGGTTGATTTGAAGGTTCTATCAAGGGGTCTGAAGGTTTTTTTGTTCCAAAACTTAAGAGCTAAAGAAGAAGGGACTTTTGTGGATTCTTTTTTTTTTGAGATTCTGCAGGTTGAGGGGTTTTTATCTTGTTTTCTGAAATCAGTTCCCACCCTATTCTCAATTCTGTGAGTTTGTTTTATGGTACGATTTGGAGTGGGAGGCTGTGAGATAGCTGCAAGAGCCATGTGATGTTGGTCTGGCGTGGTCATCTGAATTGGGGTAGCAGGGTTTGTCTTATTCTGCAGACTCACTGCTGGTACACTTTAGCACAAGTCTTATGGCAAGTGTAGGTTTATTGATCTGGTGTGATTTTGTGCAGGTACAGCAGTATGTCCATTCCATTTTAGTGTAAAATTAGGGCAAGTTGTTTGTGAGGAGTTTGGAGCAGGCTTGTTGTAGGCTGACAAGTTTGTGCAAGGATGGAGGGATGCAGTCTGAAGATGCAGTGTAGCAGGCTCCTTTTCTTTTTGTACGTTACAGGAATTAGTTTTGTGGGAAGGAAGTGGGGCATAACGGTTTTTTGAGCTGCACATTGGGGACGTACGAAATACATGTTTGTGTGGGCCAAGCTTTTTGAATTGGTTGTGAGAAAACCTTTCAGTTGGTGTGTGTAGATGCCATAAATTGCAGCTGGTATTTATTATTTATTAAAACACTATTGCTGCTGTCTTTTATAACACTTTCAAAACCATGCTTTTGGTTGTGCTTGATTCCCCTCCCTCTGTTTGTAATTTTGCAGGTACATAGCAGTGTATCGCGTGATGCAATGCGAAACATTATGGCCATGTTGGTGTATGTACTAAAAATCCCTTACGTAAAACAGTAGAAAATGATGCGTAAAGCTTCCTTTGTTTGGCAAAACACGTTAGAGCTGCTGCTGTGAATCATACGCCACTGTCGACTTCACGGTATTATTTAACAGTGATTGCTGTCAATGACTTCTTCTAACCATCATGTCCCTTTTTCATGAATTAATTCTTGCAATTTCGTTCATATGATACAGGTTGGAGAGAGGTTCATCTCATGTGGATTTACTTGTGCAATACTAAAGTCTAACAAGCTTACAATATGTGCACAACTTCGTTGGCTGGAGATAGCTTGTTGTGACATCATATGAATCATGGCGCATTGTAAAACACTTTGCAGATTTCTCATTAAGCTTGGTTATGCACTTATGCAGGATGGTTGGGATCTTTGAAGTGGCTGCTAGAATTGCCTTAATTTTTTGTAGGACAATGGCTATCGACCATTTGTGCAGGCCCGTGCAACTCGCTCTTTGGATGGGTTCTGTGACTGCCATGTGCATTTCGCGGCATGTGTGATGAGAAAAAATTTCCGTTCATTTTACATTCCTAGTGGTAGCCAAAATGACCATATGTTTGTCTCATACTGTAAAAGAGAATCTCGTTCTTGTTTCTCAATTCACTCTTTTTCTGCAATGGTTTTACGATTGATTTATTCAGCTAAAAACTTGTAGCCATCTTATAACAATATTATATCCTTGTGAATTACTTTGAATTCAAGCAATGAGACCCCACAACAAAAGTCTTGATTCCATATGAATGATCTTTTAGTTTTCTTAACTTGACTTGGAATTGTATCTTTAAAAGACATGCTTTGAAATTTATCAGTAATAAAACTTCAAAATGAGCTTAGAAAAAATCCCTTTTAGAAAATAACAACCGTATGTATAAAACACTCTCGAAAGTGAATATTTTTAGAACTTATTTCCAAACATGACTTTGAAAGTGAATTAATCATGATTTGTATAAGCTTTAAACTTGGCCTTGAATTAAACTCCTCATAAATTCATGCCTACCAATTTCCTTTTAAAGCAAAGCTTTGACAGTTTGACTAAAATGAGCTCAAACCTTCATTTGATCATGATCACGACTAAATAATCGCATCGGACTCCAAGACATGCCTTTATCATTAACCCCTTATGCGAAACCTTTAACACACTGAGAGATAAACAAGCGAACTGTAACATATTTTGGATTTTTGGAATGTGAAAATTATACAGGTAGGACAAATTTGGGGTATGACAGATGCCCCTATCTAATTAGTTTAAACCTAGAAAGATGAACGGCTATGGCGCTCAATCTTTCAAGGTAGAAGCCAATTAGATATAAATAAAAACCTTGAATTTGTCCGAAAAGAAAGCTCAGGGATTGAAAAAAACTGGTCAAAGGTAAACCTCTGAGTAAACTGTGAATAAATAACAAAAAGTCACCATCACCAAAAGGATGATGGGATGAAACACATACGGCTACTACCACCAAAAGGATGGTAGAGCAAAACACAATCGCACAACCTGACATTAATGACTATGACAAAACCCCACCAAAAGGATGACGGAGCGAAACTCACAAAAAAAAACATCGCACAATCTGACATTAATGACTATGACAGACCCCTCACCAAAAGGATGACGGAGCGAAACCCACCAAACATATCGCACAATCTGACATTAATGACTATGACAGACCCCTCACCAAAAGGATGACGGAGCGAAACACACACTCAAACAATATCGCACAATCTATCATTAATGACTATGACAGACCCCACACCAAAAGGATGACGGAGCGAAACTCACACAAAACAATATCGCACAATCTATCATTAATGACTATGACAGACCCCCCACCAAAAGGATGACGGAGCGAAACTTACCAAACATATCACACAATCTGACATTAATGACTATGACAGACCCCTCACCAAAAGGATGACGGAGCGAAACTCACAAAATAATATCGCACAATCTATCACCAATCCAAGTGACAGATCCCCCATCAAAAGGATGACGGAGCGAAACACACACCAACCACTACCACTAAAAGGATGATAGGACAAACACTATCGCACAACCTGACACCAATCCATGTGACAGACCCCCCACCAAAAGGATGACGGAGCGAAACACACACCAGTCACTACCACCAAAAGGATGATAGGACAAACACAATCGCACAATCTGACACCAATCCAAGTTACAGACCCCCCACCAAAAGGATGACGGAGCGAAACACACACCAGCCACTACCACCAAAAGGATGATAGGACAAACACTATCGCACAATCTGACACCAATCCAAGTGACAGACCCCCCACCAAAAGGATGACGGAGCGAAACACACACCAGCCACTACCACCAAAAGGATGATAGGACAAACACTATCGCACAATCTGACACCAATCCAAGTGACAGACCCCCTACCAAAAGGATGACGGAGCGAAACACACACCAGTCACTACCACCAAAAGGATGATAGGACAAAACACTATCGCACAATCTGACACCAATCCAAGTGACAGACCCCCCACCAAAAGGATGACGGAGCGAAACACACACCAGCCACTACCACCAAAAGGATGATAGGACAAACATTATCGCACAATCTGACACCAATCCAAGTGACAGACCCCCCACCAAAAGGATGACGGAGCGAAACACAAACAAACACTATCGCACAATCTATCACCAATCCAAGTGACAGACCCCCCACCAAAAGGATGATAGGACCAACACTAATTGAAGGCTACCAACACCAAAAGGATGCAGACTAGGTTGAACTGGCGAAGTTCGGCTATCACCAAAAGGATGATAGTAAGGGAATTGACAACAGTCACGCTTACTGGATACAACTCATTGGGGAACACCCAAGAGGAAGATTGGGTTGAAATGAATCAGCGGGGACGACCACTGACTTGCTTAGAGATCATATCTTTGTTGAAATGATTTCATGGTTACGCCCATGAGCTATGAAAAGGATGCCATTGACTGGGCCGAGTATTTCTTGATGTCTTGGTTTGCTCAACAAAAGGTTGAACAACTTCGTGAGGAACGCTCACGGTTTTGCTGAAGATGCCCCTGCTCGGGTTGGATCTTGCACTGAACTTCTTGGATTTGCCCAACAAAAGGTTGAACAACTTCATGAGGAACACTCACGGTTTTGCTGAAGATGCCCCTGCCCGGGTTGGATCTTGCACTGAACTTCTTCGATTTGCCCAACAAAAGGTTGAATAACTTAGTGGGGAACGCCCACGGTCTTGAATGGTATGCCCCTGACTGGGCTGAATGTTGATTTGAAGATCTGATCAACCACAAGGTTGAAATACGTCATGGGAGACACCCATGGTCTTTGAAAAATGCCCCTGACTGGGCTGAATCTTGCTTTGAATAACTTCGAATTTTGCGGGAAAAACCCACAATTGCAGAAGATTGCCCCTGACTGGGATGATGATTGTTTTGAAGCCTGAAATTCATGGGACAAATCCACGACCTTTGTGGGAGATGCCCCTGACCGGGCTGATGATGGTATTGGAAATCTTCAAGATGGATCCTGGACCTTGATTTACATATAGGAATGCTGGATGATAAATGATATTCCATACGAATGGAAGTGCAAATGCAAATGCTGACGCGCGGAGATGCAAGAGCTGGGGAAGTATGATATGGTTGGGTATGCATATGATGCAAGATGCTTATGAGGTCGAATGTGATGCGTATGATGCATATGATTGTAGACAAGTAATTAGAAATGCAGGGAGACACCAGCATGGTGGATCTTTGGTAGTTGCCAATGCGAATTGGACTTCGGGTGGTGGGAGGGATTGACTTCCTCGACACGCCGTTTGCTGAAGATGTCATGATTGGAGCAGAAGATGTCCTTGATGTCCCCAGTCTGGGATATTTGGGTGACTGTGAATTTGCTTCAGAGAGAATTGCAACTCTGCTTGATGGCCAGGACGACCTGGTCTTGCCCCAGTCTGAACTTGTTAATGGCTTGCCCCCCGCTCGAGCTCTTGGGTAATTTGCCCCAGCCTGTGGATTTTAAGGTAGTCTTGCTTTGTGACAGCCACTGAAAGTCAAGTTCTTCCTTGATTGCCCCTTGTTGAAATGTCTTTGAATACCTAGCACTGATTTGCAATTAAAATTGTACATTCATGAATGACAATATTAATGCAAAGCTCAATGTAAGTTTTGAAACAATATCGTTTATTTGAAAGTGTTGTGGTAGTGAGACGAATGGACTGCTAGCCCAGACGTTGTGCTAATTTGATTGGTGCGAAAGATATAGCAAGCAAAATGACACCAATATTGATGATTAAAAATTACGTGAGGAGTCAGGTTACGCAACCTTGTGATAGTATGCTTTTAGAGTAAATCCTGCCTCAATTAGGTCTTTCGAGGGTTGTAACGTGGTCTGGTTCACAGTTATGAAACAAAGGATATTAGGCTCAAAGTATGATTTGTACCCACCCCTTCTAATTAATGATCTCCAATCCTACGCTCAGTTAATTCTACACTTGTCTGGACGGTGTAAGCTTGAAGGTTCAAGGTTTGCTCGACGTGGCAGTCACCTTATTTTGATGGATGCTAGTGCCCCTTTGATCTGGGTGGCCACTGAATCTTTTTTGTTTTTGTTGAGGATTTCGGGGTCCTCTTTTGCTTTTGTTTTGATCCCTAACTTTTGCATGGATTGGTTTTGTTTGTCAGATCCATCGGGATTGCCTTGATTTTGTCTAAGTCCCCTCTGAGGTGTTTGACTTAGCAGACTTTTGATTTTTCCTTTTTTTTTTGGATTTTGTTGTGACTGCCCTGTTGTGAGTCATTGGTAAACAACCATCTTTTGGATTTTGCTTTGTTGATTCGAGTGCGGGGTTGAATTAGCTGAACACTACCCTGCCCCAGGTTGAGTGTAAAGGTTTGAATATCCGAAGGAAACTACTACTCCTAGGCTCGAAGTGGTTTACTAGGGATTAACTCCTTATATCTCCAGTGTTTAGGGGAATTGAAGCAATGCCTGTACATCATTGACGAGATTCTATCTGAAAGTATATGAGTTCGCAATTATGGGTATCTTGTTTTCATCATCCTCCCTCAAATCAAGCTAAACAACAGTGAATAGAGTGGAGTGAATAAATGTGTCGGTGATAAGTGAAAAATGAGTGAATACGACATAACTAATTTAAAACATGCATAAACGATACATTAATGAAACCAAATACGAATGGCAATTGTTCAAAGCATGCAGTACTTAAACACACAAGGATAAAATATAAGAAATGCGAAAGATTAAATGGCAGCATGACGGCCTTCTTCAGAGAATGGACTTGACTGGACTTGATCTGATGTTAGCACTAGTTGGCTGGCGGCATCGGGTCGTTGATGGCAGTGAGATACTTCCCATCAAAGGTGAGAGCTTCCTTGTCAACCAGGTCTTGAATTTTGTGCTTGAAAAACCTGCAGTTCTCAATGTTGTGACCTGGAGCGCCCTTATGAAACTCACAATGAGCATTTGCGTCGTAATCAGCAGGAAGGACAGTTGGGGGAGCTAGATCTCTCGGAATGATAGCCTTCTTCTCCATCAGTTGAGCAAAGATATCTGCATATGTCATTGGAAGACTATCAAATACTCTATCTGGCTTCCACATTCTGTGTTGATTTGCTGACGCGGTCGTTGAGCGGTTCGCTGTTCTGATTCCTTTCCAGTTATGGAGAGGGCTTCGAAGATCTGATCCATCTTTCTGTTGAGGGATTCCAGCTCCTTCCTGATAGCAACTTGCTCTTGCTGAATCTGCTCCATCGTTCGTCTCGTATTGGTTCTAATTACTGGTGTCGAGGAATCAACTTGATTTACTGGAGAAGAAGGAACAGAGACATGAGAAACTGCTGGAGGAAGAAGAATGCAAGATGCACAACAAATGAGATGCAATACAAGATGCAAGATCTAGGATCACAGGATCACAGGATCACAAATTCAAGCAGTTTTGAGAATTAGCCGGGTGAACGGTTCAGGGATCACAGTCACTGCTCAAAGAAACCCCCACAGGTAGGATTCTAAAACGGGTAGGTGCCTAGAGTCATGGACATCTTTCAAAGATATTACTGCCATGACAAAGCCTCATCACGACGGTAATATCCTTAAAAGAATCTCCTCTAGGTGAGGTTCTCATATCTTCCATGCGAGAAAGACTTCTCGGAGGCATCAACTACACAACCATCGACACACGGATTCTAGAAAAGGTTCTCAGAGTCATAGATCAAGGTTGAAAATATTATTGTAAGAAAGTAATACGTTCAAGGGATCTCATCTGATTGGTGCGTTCGTATTAATTCACAAAGAATTAACACTACCAACCACCATGGATAAAATGGTTTATGGTCCTTGGGATCATCGATTCAAACTCGAAAACATTATTGCCATGACAAAGACTCACCACAACAACAACATCTCCAAGGAATCTACTCCAAACGGGGTTTTCGCTTCAACTTAACGTGAAAGACTCCACGCAAGTCTCCACTACACAACCACCATCCTAATCCTAGGGTTATACTCGGACTCGGGTGTAGAGCCATCTCACAAAATAATCATAAGCAGAACAACCCCACAATGCCATAAGCACAAGTAACCAAGATACGGATACAAATAAAAAGCGAGAAGAAATAAAAAACAACATGCTAACAACTCAAACTAAGATAGGCTTGACTCTCTCTTGCACGGAGCAATATTCCCCAGCAGAGTCGCCACCTGCCGCACCTCGAAAAAAAATCATTTCGAACATACGACCCTCGCGTGAAAGGCGCGGAAATTGCTGTTCGACATAGTCGCCACCGAACTTTTTTCCCCCAAATAAACGGGAGAGGAAAATATCGAGAAAACCTCATAAGAGCGGAAAGGAACACGGCCGTCGCAACCATATGTTCCTGGGTTCGGGAGTCGGTTACGCGAGGGGAAGGTATTAACACCCCTCACGTCCGTTGTACTCAACGGGAACCTCTTAATTCGAGTTAATGGATGTTAGCTAAACTTAATTCTTCTCTTCTCGCTACTAAATTCTAAAGGATACTATAAAGGGATAAAGACGCTAAGGGGAGAGGGGATGGTTAGAGGATAGGGTGCTCGCCAAGGATTGGGGCCCTTGTGCCTACGTATGCTCATTCGGACGAGAATGAGAAATCAGAGCGTCGTAGTTCGACTACGGGAAAGGAAGGGGGAAATGGAATACGGAGGGAATTGTGCTCGCCAAGATCATCGCAATCTTGTGCCTACGTATCTTACATTCAAGAGTGAATGAAGAATCAGAGCGTTCGTAGTTCGTGGTAACAACCACGAAAGAAACTGGATTTGGATTAGTTTGAAGGGGTACGGATGACGATTACTCGAAGTTCAAGAAAGACTTCTCGAACCCAAGTAATCGGGAGAGTGAACCAAAGACTTGGAACACTCTCTTTTTCATCATGAAGGAATGATGTGTTCGAAAGGATAAGGTTGAAATGATGAGGATCACTTGAAGCTTAAGAAAGACTTCACAGACCCCAAGTAATCGGGAAAGCGAACCAAAGACTTGGAACGCTCTCTTTTTCATCGTAAAAGAAGGTTGTTTGAATTGATGTTTGAAATGATGACAATTACTTGAAATCTAGGAAAGACTTCTCGGACCCCAGGTAATCGGGAGAGCGAACCAAAGACTTGGGACACTCCCTTTTTCATCGTGAAAGGAAAGTTGTTTGAAAGGTGAGTGAAATGATGAGTAATTGAAGGGTGGTTGAATGTTGTCGAGTTGTTAATGTTATTTAAAAGCGTCAATTGCTCACACACGAATAAGATAACTTGCATCCAAGCAATCGAAAGCAAGCTCAAAGACTTGAACCCACTCTTCACACCTTGAAAAAGCGTTAAATAATTGTTAATTGATTGATAATTTGTTTCGAAAATCCGCTTGACGTTGGATCAAGGGTTTAACTTATTATTGCGTGCAAAGCGTGTTGAAAATGAAGTTGTTTGAAAAAAGAGACCGACTTGTTTTACGCATCAAGGGTCGAGTTGTAATAGGTTGATGGCGAATGCGTATGAGCACTCGACTTACAAGGGTTTGAAAATGGCTCGATTATGAATCGAGAATTAGTTTGAAAATAGTTTGATCCGCTCTAGTCCCTATGGGTGCTCCTAGGAGATAAACTAATAATCAAAGAAATACGAAACATACATCGGAATGGGATAGGGGTACATGTAATTTACACGGGATTGCACGAAATAAAGGGGTCTCATTGTAAGGTAGCCCAAGAGAAAGCCGTGTGTGTGCATTTGTGTCCTAAACTACGCCTTGAGCAAAGTCGGGCACGACTTAAAATTAAGATACCTGCAAATAACCAATGATACAACAGTCCACCAATTTGGCTTTTAGGAGTTTCGATAATTTATTAGATGTTTTCGAATATGGGTGAATGAATATGAATAAATATGATAATAATAATAATAATATAATAAAATAAATATGATCATATGAATAATGAAATAAATGGATAAAAACGATGAAAAATAAAAAATGAAAAGTTTAGAAAAGTTGGTCTCGGGTTTGTTATTCTTCATCAATAATTTGACAGAAAAATAACTTTGGGGTATCGTCATCGACCGAAAATTTAAAATAGAATCAGAAGTGAAAGTATAGATTAATATATTAATAAAAATCCAAAATCAATTAAAAAACACAAATAAATAAAGTAAGAGCAAGACATAAATGAGGGTGTGTGAGGTTAAGATAATACAGGCCTATGAATCGATGGACAACCCATGATTGCGTTAAAACAAAACAGTTCACAAAAAATAGAAAATAAAAATAAAATAAAATAATAAAAAAAATCCTCTTAAATGACAGCGAGGCCAACAACACCATATTCTTCTTTTTTTTTTTAAAGCAAATCCCGTTTTCAAATAACATGAATAAATAAAATAAAAGTAAAAACCAGAAAATACACTTTCGTGTTTCTTACCCAAAATGGGAAGAAAAGCCATGGTGACCGGCAACGTTCATGACCCGCTAACCAACATTGAGTCCTTCTCTTCTTAGAACAAAACAAAACGACACCATAAATGAGTTAGATCGAACGGAGAACAAATTTTTCCAGATTCACAACCTCAGCGAGCGACTTGGTCCCTACTCCCTCGTTTCTGACTTCGCCGGTATTCATGTTGCTCAAGTTCACTCTTTCTCCGCGATTCAGTCGCGCCATGTCCAGGTTTGATTCATATTAGATTTGTTTGGGTTTCGGATTTCAATTTCCCTTTTCTTCACCTCTCATTCTGATCTGGTTTGAAACGGGTTTTATGTGTTCGTTAGGTTTTGGGATTCATGTTGTCATGTTGTTGATTGAAGAATATTGGAAGAAGAAAGATTTTCAGTTGGTGATTCAATGAGGATTTTAACGAAGGTTTACGGGAGTTGTTGAAGGTGGACGTTGACTGGTTGGAACATATTCGAAAAAACAGGTTTTTAGGGATGAAAAGAGGCGCGGCAAAAGGGTTCTTGCGGAGAAGCTCGTGAATGAGGTTCTGAAAAAAAAACTAGATTTTCTCTTTCTCTGTTTGGAATTTCTGGGTGTTTAATATTCAACTTTTGAGAACTTTGAAGCTTTGTATGATTTATAGGCTATGGTGTTGAGACAAGAAAAATGTGAGCCAAGGAAGAAGGTGGATATGGCGGTAGAAGATGAAGAGGGTGTTTTCATGGTGTTGACAGAAAGGCGCAGGAATGGGAAGAAAGGAGTTCGTGAGGTTTGTGGAAAGAGTGATTGGAGATTTCAACGGGAGGCATCTGAAGGTTTGGTGTTGATTTTATGAGATTATGTTTTTCTACTGTGTTTGATTTAGTCCAAGAAGAAGAGAGATTGCAGCTCTGGAATGGGTTGTTGTTGGCTTTGGTGAAATGGGGTTCGCTATTTATGAGATGGGAAATTTGGTATGGAAAGTTTGTTGCCCTTTGAACATTGCAGTTGGGTTTTGGTTTTATGGATTAGTCATTGATGTTGAAGAAGTTGAAAGATGGAAAAAGGGTGAAGTTTTGGGGTCTGTGATTTTCTGTTTGAGGGAAGAAATGCAGGTTTTTTTTGATTTCGATTTGGGGTCCTCTGTTTAGGTTTATGATTACTTTATGAAGAAGAAGGGTGAAAGTTTGAGAAAATAGAGCTCAACTAAGGTTGATTTGAAGGTTCTATCAAGGGGTCTGAAGGTTTTTTTGTTCCAAAACTTAAGAGCTGAAGAAGAAGGGACTTTTGTGGATTCTTTTTTTTTTTGAGATTCTGCAGGTTGAGGGGTTTTTATCTGAGTTTGTTTTATGGTACGATTTGGAGTGGGAGGCTGTGAGATAGCTGCAAGAGCCATGTGATGTTGGTCTGGCGTGGTCATCTGAATTGGGGTAGCAGGGTTTGTCTTATTCTGCAGACTCACTGCTGGTACACTTTAGCACAGGTCTTATGGCAAGTGTAGGTTTATTGATCTGGTGTGATTTTGTGCAGGTACAGCAGTATGTCCATTCAATTTTGGTGTAAAATTGTGGCAAGTTGTTTGTGAGGAATTTGGAGCAGGCTTGTTGTAGGCTGACAAGTTTGTGCAAGGATGGAGGGATGCAGTCTGAAGATGCAGTGTAGCAGGCTCCTTTTCTTTTTGTACGTTACAGGAATTGGTTTTGTGGGAAGGAAGTGGGGCATAGCGGTTTTTTGAGCTGCACATTGGGGACGTACGAAATACATGTTTGTGTGGGCCAAGCTTTTTGAATTGGTTGTGAGAAAACCTTTCAGTTGGTGTGTGTAGAGGCCATAAATTGCAGCTGGTATTTATTATTTATTAAAACACTATTGCTGTTGTCTTTTATAACACTTTCAAAACCATACTTTTGGTTGTGCTTGATTCCCCTCCCTCTGTTTGTAATTTTGCAGGTACATAGCAGTGTATCGCGTGATGCAATGCGAAACATTATGGCCATGTTGGTGTATGTACTGAAAATCCCTTACGTAAAACAGTAGAAAATGATGCGTAAAGCTTCCTTTGTTTGGCAAAACACGTTAGAGCTGCTGCTGTGAATCATACGCCACTGTCGACTTCACGGTATTATTTAACAGTGATTGCTGTCAACGACTTCTTCTAACCATCATGTCCCTTTTTCATGAATTAATTCTTGCAATTTCGTTCATATGATACAGGTTGGAGAGAGGTTCATCTCATGTGGATTTACTTGTGCAATACTAGAGTCTAACAAGCTTACAATATGTGCACAACTTCGTTGGCTGGAGATAGCTTGTTGTGACATCATATGAATCATGGCGCATTGTAAAACACTTTGCAGATTTCTCATTAAGCTTGTTTATGCACTTATGCAGGATGGTTGGGATCTTTGAAGTGGCTGCTAGAATTGCCTTAATTTTTCGTAGGACAACGACTATCGACCATTTGTGCAGGCCCGTGCAACTCGCTCTTTGGATGGGTTTTGTGACTGCCATATGCATTTCGCGGCATGTGTGATGAGAAAAAATGTCCGTTCATTTTACATTCCTAGTGGTAGCCAAAATGACCATATGTTTGTCTCATACTGTAAAAGAGAATCTCGTTCTTGTTTCTCAATTCACTCTTTTTCTGCAATGGTTTTACGATTGACTTATTCTGCTAAAAACTTGTAGCCATCTTGTAACAATATTATATCCTTATGAATTACTTTGAATTCAAGCAATGAGACCCCACAACAAAAGTCTTGATTCCATATGAATGATCTTTTAGTTTTCTTAACTTGACTTGGAATTGTATCTTTAAAAGACATGCTTTGAAATTTATCAGTAATAAAAGTTCAAAATGAGCTTAGAAAAAATCCCTTTTAGAAAAGAACAACCGTATGTATAAAACACTCTCGAAAGTGAATATTTTTAGAACTTATTTCCAAACATGACTTTGAAAGTGAATTAATCATGATTTGTATAAGCTTTAAACTTGGCCTTGAATTAAACTCCTCATAAATTCATGCCTACCAATTTCCTTTTAAAGCAAAGCTTTGACAGTTTGACTAAAATGAGCTCAAACCTTCATTTGATCATGATCACGACTAAATAATCGCACTGGACTCCAAGACATGCCTTTATCATTAACCCCTTCTGCGAAACCTTTAACACACTGAGAGATAAACAAGCCAACTGTAACATATTTTGGATTTTTGGAATGTGAAAATTATACAGGTAGGACAAATTTGGGGTATGACAGGTGGAAAACAAGCTTTCCTATATTTCTGGTCTTCAACCCGGAGCAGTCTTCACTTGTTGGAGATTTATCTTAGTGTTGGTAGAGGATTACAACAAGCTTCTTAAATAAAGAGACATCCACCGGTTAGATAACAAAACAGTGCTAACTCTGATCTATTGAATCACAAAAATCTTCTCTATCAGGGATTAACTGAAGAGACCTCCACTTGCTGTGAAGATAAGGATTGATATTGCTGGCAATGGTGAACCTTTTCAAATAAAGAGACCGCCACTTGTTGTTGAACCAAAATTTCAGAGAAATTACTGAAGTGATAACTGTAGAGCAATTAGATTCTTCATCTATTGAATAAGTCTTCTCTACTAAGGAAAAACATAATCCAAAAGGTGCTAAACATGCCTTCTTTGTCATCTATGTTTCTAATCTAGGGAAGTCAAAAAATTGTTGCGGGAGACCAAAGTTCGATCCACGAACAAACTGGAGAGAAACTGTCAAAAAAGACTCTACCCAGTTAGGGATGAACTCGATTGGGGATTTGTTTCGTCCAGAAAAACGATCTAGGGAAGAAAACTGAAACACAATCCTTCCATAAGGCACAATCTTAGTTGGGAAACAAAGGATAAACTTCCTATAGGGGGAAAATACCATTAGGGAAATGGGTTTAGAGGCATCAAGGATATGCAAATGAGCACAAATTTGCATTCGGTTATGCACAGATGCTTTATAAATGGCATAATGCATGTAATGTTATGCTTATGTTGATAAAACGACACATTGAATAAACTAGAAGATCATAAAAATAGATGAACTTTCTACTCGGCCATATCTCAACTAGATGAAGACTCTGAGACAAAGCTTGTCTTTGCCAATATCTTCAAGAACAAAGGACCCTTCCCTAGTGAGAAAAAGATCTGTTGAGGAAACTCAGAACAAAACTTCTTAGAAATCAACAACTCTCTGGTGGCGTAGAAACTTTTGCTGGCTTTTTTATGGGAGAACCCAAATCAACATTGCAACAACAACAACGGGCTAGGGAAAATCCATTATGTGACAACAAATTCTTTGAAGACATCGCGATCATCAAACCAAGGTTATGCACAGGATAATCCACATGAACGACTGTACTGAGTTTCACACTTCAAGACTCGATCAATCCCGAACAAACGCTGACATTCCTTTTAGTTTATTCAAAATTCAAAGGAAAATATTTTGTAATTTCCAAAACATGATTATAATTAACCCTTTGTATAAAAAATTATTATAAAAAACAAATGACATTTTGCGAAAGAAACAAATATATAAGAATTGAAATTAATTGGCAAAAGTTTGGACTTTATTAATAGAATGGTATTTCGCAATAGGCGTAACCCCGTGGATCATTAAAATTTTGTAAAATGGTAAATGGAAAGACTACATTGAAATACAATGACCACTATTTTCTCTAACAACTTTGAATTCCTATAGTCTAGCTTCCATTTATAGTGACTGGACTGAGACTTCCTAATCAATGATGTTGCTGCTTCAAGTGGTCATGCTTTGTCTGATGCAGTTACTTGCCATAAATTCCCTAACTTTTTCCTAGATTACCCTTTCGCGCTTTTGGGTTTTCAGTCCACCGAGACGCTCATTTTTGCCTAAGTCGCCCTTTCGAGTTTTCAACTTAGCCAGATGTTCTTTTGATTATTTAGGAAAAAAATTTCTTGAGTGCATCGAATTTCACTGGACGAGGGAGCTCCTCACTATCCATAGTTTGAAGAATCAATAAACCTCTAGAGAAGGCTCTCATGACAATATATGGGCCTTCATAATTTGGAGTCCACTTGCCATGGCAATCATTACGGATAGGCAAGATCTTTTTGAGCACAAGGTCACCTTCTTTGAATATGCAAGGACATACCTTCTTATCAAATTCTTTCTTTATCTTCTTTTGGTTCAATTGACAATGACACAAGGCTACATTGTCTTCTCTTTAATTAGATTCAACTAGTCATATCTATTCTAACACCATTCAACTTTTGTCAACTTGGATTCCATCAAGACTCGCATTGATGGGATTTCAACTTCTATAAGGAGCATTACTTCCATGCCATAGACCAATGAGAAAGGGCTTTCCCTTGTTGAAGTACAGACAGACGTCCAGTATCCATGCAAAGCAAAAGGAAGAATTTCATGCCAATCCTTGTAGGTTATAACCATCTTCTGCGGGATTTTCTTGATATTATTATTTGCTACTTCAACATTCCCGTTCATCTTGGGCTTGTAAGGCAAAAAATTATGATGTTCAATCATGAAGCATTCATAGAGTTCTTTCATCATCTTGTTGTTCAAGTTTGAACTATTGTTAGTAATGATCTTGCTTGGAATACTGTATTGGCGGATGATTTGATTCTTGATAAACCAGACCATCACTTGTTTGGTCATATTGGTGTATGAAGCCGCTTTGAACCACTTGGTAAAATAATCAATGGCTACTAGAATGAAACAATGCCCGTTTAAAGCTTTAGGCTCAATCATGCCAATCATATCAATTCCCCACATAGAGAATGGTCATGGAAACAAAATAACATTGAGTAGAGTCAGAGGCACATGCACCTTGTCCACATAGATCTGACATTTATGAAACTTGATGAATTGACAGCAATCAGATTCCATTACCAACCAATAGTAACCAAATCTAAGCATCTTCTTAGACATAGAATGTCCATTGGCGTGAGTACCAAAGGACCCTTCATGAACTTCTTACATTAACATGTCTGCTTCACGTATATACACACATATGAGCAAGACCATGTCGTGATTTCTTTTGTATAACACATCTCCATTGAGAAAGAAGTTGTATGCCAATATTCTCAAGGTTTTTTTAATCTTTACTGGATGCCCCAACTAGGTATTCTCGACTCTGGAGGAAACACTTGATATCATGATACCATGGTTTACTCTCTACTTCCTCTTTTGTAGCAAATATATGAGCAGGTCTATCTAGACATCTGATCGTAACTTGGGGTGCCTCATTGCGAAAATTCGGATGGTACATGGAGGATAAGGTAGCTAAAGCATTAGCCATTTGATTCTCCTCTCGAGGTATATGATGGAATTTGACTTTATCAAAGAAAGGCAACAACCGCCTAACATAATATTTGTATGGGATCAAACTCGGATGACGAGTTTCCCATTCACTTTTCATCTGATTGATAACTAATGGTGAATCCCCAAAGACATCGAGGTTCTTGATTCTAAGATCAATGGCTTCTTCAAGGCCAACGATACATGCTTCATATTCTGCCATATTATTTGTACAATCAAAACATGTACTTGCAGTAAAAGGAATATGAGAACCTTGATGAGTGATTATAATTGCTCCAACTCCATGACCATATGCATTAGAGGCTCTATCAAATACCAAACCCCATCGGGATCCAGGCTCTGGTCCTTCCTCTGGACCTGGTTCATCATAATATTTAACTCTAATGGCCATAGCATCTTCATCAAAAAAGTCAAACCAGTTAGGCTGATAATCTTCAATCGGTTGATGAGCCAAATGATCTCCTGACACACTTCCTTTAATGGATTTTTGAGTGTGATATTCAATGTCATATTCTGATAACAACATCTTCCAATTGGCGACTCTTCATGTCACTGCAGGATTCTCAAAAATATACTTGATAGGATCCATTTTGGCTATCAACCAAGTAGTATGGTTCAACATATACTACCGGATACGCGGGGCAGCCAATGCCAAACACACAACAGGTTTTCTCAAGAAACAAATATCGGGATTCACAATATGTGAACTTCTTACTCAGGTAATAAATAACATGTTCTTTCCTACTTGACTCATCCTATTGTCCGAGGACACATCCCATCAATCCTTATACGACTATCAAATACATAATCAAAGGCTTTCCTTCCAATGGCAGGATCAAAATAGGAGGCTCAAGCAAGTTATCTTTAATATTGTGAAAGACCTTCTAGAAATCTGCATTCCATTCAACGCTTTGATCTTTATGAAGCAATTTGAACATTGGCTCACAAGTGGCAGTCATGCGAGAAATGAATCTGGAGATATAATTCAAACATCCGAGGAACCCTCCGACTTGTTTTTCTATTATTGGTGCAGTCATATCTCGATTGACCCAGACTTTATCTAGATCCACTTCTATACCTTTTTGGCTGACAATGAAACCCAAAAGCTTCCTGGAACAAACACCGAAAGTGCATTTGTTTGGATTAAAATGGAATATGTATTTTCTCAAATGCTAGAACAACTTCAGCATATATTCTACATGATCCTCTTCAGTCTTAGACTTAGCAATCATGTTATTAACATATACCTCAATTTTCTTGTGCATCAAGTCATGGAGCAGGGTAGTCATAGCCCTCTGGTATGTAGCACCAACGTTCTTCAAGCCAAAGGGCATCACTCTGTAGAAAAATGTTCCCCATGGGGTGATAAACATTGTTTTTTCCATGTCCTCAGGTGCCATCTTAATTTGATTATATATGAAAAAGACATCCATATAGAAGAAGACATTGAATTTAGTTGTATTGTATACTAACATGTCAATATGTGGCAGAGGAAAATCATCTTTTGGACTTGCTTTATTTAGATCTCTATAATAAACTCACATTCTGACTTTTCCATCCTCCTTTGGAATTGGAAGAATATTGGCCACCCATTGAGGATAAATAGATGTGACAAGAAAACCGTCATCAATCTATTTCTGCAGCTCTTGTCTAATCTTGTCAGTCATCTCAGGATGAGTTCTTCTTAAATTTTGTTTCATTGGTGGACATTCTGGTTTAAGTGGCAGTCAGTGCTCTACAATATTAGTATTTAATCCCGACATATTTTGATATGAACAAGCAAGTACATCAACATACTCTTCCAATAGTTCTACCAACCTCTTCTTGACATCTTCACCAAGCAGTGCCCCAATCTTGACCTCTTTCTTGTTCTCTTTAGAACCCAAGTTGATCAATTCGACAAGCTCTTTATACGACTAAATGGTCTTCTCCCCGTTCTCAAGCAGCCAAGTAATATCTTCTAGAAAAGCACTGTCTTCCTCATTCTTTTCTTCCACTTCAAATACAAGAAATTCAAAGTTGGGAGAGGGCGCATGGTCATTGTTTTCAATGGGTTTATTGCTTATTAATCTGCACATGATTTATGCTTTATTTTAGAAACAAATGAATGTGAAAGTGATATGCAATAAATGAAAAATTTTAACAGGTTTTTTAGTTACCATTTTCCAGGAAAATGCAAAAAGAAAAACACATTGGATAACAAAACATATTTTATTAATGATTTTAAAATTGAAACAAAGGTGCCCGAACAATGTCACTTTCACCTTGGGCAGAGTGAAAGGAATTACTTGAAAAAACACAAAACAAATTACTTTGACAATTAAACGACACTAGGAACATCCACATCAGTCCAATTTTGACTAGCCTCTCCATGCGTCACAAAGTAGGGCCATTCTGGATTTGAATCGCCTTCATCAATGGCAACAACGACCTGATTTCCAGGGTGGATAAAACTAATACTGTGAACCACCTCTTGTATATGTTTGATAACAACTTCATGCTTCAATATTATTCTAGTTTCATAGGGTGAGAACCCTAAACAAACTCTGTTCTTATTCCCGGGAAGCTCAACAATCTGTCCCCAACCTTCTGCTTCACCACTCTTCACAATCTGATGTGCATCTTTCAATGAAGCGATAGATGCCCCATTCTTCTGAACAACTTTGGCTATATTAATGGCTTAGAACTGAGTTCCAACAACTTCCTCATCTACGTCTATATATTGGAAAGAAGAAAGGTGACTAACCAACAATGCTTGCTCACCATAAATGATTACTAATTTACCATTCTTAACAATCTTAAGTCTCTGATGAAGAGTTGAGGCTACTGCCTCAACATCATGTATCCATGGTCCTCCTAATAAACAACTGTACGTAGGGTAAATGTCCATTACCTGAAAAGTGACTTGGAAAATCCGTGGACCTATCATCATTGGGAGAACTTCTTCATCAATTACTGTCCTCTTGGAACCATCAAAAGCTTTGATTACAACCCAAATGTGTTTCATAGGAGCACCTTAATAAGCCAACTTAGACAAAGTTACTTTCGACATAACATTAAGTCATGGACCTCTATCAATTAACAAATTGGACAGGGAGTCCTCTCGGCACCTGATAGATATATGCAAAGCATAATTGTGTTTCTTACCCTCTGAAGGTAATTCTTCATCACTGAAGCTCAAAGCATTACAGGCCGTGATGTTTCCTACTACGCCATTAAATTTATCCAGTGTCACATCATGGTCTATATAAGCTTGTTTTAACACCTTCATCAAAGATTTATGATGAGCCTTAGAATTAAAAAACAATGATAACATTGATATTTTTGATAGAGTCTGAAGGAGTTGATCTACCACCTTGTAATCACTTCTTCGAAATAACCTTACCAATTCTTCAACATCATCATTCTTCTAAGGTTCATCAGACGGGCCAACAACCACAAGTTCCTGATTATCCACAACAGGGTCTTTACCAAGCACTTCCTTATTTGCTGACACTGAATCAACCTTTCAGAGAGCTGATGGAGTAAACATATGGCCACTTTTAGTCATACCACTAACTTCTACTATATTTGCGACTGAACGCGACGATTCAATCGTTACCTCTTTACCATCTTCCAACAAAGTATCATTGTACTTCCATGGAAGCGCTTTGTCAGAGTCATACAAAAATAGATTCAGTAAACAAACTATCAAGGGATCCATAACACTTCCCCTACTCTGGTAGGTGACTTCGAAAGGCTCTGGAATATCAAACTGAGGAATAACAACAACTACCTCATCTTCTTTACACTTAGCACTGACTTGTAGAATACCCTGGTCCATCAGGCCCTAAATATATTTCTCCACTAACCCACACCCTTCAGGATTCTACTCACATAACTAGCAATTTGAATGATCACAATTGAACAAACCGACCTTGCATAACTTGGCATGCACCTCAACCAAAGGAGTCTTCACCAAGTTAACATCAAAAACCAAATATTCTCTGGGACAAGCTTCTACCATACAGACAGAAGGTCCACCATACTCTGGTAGAGGATTAACTTGCACATTAGGTCTGACCTCTCGAAACTTCAATAAACCATTCTTGACTAGCTTCTGAACTTCTGTGTTCAACATGAAAGAGGTCTCAAGATCATGCCTTGGTGCTCCCTGATGAAAAGCATAATTGGCTTTAGGTTTATGCCACCATGGAATTAGATTCGGAACGGCTAGCTGATCTCTATTCTGAATCATTCCCTTCTGCAACAAAGTGGGATATAACTTCGTATAAGTCATAGGAATAGGGTCAAATTAAGCCTTTTTAGGAGCAAGGCCTTGCTAATTCTAATTAGGCTGTTGATTCTATTGTTGATAAGTGTGAATAGCAGGAACTGGACTACCACCAGAGTTACTGCGACAATATGAGGTTGTTGATAATACTGTTGAGATTGGTCCTACTGGCCACCTCTGTTTTTGAGTCTTCGCTGCCTTCCTCATTGAGAAATAACATTGGTATCCCATTCTTTTTTTCTTATGGAAACTGTTACCAGACTTTTTCATTCCACTTGACAATCTTGATTCTCTTGTTAAACGACCCTCTCTAACGTCTTCTTCTAATCTGACTTCCATACCAACCATTTCGGTGAAATCATTTGGCAATAGCAACCATCCTCTCATATTAGAAAGAAATCAAAGTCTTGAGAAACATCTTCGCCATTTTCTTCTCTTCCATCAGAGGATTAATTTGAGCAGTAACTTCATACTATCTCTGAGCATACTCTTTGAACGATTCATCATCCTTCTGTGACATTGCATAAAGTTGGTCGTGATCAGAAGCCATGTCCAAATTATAATTGTACTGACGTACAGGTGCCACTACAAGGTCATTGAAACAACTGATATGAGCATTTTCCAACCCTATATACCACTTCAAAGCTGCACTAGTCAAACTGTCTTAGAAATAATGGATCAACAACTTGTCATCATCAGTGTGAGTATCCATCTTTCGACAATACATAGTCAGTGACTCTGAGGATAGGAGTTACCCTTGTACTTTTCAAAGTCAGAGACTTTGAATTTGACATGGATTTTAACATTGGGTGCCAATCATAAATCATGAGCGTTTATCAAACAGGTCTTTCCCCTTCATAACTTTCAAGTCTTTCTGAAATTCATGGAATTGATCTTGGAATTCATCCATTCTCTCATAAACATCTAGATTTTCACTAGGAGAAGTGTGGAAAACATCCTGTACTTGTGGAACATCATGCACAACTGGAGAAGCAGTAACTATCACGGGTTGAACTGGAGGAACCCGACTCACCAAAGGAGCCTCAGTAGCAAGGTTGAATTTTTCTGGCACAAATTTGGGAGGCACGCCCCAAGGATAACCAACAGACATCTGATTTTGACGCGAAAGTCCAGTATGCACAACAGATGCAACGAGAGTTGTTGCAATTTCAGAGATAACAGTCACTTGAGGCTGAGACAGAGGTGAAGGCTGATTTTTAGCTGCCACCAAGGATTCCAAAAGAGCAGTAATTTTGTCCATTCTTGCCTTCAATGAATTCACTTCCTTACGAAGTTTCCTTTGCTCTTGCTCAATTGTCTCCACCTTTTATCTTAAATTAGCTTGAGTATTGTAACAGTGTGTCAGCTTGTCTTCTACGAAGATGAAGGAAAATGAATGAGACTCTGAAAGACTAGCAGAAAGCAAGACCACATGATGCAAATGATGCGTGAAATGCATATGTAAATGATTATTTCCAAGGAACTAAGGAACTATAAATATATTTCCAACATCGTAAGTAATAACATGTTAATAAGAAAATTGGAATTTCATTTCATGCTGAAGAAGATCCATCTCCATATGTTTATAGTTCCTTATTTCCTTAGATCCATGCGTGAATAAGACATAAACTAAGGCCTAGGATCTAAGGGAACCACAACTGAAAAAGATCCATCTCCATGCTGCAACTTTCTCTTGAGTTTCCTAATTTGGGATTCAAAAGCAATCTTCATCTCAGCCTTCTCTTTCAAGATATTGTCAATAACACCTTTCGAAGCACCAGGCCTAGCTTACTACTCTCTCTTCCTTTTTTTCCCCATGTTGCTCAAGCAGATCATCTTTCTCTTTCAATTGCCATTACAAGTCTAACTTCTCCACATTTGAAACATGAAACTCGCTCTCCCAAGCGTATCTTTCTTGCTTCATCTGAGCTAAAGCAACTTGGAGTCCTTCCATATATTCAACTGGACAAGAGTGGACCCTACGACTTTAGGGAAGATAGGTTCTTCAGGAGGATTAGGAATCCTGATCTTAGCAGCTCTTGCTTGCATCCACTAAGTGTAAGGCTCCAAAGCAACACAATCTTTTGTTCCTAATTCATTCTTTCCTTTTCTATGAATCTTATGCCAGGTGTGCGCTATCGTTTCCCTCAAACCCTTTCTATCAACACCCTCTTGAATGACGAATGATTCCAAAAAGATGTTGCTCGGTTTATCCTTCATAGCATACCCAAGCTGGCGCTGAGCAAAAATAGGATTGTAGTTAATACCTCCTTTTGTACCAAGAAGAGGTACATTAGGGAATTCACAACAACTATTAATAATTTTCACTTCTTCATAAAATATAGAATACCAATTCAAATCTGCATTGGTGATAGACATAATCCTCTGAGACCACCTCAAACCCTTCTTGTTATCCTTGAACAATCTGAATTATGGCAAGTGTGAAATAAACCACTTGTAAGGAAAGGCGCACAACACATAACAATTCCTTCATTCTTCTCTATCTTATGATGGATAAAATAGTAGGCATCCGTGAGAAAAGTAGGAACTGAATTCCGAATCAGAAAGATACAGATAGCATTGATATCCACAAAGTTGGAAATATTAGGGAACATAATTATGCCATAGATAAGCAAAGCGAGAACAGCTTTGAAAGAAACCATACTCTCTACACTAGCAAGAGTATCAACCTTCTCTATCAAGAACTTAGTAGGTAGACCAAGAATACCTCCTTTAGTCATAAGATTAGCAGCAATCTCCCCTTTTCTCAAGTGCACAACCCCTTCAATGACATGAGACTTAGGAATCTCCTTTAAACCACTGAACGATATCTGATATGATACATGCAATCCTATGTGATAAGAATACTCCCCTTAAGTAGGTGCAAGCTGATAATCAGAGAATTTGAAACACGTATATGCTGAATCATAGAACTGGACCAAGGAGTTAAAAACTCCGCCTTCTACATTAGTATTCAACACAGACAAAGTCTTCCATATCGGTCTTTGAAATCAGAAGGACAAGCTACTAAAGATATTGATTTCTTCAGCTCTTTTAATTCAGGATGCTTGAAATGGAACTGATAAGTGTTTCTCCTTCCAGAGTCCATTATTAAATTACCTATGATGTTTGTAAATAAAGTTCCTAAGTGCCTTCAAAACTAGGTGAAAAAAGAGATATTTATGAATGCATGGACGCATGATTATGCAACAATTGCAATCATGGCGGGTTCAAAGTTTCAACGTCACGAGCCTGGAGCTAGGTGGACAGGATAACAATCAACCCACAAGGTATGTTTTATGGCTTGGATGTCTCAAACAGTAACCGAGTTCTAAAAAAAGTTCCAAGAGTCATAAATCCATCTTTCAAATATTACCGATTTAACGACATGCTCGCAGAACAATAATATTCACAAGAGAACCTCGTCTGAGTATAGTATCATGTATCAACCATACCAAGCCTATGCCAGGAAGGTCACCACACTACATCCAAAAAGGCCAAGAGGGGTTAAAAGTGTTCTAAAGGTCACTCAAAATCCTAGACTCCTGGGTCGAAAATAATAATGCCATTATGACTACTCGCACGACATTAGTACCTACAAAGGGGTCTCATTTGAGCGGGATTCTCACTCCAACCTAACAACACTTACCCATAAGGTCGACAAGACTATACCACCATCCTAGCTTAAGTATACTCAAGTCTAGGTAGGGGACTTATCTCACCACACAGAGATCACCAAGCGCCTAAAAATAAGAACAACAAACAAAACCAATAATATAAACACAGATAAACAAGCTAGGCTTAACCCTCTTAGGGACTACTCCTCAGCAGATTCGCCAACTGTCGGGACGAGAAATATTATTGAGATTAAGCTATTGACTAAATTCACTCGGAAAAAAAGTCGCCACCAAACTTTGTTGTTTCTAAAGGGAAAGGGAAAAGGTCGAATAAAACCTTCAAAAAGCAAAAAATTAAAAAGGAGGTATCTAGATATGGGGTTTGGTTATGCAAGGGGAAGGTGTTAACACCCTTCACACCTGTTGTAATCAACAAGAACCACTTGCAAATCTATGTTTATAAAAAGCTGGATTGTTTGTTGATTGATTTTGAGTGACAAGACATTTTGTTGTATTCGAGTGGAAAACTCAACTTACTAACCACAAGTATAATGAAATGAGCATTTGCATCATCTTCATATGGATAAATTTTACTTAGAATTTCTCACAAGTACATCTCAACATTCAAGTGGAAAATGTCAATCATTTCTCAGCATCTTGTAGAAGTATAGCGGTTTGCATTATTACAAGAATAAACTAATATCCAATCTTTTGAAAAAAGACTCTTAAAGACAAGTGCACAAAGGCCCAAAGAGAATTTTGACGAGGTTTGTCTTTTTTAGAAGTTTTGAAAAGAGTTTAAGTATGCTTAAATGTTTTCACATTTATTAAGAAAATGATTTCTGGATCACTTGACAAAGTCAAGGTTTATTGAGAAAGAGGTGTGAAGTTTTGAAAATTGAAGAAGTGGGAAGGAGATGAAGATACTATCCTAAATCATATATTAAATGGTATCATTATAAGGTAGCTCAATAGAAAACCTTTGTGTGTGCAAGTGTACTAACCACAAGAAGAGCAAGCATTTGACATTGGTCAAAACAAACATTCCTTTCCCTTTGGATTAAGCCACAAGATGAACAAGCACAAAGATGAATAACAAAGAAAATTCAGATGGACAACCAAGGTCGAAAAGCCATAAAGAGCATCTAAGTATTTAATTGAAGTACCAAAGGTCTCAGATGAAACACTAAACCTCAGATGGATCACAAGGTCTTAGATACCACTCTAAGAAAAGGTAAACACTAAGTCATAATGTCCAAGGTCCAAAATACTCCTCAAGTAAGGGATAGTAACACAAAGTCCAGATATCAAATTAATTTTTTTTAGGGTTTTAGCCATTTTATCATGTTTTTGTGCCTTTGAAATAAGAAATGCAATAAAAGGAAAAAAGTAAAAAGCCAAAATAAAAGGAAAGAATGTATATGACAATGAATGTAAAATGATATAAAATTAAAGACATAAAAGTAAACTACATAAATGTAAAGAGCATAAAAGTAAAAGTTAGATGTTAGCATATTTAATATATCAATGTTAGTGTTAATGAGAATTCAATAGAGTTAAGAGAATTTAGAGATATGTTAAGCAATCATAAGTGGACTTATATAGAAGTCACACCTATTTGAGCCCGGTCAATAACAATTTATGTGTCAAACATGTTAGAGAACTAACACAAAGTTAGTCTCTTAAAACATGCAAGACAAAAGTATAAAAAAAAGGTAAATAAGGTGAAGGAGAAGTGAAAGTTGAGGCAATCATGTAAGGGATCATTTATCAAACAAATCAAAAGGGTCAAAGTATCATCCAAGTAGGGATAACCTATCTCTGATGAATAGTACCGTAGATGATCAGATGATCATTTATAAGCAAGTTTGAATCAGAGAAGATTGAATCAACCAATAGATCATTAATCAAATAGTTGAAATGTTGAACACATGATCAACCAAGCAATCATCAAAGGTCAAATCATAAATATTCAAAAATATGAATAAAAATAATATAGAAATGATTTTTAAAATGATTAAAAATGGAAATTAAAAGGAAAATTCAAAAGATGCACCAAAAGGTAAAATAAATGGTTGAGAAAATTATGAAAAGTCTAAAATATTGCAAATTAAAGGATGCCAAAATGTTTGAAAATGATCAAAAATAAAATTTTAAATGGAAATTAAATGAAAAATAGAAGAAAATATGAATTGAACGCAAAATGAGTTTTAAAAATTATGCAAAAAATACTTGTGGTAGAAAATGTTTTTATGAAATTATTGAAAAAAAAGGATTTAAAGAGCATAAAGGAGCTATTAAAAATAAATCAAAAAAAAAAGAAATTAAAAAAACAATCTATACTATAAGAAAATAAGGTGTTGTGGAAAATACACCTTTGCCCTTTCCTCTTAATCTGCCACCTCATTAAAATGAGGGCAATTTATGTCTAAAATTTACTTTTTGTGATTTTGTTCTACATAACCCGGTTTTGCTGATTTGTAGTTGAAAACCAACAATTAAATTCAACTTTGTGTAATATTATTTACTTCCGACATGTCACATCATACTTTTTTCAAAAAAATTCAAAAAAGATCTCTCTCTCTCTCTCTCTCTCTCTCTCTCTCTCTCTCTCTCTCTCTGAATCTATCACTTCTTCTTCTCACTCTCTCAAGTGTGTCTCTCTCTGCAGATCTTTCTCTTATCCCTCTTTCAAACTTCCTCTATTACTTAGTTTGATACTAAAAATAAATAGTGGTGTTGAGGTAAAATTCTTCTTTGAACACAAATCTCACTCCCATCTCTCTTGTGAACAAAAATCACAAGCATGAATCAAAGTGAAATCAAGAAAGAAAAAAAGGGTACCAATCGGAATAGGGGAGACGGCGACAGATATGGAATTTTTGGTGGTTTTACAGTAGTGTGCGATTTCGCGGTGGTATATTTGTGGTGGCGGCAACGCGTTTTCGGCGACGAGTTTGGTGGTGGTCGGATTTGAAATGGTTATTATATGAACTTTCCAGCTTTATACAAACTTCACATGATTCTTTGCTTCTCTTTTTAATATTGCTTTATAGTACCATTTTCTATTTTTTTCCTGCTTTCAATAGTTCTGAGAAAAATATCTCGCCACTTGAAACCAAGTGAGTGTAAAATATTGGTAAAGTTTCTTACATTTTATGATTTACATTATATATTTTATTGTGTGAAGAATCAAAAGTTTGACTATTTATATTATTGATTTTGTAAGATTTGTTGAATGACTACATTTTATTCCCTTTTCTTTTTCTATTTTTTATGATGAGTTTTTTCCCATCATACTTAAAATATGAAATCTTTGATTTCCTGTTATTATATATATGTGTGTGTGTGTGTGTGTTAATACAGAAAACAATGAACTATTATGTGGTTTTATGAGGTTTCTGGAACTCTGCTTTTCATTCTTGTTGCAACTCTATTTTATTAGGTATGTTAATTTCTTGTTATTTTACTTCACTGTTACAAGTCATATTTTCTATGTCTCTTACTATTATATTGCTTTGATTTTAGTGTTTCTTCTCTTCTATGATTTATATCAAATCAAGAGACAAGTTTTGTGACAATTGGTCAATGATTGTTGGAAAATGCCTTGAGGTAAGCTCTATTGGTTCTTCTTTTCAAGTTTTTTTCTACAATAGAAAAAAGTTATTATCTTCCTCATCCATATTTACCAACCACTACGCCAGAAATCACTTTTAGTAGCGCATAGAAAGACAGCGCTTTATACAAAAGCGCTACTAAAGGGCCAGTAAAAAAAAAGAAAAAAAGCGCCTACCAAAGACAGCGCTTTTAAAAAAGCGCTGCTAAATGGTGGGCCTAAGAAAGCGCTTTTAAAAAGCGCTGCTAAAGGGGGGGCCTAAGAAAGCGCTTTTTAAAAGCGCTGCTAAAGGGGGACCCTTAGAAAGCGCTTTTTATATAAAGCGCTGCTATATGGAATTGATAAGGCACCCTATGAAAGCGCTTTTAAAAGCGCTGCTAAAGGCCTTTAAAAGCGCTGCTATAGGTATTCATATTATAATTTTAAAATACCCTCCAGAATTTTAATAGAATCAGAACAGTCACGCAACACATTTCTTCTTTCTCTGGCGAACAAAAACGAACGAACGAACCACTGTTCATCGTCCGACCATCAACTTCTTCCGTCCGATCATCCTTCCGACCATCACCGACCGTTCACCGTCCGTTTTTGAGTTCATCCATCCGTCTGCATTGCCGGTCCACCATTGTTACGGTACGTGAAACTTTACTCTGCTTTTCTTGTTTTTTTTTTATCTTTTCACCATTGTTGTTCTGATGATATAGATGGTTTTATATAGATGGTATTTGAACATAGTAGATGGTTTTATATTGTTGCTGTTGTTGTTTTTATTGAAGGTTTTATGTTATTTGAGTTATTGAAGGTTTAGTGTAAAATATGATATTAAAGGTTTTGTGTTATTTGTTGTTGTTGTTGTTCTGATGGTTTTTGTTGTTGTTGTGTTATTTGTTGTTGTGTTAATATGATATATGAGATATATATGATATTGTTGTTGTTGTTGATGTAAAATATGAGATATTTGAGTTTTTTTTTGTTGTGTTATTTGTTGTTGTTGTTGTTCTGATTGTTTTTGTTGTTGTTGTTGTTGATATATATATAGTTTAATATATAATATTTGATATATGATATTTGATGTTTTTAGTGTTGTTGATATATGATATTTGATATAGATCGTGGTTGTTGTTGTTTAATATGATATTTGTTGTTGTTGTTGATGTAAAATATGATATATATATATATATATATATATATATATATATATATATATATATATATATATATATATATATATATATATATATATATATATATATATATATATATATATATATATATATATATATATATATATATATATATATATATATATATATATATATATATATATATATATATATATATATATATATATATATATATATATATATATATATATATATATATATATATATATATATATATATATATATATATATATATATATATATATATATATATATATATATATATATATATATATATATATATATATTTGATATATATTGTTGTTGTTGTTGTTTAATATGATATTTGATGTTGTTGTTGATGTAAAATATGAGATATATATATTTGATATATATTGTTGTTGTTGTTGTTGTTGTTGTTGTTTAATATGATATTTGTTGTTGTTGTTGATGTAAAATATGAGATATATATATATATATTTGATATATATTGTTGTTGTTGTTGTTTAATATGATATTTGTTGTTGTTGTTGATGTAAAATATAAGATATATATATTTGATATATATTGTTGTTGTTGTTGTTTAATATGATATTTGTTGTTGTTGTTGATATGAAATATGAGATATAGTGTATATTTGATATAGATTGTTGTTGTTGTTGTTGTTGTTTAATATGATATTTGTTGTTGTTGTTGATTATAAATATGAGATATAGTTTATATTTGATATAGATGGTTTGTTGTTGTTGTTTAATATGACATTTGTTGTTATTGTTGTTGATATTTGTTGTTGTTGTTGTTGTTATTCTGAATTACAGGTATATTATGGCCAGCAACGAGGAAACATCACATGATGGAAAAGAAACACCCAAAGACGTTGAAGGAGAAATTAAAAGAGGCATAACGATAATGAAAAGAATCATCCGTGCGAGAGATAGAGGTGTAAAGTACGATGTCCATTGGAATGAAAGAGATCAGTTGGTTGAGCCTAATGGTGCGCTGCTGACAAGTTATATTGGAGCAGTTGTACGTTCGCAAGTTCCGATTACTTGCGATAACTGGAGAATTCCTGCATTAGAAGCGGCTAAGGATAAAATTTGGACCGAGATTCAAGTATGAGATTTGATCATTTTTAATTATGTTGACAGTTACATCTTTAAATTAATTATACTAACATGTTATATGTATGTGTATTTGTTTGCAGAGATCTTTTAATATTGAGGATTCTAGGAGAAAATATTGTATTCAGTTGGCCGGAAAACGCTTGAGGGGATTTAGAGCGTTTTTAACCAACAAATATCTTAAAGATTCTGATGGCAACTTTGTAGATTCGGAGCGTCCAGCGAAGTACGCTGATTTGATTTCGGATGCAGAATGGGAGACATTTGTTGCGAAACGAAGAACCAAAGAATTTGAAGTAAGTACAACTTATCATGAATAATGTATAGTATATATACCTATTCCACAAACAAACTGATATGACTTAAACTTGTTTTTTCAGGTTAAGAGTGGCGTAAATCGGGAACGGGCATCAAACCCTGCGTATCCATATAGAAATGGGCGTTTGGGATATGCACGCTTAGAACAAAAATTAGTAAGTGCATATATATGCTTTAATATGATCTATTTACAAAAAATAGTAAGTATACATAATAGGATATAATGCTTTATTGTTCGTCTTAATGCGTAGTTGGAAGAGGAGAAAAATAATGCGACATCTCTTCCGGACCATGTCGTATGGAAGGCTGCCCGGGTGGGAAGAGATGGAGCCGTCCAAGAAGAAGTTCAACAAGTGTTTGAACAATGTGTAAGTACAACATTAGTTTTTGAACAAAGTGTTTGAACAAAGTGTATAAAATATTTAAATATGCTTTTATCTATATTTCAGGAGTCCCTATCCCAGACTATAACTCCTGCTGAAGACGATGATTGCAGAAGTTTATTGAGTCGGGTGTTGAATATTCCTGAGTACTCTGGGCATGTGAGGGGCAAGGGATTTGGTGTCACTCCATCCAAACTGTATAAGCAGCCAAGGAAAAAAAATCCAACCAATAAAGAAGTGATGGCTACTTTGGAGGAAATGAAAGCTCAAATTCGTGAATTACAGAAGGATAAGGAGAGATACATGTCCGAAAGGCGCGCTCCAGAGGCCGGTAAAGCTACTAGTGACAAAGATAGTATCGGTTGTCCGCAGAAGCTTCCAGAGGTAATTGTATATATTACATTGAAATTAATTTAGCACATTTTTCTTAATTAACACATTAACTGATCATTATTTGTTTAGGGCATTTCACCTTGTCGACTATATTTATCGTCGCCGACTTATCGCATGGTTGGCAAGGGAAAGGTGCATAACACCCTGGGAGACTTACTTCACCATAAACCCCTCCCTGCTGGATTTTTGAAAGTATCTGTTGATATTGCATTAGAGGGGGGGGGGGGGGCGTTGTTGCCTATGCCAGACGATGTATCAGACGCAACAGTGGTGGGAGACGCGATAGGAGCTTATGTAGCATGGCCGGCGAATCTCATTTTCATGGATGATGAGGTAGGTTGAACCTTGTAATATTCCAATGTTTTATTACCCATACATGAAAGTTATTCTGACATTTACACTTTCTTATTGACATGATGATCTTAGACTCCCACAAAATCCAAAACAAAAGATGATAAAATTATTATGCGGGATACCGATTCAGCTGCATCAAAGTTACAGGTACTAGTACTACAGTTTAAGTGATTATTTTATTATAAATTATTTACTGAACTTATATATGACTTTTAGGTTCTTGATCAGCAGTCGCAACAAGTCAGCAAGGGAAACATGCCTGAAACTTCCAAGGTGCCCAAAAAAAAGGTCGAGACAAAAAGAGCATTTGTTCCTCAATTTAGGTCGTGCCTTCAAACATATGTAGGGACAACAGACGTGCCTGAGGGCGGCATCCGTCTAATACATATGGATCAAGGTATTTTCGGTTTTGAATATTCCGAAACACTTGCTAAGGAGGATTTCGACCAGGTTTTCAAACATTTAGAATTGGGCGTCGGGGTTATGCATTCCTACATCAGGTACTTCGATCCATTTTAATTAGATAATTGAACATTTTAAAATTCGCTCGTTTAACTGAATAATCTAATGTTGATTATATTTTTTTTAGGCGCTTGTATGACAAGTTGTTGGTCCCCGCTGATTTGACTTCAGTATTCGCATTCTTATCTGCTAGCAGTGTCAACTCACGGACAATAGACCAGACACCAGAAGCAGTCAAAGAGTACACAGTCCAGAGATTTATGGGTGCGAATACGGAGAAGTTGTTTATGTTGCCATATAATACTGGCCATGGGTTAGTTTTTATTCTAAATTCATTTATTATAATTGTTCGATTTTTGCCATATTATATAACATTTCCGTCTAAACTGTTGTCTTATTTTATAGTGGTCACTGGTTGTTGGTCGCAATTAATCCGATTAAAGAAATAGTGTATTATATAGATTCATTGGATGGCGATACAAACAAATATGAAAATCTGAAGAACATGGTTGATACGTAAGTGATGATATATAGTGTTCTAAATAATTATATATGTTTATTTATTATGTGACATTGTTCTAAATATGTGTTTATATTATGTTAGAGTTATACAAATATACAGAGCACAGAGAGATGCAACAGTGCCAAAAAGCAGGGCTAGCAACATCAACTGGATCAGAGTGGAGGTATATTTTCCCATGTTTGACTGTTATAGTGGTTCTACTTATAAAACTATTTAAACTATATATCCTGATAAATGTTCGTTCGCTTTTTTCCTAATACAGTGTCCTCGTCAGCGTGGTGGGATTGACTGCGGATATTTTGTACTGCGCTTTATGAAGGAAATCATTCTTTCTGGTCAATTAGAGATTCCAATCATGGTATGGATCAATTCATGAGTTATATGATTCATTTTGATAATTAACTAATATTTCATCTGAGTAATTAGTATTAAATCGTGCTTGTTCTGTTATATTATGTAGTATTTTGATGAATTCAAATGCGCTACATACTCGAAAGTAAAATTGGAAGAAATTAAGGAAGAATGGTGTCAATTTATGATTGAGTTAAGAATTCTATAATGTATATTGGATTTGTAATTATGTGTAAATTGTATATTGTATATTATATATTGTATATTGTATAATGTACAATGTTTAAATTATGTGTAAATTATACTTGAGTTAATTATGTGTAAACTGCAAAGTGTTATTGTATAATGTACAATGTTTAGTTATATTGTGTTGAATTAAAGGCCAAGTGTTGAATTACAATGTTTAAAGGCCAAGTTATATTTAAGGCCTGAATTATAAGCAGGGAATTTAATTGTTATAAGCAGGTTTGTCTAAAAATATATAAAAAATGTGATTTTTCAAAATTTTTTTTTTAAAAACATGAAGTATAGATAGCGCTTTTACAAGAAAGCGCTGCTAAAGGGAGAAAAATAGGCATAAAAAAGCGCTGCTATAAGTTAGGAAAGGAGGGGTCTAAGAAAGCGCTTTAAAAAAGCGCTGCTAAAGGGTGGTCTACAAAAGCGCTTTCATAAAGCGCTGCTACAGGGGGGGAGGGGGAGGGAGAATAGGCAGCGCTTTGAAAGCGCTGCTAAAGGGGTAAAAAAGCGCTGCTAAAAGTGATACCTTTAGCAGCGCTTTTTCCGTAAAAAAAAGCGCTGCCTTTACCTTTAGCAGCGCCACTTTAGGCAGCGCTTTAAAACGCTGCTAAAGGTCAAAAAAAGCGCTGCTAAATGCCATTTTTGGCATAGTGAACCAAATCAATGTTATTATCTTTGGTAAAATATGTATTTACTTGGAATGGGTGTTTTGTATTTGTGTTTGTGTTCATCTTTGTGTTTGTGTTTGTGTTTGAGTGTGTGTTCATCTTTGATATATATAATAACCTATTATCAGACAAATGAGGTGTTAAATGTGTTAAAAATAGTGGTTAAAATCGAAGATGAAGGAAATGAAGCGATTGGATGTCCAAGTTGTTTCATTCAAATTTTCTAAAAAAATGAAGAGATTGAGATTTGTGCTTTAAAAACTGCATCCATATTAGTTATCCTTAATTTTTTTCATTGTCAAATCTTAATTAGTTGTTGCTAATAGTTTTTATTTGTAAGTGTTTGATCATTATGGAGATGTTTGATCTTGAAGCAGGTTTGCTACTTTTCACTTTATTACAAATAAAGTTTAGTTAAATTTATTTGTATGTGTTTTCATGTTAGTTTAAATAAAGTTTAGTCCAAAAAATAATATTATAACATGACTATTTTTATATTTATTTTTTCTGATGCAAAACATGTTTGGATTTTGAGGGATGATGATCACCATTACACATTATGAGGATTGATAAATTTGTAATATCGAGGACATACTATGATGGACAATTGAGAAACAGATTGTGCAAAAAAGCTTAGAAGGTCCATTTATGCAGAAAACGGTCATGATAAATATAATTTTAAATAGTATATTATTGTGTCATATATGTAGTACCGATTGTATGCGATGGATAATTTCATAAGTTTTTTTCTATTGCCTATTGTATTCCCCACATAGGAACTCTACAATAGTACAAATGTGACTAGAGGGTTGTTACTTGATGCAAGATATTTGGATGGATATTGAAACCTTTTGCAAGGTTTGTGGATGGATATTGAAACCTATGTAACATTGTACTACAAAAGCTCAGTTTGATCAAACCATCAAGTCATTGAACAAATTCCAAATATCGAGAAAAGCTTAATAGGTGTTTGAACATCTGTGCTGGAGTAGACACAATGCAAATTGTCCTATGTTATATGTCAATTTTATGTAAATGCTTTATACAATTTTAAAGCATGTATCCTTGTATCATTTATTTGTTCTTACTGTCCTTTGTAACCTAAGCAGATGTTCACAACCTCTGTTAAGTAATCAAAACACTCAAAAATATTATAGAGATATTCACAGCCTCTGTTAAATAATCAAAACACTCAAAAATATTATAGAGATATTCACAACCTCTGTTAAGTAATCAAAACACTCAAAAATATTATAGAGATATTCACAGCCTCCTAAGACTTATTAAAAACTTTCACAATCCAAAAAAATTAATTTTTAATAATGGTAATCATAAAGGATATTTTTTTGGTTAGTTGATTGATATAGATTGATCATTGCATTGCAATATACTTTATTCATAGCCTAATATACTTATTTAATGAATTGATAATGTATTTTTATATTTGGACATTTTTTAGATGAAAAAATTATGTATAACTTTTTTAATTGGGTGTGTCAGTAATCAATTCTTAAAATTAAGTGTTTTTACATATTTATTTAGAAATAAATTTGTCACTTATTTAGAATTAGTGCTTTTGCATTTTTTTATTTAACTGTAATTAAAATAAATTTATTTTATTAATAATTCTTTTGCATTTTTTATTCATTTTCATATGCATTAAAATTTAATTTATTTTGTTTACAAAATAATCAAACATGTATATTTAATTATATATAATTATTAGTTGTATAATAAGACTTCATATTTTTTTTATAATTGTTGATAATTAATAGGGAAAAATAAATTTTAAAACATTTTAATATGAATCCGAATTTGAATGGGTAGATAATCAATGACAATACATAGCGAGAAACTGAGCTTTAATATTTTTTAATATGACATTAATTGTAGAGTTACTATAGATAAGTGTTACCCCACCAATCTATCAAATATTGTCATTTTTAATTTTATCATGTCTAGTCTTATCACATATCCAACCCAACATTTTCATCTCTGCTACGCTTATTTTATTCTCGTACTGATTCCGTTGATAATATAATTCTTTATGTCAAAGTATCACTTCGAGAGAGTCTGTAGTCGAAATTCTCTATGCAAAAATTGTATAGATGTCGAAATGTCGAAGAAGTGTGTCTTCGAAAAAATTTAAGTCTTAACTTTATTGTTTTGTTTTAGCTGAGTTAGTTAGGTTGGTTGGAGATTACTTGGCGTGCAAGCAATCTCAGCCTATAAATAGGAAGGTATCCTATCATTGTAATAATGCAGTTGCATAAAAAAGTTGAATAAAGTTTCAGTTTAAGAGCAAAGAGAAACTCTATAGAAATATTCTCTTTCTTCCCCTTTCTCCAAAACCCTAATTTCCCTTTCTTCCCCAATTCATTTTTCTTCAATATCGTTGTGCAGTGGAATCATCTCGAAAGTGGAGTGAAGAACGAGAGGAGTAATCAATTAGAAAAATTAATTCTTGTTCATCAAGATTGATTCAAAATTCTCCAAGATTTGGTGAAGTTCCATATCAAGAATTCGTCATAATTCTAACATCTGGTATCTTGCGAATTTGTTGTGTGATTCTAGGGAAGTAAAACACAATGAATCGTCTAATATACATTTTCCAACGAGTCTCCTAATTCTGAAGAATTAGAATTACGAGAATTGATGTAAGAAAATAAAGATTGTTTTCTGCTATTAAGATATTTGGGATCTTGTGAAGGAGGGAGTGACTCCGGTTGCATATTATTTTCTCCCAATACACAAAGAATTTGAAGAAGAAAGATTACAAAGCTCTATTTATGATTCATCACTGCCTTAATCTAGATAATTTTGAAAAGTACAGTGATATAGAATCGAAGAAAGAAGCATGGGAAATCTTGAAGAAATAGTTTGGAGGCGTTGAAAAGGTGAAAGAGGTGTGGTTACAAACTCACAAAAGAATGTATGAATTGCTACAGATGGAAGAAAGTTAAATCATAACTGATTTCTTTACTAGGGTTACAAAACTAATTAATCAAATCAGTTATCGCAAAGATCTTGAGGTAATTGGCTCCAAAGTTCCACCACGTGGTAGTAGCAAAAGAAGAGTCAAACTATTTGTTAACAATGACAAAGGAAGAGCTTTAAGGAACACTTGAATCTCATAAACAAAGAATGGCTGAAAGATCTGCAAGCAAGTTGAAGAGTGATGTGGCTTTGTAGGTACCATTAGTAAGAGAAAAGAAAGGCAAAAGGAAGTGGTAGGACAACAAAGATAGAGGAGGCTACAATAATTTGACTGATAAAGGAAACCATCAAGAAGGAAATACATCGAACCAAAGAAGACACCCATACCAAAGTAACTAGTATTTCCAATGTAGGAACTAGTATTTTGAACTTTGAATGTGCAGTTCTCCCACCGGGGAGTAATAGCGATACAATCCCACTGGATGCGAAAATCAACACAATTTCATGCTTCGATATCAAAGAACTTGTAAGGGTCCTCCACATGAATGTTTTTCCAGCTCCTCCATAGCCATGTAAGAAAAATACACCACCTTTTTGCTTGTTAATAGCATTTATGATTTTGTTCTTCTACAAAATGGGTATCCTATATATTATACCGTGCAATATACACGCTAAATTATGTTATATTAGTGTAAAATGAAATAGAATGTAAAATATGTAATTGCAATGTAATAGTCGCATACACAACACATACTTAAATAATACAGTATAATACATACCAGTTAGTGACCCAAATATAGTTGCAAATTCTATTTTAAGCTTTTCAACATCATAATTCCTTTCTTCGTAGATCAACCGATTTCCAAGTTGTTCAAGAACTTAGCCATTTGGATATGGAATGGTACGAAAGTATTTCAACATACGTCTATTTGCAAAATCTATTTGATCTCTATTAAACTGGAATTTTGTA